>CM026219.1:14618029-15343029 GCA_014839995.1 Xenentodon cancila | reverse complement strand
CTTCTAGTTACACGTAGTTTTTACCTGCCATTGTTTATGTAATAATTGCTCGGGGGTCATGTTCTGGGTCTCTAGAAAGCGCCTAGAGACAACTTGTGTCGTAATAGACACTATATGAATAAAACTGAATTGAAATTAAATGAATTATACTGGACTTTCACGCAGAGATCAGGAGTAAAAGTTGTGCATTGATAAGCTTTTGTTTTTTGAGTGAAAACCAGAATGGCAGACAATTAAATGTTTTAATAAATGGAAAAAAAAACTAATATAAACAACCACCCCTCCTCTGTCAGCTTATTTTACCAAACCATTCCCACTTTTTCTCCTTGAAAGATTCGGTTCATATTGTAATACATAAATAAAAGGATTGTTTGGTACCTGAGAGCAGGTAGAAGCAGACCGAGAGCATCCATCGCTGTGAGGTCATGTTACCTGATGGTGCAGGACAGCAGGTAACACCTAGAGGAACTACAGCCAGCACAGTGCTTTTATACCCAGTCGCTGTTCACACACACTGATGGAATCACCACCCTGTACACGTAGACATGCGCAACCATCCACACACCTAAAGTTGAACATTTCCTAAAGGATCTACCAGGAAATTTAAATTATTGACGTAACAGAGCACAAACATGGATATCATGCATACTGGATAAGCATTTTACTTTAGAGCACATCCTTGTTTTCATGTTGATACAGTTTGTATGGACAATTGTGCATGAAACACAGATATGTTTGCAGAGAAAGTATGTATTGATGCACAAACACTGATCTGAAGGAGAGCAGCTAAGATAAAGTTTGTTTTATTTTGTTCTCATCTCATTTCCCATCCATAGGAAAGACAGACACCTGGGAAATATCTGTGCTTCGACTGTACATGGTCTCCATGTTAACTGTTTTATCTGTCATGTTTCATTCTTTCATTCCTCCCTTTAATTTGGCACCAGCTTTATCCATAACAGGTAAAATATTAAGCTCCTTTATTATGAGCAAATAAGGAAGCTGGCATTTGTTAAAGACGGGGATTCCAGACGATGCCTGGAAACTTACAAAAATACAAACAGAAAATTAGAAATTAAAAAAGAAATAAAGTAAAGGAAGGATGAGGTTTTCCTAAATTCATAAACCCGGATGTTGTTAATTATTTTTTTTTAAAAGTTCAGAGTATTCCCTGCATGGTATTTACTGAACTATATTATTATTAGATCTGGAAAGTGAATAGTAAAAAACTGTAGGAGACATAACACTGAGATGGTAATGGTCAAAACAGAAATGGTGCTTTCTGGTGTTTGGGGTTGTAACTGATACCATTAAAGGGGAATTAGTGAGCATCAGAGCCATCATCCGGGATGAAATGAAAAAGATCCAAGATGTAGGAAGGTAAAGTATACATGAAAAACCACTACCAAGTAGCTAGAATAGTGTACAAGAGTATCAGTATTTAGTTGGAAGTCCCGAAGCCAAGGTGGGATACATCTCCAAGAGTGATGGAGAATTGAAGAGCAAAGATCCTGTGGGACTTCCAGATTCAGACTGATAAACTGGTGATTATGACTAACCAAGAGGACATTGAACGACGCAGCAATGCCAAGCAAGAGCAATTTCAAGAAGAAGAAACACAAGAAGTTGGAGAATTACCAAAGGTTGAAGACAGAGATGGAGAAGATGTGGAAGGTGAGGACATCAATGTTGCCAGTGGTAATCAGGGCACTCAGAGCCTTCACCTCCAAGATGCAAGAGTAGATTCCACAGATCACAGGAACAACATCAGAGATCTCTGTCCAAAAGTCCTAGACAGTAAAAAATACTGTGTAGAGCCCTCAATCTCCTAGAGCTCTGGTAGAGGACCCAAGCTTTTGCTATTACTGCTTTTTTTTAATGCTTGAAAGCTTAAATTAAACCTCAAAAACTTGGCAGAATACCATCTTGTTCTGGACCCCTCAGAGTCTAAAAACTAAGATATTTAAGCTATTTATTGAGGGTTTTTATTTTGATGTTTAAAGTCCAACATAACACAGTGCTGTCACTTTGTTTGGAGCTGCCTCGGCCTGAAATTATGCCAATACCCGGATATTTTAATTATTGATCTTTTCCATCTTCACATCAAGCTGCGTTTGTTTTGACTCTGTAGCTATATCACAATTTTCAAAAATGGGACACCCCAGAAGAGAGAAAGTAAAGCAACTCCACTCCTTAAACCTGCCGCTACAAACAGAACTGCAACCGCATGGTTGAACAGGGAGCTGCTCTACTCTGTGACATGCTTTGGCCAAAATACTACAGAGACAAACATTTCTTTAAGGCCTAACAAAACAGTGTCACCTTGTTTTAAAAAAAATAAGGTGTTATGCCAGCTTCAATGTAAAAAGGAAATTGCTTGTCACGTCTTTATTGTGAGAACCTGATATTGACAAGAAGACCTGGTCTGGTCCAGACCAGAACCAAACCACAACATATATCATGTAACTTCCATCCATCTATTCTGGATAAAGCTCCTGTCCATCAAAATAATTTACATGCTTTTAAATTTTATAATGATAACAAATTAAGAGCATAAGCTTCCAGGTATAGAAGTCTTACCTAGTTTGTCGTTTGGAAATATTAGTGTTCACAAGATTGTTCTGCTCTTCACGGTCTTGCAGACTACATAAGAGGAACTAGACATCACGCGCACGTACTTCTGAAGAGTGTTTTTGAAGCTTCTTTTTCCTCGTACTGCACTGTCTAGAGCCAGAAAAAGTAAAGAAACAGGATCATTTGAAGATGATTTTTTTAAACAAGTCAATTCTTGACTTCATGGAATATGTGTAAACAAAAAACATGTTTGATTTAAAAACCTCAATAAAACTCCACTGTGTGGTATTATTTTTAACCCTTTTATTTTTGATAATTTGAGCTTTTACAAGAATCGTTGAAAATCAGTAGTATCAGGTGTGTCAACATAAATGTTTGTAGCTGTTGTTTTTGCTTCCAGTCAGAGAACTCCCAAAGTTAGATGTTGACAGAGCGTTGCTACCTAAACCCCTGGTACAACAGTCTTTCCCTGTTACACATTAATCACTGAGTAAAGAAAATGCTGCTAATAAGCATGAGAACGGAGCGAGCACGATAGAGACTGTTTATTAGAATTAGACTTTAGTGATTTAAACTCAGTCACTCAGTTCACAACCCGCAGGGCTACGCCGACACGCTTACCCCACCTGCAGGCGACTGCATCTGGTCTAGCCTTGTGACTGGCAGGCCAGGTGGCGTCTGGTCCAAGTGGATCCTTGTTTCAGCTCTGGCACCGCTGGTTTTTAAATGTTGTTTTGAAATTGGAACATTTGGGCAGATCTGATTAAAACTGATTCAAAGTAATAATAATTTGAATCTGTAGCTGTTTACTTTCTTTAAATTTGTTTTGTTCCATGGCGTTATGAGGTATTACAATGTTCTGCATCCTAACTTAAGTGAAAGTTGTATGAATTCTGTACATTTTTTCAAGGGAAATCTATGCATGTTTTTGTTACTTGATGTTCTCAGTATATGTTTGGATATGATGATACATAAAAGGTTTCACCATAAAACCACTAATACATTTTTCTAGGAAATCTGATCCATTGACCTTCTTCCTTCGTGGCCTCAACCAGCTCGTACTCGTCTTTGATGATGTGTTACACAACTGTACGCTGCTTTCTTTGCTTTAAACATAATCAACAGGGGGGAGGGGCCAGCAGAAGATAATAATGATCAAGTGTGTAAAGAAAATAATTGTAATTTAATGGCATTGATATATTTTTAGCTTCAAATGCAGAGTTAATGATTAACTTTACATTTGTTCTCAGACAATGGCAAATATTTTACTAGTTGGTTAATGATTTAAAAAATTCATTATGTGATAAGTGAATTTATTTTATCCCTTAGAAAAGATGTAATTTTTTTGACAAACAAGCAATGAAAATACATTAAGTCAGCTGTAATATTATATTATATTATATTATATTATATTATATTATATTATATTATATTATATTATATTATATTATATTATATTATATTATATTATGTGCCCAGAAGTAACCAGATTGATCCTGTCACTTTAAAATACACCTAATGACAATTTATGGGGACAATAAAAGGGACAATATTGAAAATTGCTAGCGGAAAAGTAAGTCAAATGCCTCTGACCCTCATGTAAAATTGTCCTCCTTTACAGCAGAAACAGATTTCTTGCATAGCTGTTGGCCCTGCCAGAACCAGCCCCAGCCAGGTGTGTATTACTCTCCAGCATCTCGTCATCTGCAGCCTGAGCCTGGTGGGGGCACTGCTGCTGTGGAAGACCTCCTGTCTGGTTGTAGTCTTCAAGAAGTCGACTGCATCTCCCATGAATACCAGACATTTCACTCAACATCTTAAATGATGAAGGTGCTGGAGAGGCTGGCCTTGACCTCCCTCAGGCAGCAGGTGAGATCTTCTCTAGTTCTTTTTCAGTTTGCCTGTCAGCATCACCTGGAATTTGGCGATGCCGTCGTCAATCTGCTGCAGTGAGCCCATTCATACTTGTGTGAATGGTGGAGGTACGCTGAGAATCTCATTCTTTGATTTCTCCAGTGCATTCAAAAGCATCCACACTCTGTTACAGGCTGAGAGGCTGTGGCTGATAAATGTCAGCGTGTCCACTTACTCATGGCGACTAACTACCTAACAAACAGGCCAGGTGATGATGAGTGTTACAGGAGCTCCACAGGGTACTCTACTGGATCCTTTCCTGTTTACACTAAACGCTACAGTTTTCCAGTACAACTCAGAGTCATGGTGGGGCTTTTGGGCTTTTCTGATGACTCTGCAGTTGTTGGATGTATAAGAAATAGTCAAAAGCAAGAGAACAGAGTACTGGTGGACAATTTTTTTGTTTTATATCAGCTGGAGAAAATCACCTGCTGCTGAAGGTAGACAAGACAAGTGAGATGGTGACTGACTTTAAGAAGAAAGGAACAGCATTACAGCCTGTTTATTAACAGTATTCCAGTCTGTTAATTAAATATGCAATTTATTTATCGTCAATAATGTGGGTAAATCAAGCTATGCTCACAAAGTCAGATTAATTAGTAATTTACTTATTGTTAAGACTGGTTTCAACATGAATTTATCTCAGATCTTAGTGAGGGTGACACTTTTTCAAGGTATTAAATAAACTTATTCTGAGTCTTTTAAATTGAAGAAATCACTATAATTTCCTGATTAAAGTCATTACAGTTATCAGCTCCAAGGTTTACATAACATAATCAACGTCACGGACACGGTAATGTAATGTAGAGGTAAGATCGGGCCTAAAAAATCCAGCCCGACCCGACCCAGGCCCGCGGGTATTTAAGCCCGACCCAGCCCGAGCCCGACCAATTAACTTGATTTGCAGGCCCGAGCCCGAAGCAAACCCGAAATTTTCATATTTTATTTGTTGGGTTTCTGGAGGAGGAGGTAATTTATGCTAACAAATTAAAGCCTTTTGTAACGAAATCTAAGTTTAACAAGACTGCATAAACATTTACATCATTAAGGTTTAAATGCCTGCTCAGCGTCGAGGTGCCGGTCTTTTTGCTCTCGTATGAAAGCAAAGCGCCACGTTTACGACATTCAGCGAAGCCAACGCAAGTTTCTGGAGCATTTTACATTATCAAGTTGAAGCTTTTCCATACCTCACTCTTCCCGGTGTGTGTTTGCCTTTTAAGTTCCCCTGTCTTTAGTTTATCCGTGACTTCTTGCTGCTCCATAATCAGGGATACCGAGTCAAAATAGATGCGGCGTTCACGTGCGCACAGCTCTGGCTCTGCGCTCGTATAGTAGTTAAATAGCAATTACCTTACAGCGTCTTCTCTGTTTTATCCAAATTATTTATTTTATAACAAGTATTCATTAGTTTAGTATCCAAATTCCACACATCGTTTTAGTATACATTTTTACAAACATATATTTATTAAAAAAAGTCAGCGAGATAGAAGCCCGGGCCGACCCGACCCGACCCGACCCGAACGTAATGAATGACATTTTAGGCCCGACCCGGCCCGAAATTCGGGTCGGGTCGGGTCGGGCTCGGGCTCGGGCTTAAGATCTTACCTCTAATGTAATGAAAGGTGGATTCCTTAAATCTTTGATTGTAATATCAAAGATGTCCTGTAGGGGGAGTAATGTTTTAATTTTTTGCCGGGGCAGCCTGTTGTACAGACGGAGGTTAAATAAAATCTGTTTCACGACATTTAAGTAGAGTGGATTTGGTTTGTTTCTCAGAAAGGTCCTTTGATAATATCACGGGAGTAAAGTAAACGAATTCGCTCGTTTTTTTTGTTGTTTTTTTTTTTATCCACATTAGTGATGTCAGTTTCTGTTATTGTTAGTACAGACTGCAGTCTTAATGCTCTAACTGAAACGCAACAGTCCAGATGACCCACCTTCTCTACAACACGCTGCCTAAACAACATTTCTTACGTCATGCCGACGCTGGTAGTGACGACCTGGTCCACTACACTCCTCCTCTCTTACCTTTCCTCCCCACTCCTCATCAACTCTCTCATCAGGACCACCGTGATGCTGGACGGAAAACAACTTTACTCAGCTGCCAGCGCAACCTTTTAAAGTGTGTTTTGGTTGTCCACGTGGCTTTAACTTAAGACGGAGGGGTCATTTTTGTTAAGTGGTGGAGGGTCTCTTTTTTTTGTTTCTTTTTTCTGTTTTTCCTTTAAAAAAACATCAAGTGTAAATCAGCCGCCCGGTTCTGTGTTGTATTTCCCATATGTCGCGAAAGCAGGTCGACCATGACTACACCCTCCGTAATATGAGTAACCTGATGGGCGAGCGCTGGAGGAAAGTCAACGATGGAGGAGAGCGGAGCCTCATCAAAGCTCCGTCCAGCGCGAGCATCAGCAGCCAGGGCGCCTCCGCTGGAGCCTCAGCCGCCGGCGCTCCTGCAGCAGGAGCCTCCTCCTCCACTACCTCCACCGGAGACCTGGAAAGGGCTGCCCGCAAGCAGTTCCAGCAGGATGTCACGCCCGGATTCGTCTACGTCCTGGCCGTCTTCTCCGCCCTGGGCGGCTTCCTGTACGGCTACGACACCGGAGTGATCTCCGGGGCGATGCTCCTGCTGAAGAAGGAGCTGGACCTGAGCGCTCTGTGGCAGGAGGTGCTTATATCAAGTACTGTGGCGGCGGCTGCGCTGTCCGCCCTGCTGGGCGGCTTCCTCAACGGGCTCTTCGGGCGCAGAGTGTGCATTCTGCTGGCCAGCTTCTTCTTCACAGTCGGCGGGATCGTGCTGGGCACCGCACCCGGAAAAGAAGCGCTCCTGGCGGGGAGACTTGTCGTGGGAGTGGGCCTGGGTAAGATGTGTCACCCCCTTCATACTGGAATAAATATTTAATCGGCCAAGAGCACGTCGGTAAACATTGAGTGCACATTTGCTTTTGTGAAATAAAAACCGAGTTACACATATAATAAATTTAATTTTATTTACATTAAGATAACAAAAACGTTAGATAATTCAAGACAAAAAATATCACGTATAAACAAAAAAATATGACGTATAAACTATCCTACATGAAAGACTGTTTGCTCTAGTTATAAAGTTGTAAATATCACCTCACATATATATCAATATCTCCTGAAAACTAAAAAAAAAGTAATTAGGGCAATAGTAAGTACCCCTATCCACAACTTATAGAGCTACCTTCAGCAGTAGTCAAATCCGGAGACTTTATCAGTCTCTCACTTTGGTCATTACAACTTTGCTTTATTGAGGCACATTATGCGTACATTTTAGAGTTTGACCAGACCATAGCAAAACCCTGATTCCTTTATTTTGCACACATTCTGATGTAGTTTTGTGTGTGTGTCCATGTGATCAAAGTCTTATTTTATGACTTTCAGCTGAACTGTAGCCGTTGGACAGATGGCATCACATTAAGCCCTAAAATACTTGTATATTTCAAGGTACCATGTGGCTGCAAATTGCCTCCAAATCATCATCCTTCCACTACCATGCTTGACAGTTGTTTTGATGTGTTTCTGCTAAAACGCTCTATTGGTTTTTACCACACATGGTAGTGGTCATTAAGACCAAAACAAACCTTTGACTGGTCTCATCTGTCCATAAGACATTGTTCCAGAAGTCTATTGGCTTGTCCAGATGAATTTTTGTAAACATCAGTTGTACTTTCATGGTGTTCTCCTGGAAAACCATGGGTTAAGGTGTCGTTGTTTTTTTGTTTGTTTGTTTTTTTTGGTATCTGAGTGTTGTGTCATCTGACTTTGCGGGTAATTCTGCTGGAATGGCCACCCCTTTGGGGAGATTGTCAACCTTGTTAAATGTGGAAGGTTGAACTTCACACTGTTATAAAAATGAATCATAACCCTTTCCAGATGGATGTGCATGTAGGGCAATAATTGCTTCTTCCAGACCATTGCTTAGATCTTTCCATCTTGACACTGTGTTAACACACACATAAATGCTCCAGACAAGCGAACCTCTAAAAGATCTGCCTGTAGAGCGGTCTGGAGACCTGCTGTTCATTAGTTCATAAGACTAAAGAGCACCTGGTTGCAATTTACCCTCTCAAATCCCATAGAGGCAGCAAGGGGTACTTAGTATTGCCCAGGTGATTTTTATTTATTTATTTTGTGTACACTCACTTCCTCAGGTATGTTTATTAATTAATGACAAGTGGTGAAATATATTTTAATATTTGTATGAAGTCGTATTGAAAAAAAAAATCAAAAACAGCTGAGGATTTAAAGAGAATATATACATGTACATGTGTGAAAGTTAGTATACTAACTGTTTGTGCATGGCTGTGTGTTGTGTCGGTCGAGGTAGGCAAAAGGCCTAGTGACAATCCAGATGTGGTCCACATCTGGTGGTTAAGTGACTGGGTTTCGACGGCCACACTCAACCTGAGTCAGTGCCATCGGTCTTGGTTACATGTGGACCAAAGAAAACTGTAGATGTCGGCCAAGTTTGGGGAAGATATGCATTAATATGGTAATTAGTAGTTGAGGCTGTTAATGTAGCTGGGGTCTCATGTAGAATTTTAACTAACAGACTGGTGTGTGGTATATTTCTTAGGAACAGCGTGGTTTTCTTCTCATTTGCCAAAACAGCTCAGCTCACTGGTGTTGTGACTAGATGAGCAGTGTTTATGTTGTTTAATGTTATGGCCAATCAGTGTACACACAGATGATCACTAAATTGTCATTTGGATAAGTGCATGTAGTCTGTTCTGAAGCCATCGTTCATCAAAAAAGTACAACTTTTTTCTATTTTCTATTTTACTATTTTCATATGAAATTACTACACAAATTTCTGCCAATAAATGTAATCATGCCCCTTTCAAGTTGCAGATGTTAAAGCATTTAGAAGTTTGCTTCATTTCAGTCTTTTCTCTCCCTGCTTTGATGTTTGCAATTATTCAAAGCTTTTAATTACACATAATGACCCGCCTTTCCTTTAGCTGCATGCCCCCACCTTTTAGTCAGCTTCATCATTTGTTATTATAATTATTAACATAATAGAACCAATCTAAATGATAATTTCAAGAATTTGGCGAGCACCATTAAGTGATAAGGGGAAAATTGTTTTGGATGATGCACAAGATCACATCCCTGCATACTTAAATGAAGGCATGTTACGTTTAGTTTGTAAAAGGGCCGGGTTTGTGGTTTGATGCCAGGATTGTGTCCTTGATTCCTTGATTCCTGTCTCCTTCTGCCCCTGTGTACGTTCCCTCTCTGTTACTTCCCTTTCTTCGTTCCTTGCGTTCTTATGCCAGGTGCTGTTACTCATGCGTCCTCTGTGAAGAGGACTGTTAAAGCTGCCTTTAAAGGCTCTCCGCTCCTTCGCCACCTCCTCTGAGAGCAATAAGTGCACTACTCAATTATTTGTTAAGGAATTGCACACCATTTTGTCTTCTATGTCATCCTCGGGGATGGGAAAGGAAGCTTAATTTAGTGAATAAATGTGGCTTGCCAAATTGAAGAGTTTTGCTTTTACCTGCTGTACAAATCGAAGTCCTTTATTATTTCAGACCACTTCTATCAAAGCTTCTTTGGGTAAATGGATTTAGATTTTTGATGTGTAATTGATGGCCAACCAAACCTTAGTTTATACAGGTTTTTTTATATTGCACTGGGAATGTGTAAATATTAGGGTGCTTACTTTATTTCTTTTGCAAAACAGCTGGAAAGTTGGTTCTGACATAACTTTTCCAAGCTTGGGGGTGAATTCTCCAGACTGATGCCAACCATAAGCTGGATGGCTTTGCAAAACTTTAGAGAATTAAAAAACAAACAAACAAAAATTTGGTACCCTCACATCTAAAGATTATAAACCAGAGTTTTAAGTTTCAGGATAAAGATTTTACGAACACTGGGGGCAAAGGACAACACTCCAGTTGGTTGTTGACATTAATTGCGTTGTGGAACGAAACAGTTTTCGTGACACAAAAGCCTGAAGACTTGCAATTATATTAAATGTTTGATTTTGTTGCAACACCAACATAATTTTGCTCTTTTTGCCTCCATACGCTTAACGACTGGGATCAAAGGTGTGCGCTGAGATGGAAAATGTATTTTCAGTCCTGGGTTCATTACAAATACACTCAGTTTGGAAATGCAATTTGAAAAAAACTCCCAAATATCGCAGAAACCTTTTCACGCTTTCATGAGGTGGTTTTTCAGGTGATTCGATTCTGTTTCGGTACTGTTTATTCGCAAAAGTGTAATAGAAATGGTTTTTGTGCATTTGCACGTCGCTGGCAGCGCTGGATATGACGTCGCAGGTCAACTTAAAGTCATCAAAATCTAGTTTCCAGCTGTTTTTGGCCTCATTATAAGGGTTTTACCTCTTAATGATCATCTGCTGCTTCATCATCTGGCTATTTTCTCAACAGTGATTGTGGCAATCGCAGTAATTTATCAAAGACTAAAGATGTTTTAGTCCATCGTCAGCGTTGAGATTTTCTTTTTCATTGTTTTGAAGAGACTTCTTGCAGGAAAAAATTCGGAGACTTACAAGATTTATGGATATTTGAAAAACACCCCCTGCAGCGCTTCTTTTATCGCAAGTCCAGAGCTTTAATTTTCTTTTGCAAAAAAGTGTAATGGAAATGTGATTTTTGATGAATTTTCTGGTGCGATGACTGCACAGGGAGGGAAGGATGTATTATCTAAAAATATATGTGAAAAAGTTTTGATTTGATATTTATTTCATTTAAAAAATATGAGATGGATGTTTTTAAATGATGATTTGGTAGTTTAAACTGTTTGAGACTATTTAAAAAAATGGACAAACCCGCTATATCATTTAAGGATTTTCTGAAGAATCGGTTTGAAATCCATTTTTTTCCATCCATTTACCCAAGAGCTGACTCTGTCCAACCCTGGTTAATCCAAAAATGGGCAAATGGGTTGAACGCATACTGTGGCTCACAAGTCGTAACCACTTTTCTTACCCTATGATCAATTCTTTCTCAGATCTTCATTGTGTGCCTCATGTAACTAACTTTCCAAAACATTTAAGGCAATACTTTAAATGGAAACACTAGAAATTCTCAGAGAAACAGCACAAAACCCTTGTTTATTGCAAGAACTGTAATTATCATGTAATATTGCAATTAATCTCATTACTGTTAAAGCTATCCTCATTATTTATTTAAATCTCCAACAATCAACTTACTTGGAAAAACTTTAATGACACAAATATATTTTTTCAATGATATTAAACCTATAAAAAGAAAACTGGAGTGTAAATGAAAGGATGCAATTACTCAAGGTGAGGAAGGGTGCAGGTTAACTGTGCAAAGCAATAGGAAGTGTGTAAAAAGGTGAAGAGGAGCGTGGAGGCAGGGTGGAGTGGGTGGAGAAGAGTGTCTGGAGTTAGTCGCGATGGCCAGGAGAGTTAAAAAAAGGCTTTTAAGACTTCTGTATCACTTAGCAGCACTGACCAAGAGACAAGAAGCAGACCTGGAGGTGGCACAATTGAAGATGTTAAGTTTGTTTTGTATTTTTTGGGGTGAGGAGGAGGATGGATAGAATTGAGAACAAACACCTCAGAGGAACACCCAGGGATAAATGTCTCAGAGATAAGCTAAGAGAGGAAAGACTGAGATGATTTGGACACCTGAAGACGAGGGATAGTGATACATTGGTAGAAGGATGCTGGAGTCTGAGCCGTCAGGCAGGTGATGAAGGTGAAGACCAGAGAGCAAATGTCTGGATGTGGTGATGTAGTTGGTTGATGTGACTCTGTAGAAGACAGGGTAAGATGGAAACCAATTATCCACTGAAGGTAAAAGCCAAAAGAAGAGGAAGATGATGAGGACTTTTCGAGAACTAAGTGACTTTTACCTTCAGATATAAGACAGAAATACATTTTTGTTCTTCTAGTGGCTGATAACCATTACGTTTTAATTGGACATTCCAATAACAACTCAAATAATATTGTCCATCATGTTAATGCAGTTTTGCTCGTATTGTTTTGTGTCCTTGTATTTAGAATCACAGCTAATCGAAACAGGGGGGAACTCTTTTTAATGGGGCGAGGAGATGATGCCGTTGCTTTTCTAATGACCACTTATGACACAATCATTGCAAATGTTGCAGCTACACAACATCATTTACAAAACAAGCTCTGATTGCCAATAAGGGGAGGGGACTAATCAGTTCATCTGCTGAGTTAGAAGTCGCCATTTCACCTTAAGTATCTCCTCCACTACTGCAATTACGACATTATCCCACACAGTGATCCTCATTAAACTAAACATGCTTGAGCCGAGCCTTGACAGATAATTAGGCACATGTTGGCACCACAGTTGGCCATTCGAGACACTAATAAGGCAACGGTTTTCACTGCCTTTAATTATCTCCGCTAAAGCCTGTCACCTGCGCCTGAACGCAAATGCCATTTCCCGGGAATGCCAATTGCTTATCATTTTTGGGCTGAACTCAACAAAAAGGTCATCGCAGCTGTTTGTCTAGCCAGGAAAGGCCACGCATCACCGTGCCCTGCCTCCTTGTTTTTCTACACAGACGCCCGTGGTATATCTGCTCTGGACTGTATTTTGCTGAGCTGACCTTTGCCGGAGCATAGGGAAAGTCGTCCAATACAAGCTGCTGCCTGTCTCAGGAGGTGGGAAGCATTGAGCCAGATCCTCAGGACTGATAGTGATTTATCGAATGAATATTGAGTGAGTACACTTTTGTTGCTTTCTGTTTCATGTATTAGAGCATTAACTCTTTGACAGGTGCGGTAAAAAGGCGGCAACTCTTCAACTTGAAGGTCTCAATTAGAAGATTTAGATGTATGGGCTGCACTGGTCGGCACTTGGAGTCTTGATCTGCAGGTCGAATTTATATTTACGTCAAGAGAAAGTTGTTTTGAAGACAAAAAACACAAAAGAGCCTGATGCGAGTGCCTTTTTTTACAACTTCGGCGCTTACCTCTTAAAATGAGTACCTAAGTACATTTTATTTAACTTTGAAAATCAGAAATAAGCATGATATAGGACGTTTAAAGTCACAGTTGTTGACGGATAATATATTTTCAAAGTTGAATGGCATAACCTTTGTCAAGAGTTCTGCTATAGTTTTCAACTCGCCCTTACCTCCCGTAGGGGTCACAACAGCAAGTCGTTTTCTTCCGTCTGACCCTGTTCGCTTCCTCTTCAACTCTCACAGCAGCCGGCTGCATGGCCTCTTTTACCACATCCCTAACTCTCCTCTTCAGTCTTCCTCTCCATTACCAACATCCTTCTTCCAGCACATCCATCGTCTCTCCTCTGCAGATGTTCAAACCGCTTTAATCTGGCGTCTCTTTGTCTTTTAAAGAGCCAGCCTGAGTAGCCTCTCTCTGATATGCTCGTTACTATGATCATCCTCGTCACTCTTAAGGAGAGCCTCAGCATCTTCATCTCTTCTACCTCCAGCTCTATGTCCTATATTTTTTTACTAGCTCCACCCTCTCTAAACCATATATCATAGCTGGTCTCGCAACCGTCTTATTGACCGTACTTTTGGCTCTTGCTGCTTCACGCTTGTCACACAACACTCCTGACATTTTGGTTATGGTATGTTGGTTATGGTTCACAGCGCTGCCTTTGGTCATCAGGACTGATTGCAGAACGTCTTGCACAGGTTGTTTTTTTTTTTTTGCGCAAATCCTTATTAAAGCTAAAATACTTCCAAAAGACAGAAGTCCTAATTTCCTTCAGGACTGATGTGTTATCTAAGTGCTTTTATGTCGAAGAGTTAGGTCTTCTGCTTCTCAAGCTTCCACGTGTCTAGTGGGGTCATTCTTGATTGGTTGGTGAGTCTAGTCAAGGAGAACAGTGGTCACGTTGGTGGGCGTGGCTGTCATCAGACATGCTGCAGGATGGATAGTGTAACTTTGGTAAATCTTTGGCTTATTGTAGCATTGAAAAAAAATTTCAACTAGGAAGTGGCATTAAAGTTGATATGATAAGAACCTGTTACTTCCGAGATATTCCCTATCCCAGTGTTTGTTTGTAACTCTGCTGGGTTGGACCACACTGGCTAGTGGGGCTGGACCAGCTGGCAAAGCTGATAGATTCTTGTCACAACAAGTAAACAACAACTATAAAATGTGTGGACAGATGCTCTGCATAACAGGTAGAAACAAGTAGAAATCAGTCAGTATTCCTAGTCGGACGAGTCTCTGCAGCACGCAACCTCTGTGCTCAGTGCACACACAAAAGGAGCATGTGAGGGTGAATCTTGATACTCTGGGATTCTGGCATGCTATTAGAAATGCATTTTATTGTTCCATCCATTCATTTTTTCTTACTCGCTTAACCCTGTACAGGGTCCTGGGGGCCTGCTGGAGCCTATCTCAGCTAGTTACAGGAGAAAGACGGGGGTACACCCTGGACAGGTCGCCAGTCCATCGCAGGGCCACACGTGTAGACAAATAACCATGCACGCTTACACTAAACACCTACGGGCAATTTACAATCATCAATGCCCACTCAAGCATGGGGAGAACATGCAAACCACACAAAGAATGACTCCTCCCGGTCCCAGGAATCGAATCAGGAATCTTGCTGTGAGGCAACAGTGCTAATTACTAAGCCACCACGGTTTGCGCTTCCTAAAGCAACATTTTAAGTCACATACTGTAAATTAAACTACATTAATATTTGGATGTTTAAGCAGCTTGCAAACTGTAATATTTACGCATTTGTACTAACATTGTGCAAGACAAACCGCTTTCTCCATGCTGCAGGCGAGTGCAACCAGTTTGGGGGCGGGGTGTCCCAGCAGAGCTCCTCTTTTCAGTTCTGGAAGCACTCATTTCGGTTAGGGTTTCGCTCACAAATTTGGAATCATTCATTTATTGCCACTGAATGCTGTTTTTCAAATAAGTGAATTCTCATATCTTGTCCTGCAAGACTTTTCTTTACAACAAGGGAAAGGAAAATCTCAACGTTGAAGAAAATTGACTAAAACATATTAAGTCTTTGAACAGTTATTGCTGCCGCTGTTGAGAAAATAGCCAGATGATGAAGGCAGCGGATGATCATTCAAATGATTATTACGAGGTAAAGCTCTTATGTAAAGTATAATGATTAAATAGTGCCATAGCCCAACTGCATCATATTAATGAGGCCAAAAACAGCTGAGAACTAGGTTTTGATGACTGTAGTTATACATACATATATTTTGCTCAAATCTATGGGCATAATGGAGACGTGCCTACAGCTAATATGCGTGTAACGTAGATTTAGTGGGCGTGTTCCCAGTTTGAGAAACGAGGCTTCAAAAGCACTCTTCAAAAAAACCGTTGAGTGACATCAAAGTGGGTTTGCTCAGTTCTTCTTGAATAGTAGATGGAAGTCGCACGACGTATTTCTGAAGACTCGGACCTGACGTCCGCTTTTGGCAAACTCCACTCAACAGCCAGGTTATCTAAAAGTCGGAAAATTGGTAGAATGAGGATTTCTGTTTATAGTGTAATACACGGTCTTATGGGTTGACACTTGAGCTTGTGATTTGCTGCCCCCATTTGGTCTGGAGAGGTATTGCTACATAGTGTGGCTTTACTCAAGACAGAGCGATGAGCGACAACAATGACATATTCTGTTTTTTGCCTTTTTGTGATATTATGTCTAAATTTGAAGTACAGCTAAATAGAATTAAAAACCTTTTGAATATATTTGTCTTTGCCATTGTGCTCATTTTGTGGTAAAAGAAAATGGTAAATGGTTATAAAAATAAAATCCATAGACTATAATTTTTTAACTGCTGTCTGCAGGCTCAGTCATTATCCCTTCTCTCACACAGACAAAATTATACGAAACAAAGGACACACAGTCACCCTCACGGTGGCTGTGTAAGCATATTGTCTGGACAAATTATCTAGCAGCTGAAAATGCTGAATTGTTTCGCCTTGGAAACTGTGGACGACTCCAAATAAAAATACTGCTGTTAATTAGACTGAAATAACATTTCTTTACCTGGAAGCTTTCTAATTAATTGGTTGGTTTATATAATTCTCATCTTAACAAGGTGAAAGCTTATTGTAGAGCTAATGAGGACTTTGTTTATGTGCGTATTATTCCTGTTAAGTGCAAAGCGCGTCACGAACATGTCTCGTTATTGAGGAAATTAGTTCTGCCCAGAATATGATGGAAAATATTAAATCTGTGACCTGACCGGTGGTCAGATGCATATCGTGACATATTCTGTGACCTCTTTTGATCAGAGTCATATCTTGTCTTTAAAGTATTTTGTGGCCTTCTAATGGTACAATTTGTGCAGATTCATATTTGGTCTGGTCTTTGATTTTTTTTTTCATCATTCTGTGAGATTCAAACTACTGTGCAAATTGAAAATCATTGCCATTTCTGCATCGAGATGCCTGATGTACGTTTTGACCCATTTGCATGCAACTGTTTGAAATTAAATCTACTAAACTTTGGATCTTCTCACACGTTTTTATCCATGATGATCTGATGAATTCAGTCTTACTTAGTCACCTAGTGGTAAAACATATTATACAGAGGCATGACATTTGTGCTTATTGAGTTGTCAAAATGGTTTTGTGAAAGCTTAAAGGCATAGTTTGATAAGACTAATCTTTTAAGTGCGATTATGCTACAATGAAACATCCAAAATTAGAATCACATAGTTCTGTCAAATACACTCCAAAAAAAAAAAAACCCAGATATGTAATGGAAAGTTGTGTTTGAAATCAGTTAGACTTTGCTGAATTTAATTAAGAAAGGGCAGCACTTCTGCTTTTGCGTACAGATTTAATCTGTCAGCTCTCAGCCATCTTGAAAGCCAGTAACAACTTACGTGGGGGGGATTTTCTTCCCGCCGCACGCTGCATTTGATTGAAAATGTCCTGATTGTTTCTTGTGTAGATCACAGTGAAAGAAAATCTTGTGAAGAACCTCCTTCTTCCTCAGATCAAGTGAATCCGTACTAAGCTTTGTACAGGGCCTTTGGAAGACCAAGACAGATGCTCGCTGGAGTGTGTTTGTCCGCTGTGAGGCTTAGCCCACCAGACGACGACCTCAGGCTGTGTTTGTGTTTGCGAGCACTGGGAGCTGTCCTTGGTGCTCAGTGCAGAGCTTGTTAATGAGAAAGGGAGTAAAGAGAATGTAAAATGCAGCTGATTTGCTTGTTTTCTGAGCAGTGTCAGCAGAGTCATATGAGCACATCACATTTTCTCCAAATGTTTATTGTTCATGCCACATGAATCTGGCCTGACCCTTTCACATCCCAAAATTCCTGACTGGAGCCTTTGTACATGGTGCACCTGCTCAACCAAGTGAGCTATCCGGCACCCCGACTTTGCAAAGATTATCTCTTGTGGAATGGGTCTCACACCTAATTTAGAACCATCTTCAAATCGCACAGAACATACCAAACCACGAGGAACAGGTTTTATGCCATTTGTATTACAGGATTTCTTCTTTGATATAGTCTCGGACCTATATAGGACCACTGAAGAGCCACAAATATTAAGAAACAAAATGCAGACTTACTCATGACACTGTGGATCAACAAGTGTTTATTGCCTACTTTTGGCTTCATCCCACTAGATCAGGGGTGTCCAAAGTCGGTCCTTGAAGGCCGGTGTCCTGCAGGTTTTAGGTCTCTCCTTGCATCAACACACCTGATTCTAATTAAAGGTTGTCATCAGCTTGTCATCTAGGTCTGCACAACTCTTTTGATGCCACAGTCGTTTGTATCAGGGTGTGTTCAAACAGGGAAATATCTAAAACCTGCAGGAAACCGGCCCTCGAGGACCGACTTTGGACACCCCTGCACTAGATCAACCTTTTCCACATAGTGATTTGCACTGGGTGGAATTCAGTTCAATTCAGTTTTTATTTATATGGAGTCTATTACAATACAAGGGAATTCAAAGCCCCAGAGGACACCCCTGAGCATATCTGAAGAGAAGCAAAAAAAAAAAAAAAAAACTCCCCTAATGAGAGAGGCGTTATTGAGTGGTACTGCGTAGCTTTACGACAATGCTGTCTGTTTGGTTGGCTTCAGCAACAGCGGAAGAGCTGGCTGATCAGCGCTGGGTGCAGACGATTGAGTGGATGTCAGATCCTTGCCTCCATGAGAATATTCCATTTTGGGGTTCTTTTGTTTTTTTTGTTTTTTTTGTTGCTCTTTTTTTGTTGCTCTCTCTGAGGATGAGGAGCTCCTCGTCTTATTATAAATAAATCCAACCCACATCCCGCCACCCTGCGTCGTTCTTTTAACATCAGACATGACCTGGGATTAAGTGCACCCTCAGAGGCAGATTATTGTAGCGACCAGCTTTACGCGACCTCATGTCAGTTAATGTCAAAAGGACAAGTGACATGCTAAATTAGGGTAATAAACTCGGGGTGTCTGGCAATAAGGAAGAGGCTCATGTTTGTCACTCTACCACAACAATATGGTCACCGGTGTATCCAGAACAGCATGGCTGCCTTCTAATGGTTTTCATTTCTGCCATCGGTGAGCTTGTTTGGCTTGACTGTATTTAAAACTAATTAAGCTCACCAAATCAAGCGTCAGATGTAACTTATCCAATCCAATTCAGGAATTGCTAGAAACTACCCCATTAAGTTTTCCAAACGCTTACCCCGTTAGTCCAACGCTGTGTCCAATATCAGCGCCTGCTCTTTGTAACAGATCAAATAACACTGATCACTTCAAAGCCAGTGAACATAAGATGACTGTGAAGCTTCTCTGAGCCAGAAAAACTTAATTTTATTTGATCAATAAACCAAAGCAAACTAGCTCTAACATATTCTCCCTGTCAGCACCACCTGTAGACGTGCAATGGAGATGATCCATCACACTAAACGTATCAGCATAAGCTGTACTGTCTCACGAGGCTCGGATGGAGACATGCCAGTGACTCACTGCTGAAATATTGTTGATATACTGGAGACCAAGGAGGCAAAAATCAGTGGAGAAACGGAGGAGGACGATGGGATTTGGCTGCGGGAGATGAATACAGACACAGGCATTCATTTTCCACAGTGCAGCATTTTGCAGAAAAACAATATAATATCCTTAACTCTTTTTCATTGGAGTAGAATTTCATAAAAAGGGACTTCTTGTGTTTTCCCTGCCATGAGCAACTCACATCCATGTGAGAATATTAAATATCCAAAAGGTGGCATCCACAGAATGAATGACTGGTTTATTCATCTTAAACTATGACTTTTAGAGCTCTGAAATCATAATGTCAATAATAATAATAATAACTATAAGATGTTGGAACATCTTTTAGTTGTACCGCCCATCTACGTTTGGTTATTCAGCCTTGAAATCCTCTGAATTTTGTTTCACAAAACAAACAAACTGGGATAGTGCATTCTTAAAAGGGTTCAATGACCCTTTTTATATTGTTTGCTGCCATGCTGGACCTTAAAAAGAGAAAATGGTCTCGAGGAGTCAGTGAGAATGCTGAAAGGTGTGCATGAGTGCACAATTAATGCATCTGGTAATAAATCATGTGCACACATACATATTCACTGTTGGTCTTTTAGATATGAGATGTGCCTATCTGTCCATTACACTCTGTGCACACTTTTGGGCCATAATTTATGTTTTAGACACATCTGCTGAGACATAAAGCCAGTTCCTGATCAATTAATATTGTATATCTTGTTGAGTCAATCAACACGTCTCTGACTCAGAGGGACCCCTGCGTCAGTCACAATCAATTGACGCATTTGAAAGAAACAGGTGTTGGAGCAAATATCCAATCAGTCATCATGCTGCTCTGCTGCCAAAATCAATAATATGAAACAGGGTAGACGGCAGGGTTCAGGTATGTGCCACGGGGACATTGACTGCAAGTTAAAGAGTTTATAGAGACGTTGCTCAGTAATTCACAGATAAATGTTTGTCCGTTCTTGAGCTGCTGCTGAAGAATGTTCAACTAACATTGCCATGAGCATAGATGAGATATGTCCGTAGAGTGAGATAAATTCATTTATTTATGTGCTTTTATTTACTAGTTACACACTTCCATCAGTATACGTACGGTCCACATCGACAAATGAAAAGTAGGAAGAAATATGGGTTCATTTTTGCGTGAAATAACAACAAAAATTGAAAACTTTCATTACATTTAGAGTTTTGCTATCAACAGCAGCTTTAAAACTTCCCTCTACTCTATATGTTCTTCAAAACAGTTTGGCCCATTAAAGCTTGCTACGGAGGAGAACATTTCTGATGAATTTCCAAAAACTTTGGAGAAGGTTAAGCTGTGAATTTATAAAATTCCCATGGAGATTAATAGGGGTTTACTTTCATGAGATACTTGTTGTATAGACTGGCGACTTGTCCAGGGTGGGTCCCTGTCACCTGTAATGAGTCGGGATCAACTCCGGATGGATGGATGGATGGATGGATGGATGGATGGATGGATGGATGGATGGATGGATGGATGGATGGATGGATGGATGGATGGATGGATGGAGACAGTTGTTGTATTTTATCATTTACAAACATTAGTGCAATTATGTCTTTTGTGATAAGTGGACATGCATGGAAATCCTTACAAATTTAGGAGAAATAGATTTTTGACTACCTTTGGAGTAAAACTGCAATGAATTATCTCACTGAGACACATAAAAGAAAGAAATTAAATAAAATGAACATATTCTTTATGGCCTTCACAGAAAAAAGTAAATGTACATTCAGATTACAGTCTTTCCTTCGACATTGTCTGCAGTGAAATGTATTAACACATCCCACCCCAAACAAAATGATGAGGTCACCCGGATGGTTTTTGGAAGAGCAGAACAAGAAAGGCTGGAAGTCCGCTGAAGCTTCCCGGTTAGCTCAGTTGCCAGAAGTTAGCTATTTTAGCTTGACTGTCATGCTAATCTATAATATTTCATTTATTCTAATAGAATATGAGCAAACATTGTCATTTTTAGTTGTTGTGACTGAAATGATGACTGAAAGGCCTTTTTTCGAGCTGAAATGAGGACTTGGGGAGTTAACTTGTCAACAGAATGGTGTTTGCTTACTTTTAGCATGTCTGATTTACTGTCTAGCTCGCTAATGTAAAATTTAAAAAAATATGTATTTGTTACTTCAGCTTTGTTCGCTCAAGTAGTGTGACTTCAGCTGTCCTGGGAACACAACGGGCTGAATACACAAGGCAGAAATGTAACTGAAATTATATTAAATCTGATTGTTTGATTCATGTTTAACCCTTAAACCGTCTAAAGTTGTTATTATTTATTGAAATTTGAAACAACCCCAATTTTGTCTGAAACAGTTTCTAAATAGTAATTTTTTAAATAATTGTAAATACATACAACTTTTTTTATGTGATCGGTACATTAGCTTCTGAAATTCGTGTAACAGATATGGTAAATGATTTACATTTATATGGCACTTTCTAGTCTTTTGGACCACCCAGAGTACTTTTATATTGCAATCCCCAACAACACTCACATTCAAACAACACTTTCAAAATCTACACAGATTTTTTTTCTTAGCTTCCTTAGGCGTTTTATTTTATTTATGTTAGGCTATGCAGTGCTTTGTACTCCATCATTAAAGAAATCTCCCAGCAATGAACCACCTGGGGGAAATGTGAGGTTCAATGTCGCGCTCAAGCACACTTCAGAAAGTGAACATCAAGGCCAGGAATCAAACCAGTGACCCTCTAATTTGCAGAGGACTTCTCCACCTCCTCATCCACAGCTGCCTGAGGCTTAAAATCTGTTTGTAGAAACCAGTCAGTTAATTAAAATGTCACGATTTGTATATTTGTTTTCAGTGATTCATGAAATAAGTTCATCTGTTTGATATCTGAGTTAGCTGGCAGGCAATTCACATCTCCGCCTCAGGGAGATGGGAACAGTGAAGCAAAAATAAGATATGAACAAAAGTGGAAATAAAATTGCAACATTTTGCTTATTTCTTCTTTTTCCCCTGCAGTTTTCTATTCATTTCTGTATCATTACAGGGTTGAAGTCACTGTCTCAATGACAAGTGTTTATAAATCTATAAATATCCCCATAAATCTATCAATATTTATAGAGATATTTTTGATGCATAAAAAATGGTCTACAAAATGAACCTAAAGGACAGACCAGGCAGATGTGGAGGATCAGGAGTGTCACGAAAATAGTAATACGGAATTTTCATTAGCAGTTAATAATTGGGAAATAAAACTATATAATACTAAATTGCTTTACAAATGTGTTACTTTGGGCCCTGTGCAAAGAAACACAAGCTTAGCAATGTCTCCACACACTGCATGGTACCCAAGAGGAGATGAAAATACTAAAAGTGAAAAATATTTCGTTCACTACTTAGAAGAAATTGAAAGATTGCTCATTTATAGAAGTACGATGGTTACGTTTTGACCAATGTTTTCTAGGTGCTTTGATTTCCTTCATTGTACACCGTAAACTACACTGTAAATATGCCTTGAAAGAGCATGTAGTTCCCTAAGTAACAACCTCCAAACGTCAGTAGTTTTTGAAGACTAAATGCCCCCTAGTGTTGGTGTGCTGGAGAATGTTAGAGACACTGAAGTGGATTCTGTGTTCACCTGCAATTCAAGTCCCCTGGAAGTAAGTTTTGGTGACGTCTTTCGAGCCAGGAGCTGCAAGGAGCGACCCTATTTCCCGATCCGAGTCTAAAGGGAATTTCAAAATCGGAATTTATTTGCAACTTTTCTGGGATCTTATATTTTTTTACTTTTTCAATGATCTTGTTTTAAGTAACACTGTATTTTTTAAACTTTAACAACCCCAAATCAGAAAGAAAATAAAAAATATAGACGAACAAAAAGAGTAAATGAAAAAGAAGAACGAATCGGCTTCTGACCGCTCAGACAGCTCTTTTGCACTCAAGGACTTAATTTGCATTGTTTAACCTGCTTTCTTTGCTCAACGCCACAGAAAAGGGAAGATGAGAAGCTAAATGAAGAAGATAATAGATTTAAAAAATGTCATTTCAAAAAGGTTTTGAAAATGCAGCAGGGAAAAGGAAATAATAATGTTAAACAGAATTATCTTTTTTAATAAATGAATACAAAATGAGTTCCTAAATTAATTTCCAATGTCAAATATTTATTTCTCTATTTTTTTTTTTTTTAAGAAAGCTTAATAAAATATTAAGGAAAAAAACACTTTATAAATAGACTATTCATGCATTTATTAAGTCATTTGTAAACCTATTTAATCATATATATTTCCCTATTAATTACTGATGATGATGCCTTATTACCATTTGCATGACAGTCCTCCACAGGCAGCGGGTCACAAATACAGAATACTAAAACCATAAATGACCTCCCGCTGCAGCAAATCTGCATATGTGAAAAGCTTTTTTTCTTCTTCTTTTCTTCACAGTAAAATTATAATTTTCTCTACAGAGAAAATGATGGGTGGCATCAGCTTGTAAAATCTTTAATTTCTAAGCCCTAATTCTATTGTGGCCCAGGTTAAAGGTTAGGTCTTCTGGTTTCTGCCTTTCAGCAGGATCTTCCAGACGCTCACGAATGGGTTTCTACCATATCGGTCTGAGGAGAGCGGCCTCGTGCCGAAGAGCATTTGATTAGATTTAGGCAGTGATTTGAATCTCGGACATCCGCCATCAGATGATAATCCTTTTTAGTCATAACAAGGATAAAGACTCGGCTCCTAGTCCTAAGGCTATGCTTGTGCAGTCAATGAACCGCGTAGATATATGAAACTGAACTGGGGTAATGGTTGAGTGTTTCCCAGTTAGTACTGGGGTCTTTTCTCTGATCACACTGAGCACTGTGGAGAAACTTGACCACACGATATCGAACAGTGACTTTGTCACTGGCTTGACTCCATGTTTTAATGTTCTGTACTGAACCGCTTTGTAACTGAGCTTTGAACTATAAATGATGGCGGTTCCTCTTCTGAAAAAGAAAAATGCATCCTCCCCTCTCTCTTGGTTATCGATTTGTCTTCCCAGAGCTGCCACAGTGTGGTGCACGCATGGAGACAGCACGGCTGGTTTCCCAGCAAGTGGTCTCCACAGCAACGGGCAGCCACGTAGTCATGGCGGCGGTTTAGGGCAGGGTGTTGGCAGGAGGGAGAGGAGGGTGTATAGAAAGCAGAGGCAGACTATTAATAGAGCCGATTTGGAGCCAGCTGCAGAAAGCATCATCCACGTGGCTCCTCGTCATCGCGGGCAAACAGACTGTTCTCTGTTAATGCGAGTGCACAGGTCTGCGTGTCACTTGGCGTATCAGTGTGTTTCCAGCGTGTCTGGGACTGGGTGTTTTTCCAGATCAGAGCAGCACACGCCCCATTTCTGAGACGAACTGTCGGTTCCTTGGGTTTACCCCGCGCATCCACCCTTGTTCATAAGTGTTTATCAAATAAGGTCAACGTTCTTTTAAACAAGTTATTTGAAATTTAAAACACTGTCCATGAGTCTTTTTCAAATAATCCACAGGCTTACTGGCAAAAGTAAATCAATCTAGTAAGATGTGACCGGAGTGTTATATTGATCACATATATACAGTACAAGCCAACACAACACGGGAAAAACAGTGGTGTGGGTGTGTGTGGTTTTTTTTCTATAATTTTCCCAAACTTTTAGTCCACTTAAAAATCATTGTGGAATTTGTAAAATTGCTCATACATAAATTTCGCTTCATGTCTAGAAAAAAACCCATAAAACTGCCGTTATATATGAATAGCTTGTGACTAAAAGCAGGCGGGACATAGCAGTATTTAATGATAATTAGCAAATAATGTTGTTTTTATTGTAGGCTTGTAAAGATAAGTTACAGTACATAAAGACAAATAATAGCCTGTGTGAACAACAACACCACAGTAGCGGTTTGTCTCAGCTGCAGCGATTCAATGTGTCGCTAGCTTCCCTGAGGTTTAATGTTTAATCTGATATTAAACCCCCTATGTGACATAAGAAAGTCATGTGGTTGCCAAACTTTTTCACACAACACACAATTATTTTCATCCATGCCCCTTAGTAGCACATTTTCTAAATTTTTTTTGCCAGTGAATTCTTTAACTTCGCCTGTTGACAGTGTGCAGTTACGTTTAACTGGACGCGGTTTTGTCCAAGACTGTCATTTTATTTTCAGCCTTTTAGCTGAGTAAACAAGTTGATTGCAGGTGTTTTCACTGTGACACTAGACATCAGCAGGACAGACGAGCTGCTCTGAGCTAAAGTAGCTTATATATCATCTGCAATACTTACCACTTTCTTCATGCTTTCTTTTTTTTTTTTTTTGCTGCTCCTATTTGTTTTCTTTCATTTCTCACTGCCTGATGGGTAACTTCTCTTCATCTCTACATCTTGATAGACCGGCTCTCATCACGATTGTTTACATAAGAAGCAGGGAAAGCGAGAGGTAGAGCCGGGGGCCGTTTAGGGCGTTCTCCACCAGCCGACCGGAGAGCCCGGAGCAGTCGCTTGGTATGGCAAGCAGCGACTCTGATTATGCTAGCAGTGTCCAAGACTACATTTTTTCAAAAATACAATTTTTTGGTGGATAGGAAAACAGTTTTGTTTGTAAACTGACTTAAGGATTACTGTTGTCATTGTAATTTTGCTTTGTAGCCAAATTAATAGCAGATTATCTAAACCTGCAGCCGAACTCATGACTCTGCAGTTCAACTTTAAGTGTGGCTGTGGAAGTGCCCGCCTCATTTCCCCCCTGGTGTTTAACGCAAGGAAGTGCAGTTCTTAATGGGTGACTTGGGTCAACTTTAATGTGGCTAAAATTGATAACGCCAACTCATTTCCAGCTAAATTAGCAGCTTGCAGAGTCCAATTAGTCCACTATGTTCAATGAAATCCATGTTGTTGTTAAGCAAATAAACAATGAATTAATTTAAGCACTTTGGCTAAAAGCAGCTCTAGAAACAAATGGAGGGCAAAGAAACTAAACCTTTAACTGGGAACAAAACCAAGCTCCGCACCATGGGAGATCGGGCATTCGGTGCTGCTGCGCCGCGTCTGTGGACCCTTGGACAGCGGCTTCTATTAAAAAGCATAAAGACTTTTCTTTTTAAAGAGGCTTTTAATCTTCCTTAATTCCCAGGGGTCCTTAAAGATTCCTTTTTATGATTTTAAGTGTGTATGCTGTGTATTGTTTCTTTTATTTAGTCTTACTTTATGTGGCACTTTGAGATTTCTTTTAATGAAAAGTGCATTATAAATACAAAAAAAAAAAAAAAAAACAAAACAAAAAAAAATTCCATACCCGTTTTAGCCTTTGCAGGATCATAGGGTCTGCCGGAGCCTGTCGCGGCTCATTACAGGCGAGAGGCAGGTGTACACCCTGGACAGGTCGCCAGTCTATAACTGGGCCACATTATTATTTTTTTTCCTCTACAAATAACTCTCCTTTGCGTGTGAATGTCCTATTGGAGGACGCCGTTATTTGCTTCTCAAACCCACAAATGAATCATATTGCTAATAGCACCTCCCTCTAATGGTGGATTCTCCTTCTCTGCAGGTATTGCTTCCATGACAGTGCCCGTGTACATCGCTGAGGCCTCTCCACCCCATCTCAGGGGTCAGCTAGTGACCGTTAACACGCTCTTCATCACTGGCGGACAGCTGACCGCCAGCCTCATCGATGGTGCCTTCAGCTATCTGCAGCATGATGGATGGAGGTCAGGCAACCAGATACAAGTTTTACACCTGCTGCACTCAAAACAGATAACAGCAAGCAGCTCCTATGCTGAATTTGACACGCATTATCAGCCGCAACATATAAACCTTAGACAGCTGGGGTGATAAGATTGACCATTTCATTAAAACTGTGCAGGGAAACATTGGGTCAGAGCTACCCTATATGAGGAAGGGCGTTTCAATGTTTTTAATCATAAGTGAACATGAGGGGAAGGACAGCCACATAAAAGGATCCCCATCTCCCTTTGATTGTCATACAAAACGTTACCTTTTCTTTGACTTCCTATCTCAAATGCTGGCAGATTCGAAATGTCACCACGTGCACAATGCTAACCTCAACATTAACTAAGAGCAGCTGTGTTGTGCATTTAAAAGATACCGCACTGCTTTCTCAGTTTGCATCCCTATCGTGCTGTCATACTGGACACAAGTTTCCAGCCTCCAGAGTGTTTGAATATCGAGATTCCAGCGATAGGAAACTTCCTTTTTTTTCTCTTGAAAGGATTTGCTTTAGCAGCTCTTCTGATGGCTGCGGCGGAGATTGTTCACAAAGTCCTAGATTGGTGAGATTCATACATGATAATGGCTCTTTGGAGACTCTTAATGAGTTTAGAGTACAAGTTCTCTCTGACTGACGTAGAAGTCTGTGCAGCAGATGAAAAGCTAGTTTACTTCAATCTTCCATCATTACGGTGGTCGTTTCAGTCATTCAATGTGCTTTTAAGACTGTTATTCTTTGCATTCCTGGAACATTCATCATTAATCTGTTTTCAGAGAAGGATTGTGTATATAAATGTATCCATTTTCAATAATAATAATATAAGTGTGCCAATGGCTTTGTTTGGTTACTACATTCAGTCATTTCAATGAATTTTCTGTTCTGTTTATTTTCACATTTGCTTTAAAGGCGTCTTGCAGTCTGGAAAAAAAAGAGGAAATTTCTGTGCTTCATTGTATGGATTTAATTTTCTCAAGTGATAGCCAAATCAGAAAGTTTTTAATATAGCGTTTTGTTGCTCTGAAAATAGGTCAGTGGGATGGTCAGACTTGTAGGGTACTGTGACATCACAGAGCCAGATCTGAGTAGAATTACCCAGGTTCCCCAGCTGTATCAGAGTCCAGATTCTTATCATGCTGGACCCGAATACTCATAGATATCCAGATATTTGTTTGTTAGGTCCATGTCCGGTTTTTAATAAGGTTGTCTAGATATTTTTGGTTGGTTTGTTTGTTGTTTTGTAGACAGTCATCTCCACAGCGTTTTCAGTCACGGTGGCCGTGAACATCACCTACAGTAGAGCTTCACTCCATTTTAGCTGTTCAGAAGTTGACAGTGCGGTGGAAGCTTGGGAAAGTGTGGCCCACTTTAAACTAAGGGACATGTTGCCAAATAAGCTCCTTCCCCATCACATTTATTCTTAGAAGATTTTTTTTTTCTTCACTGGCATATTTTTTTTCCATCTGGCGCACTTCCGATGCTGCCCGTAGATACGCAGCAGATAACAGAGAAATATGTTCATTTCTCAACGTGGCAAGAACAAGAACAAACCTCATTCTACTGTCACACAGTAGATGTCAGACACCACAAGAGAAAAAAAGTTCTGCCCAAATGATGTGTAGAAAACAGACATTTTTTTCTTTTTAATTTTTTTGTTCTTGCAGAGTATAAAACACTGTTTGTTGAGAAGTGCACACTTCTCTCCTTGTCTCATGCATGTGGACCTTCATTGAGTGTCAACCGCATTCATTTAGTCACATGTGGACCTCTCTCGTTAGGTGTGATGTAGTCTCTCCACATCATACACTTGATATAACGCAAAGCAAGCTTTGAATATTTGTTGTAATCTTACAGAACCTGAATATGTATGAGAACCTTTCAGATTAACGGCGCATCTGTCTCGCTCCACGTGTTCCTTCTTTCCCTCCACCTCCAGGTACATGTTGGGTCTCTCAGTGCTTCCTGCCATGCTCCAGTTCCTGGGATTTCTCTTTCTGCCAGAGAGCCCTCGCTGGTTAATCCAGCACGGGCTGACCCAGAAGGCCCGGCGCGTTCTCAGCCAGATCCGAGGCAACCAGAACATAGACGAGGAGTACGACAGCATCAAAAACAGCATCGAGGAAGAGGACAAGGACAGCGGAGGAGGTGAGGGCTGTGGCAAGAAAGGAGACGTTAATGTAAAGAAATTACTAAAAATAACTAGGTTCTGTTCCGTGGATGTAAATGACTGGTCTTCAGCCCTGGTCCTCAAGATCTACTGTCCTGCAGGTTTAGATCTTTCCCTGTTTCAGCACACCCTGACACAAATGACTGCATCATTAACAGACTTGTGCAGACCTTGGTGACGAGCTGATAATGATCAGAATCAGGTGCGTTGATGCAGGGAAACATCTAAATCATGCATCGTGAGGACCAGGGTTGAACTTAGAAGTCGGTTAAGGGAATTCTGAATGGCTTTACATCTGCTGATATTTGAACAAAACACGACGTGGAGAGATGAACCTTTCTTTTTTACAACAAGCTCACAAAATGGGCAGCCAGCAGATGGTGAGAAGATAGTGGAGTGTTATGCGTTAGAAATCACGTAGAATCGCTTACCCTTCCTTTAAAGACGTTATTCCTACCTGTGCAATATGTGAGGGAGGACGGTCTTTGCAGCAAACAAACAACACAGTACAATGAGTCACTCTTGTGTTAAATGATTGTCATTAGTTTCTAATTGTGTTTCCAAAAATATATCACTGTCTTCATTATTGAAGTAGCTGGTCTGACTGCTGGATACGTGGACGATGCCTCAGTGACAGTCATTCGTGTCCCTGCCTGATCGATATCGATGTCCTGGCACTACTGCAGGATTACGTGAATGGAAACAGTGTTCAGTGGCCACTTTGATTTCCATGTTAGAAAAATGCTTTACATAAACCAAGATGGACAAATGTAGATGATTATGGGATGGTATACGAGTCAGAAGCGCACATTTCCTCATGAGTAGTGATAAATAGTGGAAGAATTGAAGATTTTAGATTTTTTTTTTTTGTTTGTTTTGAAATTTTTCCATCTTTGAAAACCTTTGGGACATCATGAGACAAAATAAATATGACAAAACCAGCCCCCAGAACTGGAACTACGTGCAACAGAAACTGGTCTGCTCACGTTTAAGGAGTGTTGTCGAAAAAAAGAAAAAAGTGATGCAACTTAGTGTAAAGCAAACAGTGCCTCAGACATTTTGTCAAACACATTGCTGGAATCAATTCTCATATCCAGTCATGATATGACACCTTTGAACTATTTTCAGTCAAAAGCAGGATTTAATTTTCTTGCAAATTGTTTCCTCTGAATTTTATTCATACTACACGCAGAATCCAAACTTGTTTGACAATGCAATTATAAAACCCAGCTTAAAGAGTAAGAAATCCTATCATACTTCCATCAATGTACAAGGCAGCAGCCAGTTTTAGTGGGAGGAGTGAAGAATTCCCATCTGCTATAACCTCTCTTTCACAAGATTTGCTTTTTTTATAAACCGGTCTCACACCTTTTTATGATCCAGCTACAGCAAATGCAGGATGATGTGAATATGGTTGGAGATATACAGCTGAAAAAGCGTTAACACCTCACATCTGACTAAGTTAAAACCCTCGACTTTGAAAGCATCAGCTGCTTTCTTAGTCACACTGATGTCTTCCTCAGTGAGGCTTATTAGGCTGGTTTGTGATGAAATCCTTACTACTAAAAGAGCAATATGTCATTCACTGTCTTGGCTGTATTCCCTTGACACCTATGACTATGGTGCTGACTTGTCAATCATTATATTAATGTGGTTCACACTTTCATCCATAGTGACAAGTGAGAACAGTGTCCCATCTTGTTGTGTCTTGCTGTGTCTTGCGAGCCGTATTAATAAAAGTTTAAAAAAGAATAAGAAAAAAGCGCCTAACCTTCACTATCTTGCCCAAGGACACTTGGACATGTAGGGTGGGGGAGTTGGGGACAGAACCTATTTTAGGAGGGCCAGTATTTCTGCCGAGCTCTCAGGAAGCTCCTAATCTGCACTCACTGGCTACTTTATTAAGTACGCCTGTTCAATCGCCTGTTGATCCCAAAATCTAATCAACCAATCGCACAACAACAGCTCTGTGTCTTTTGGAATTTAGCAGGCCATAGGATGACCAAAAAAGAGAAAATATCCAGTTGATAGCAGTTTTCTGGGTAATTATACTAATTGATGTCAGAGGTCTCAAGAGAGGGCAGCACGGGGGCTTAGTGGGTAGCACTCTTTCCTCACAGCAAGAAGGTTCCTGGTCCGATGTTTGGTTGTCTTTGTATGTGGCCCTGCAATGGACTGGCGACCTGTCCAGGGTGGACCCCTGCCTTTCGCCTGCAATGCATCGGGATAGGCTCCGACAGACCACCGTGACCCTGAGAAGGAGTAAGCGGGAATAGATAATGGATGGATGGTCTCAAGAGAATGGGCAGAATTTTCAAGATGGCACAAGGGCAACAATCACATTAGACATAAGAAGAAAACCATCTCTAAAAGCATAAGAAACGTATTAAACCGTGAAGCAGGTGCACTAAAACAGCCGAGGATTAATCCAGGCGTCCCTCCTGGATCAACATTGGACAATAGAAGAAAGGAAACATGGTGGCTGGTCTAATGAAACGTCTGCTGCTAGATTCAAAATTTAGGGTCAGAAATGGCCTTACATGTCATAAAAACATGGGTATTATGGTATGGGAATATACGGATTATCTGCTGGCTTTGAGGTTCATCTTTAATGTCCAAGATGTGCAGCCAATACATTTTCAGCATCTGCATAATGCAGTCGTGCTCATTTGGATCAATATCTCTGAGGCGTGTTTCCAGCATCTTGGTGAATCTATGCTGAAGAGAAAAGGGCATCCAACCTGGCACTACCAAAAAGTACCTAATCATTTCTACAGGAAAACCTTTAAGCATGTGACTTCCTGTTGAACAGCGGATATATAAAACACCCGCAGTGTTGGAAGAATACTTCTGTATTAGCTTCACTGAACTGAGCATCGAAGGAATCATCAAACTAAAAAATATCATACATCACTGCCTTAATTCAAGAGCTCGTTGGTAGAGATGTTGCTGGAGGGAAAGGGAAGGCGATAACATGCTGATTGGTACAAATATTTCCTTCTTCACGATCAATTATTCTGTGAGCTGATGTTTGATCAGCCACACAGATCCAAACGCTGAATACAAGGCAGGTCATGTAGACATTATTGATGTGGGCTGTCAGGGCAGCAGTCGATGGAGCTTTATTTGCTCATGTTGTGGCAAAACCAGCTGTGGCAGTGTTACATTTGATTTTACAGATCTTTATCTCGTCTATTTTCGGCCAATTCTTACATCGCTTTAAGAAGCAGTCTGTCAGAACATATAAACAAGATGAATGAATGCACATTCACAGATAAATCAATGTTTACGTGTGCAGACAACATATCGTGTCACACTGTAAATGCTTCAATGACATAAACTTGATTCTATTTCATATTTAGAATTTCATATTTTTTTGTGTAACTTTGATCAAAAGATGTGACTTGCACACAAATATAAAAAAAAGTCAAAAATTATTCAGTTCACTTAATTGTTAAGAAAATGCAAGTCAGTGAGAAGAAAATTTACACAAGGTTCCAGAAACAAGAGTTAATTTGCAGGGAGACTTAACCATCAAACCCTGCTTGTTTGTGAAAGTGCACAATAGTATGAACATAAAAGGCTTCTAAGCACCTCAGAGGAAGAGTTCTTGATGCTCGTCAAGTTGAATGAAGGTTAGAGAACCACCTCTGAAGAGTTTAGACTCCACCAGTCGCTGGACAGATCGTGCAGGAATGAGGGAAGCATTGACCAGCGTTGTCAACCAACAAACAAAAGAGTAGAAACATAATAGTCTGGGAAATCACAAAGAAACCAAGAGCAACGACAAAGCAAATAAAGGCTTTTCCCATATTGGATCAGTTAATTAGTTAACAATATTGGTAGACATGAAAGAGCTGTGGGGAGAATATCAATGAGGTTGATGGTAAATTGATTTTTGGACAAAAACAACATGCAGTTTGAGATCAAACTAGAACTTTTGAGTTAAAAGACAAGAGTTAGGATTGGAAAACACAAAACAGTTCTGTCCAGCCCACTGAGGGGTATCCCATCAGTGAAGTAGGGTGGTTTTAGTATCACTTTTACGGGTTCACAGAGTTGCTTTTAGACTATTTATTTCATATTCCAGGTTTCTATTTTAAAAAGAAAAGTTTGATCAATGAACGCATCTCACTGTACATCCGATTACCTTGAATCCCCTTCTGCAGGAACATTTTTAATGGCATTTCCTTTCATTTTGCTCTTCTTGTCATCCTCAAACATCTCATTTGGAGTTGCAAAATGCTTCAAAAAGTTACGTTATTTTTGGCTTAACACGTTTCGATGTGTAGAAATTACTTCCCTAATGTGATGTGACAATGATTAGAATACCTAATTAACTTAATTGAATTGTTGTAACTATGTGGTGGGGGTGTTGTTTTGGTTGCAGTTTGTAGTTTAGGCCTCTAGATGTCACTACATCCTACAGTATAAATTAGAGATTTTTAAGCCAGTATAGAGTTTATCACGTTAGCATGAATAGAGCATGAATAAAACACATTTTATAAACTTCTGTACATGCATCAACTAAAATATTTTAGAAGATCCATAATATTGTTTCCTTATTTAGTATTTCTAAAAGTCTGGATGCTTTAGTGATTTCTCTACAATTAGTTTATGTTCAGAGTCATAAAATTTGTTATATTTCATTATTGGGATAATATATTTTGGAAGTGAGGAAGGAAAATCATTGAAGACATTCAACTTATAATTTACAAGCAGAAAAGAAGGAGTTGGCAAAAAGCTGATTGAGATGAAAAAGGAACAGAAGTACGATGAAAGTGGAACAGAGGCTGAAGGAGCGAAGAAAAGGAGGCTGTAATTATCCTGCAACACATCAGCCTTGACAACAAAGATTATGTCTGTGGAAGGCTTGACATTCACATGTCCCTGGGGGTCACCGGGGGGCTGCAGCCAAGAAGAGACTTTTATCACACACAAGCTCACAAATAATCACACATCGACGTGTAAAAACAGGTGCCGTCAATGGAGTGTCCCTCTTGTGGGACTCAGCGTGAATCCAGCAGTTTCATTTTCATTTCAGTCTGTCTTCTGTGTGATTGGAGCTCAGCAGTCATCATCCGTGGCTGTTTACCAGCAGAAACACAGCATGAAGCCACCTCTCAAAGCCTGCTTGTTATGTTGCGGCTGGTGCTTCACACTTGATATAATTTGAAAACAGGACGTGGACCAGTTTATTGGCTTTTATGGATGTTGCGCTTTTGCTCGAGTGTCTCACTTTTTTGGCTCGGTTGTTATTCCAATTAGTCCGCCGGACAGTGTGACAATGTTTCAGTGGGTAATGATGGGACTGGACTGGCAGCACGCCTGTGGCAAAACACCCAAAAACATATTAAATGTGTTTTCTGGAAAACAGGATAAACCTCGGTGTGGATCCTGATAATTCATCCTGTTTCACCAAGTGCTGGCGAGTACCCTGGAAAAATGCACAGAATCACCAAAAAAAACCCTGGAAGTACTCTGAAAAACACACGGCAGACTCATAGTCATGACTTCATTTTAAAAAGAGGCATTTTGGGAAAATGATAACCCAAAGGCAGCATTATAAGAGATTCATTGAATTAATCGCATATCGAGTTTAAGTTCACATCTGTATCTGTTCATGTGAAGTGAGCAGAACAAAGTTGTGATGCCGAATAGGAGAGGAGAGGGGGCGGAGCCAGGCTGACAGGAAAACCCCACCCCCCCAACCCAGATTTGCTGCTGTGAACAAAAGCGTTGCAAAGAAGCTTTTGTAGAGTATTTCTTTGGTATTTTGACCGAGGCATGTCACAGTAAGATCTCAGGATCTTTTTTGAAAATTTGAAAACTAAGCACATTACGCCTCCTTTGTAATATAAAAACGTTATGTGTTAAATGTTTTTATTATGATGTGCCTTGAGTTTAACACTTCAAAAACTCTGATCAACAGCAAACGTTAACAAACTGACTGTGAAAAATAGCGTGGGTTTCATCTGTTGGTCTTTTTGCCTTTTGAAGCGCTGTTGAACTGCAACTGGAACCTATTTCAGTTTTTAAAGCCCTGAATAATCTTTTTCAACCACAGCCCATGTTGGCTCCTTCTAACCGGCTTTACCAAAGGTTTTGCAGGAGTTTGGCTGTAACCTTGTAGACGGTGTGTGTGTGTGTGTGTGTGTGTGTGTGTGTGTGTGTGTGTGTGTGTGTGTGTGTGTGTGTGTGTGTGTGTGTGTGTGCTGAAAGCAGAAAAACAAAGGCTCACAGGTTACCATGGATACGGCACTTCTTTTCGTCTCACCTCAGACTTTAACAGTGGTTACGGAGAGTGTGACCCTCCCTTCTCGCCTCACACCCTTTCAGTCTCATGTTCACATACAACAGGACACTTATTGTACAACTGTATAAAATGACATTCCCAGCGGTTAAAAAAGTGATAAATCACATATAGATTCTTATACAACTCGCAACAGTATTTTTACAGTGACTTCTTATTTAAAATTAGGTTCAAAACAAATCTTTTGTTAAATAAAAGCAGTTTTACTAAAACAAAATGTAAGAAAAAAATATTCTTGCATTTAGTTTTACTTTAATTGCTTTGTTGACAGCATGAAGTGAAAATATATCAGTTAAAAACTTCATTTAACTTGTCAGCAGCGATCTGCTGCTGCATTTCAGTTATTAAATACATTCCAAACATTTTGGAAGAGATCATTTTTACCACTTTGCACCGTCGTTATTCAACTGACAACACTTAAAAGATGATGCTAAGCAATCAAGCCCTTTTAGTTGTTATTTTCTTTAGTTCTTCCTGCAAACAAGTGTTTCTGTACAAGGTCATCGCTGCCATATTAGAGACGGGTCCCGGCTGCAGGCAGCCTAGAGTGTAATCTCAGTGTTTGTCGGCATCAAACGCACCCTCACAGTACGCTCATTAAATGAACTTTGCCAAAAGCACTGAAACAACCTCATACCCTCATAGACTGTGCTTGTTAACGAAGTGCTGATAAAAGTCTACATGGTCCTTTATGTCTTTTTCTGGATAAATAATAATCAGTGTCTTTTGACGAAGATCTGGACGACAGAGTTTATCTGACCGCAGAAACACTTAATCCTTCTCAAACGCCTCTGAGCTCAAAGATGTTGACGGAGAATCTAGATGTCAAAGACATAGCCGACATAGCTATTTGGTTTTTCTGGTGCTACCTTACATTCTCTTGCAAATCCACCAAAAAAACACTTATTTTTCAACTTTTTCAACAAGGTAAATTACACAGTGGAAAAACACAAAAGGAGGAGTTTGTCAACTGCATTAGAAATACAGAGAAGTCTTTTGTTGATACTCATTTTCTACCAAATAATCATTACAATGGCTAGGGTTGAAATATGAATATGAACGATCAGGGATTGAGCTTGTCAAAATTAATTTAGGAATAATGGTGTGCATGTGTTTTTATTTTATTTTACTTTGCATTCGTTGCAGCATCTGAATCTGCTTCATTGGACGTCAAGCTGATGATGAAAGAAGCTGTATAGACAAACTTTGTGCCCACTTCACCTTGATGTGATAATGATGTATGGATGAAGGGAGGACAGGGGAGGAGAAGGGAGGAGAAGGGAGGAGAAGGGAGGACTGGTCAGACACAGAGAGAATGAAGTGGAAAATGAATGTTTGGACAAGAATTATGACAGAGAAACAGTATTGTGGCAACAGTTCAGGCAAATTCTGTTCGTCATTATGTTGTTATCTTTCATGAGAATCTTCATATTGTAAATATTGAGCACTAAATTCTTTAAAAACCTTGTTCATGGCAATTCTTGTTTCCAGCGATGCTGAGTAGACTTAGATATAGCCTTACGAAATCAAACAGTGCGTTGACGCTGAGGGATGAGGACAGCATCAGGCCTCATCACTTTATCAACGGTTACAGGTTTTTTATTCTATGTTGTACCAAGAAGTCTATTTTTAATCACATTTTATTAAGTTTATGTTTTGCACCTCCGCTGGTTATGCCACTAAAGCCTAGCGAGTCTTTGCTCTTACTGGCTTTTACTCGTCACACAAACAGTTATATTCAGGCTTTAAATGGTTGCATTTTGCTTTCCTGTGTTTTCTCATTTGTCTATACTGTTATTGTTATAAAAACTTTGTCTTGACCAGAGCCTCAGTTAACAAAGTTAGTCATCATCGGTTTGTTATCAACTGCAATATTAACTGGAATAAATAAAGAACATGATAATAAGCATATGACATGTACTAACCAGGTAGACATTCATGTAAATTGATGAGATTAATTAATAAGAATGGGTATGCAGCGTAAAAACCAATACAGCTTTGTTTAAAAAAACCATTAAAATTTCATACATTGTCAAATCGGCGGAGGTGTGTCTAATTGAAATTGTGTTAAATGGAGCCTCTATTGTGCTCAGTTCTTCATATCAGTTTGAAGTAGTCCTTCAACCTTATTGGATCATGTTTTTTTTTTTTTCTTAGCAACCATTTCCATGTAATTGAATATGAGAATATATTAGCCATCAGTGAAAGAGTGCTGTGGCTACGTTCCTGCAGCACGTTTCTAAATAATTAATTTTACATCAGTATTACTGCTGCTTATAAATAAAAACTCAGCGGCACAAGCACACACCTGATACATGCCAGAAGGAGGATCACTGTTTGTCTTCATAACTGTATTTATATTCCCATTAAATCATTAATAATTCAGGATGTTTGAGCATTTTATCAAAATTAACTGCTGCTCTGCATCTGTTAAAATCCACTAGGAAACTATAATGAAACTAATATTTTCAAACTGGGGAAGAACTGTCTGGATACAGAAAAACTCTTCCCTTCATCATCTTATTTTTAGGATTGACCCATTAGTGTAGCGTTGAAGTGTAATAATCTACAGAAGAGATGGTATTTGATCAGTTCGGCTGGTTATAAAGCGTCAGCTTGGATCCAGGGGTCCCCGTTCATTTGTGTCATCTGGGTTCACTGCTCTACTCTCTAATTAATACTTTATTGAATCCAAACATTCCAGGGGCTTTGTCTTCCCTGCTAAAACGCTTCCAGTAAATTCACTTTCTGCTGTTCATTCTTGACAAATATGTCGATGAGGGTAATGCGAACAATTATATATACATAAGAGGCCGACACATTTTTTGCTCATGTTACCACCAGCTTGAACAGTAATGAGCTTATGTTGGGGTTAGCAGGGTGAAGTGCAGGGAAATGAAACCAAAGTCCCAATTGGGAATTTATTATGGAGGCTCCATTAGTGGAGGATGCAAAGCAAGGCGAGTCGCTCCCAGATGAAAGCGAGGAAGGGAGATTAGGGAATTATGTTTCTGTGCGCTTCAGTAATTGCTTTGCACCGACTGCTTCTCGGTTCTCACAGGCCCAAAACGAGCATGAATGCATTGAACTCTGCATTCATACTGTCCACTGTTTTATTGCTGTTAAATTATGATCTGACTGTTCGGCTGCACAATTTCATTGATCTTCTGGTTGGTAGGAGGTCGTAGTGGTCATAACTTTTTGCAGAAAAATCAATGCACTTAATACCCACTGAGGTGCTTTGGGTCAATTTATTTATTTTTTTAAATGTATTTATTTATTTTAACAGCAATAAGAACACTTAAGTAAAAGTGTTAGGTGCAGAGTTAAGGAACTTCTAATCAGATTAAAGATCTAGGGATACAATGTCACCAGGAGACAGAGGTCCTGTACAGGCTCTTGGTAAATGCATTGAGGAGATTAATGACTGGATGAGCCACAATTTTCTCCAGCTAAACAAAAACAAAACTGAAGAAAATCTGGGTGTAGTGATGGACTCAGACCTAAATTTGGAAAAAGCACATTAAGGCAATAACAAAGTCAGTCTACTGTCCCCTTGAGAATATATCAAGGTTAAAAGATCTGATGTGTCAGCAGGACCTGGAAAAACTAGTCCATGCATTCATCTTCAGTAGGTTTGATTATTGTAGCAGCATCTTTACAGGTCCACCTAAAAAATCAGTTAGACAACTGCAGCTCATCCAGAACTCTGCTGCTCCAGTCCTCACTAAGACCATAAAAGTGGACCACATCAGTCCAGCTCTGAGGTCTTTACACTGGCTGTCTGTCCATCAGAGGATGGACTTTAAAGTTCTGATGCTGATCTATAAAGCTCTTAATGGTCCAGGACCAAAATACACCAGTGACCTCCTGACCCAGTATGAACCTTCCAGACCTCTCAGGTCATCTGGATCCATTTTTTTATCAGTTCCCAGAGTCACAACCAGACATGGAGAAGCTTCCTTCAGCTTCTGTGCTCCACATGTCTGAAACAAACTCCCAGAAATCCTCAGATCAGCTGAAACACTCAGTTTATTTAAATCCAGGTTGAAGACTCACCTGTTCTCAGCTGCATTTGAATAAAGACACAAATCTGCACTGATGCTTTTAAGCTTGAGTTGCAAAAGTTGATTTCATTTTAACTACTGCCCTAATTTATTGTTCTTTTTTAAAAGCATGCTTTTTTCCTACTATGTGATGATGTTTTAATGTCTCTGTGAAGCACTTTGAATCCCCTTGTTGTTGAATTTTGCTATACAAATAAACTTGCCTTGCCTTGATGAGATATTAGATGCATTTGGTAATAGATATGTGTGCAGTATAAATGATGGTAGCAACAAACACAGGCCCTAATTTCTAAAGTTTAGGTTCAAAAGGGAAACATAAGTCCAAATATTTGATGGCAACAAACATTTCACATTGAGGCCACCTGCACCTGAAGACATTCAGTGAGTTGTTCAGAGATCCAGGGAACTGTGACATCCCAGACTCATATTGTGGAAGAACCGGACAAACCCCACTTGATGTCACCCACAGGTCTTCTTTTTCATCCTACTGCGCAATAAGTGCTGACAGACATGAAACAAGGACTAGCAGAGCTCAGTGGGACCATCACTCGGCCTGCTGCTCGTGGGATTAGAAAAGAATAAAAAACTGATTGAATAAATATCCAAATACCAGGTCCATCCAGCAGTCTTACAACTTGAATCATCATCGTGTAGAGAGAGCACTGACGCTGTGACTCAGAGATGCCATATGCAGTTATTGTCCGCGTTGGATTAGTTTTGGGTGGAGCAGCTCAGAGTACAGAGCGAACTATCAGTGAAATTAACCAGCAAAGGAACCGTGATGACTCAAATGGCCCCTCAGTATAGATGAGGGTTTATTAGGTTTGTAAATTATCTCTGACAAAATCATTATCTGAACTAGGTTAAATGTGAACGAGAAAAATGAAAATTCTAGATGATGTACAACTTCTGTTTTATCCCAGGACCTGAGACATCTCTTTGTGTCTTATTTCCGTACGTACCTCAGCATTTGTTTGGGTTTCTACACAGAAGCCTTGTCATCTGCATTGATTCTTGGGTAAACCGTCTAACAGAGGCCCTACTCCTAACAGAGTCTCAGCAAACAATCGTTGGCTCATACAGTATCTTCAGTTTTTCTTTGTCTAATAGTTGGCTTTGACACCCTTCACTCAAGACATGGCCTGTTTCCAAATTTTCTCTGGCCCGCACTAAACTTGCCTTATCCTATCCTTTCCTATCTCATTAAAGTTTGGGCTACATCTGGCTCATACACATGCCAAAACCCAAGTGTAGCCCAGTTAATGAACTTCTGGAGAAATCTGGCCCACATAGCTCTTACCAGTGTTGTAACTGGTGGCATAAGTGGCCCAGATTTGACCCAAATATGACAACTATGTTGGCTGTCCATCACTTTAGTTTCTTTAGCTTTTAGCTTTACGCTGTTGCACATGCTTTGTCCTCGGACCCTTCCAAACCCAACCCACAGCCAGTCACAACATATCCTTTTTAAAATATGATTGATTATGCTCCGTTAGGTCTTTCTTCACAGCTCAGACGCTATACCCTGGAGTCAACATAGTACTTAGGGCTGTTTATATAATTATACCTACTGTGATGCATAAAAATCCCCTTTCCTACAGTTGTTGCACAGAATTCTAACTACAGAGAACAAAACAGATTTTTTGAGCCAGGCTGTAAATATGTTTATTTCTGCTGCTAAAGTTGACGTACGATTGTAACGTGGCGGTGAATGGGGGCTGACTCGCTGTCGGAGCCAGCGCTACTGGCCCCCTACTGGCCAGTCGTTTAATTGCAGGTTTTCTTAGGTCTGCGATGATTTCGATGCACAGAACATGAATGTTGGTGTTTAGATTGAATGATGGAGGTGCATGAGAGCAAGAGAGAGAAAGTTACAGTCTGAAAAATAAAATTACATGGGTATAATTGAAGTGCAAATTAGTAACAAAAGAAATGATTGTCTGAACCTTTTGTGCTGTTGTGTCACAATGCCATCCTGATTGTCCTTGCATGTAGCACTTACCTGTCATGATGAGTACGTTTCTAGAGATCTAGGATCCCACAGTTGCTCATTTCAGGTATTTTAGTCTCTTCCCCTTCAGGCATCAGTACTGTAATATCAACCTCATGCTTCACTTGTAGCTGGTGTTTAGAAGTGTAAAGGGGTAATAGGTGTCTGCACAGCACCATTGTTTATTTTATCTTAACTTTTTTTTCCGCTCTTCTAGATTTAAAGCCTCAGACACTGAAAATGACGCAAAACAGGATTTGTTTCCTTCTCACTGTTAGATCTGTACTTGAAGCGATCAATGAAGCATTCATTCGTTAACTAAATATCTGCCTCTTCGCTAAGAAGTGCAGGTATTCAATGAAATCAATGCCCAAACACTCGATAGTAGCGCTGCTCAGACAGGAGCGACACATGCAGCAAGAAGGTGGTGTTTTAAATGATTCTGACGAGCGCTAACGTGACAAGTTCTCCTGACACTCCGCTCCCGCCTCCCCGATGTTTTGGTGCCAAAATGAGCTCCTGCTAAATCATTGATACCAGCTGCATCGTAGAGGTCAAGGTTTGATTGTTTTTAATGCAAAATAGGGAGGGAAGCTTATCGCAGTGTCCCATTAAATGTCTCTGATCATGCGCTGCTTTTGCAGTTGTGGAAAAATGTACTCTTCTGCAGACACTATCTCAATTATATGAATTAAAACAGGATATTAAGATGTCTTCACACTTAGTCACCTCCTGACTCCTTTCACCTCTTCTTGACTTTTTTCTAATCCATTTCTTTACCTTTACTTTTCTTCTCATTTCCTTTTCTTCTCTCAGTTTTGCCTTTCAACTCTTTCCTTGACATTAATTTCCTGTCCTTTCACTTTTTTTTTTTTCACTTTTCTTGTTTCATTTTCCAGGCTTTTCCTTCATTATCTCTCTTTTCCTTTCATTTGTTACTTTTCCTTCAGTCCTTGCATTCATTCCTTCATAGATCCCTGCGGTGTTAAACCAGTTGAAGTGATTTTGTTAAAGAACTGCATTTTTCACTCTCATCTTAATATTTTATTTGCACATTTGCATCGCTCTTGTTACGAATAGGTGAGCAAGTCAATATTTTGCCTCCATATCATATGCAATTCGTGCTGTTTATTCACATCAGTGTGCAATGCACATAAGTCATAGGGTTTCTGACTCCTTGAGATAATTATCGCAGCCAATCTAAAGTACTGATACTACATGAACTGATATCAAATTTGGAGCTATGACAGAGGGATAATTGCTAGAGTTCTTTTTATGAAGTTCATCTTTCGTTCACCCAAAATTGCACAGCACATTACAGCAAACATTTTGTGAGACCTGTTTGCCATTACCCATCATCTTTAAAAATTGTGTCACCTTTGGAAAGGTTAACCTGTCTTTCTGTGCAGGACTGACTGCAAATAAACTTTGGAAGTATGATCTCCCAGCTAAATGACAGGCTGAGCATTTACAAACAAGTCCAAGTTGATATTTGATGGACATTAGTTTTAAATTTAAATATATATATATATATATGTATAAAAAATATATATTTTAGATCTTCTTTCTAAATGATTGAGTAAAATGCACACTATGTAGGATAAATATTGCCACGCAACATTCTTGACCAAAATGAGTGAACCCAGTCAGGCCCAACTGTTACGCATGGAGGCGAGCCAATCATGCTGTGGGTTCAGGCTAAAGCCAGTTGCACAGCAAACATTGTCACTGGAGGGGAGAAAAAATATATATATATTATATATATATATATATATATATATGTATATGTATATATATATATATATATATATATATATATAAACAATACGTTTTGGTGCATTTGCATAACTACAAATGTTTGTTTGAGCAATTGACAAAATGCAATAACAAAAAAAGGTAAAGTTTACAAACTTTATCCCCTTTTTGGGCATTTCAACTCATGAATTCGTTTTTTCATGTGGCAGTTGTGTCCCTCTAAATTTCCTGGGTCCAGGCCATTGCTTTATCAAGATGTGCTTGAAAAAAAATGGGAAGATAATTTTCATTTTTCATGCTTAAACTTTTCACAACAAACAAACTCTTCATGCGCCAGTGATAAATATCCAACAAAAGTGTTTCTTCCTCGGAGCGCTGCATTTTCTGTTCCCCTGTAGGCTTTTCAGCAGCTCGTTAATGATTGAGGAAGAGGACTTGTGCGATGGCAGATCTGTCATGATTTTCCTCCCAGCTTCTGTCACAAGCGCTGCATGGAGAGGATATTCAACAGACCTCTTCCTTTTAGAGTGATGATTAATTTCTTTAATTATAGCAGCAAATACCTGCATAACACAATGAGACAGGTTGAGTGGAAAAGAAAAGGAAAACAGAATTTAAACATGATTTGTGTGTGTCCATCATACCTGGACCTACTGCAGAATAATGAGATATAAAATGAAAAATTCTGTTTGTGTGTAGATTTCTGCCTGTTTCCCTCAGGCGGTCAGCATCACTCTCAAATATCCAGGGACAGTTGCATCGTTTCCAATCTTAGGTCATCTGGCAAAAACAGTTGATTCTTGCATGACACTTGTCATAACAAGCATGCTTGATGGCCAGAGTTCACACACTGGCTTGTCATCTGAAGGCAGGACATTACTTCTCTTCTTTAGTCTTTTGATTTGTTCATTTTCTTGAAATGACGGCCCGTGTGTCTGCAGGGCGAGCGGTATCCTAAAGTCTCATTTAGACAAGTTTAAAGACGTGCTTCTGTATTCTGTCCCTGTCTTGACTTGAGATGTTGTTGCACCTCTGTGCTGGTATAAACTGACGCTTCATTACATAAGCAGGCCTTTTTGGGGTTTTTTTCCAACCCAGAAGTGAAAAAATACACTGCCTGGCTGTTTCTTTTCTGCCTTTTCCTGCTTTTTTCTTCCTTTGTGTTGATCTCTTTTCTTTAGCAGTGAACTATAGAAATCCTTAAATTGCCTATTGGCAGAATAATCTTTTGGCAAACTAATGGAGAAAAAAAACCCATTAAAGAATAGCTATTTGACATTTGAGTTGGTACTCCTTGACAGCAATAACTGCCTCAATACATCGAGGAACAGAGTCCTAAAAGTAATTTCTAATCCTTTCTGTTGCCTAAAGATAAACCAGCTCCAACTCTTTCACATATGACGGCAGGTGAAGCGGTTTCTTACTCACTTACAGTCACCAATCCAACAGTTCACCACTTACATCTGTGTGACATTTGTAAACCTTTCTAACTGTATGAAGCAGCTGTTTAGAAGTATCCCTCCAACACGATACTACACCAGCACCGAGAGAATCAAACAGCGTAGATTATTCAGAGGTACTGTATCTGCAAGCCAAATTGTCCACATGTCTTTTATAGTATGATGAGGGGCTCAACCCCTCGAAGTTGCCTCTAATTGGCTAGTACTTGCTGAGTCTGTTGGTTGGACTGGTTAGGTTTAGGCACGAGGACCGACAAGCCTAGGTCATGTCTGGGAAAACAAATATTGCCTACTGTTAATTTTTATACTTTCCTTTAAATTATGAACAGGTTAGATGAATCGAGGTATTCAACACAAAATTTCCTTCGTTCTTGCGAAGATGGATTATAGATGCCGGGTACAACGTCAGCTGAATACGTCAGCTACGGTGATTGGGCCATTTTTTTTTTGTTAATAAAACGTCTTGGCTGGGCTCAACTGTCCAAGCAGATGGCCATGGATAAAGCTACGCTACGGCTTGTGTAATTAGTTGTTTAGAGGACAAAAATAAAAATAAAATGAAACGGATACCTGAATAATGTGCACATACTACCGGCCCATTTTTGGGTCAACTAAATAGAGTTCATCCTTTGCTGTATGGGCTGCTTAAAGGGCTTGAATTTAGAGTACCTATATCTCCAGGGATGAGTTCACTCCTGGATGAAAGGCTTCTTTGGGTGTCCTTCTTACAAAAACTAATCCTGTACAAGAAAAATCATGAAGGTTGGCTCTTCCACCGGTCAGTTGTCCACCTATTGTGTTCTTTGCACCATTTTATGCATCGTAACATAGGTAGAAGAAAGAAGTGAATTGGTAGTGGTTGTCCTTCCGTGTTATTCAGTGCTAAACGCTGTTTTAATTAAACTTACTGGGAAATGTGTTGGTTCACCTCTTAAATGAATTAAGTAGCTATAGTCCTGTGATGACTTGACATAATGCATTTTAATTCTCTGTGGTCTTTGACACAGCATGCCAGAGTTTTTCCTTTTTTGTGTGTTTTCGGTTCCTCAGAATGAAAGTTCCTCTCAAAAGGTTAAGCAACTCTTCGGTTTTTGTGACTGTGGTCTCAGCTATCCATGCTGTCCAAGTTCAGAAATGGATCTTGGAGAAATGGAGCTTCGTGCTACCCGCTTCAAAGTTACAGCAAATGCAGCATCTGGAGAAGTTTGATGGCGGTAAAGATGGGGAGAAAGGTATAGTCCTGCTCTGATCCGGGTCTTGAAAGGCACTTCCCAGCAGATCTGAACGGGTCACTAAATGAGAAACTTTCAGAACTTGCACTTGACAAGCAATGGGCAGGGTTGTGTTATAGTCAACTTTTTGAGTAGGGACTTTAAACAACTCAAACAGCCACAGAAAAATAACTGTTTTTCACAATATGTCCCAGTTAATTACATTGGGCCTCATTAATGAAGTCTGTGAGTTTTTGCCAACTTTGCCAACTTGTGAAAAAGTATGCATGGTTTTGATTTTCTTAGTCTTTACTTTCCAAAACGTCAAAGGTCCTATTAGTTGTTGTTTTAATTTTTGCACGAAGAAAAGCCCACTGTTTCCCACCGTTTACAGTGTCTATAATGATTCACGCCAGTATGTCTTCTCTGCAGCTTTGACATGATAACCTTGGTATTTACCTCCGCATATTCATGTCCCAAAATGTCCCACAACACACAATATAGGTTTCACAGCCGTAGCCTCAAAAGCCACTCGGGTGAGGGAGCTTTTTTGTTTTGTGTTTCTCCATTAGTCTTAACCCTACCATCCTGGCTGAGTGCATGATGTCATGAACCTACTGTGATGGGAGGCTTCAGAGGAGTGAGAAAGAAAAGACAGGAAGTATGATGAAGGAATAATTAGAGGGTAGGCAGGGACATGCAGGGCTGCGGCAGCAGGGCTGCAGATTGCCGGGTCTTGTTCCTTGATTGCAGCCACTCTGTTACATGAGCTAAGCCCGATTTCAGCCACTTTCTTCCCTAGGAGTCTCTGATTGGATCAGATAGGAGCTGCTATTTATGGCTGTCTTTGTTTCCTTGATTAAACATTGTTCGGTTCATATTTTGTAGCCTTTTGATACTTTTGATACTGACCAGATATTCACCCATAGTTAGAAATACTTTTTACGAGGAATTTACAAAACTGGTATGGGTTCCAAAAATAAAGAATTGCTGTATGACATTTTGTTCCTCATCTCCTAATTCCACGTTTTCCATTTTATCGGAGGTTGGTGTTTCGCATGAATAAAAAGAAACATTTGACAGGACTGCCAGTGCTAAACGGACACATTAATTGGCTGTGGAGGGTCACCTACGGAAAGACCCAGGTGTTTCCCAGAAGCAGGTAGCCAAGGAGAGGAACTAATTGGAGATTCTGTCATTGAATATCAAAGAGGAGGACAAGAAGGAGAGGGACACAAGCCAAGCTCTGGCTGAAAAAAACATCTCAGGTCTCCCTGGATCCCTGTAATCTCATGGTTTTAGAGAAAGGCTGTTAGTGTTTGCTGGATTCAAAGTAGACTAGAAAGTTAAAGGAGATCTTTGGAAGAGCTTGTAAGAGCAGGTTGACAGAGTTGAGGCTTTTCAGCGAGCTACATATGCATGTTGCTCGTGTGTGATTTAAACACAACACAATCTGAACACAACGTTACAAACACCTACTGGTGTGACAGACTTTCCTCATCTTGTAACTATCCAATTTTTTGGCCAGGAAACATGGTAGTCCTGGCAAATATGTGGATACCCTCTAGCTCACATTGTTGCAGACTTTTGATGAAAAAGAAAAAGAAAATCAGTACATTAAATCTTCCGATCCAATATTCTGTTTTGTTATAACAGTTTATATTAAACATGTATTCTACGTAATAACTTTATGTCTTTCATGATTCTCTGCCAATGCTGTGAGCATATAAAATAGTATACAGCTCAGCTCTGCTATCTTTTCTGCACTTCTCTGCAGAACTGAAGGACTATCACCACAACCTTGACTACTGAGACTCTGCAGGATATCTTATGTTGGATAGTTAATTAGCCTGTTGCCTCAGTGGCAAGGCCATAGATGGTTTATTTCACTAATGCCAGCTACGTTAACTATCAGAGCTCACTGCATTTGTTTATTATAAGACAGCGTTACTTTAACCGTGTGGACATAATATTAAAGTATTGCCTCCTCTTGCAGCTTCTCTTCAAAAACAGATTTTATAATATCCTAAACAATTGACTTTTACCAGCTTGAAACCTTTATTTTTGCCAAAATGTACTAAAAACAATTCAGTAAGCAAACGGCTACTATAATGCAATGTGGTAAGCTTTTTACTTTAGAAGCGGCTCTATTTTTTTCACTTGAGGAATTTGTATATTTGATAAGCCAATGACAATAGCTCCTACTGCAAGAACTGTAAAGTTTAGTAGGTTTGAGACTGTGACTTTTTAAAACTGGGGTATACCTTGAATCCAAAACCCACCACATGCCAACTGCAGACCATCCACAATCATCTCGTGACTACGGTGGCGCAAGGCTGGCCTACACAGTCTGAAAGGAGCTGATTTTGATGCTGCGGATTTTAATGTCGTGGATGTTTGAGTGCTAGCCTAGATGCAGCTGTTCAATTTATTTTCCTGTCACTCTGTCTCTAGGTCAATATCAGTATGATAGATTCAAAGGATTCAGATGTAACTGGAAGGAAAAAACATGCTTACTGCACTACTAAGAGACCTAATCACAGCAATTGTGGTTCACTGGTAGCCTGCTGGCTTGTTTTTCATCCCCTTTTTTTCAATATCTCATCTGATTAAATTACAGCTGGGTGTCGTTCGGCTGAGGAAATGAAGCTGTGTGTCTCTGTGGGTGAAAACGCATGTGGGTTAGTATGCTTGGGATGCATGTTTAACCCCTTTTTGTTGGCTGCTTTGCGACTCAGGAAAAAAGGCAAAGCAAGAAAGGAGACTTAAATCTTGAGCTTTGGTTGGTGGGGTACCTTTTCATGCAGCCGTGGAGTCTAAACTTCCCTTGCCAGTAGACTTTGGTGCTTGAATCCTGATTCACTGTCGGCTTATCACATAAGAGTCCTCTGCTCTGGTCTCTGTGGATCCTCACCACTTTGGCGCCATGAAATAGTTTAGCCCATGAACTCATCTCTTCTTTTTCATTCTCACAGTACTGTTTCATTTCAAACTTTGACGTTATTAACAGATTCAGAGCTGATTATGTTTGTGAGCAAAGCAGATTGAATAACACATTTTTCTTAAATTTAGCATATTCTAATATTAAACATCCCTTTTCATAACATGGAATATGCAAAAATGCTGGATCCTATAATCCCTATAATCTAATTGAGTTAACTTTTTGACCATGTGTAAGGCTTTTGACACAGTCACATGAGACTAAAGTAAAGACTGAGGAGTGTTCAACTTTCTGAACATGCTGTTGGATCATATGACAATGATTTTTGGGCCAGATCTCATCAAATTCAGGCAGAAGGTATTATTTCTAGCGATAACTAAGGGTGTTCCACAGAGATCAGTCCTAGGAGCACTCCTGTTCATGTCACATTTATTATTATTATTATTAACAACTTTGATCAACAAGCATCTCATTTCAAATTCATTTTTTGTAGTCATGCCATTGTAATATACTGTGCCGCCTCTACACCTAGTCAGGCCTTTTATCAGCTACAACAAACTTTTAACGACGTTCACTGCGCCTTGTGTGAGTTGAACCAAGTAGTAAATGCAGACAAAACGAAACTAATATTGTTTTCAAAAGCTAAAATCAAAGTCCCTTGATCTTTGGTCTATCACCACTTCGCAGACTTCTGAGAATATAATAGTGTCACATTATATTGTACATATTTGGGTATTTTGATTGATTATTAATCCTATATTCAGCAACTGGTTAAAAACTTGGATTAAAATAGTTTTTTTTCAAAATTGTCCTTGATGTTCTTTTGTGTTCCTATCACTGTCTTCCTTTGTGTGTTCCTATCACTTTTTTATTCTTTTAATTGGGCCTAAATCCTAAACTGAGATGGTAAAATAATAATTTCATACATACATATTAATATATTTCTCCATACTCTTGGAATCAGCTCTGAAACTGATCTGAACCCTTAATGGACCCTAAATTAGACCTCGGTCTAATTTCTGTACATCGCCATTATTAGACCCTAAGGTCCAACTTCACTGGCTTTTCCAGGCCTTGGCTGAACACGGCTGCAGGCAAGGCTGTAGGCAAGGCTGTAGGCAAGGCTGCAGGCAAGGCTGCAGGCAAGGCTGCAGGCAAGGCTGCAGGCAAGGTTACACGCAGGCCGAGTGACAGCGAGTCCCGGCAAACCTCTCTTACTTCTCATCTGACTACAGAGACCAAACCTCATTTTTTGAACTGGGATGTAAACATATTTTTTGCTGCTTTAAAGTTGAATTTTTTTATTTTTTGTTTTATTTTTATGGAAAACAATGCAAACTCGTTTTTGGAGCCAGTCCCCTGCAGTCATTTGAGGAAATGCAATTATTTTAACTTCCTTACTGAATTCAACCCAGAAGACAGGATGAAGCCCATTTATAAAGACTCTAAAAGGATTAAGTAGTCTGCTACCTTAAATATAATTTAAGAATTTAATGTTGGCAGTCTTTAAAGTCTTTGTTAGTGTAGTATATCTAAACATGTTATGTGTATATTGGTATTATTTGTGTTTTTGGAACAATTGTTGCTACTTCCCATCTTGGCAAGAGCAGTCTTGAAAATAAGTTTTAAATCTCAAGAGGTTTTTCTCTGTGGTTGAATAATGAATAATGGTTAATAAATCATAATTGTTCATTGTGAGCTTTCTGCCTGAAACATTTTTGTACCTTTCTTGTCAACATTAGTAATACAAGTCTTTTTTGGTGGGGAAAAAAAAAAATGAAACCTAAAGATGAAAAAACCCAGATACAATCTGGTGGATAAAAAATGTTGAGCAGTTCTCATAAAGAGATAAATTAAATGATGTGCCCTTTTAAAGCCAGCCCTTTGGTGGTGCAATTAAGCCAGCCTTGCTATACTACAAGAAAAAAAACTGAAACTGCTAACATAGTCTAATCTTTGTTTTGCCACCCATGGGAAGATCATGAAAAATTACTTCTAACTGTTCGCCCATAAAGTAAAGGACTGAAAAAAGATAAATATCTCCTTGATATACGGTGTTATTAGTTTACTATAATATATCTCAACTGTTTAATGAAAAACCACTGATTTGAAATGACTTTTTACAAAAGTTCAAATGAAGACATTTGGTGAGTTGCCATCCAATAGTCTTTGTACAGATTTTAAATGTGTGTTCCCCAGTGTAAAACTGTGAATACTTTGACTAGACAAATCCACTGTGTATAGTATAATCAAGCAACTCCAAGAATCGTAAAGAAATCCCTGTGCACTTAAGTCAAAAATCAATAATCAATGCTACTGATCATCAGGCCTTCAGGTGGTAGTATATGTTGCACTAGAGCCTGTCTAATCCTGGTCAACCTGTTTCCTTTACAGATTCCATAGATACAGTATCTCATATGCGGTTTCACATCTGTACGACATGTTACACGTGTACAACATGGATACACATTGAGAGCAGACTTTTCTCTTTGGCATTTTCCTGTTCTGGAGTAATCAGCCTGAGTAAACACAATGCCAAAGAGGAAAGCTATCTGCAAAAGCCTTTTGCAAAAATCGTTGCTGCCCATCAGTCTAAGAAGGGTTATCAGGCCATTTCCAAATAGATCTGAATCCATTATCAGCTCCCTGCAAGTGGACATCACAGCAGCTTTACCACAAGGCCACACTGTGAAATGCTCGGACAAAATATATAAAAATTTAAAAAAAAGGAGAAAAAAAAAGCTGTGTCTCAGATCCTACAGGCCTCACTGACAATATTTAATGTTCAAGTTCATGACAGTAGAATTAGAAAAAGACAAGTACAAGTATGGCTAGATTGGAAAGGTTGTCAGGACAGCGCGTCTTCAGTCCGAAAAGAACATGACAGCCCAGCTTAGATTCACAAAGTTGCTTCTGAACAAACCACAATACATCTGGAATTTATGTCTACATAAATCGAGCTGCTTGGTCAACATGTAAAGACCCATGTTTGACCAAAACCAAACACAGCACATGAGCGTTAAAAACATGCATGAATCTGTAATGGAAATCATGGAATGCATGAAAGTCTTCTTAAATCACCATCTAAGAATACAGTTCAACATGTCTAAACCAGCAGGTTAAAGCTGTATCATACTAAGAAGGCATCATATGTGAACAGGATCTAGAAACAGCACCACATTTTCAGAGCCTCATCTTATGTTAAATGGACTGAGGGAATGTGGAAAACTGTCCTGTCATCAGACTGATTGATATTTGAGATTCTTGGATGCCACATCTTCCGGAGAGGAGAGGGGGACCATCTGGCTTGTTATCAGCACCAACAGGCTACTCTGATGACAGGGAGGTCCACCAGTGTCTATGGAATAGGCAGCTTCCCATCTGGAAAGGAAACATCAATGTTAAAAGGGATTTTCACGTTTAAATGTCACATATGTTCCTATCCACAAAATGTCTTTCAGCAAGACAGATATTGCACCCAAATGCTAAAGCTTTAGTAATAGAAAAATCCAGGCGCTGTAATGGTCTGGCTGCAGCCCAGACATTTCCCCAACTGAAAACCTTTAAAACATCAAAGAAAAAGACAGGATTGGGACAGTGTTTATCTCCAAAAACGTCAGTAAAGGATCTCCTCAGTTCCCAAAAGTATAACGGACTGTTAATAAAAGAGTAGGTCATGCCATGTGGTAAACATTGCCCTATTCCGACTTTTTTCAGATAAGTTGCTGCCGTCAAATTCAAAAACATATCTGGAGACACGAGGCTGGTAAAGTCCCCAAGCATGACAGGCGGGCAACAAAAGGAAGGCGTGTTGTGTCTCCTCTATAGTCTGGTTTGCTTGTCAAAACTGTTACAGGAGATGTTTACTGGTCCAGAGTCCTCCCACTCACAGCTGCTCCCCAGTAATCAGCCTGTGTGTGTCATCTCACATGTGCGAGCTCACGCATCCTTGTTTACATGTTTGCATGTGCTTGCATTTGCACATTTTGAGTGTGTCGGTTCAGGATTGTTTGTATTTCCCTCTCTAACCACGAGCTCAACATCTGTCCAGCAGATCGCCGTCCTCTTGTTAAGATGTCCATCTCGCAGACAAGCTGACAAGTCTGCGTGCGTGTGAGTGCTTGTGTGTTGGAGATCGCAGTCTGGCTCCGCTGCTGAGCCAAGTGGAACTCCACAAGGCCAGAGCCAAATTCAAATATTTGCTTCATCCCACACTGAGATATCCACCATCTGAAAACGAGGAATGGCAGCTGCTCTGTTTTTTGTTTTTTTTTTGCCGATCCTCAGGAGACAAATTTTCTCATCTCGGCGAGGTTAGAGATCGGAGTCGTGACAGAACAGCATTCCTGGCACCAACAAAGCCTCTGCATCTTGTGTAAGGAAAATGCAGCAGCTCATATGGTTGCTGCCTAAATGTTGGTCCTCCAGCACGAGGGCAGCATTACTCGCTGGAAGTGAAATGAAGCCAAGAACGTTTATTAAATCAAATCTCAGCCATAGGGAAAAAAAATAACTATATCCTCGGCTACTTGTAAAGTTTCACAAATGAGGCCTTAATAAAAACAAACTAGAGTATTCAAGTGTGTGTTAACACAATGCCAAGGAGAAAAAACATCAGCAAAGAGAAGCAATTTTTGCTGCCTATCAGTCTGAGAAAGGATCCAAGATCATTTCCAAAGAGTTAAGAGTCCGTCATTATAAAGTGAGAAAGTTTATCCGCAGGAGGAAAATATTCAAGGCAATTGCGAATCTTCCTATTAGTTGATATCAAAGCAGGTTCAGCACAAGGTCACGCCCTGCAATCCTCAGAGAAATGGTAAAATTTGGAGAGGCTCATTTAGAAAATAAACCCTATTAAATCTTTCCTGCTGAGTCTTTCTGATCTTGAGATTAAGTTTTGCCGTGGCATTGCTTGTGTCTCCAGATGGCCCCGTGATCTGGCGGATGCTGACCTACCCCCCGACTCGGCGAGCTCTCCTGGTGGGCTGCGGCCTTCAGATGTTCCAGCAGCTGTCAGGAATCAACACAGTCATGTAAGTGTAAAGGGAAACCAAGAACCAGACTCTTTGTGGAACCTGCGGGGATCAGCATGAAATAAGACTTGAAGTATTAAGCCGTTTTGTACTCTGGTTTAAGGAATGTGATAGTAATCACGCTTCATTTACAGTAAATGTAGAATCAGATGCCACTTCTCTTTGGTACGCCTGTCCAACTGCTTATTGACACAAATATCGAATCCATACTTTGGTTTACTCAGTTTACCTTTTATCTTTTGATGGTTGCTTCCAGCAGGATAATGGTCCATGTCACAAAACTCAAACCAGTTTCTTAAAGATGATAATGAAGTAGTCATATAGTCCTCACGGTCTGATCTCAGAGCACAGAGCACCTTTGGGATCAAGGCTGGCTCAGCAAATCACACAGGCTCAACAAAATGTGCAAAAGACAAAACCCACGTCAGTATGGACCAAGATTTGCAGCAGCTTACTGAATATATGCCACAAAGAATTAGGGCAGTTTTAAAGGCAGAAGACATCCAACCTGTTACAAGTAAGGCGTATCTAATAAAGACGTTGCTGAGTGTGTTTGCATAACTTTACAAAAAAGGATTGTTGTGTTGCCAAATTTGCATTGAAAAGGAAAATACTATTTTTCTGTCTTTCAGCCTAGAGGGTAACGGTGACGACACATTGAATGCACACTGACACAGAATGCGGGTCGTGCTCTTCCTTTCAACAAAAGAGATCCAGACCTATTTGTTTGCTTCAGCTACACAGTATTAGATCACGAAACATTTCTTTCATCTTTCAAAACACATCCGTCACGGGGGAGAAACGGCCTCGCTGCGTTTCTGTCCACTTGGCCTTGAACGGATGCTCGCCTTTAAATCGTTTCATCATCTTTCCATCTGCAGAGATTGTGTCATCCGTCTGTATCTCGCCTCTCCTCCGAAATGAACTGTATAACAAGGCTCTGTAAACAATCTGCGGATGTGTGCTGTTGCCTAGCAACCGGCAGACGGCGAGAGCAGTGGGAAAAAGCTGGCGCTTGCACAGGGTGTGTCCACGGATGTGTGAATCTATTGCGTGATATGTGACACTATGGACTTTGGCATGTGCCGGTGCACGGCACGGCATGCCAGCACTCACGTGGATGCGAGCGTGGGTCGGGTATGAAGTGTTGGTCTGTCGCTGGAGCTCCGCGCAGACAGAAGGATGGGAAGAGTGGTGGCAGTGCAGAGAAATTCAGCTGCTTTTAGCAGAGGCGAAACCCTGAACCTGACACTCATCCGTGCACCTCAGTGGATCCCTGTGTGTCGGCTGTCCGCCCCTCCAGCTGCGTAGTTATCTCCAGCTCCAGCTGGGAACTCACTGACCCACGGAGGAAACAAAACTAAATCTGTCTTTGTGACTTTTGCATCTGCCAATCTTTTAGTCTCAGCTGAAAAGGTCTACCTGTCGGCTGAACTTCGTCAACAGAGGTCCATTTGCACAGAGCATTGATACATCTTCCATCAAGATGGTGTCCAGATTGTGTAACGTTTCTACATGGCATTAAGATGTGTCTCCGCTCCTCAAATTAAAATCCGATTGGCCTTTCATCTGCAACAACAGGCACTCTGTGGCGATAGTTACGTCATTCAAAACGGACTTTAAAGACAATTTCTGACAGCGTCCCCCTTTTAGTTGTTAGATTGTTTTATTTTAAATTTCTGTTTCACTTTTGCATAATTTATTTTAACTAGATTAATGAGAGATTTGCACAGATTTTCAGATTTTTAGGCTAAATGATAATAAACAGTGATGAATTAAATGTTATTCTTAAGAGGTGCAACATAATTAGCAGGACTGCAAGGACGTTACAAACTCATGGTGATCAGTTATTGAACAGCAGTGTGCGGGGTCGTTTTTTGCCTTTAAAATCATACTAATTTGAATGTAGTGGGTGTTTAAGAAAATACATCCTCAAATGAACAACAACATGTAACCTTTTTCATTATATCATTACTTACGGTGCAACAATGAAGCCAAAAAAATATATAATGTATGCAAAACTAAATACCCCTTTACTGCTTCCATACACTGATCTTTAACAGATGTAATGACCAGAACTCTGTGTGTCCTAATACACTGCCAAGAGGAAAACCATCACCTCAGAACAAGAGGTTAAATCTCAGACCGTAAAGGCCTCAGTAAAATGTTGAAGTTCATGAAAGTACAGTTAGAAGAAGAGGTTTGTTTAGTTATCAGCTGAAAGCCTCTTCCGTCTATAAACAAGCACGAAAGCAAAAGTTATGTTCACAACAAACCACAAGACTTCTGGAACAATGTCCTTTGGACATACAAGGTCAAAGTGGAATTATTTTACCTCAGTGTCATGATTGACGAAAACCAATTACAGCATTTCAGGACCACAGCAGTGGAGTGTTGATGATATGGTGAGGCTTAGTTGAAACTGGATCACTGAATCGCAGCAGGGCAACGATCCACACTGGCTGAATGGCTGAAAATTAAAAGATATCAAGGTTTTGGAACCGCTCCATCAAAGTCCAGACCTCAGCCCAAATGAAAAGCTGAGGAACCCAAACAGAGCTGCACACAAGTGCATCATTTCCTAAAACCTCAAAAAATTTAAGCAATTTAAGCAATGCTCAAAAGAAGTACGGGCCAGGATTTCTTCACAAGTCTGATAAAGTCATACAAGAAACGACTACTTTAAGTTATTTCTATATCTGAATCATGGTGTTACTTAACATGCGCCACATTATTTTTACTTACTTACTTACTTACTTACTTGCTTGTTTTTACTCTTTAACTTTGTTCATAATGAGATAAAACAGTGCCATTATTTTTATTTATTTTTTGGTACATACTATGAGCAGATGATTTCTACTGAAAACAATTGAACCAATAAAACAGAGGATATGAACGTTTTCACATAACTGTAATGATACGTTTGACATTTCGGACCACATGGGAACCGTCCTTTTTCCGCCGCTATTTTCTGACGTATATTTGCACTACAAATCCACTCAATGAGCCAGTGCAAACAGCACAAAACGTAAGCACCAAATACACATGCAAGAAAATCATCCACTTCAACATCTGTTGGAAATCTGCTGACACCTTGTTTAAATGGTGTAATGGCTATTTGCAGAGGGGATATGACTCGTTTGTCTTTGTGCCTTTGCTAGTTGTGTCTTAGAAATGTTTAAGCTTTAAATTGCAACTTGTTGCTCTTAGTCGGTATGTCAGATCAGAAAATGGTGGTTGTAGTAATCCTCATTTTTGTGAAAAACCTTTTTAAAGTCCTACTGAAATCTTAGAAGTCAAATCCTGGCTCTAGACTCAACAAACCTTCCTACCCCTTATATTGTCACGGTTTTTGGGTTTATGCTCCTGTTTTATTTTGAAAGCCTGTGTTCTTGTGTCTTCACTTCCCTTGTTCCCATTGGCCCTGATTGTTTGCACCTGTGTCTTGTCAAGTGAATGTGTGTATATCTTGTCTTGTCTTGCTGTTGCTCCCAGCTGGTCTGTACTGTTTTTAATATCACGTTTCTCACCTTCATGGTTAGTTTCTGTTTTTCTTTTTTCAAGTTTGGGCTTTTGTGTTTGATTTTGTTTGACACCTGCTCTGTAGTGCTTTTAGTTAAGTAAATCAATTTTTTTGGTTTTGTTTTTTTGAACAACTGCTGCCTGTCTCCTGCGTCTGGGTCCACCTTTCGATCTGGTGACACGCACTTCATTTTATAGCACCCCCTCCAGTAGATAGAGCAGCCTTAAAACAGCACCGCAGGCAAACAACCAAGCTGAAGAACAACGGGGGTAAAGACGCCTCTCTGACTACGAGGTGACCTCGGACAGTGACGGGAGACTAGGCGCAGCTGTGGACGCAGCAGGCTGGGGGGGGTGATGAGGAGATGATCCACAGGGGGGCAGCTGTCATAAGAGCCCACTATTGAAAGTGTGACATAATATATTAAACTAATAAACTCGTATTTGTGATAGACTTGTTTTTGTCTCACAAAACCTAAAGCAGCTGTAGGAGCTGTAAAGCAGGACATAAATCTTCTGAAACAGACTCCACTGTTGTCTGACCCACAAAGAAAAACCCCAAAGAAGAAGATTAATGGAGAGTAGCTGCATTAATTAACACCATATCAAATAGGTTTTGATAGTATTATTCATGTGATACTACATTGACCTTTTAATGTTAAGTGAAAATGGGTTTTTAAAAGGATTAAGAGACACTAGGGACAGGCTAAGAGATGGATGGATTCTTGTCTGATTTCTTTCAGAAAATGAGCCAAATTCTTGATTGATTTGCTTCCTCTGTAAACATTTTCCTAATGAGTTTGTCTCATTCACTAGTTTCATGCTCTTTTCACTACGACGTGGTGTTTGTCTGCTAAATTATGATCCCATGTGGAAAAGTAAAGAGAGAAATGCTCCAGGGTGGATTTAACTCTACAAAACACCCAGTTGGCAACAGTTACGTTTCCAAACTAGCGGTTGGCCTCCAGAGATGTGACAGAGATGTCGCCTTTCTGTCTTCTTTTATGTCTACAGTAGGTAGACGGGTATACGAGTCAACGCATGCTTACCATATAGAAGTGGCTGTTTGGTCCCGGCATCCATCACATCTGCTCCGAGCCCTTCTTATGTTTACCACCTGCCCTTGTGTTTCCCATCTGAAAAGTCCAGAGAAGCCTTATTAGCCTGTGAGATATAAACAAGGCCTGAGTCGCCAGTAAATCAGCATGGCTTAGAGACAAGCTCCTTTTCTGTCTGGCGGCAGCTGCTTTCCCTGATTAAACCACTGTGCCGGCACAGACAAAGCATGGAAAAGGGCAGTTAAAGAAGGTAACAGACAGGCCGAAGAAATGGAAACTAGGAAGGCATATATTGCAAATTTGACACAAGCAGATTCAGAGTCAAACATGCTTACTCACAGGCCAACATGATGTCCCGAAGGCCTAAAATAAATGTTTTAGCAAAACAAAAGCCATTCTCGTCCAACACAAAACAAGATGAGAACAATGGGCAGAAGATAAACATGAACATCAGCTCCTTATCAGGTCTTGAAATTGAGTAAAATCAAGTGAAGAAACACTCTGTAAGTACATAAATAAATAACTTGGTTCACAATGTGTACCTAAGTGTGCTTCTACATGCTTTAAAAGGGTAAGTAGCAGCCAGGTATTTCTACACTAATGGATGTGACCCTGAAAATGATGAAAGAGGAATAGAAAAAGGGAGGATGCAGGAAAACTTCCCAGGAATGGACGTACACCAGCCGAGGAGCAAAAACTATCCTTCAAAGCTGAAGCTGTCGTCTATGTAGGATCTATAATGGAAGGAAAGGTGCAGTTCCTAAAATGACCACTAGGTCCTGACTCCTAAGGGGACTCGATTGAGAAAATGCCATGTTTGTAATTTTCTTTGCCTTCCTCAACAGCTAAAAGTTTTGAATAATAAGCCACAAATTTTCAGCATAATTAGTGGTGTGTTGTTCTGTAAGTGACTGCTACGTTGCGGTCGATGGTCCTAATGGATAGTTGTCATGACATTAGCCACTTGTTCTGTATGAACGTGACATTTTCCGCTGTGAATTAATAGTTAAGACAGCATTTGAAAGGATAATATACCACGTTGTGATGACACCAGCTCTGGCTCGGGCTAGAAAAGTCCAGGGGCAGGACGAAGGTGAACACGGGTCAGCTCAGGCTGTGCAGCATGTGGCTGAAGACCACCTTCAAGCCTCCAGCGCCCAGCCAATGGCTGCAGTTCAAAGAGGGTCGGCGATAAGCACGGAGGTGGTGGGGATGGTTTGGGTTCATTTGGGACCTGAGAACCTTGCAGTCATTGATTCGCTGATGAACTTCTGGTGTATTCTGGTGTCAGATGTGATGCCATTTGTCCAAAAAAAACTACAAATGAATGGTTGGTTGTAATGGGTAAAAATCAAGGTTTTGCAACATACAACAAATGTGACCGTGTTTCAAAAGTTATAATTGTAAGAAGTTACACTGACAGAGCACATTGCAAAGGAGACAAGCAGAGCACAGGTGCAGCACAGTTAAGCAGTCAGTCTGCATCTAGCGGTGCCTCGTCATCACTTTTCCCCAGTGATCCACTCCAGCGCCTCATTCACTTAAGCTCAGCATGACTGACATGCAGCTCCTGAGACCTACACTATAGCGTCCTGTCGAAGTAATTTTTCATTAGCTTCGAACCACATTGCATATTGATGTGTTGAACAGCAGCCAATTCAGAGATGCTGGTTGAATGATCAGTAATGTTCACACACACACACACACACACACACATGCATGCTTGAATGCAGATTAGCTCTTGCAGCTGTGGCAGTGCGCCGTCTGTGCTGTCAAATGACGTGCATCTATGCAGGCGAGCGCAGATCATCTTCCTCTTAGTGAAGCAGTCAAAAATAGACAAATACCATTCAGGCCTAAAACATATTGGCAGAACCCACAATACAGCTACATGTTACATCCTATAAATGTATTTACAGTCACGTCTGGCTGTTTTTTGTTGTTGTTGTTGTTGTTTTTACCTCCTTTTAATACAAATATATACCAGAAATTTTGTTTATCTCTGAAAAGACTGAAGAAAAACAAAGAGCATGCCCTGTCTTCAGTTACACCAAGACACGACGTACCAGGATGCAGGAAAATAACCACAGTTTAGATGTAAAGCAGCACAAATTATCATCTTATTTACCCCATAAAATATGTATTAATACTTATTAAAGTGTCACCTACATGGAAGTGCATCCTCCTCCGTCACTCGGGTCTCCTGGTGGGAAATTTCTAATCATTCCCAGAGTGAGAACTAAAAAATACGGTGAAGTCTCCTTTTACTATTAAGGTCCACATCTGTGGAATAATCCAGCAGAAGAGCCGAGAGCAGCTGAAAGTCTGGATGTTTTTAAAATCAACTCAAGACCCATCTCCTTAATTTAGCTCAGTTCCTAGTTTATGATTCCTACAGTTAATAGTTTATGATTTAAACCGCATTTTAGTTGTTTTTTTATTGTTTTTTTATTTAGAGTTTTTTCTGTTGTTTTAATTGTTTAAATATATATAATATAATTCTCATTTTTGTGTATTTCATATAGATAAATAAATCATTATAATATGATTAATGCTACTCTAATTGTAGAATGTGTTTGTGTTTCACTTATGGCTCCCTTATTTTATTTTATTTTTTTCCTGCTCTGTCATTGATGTTGTTAATGTGTGTCTGGTTGTGAGTGCTTCTGTATTTATGTGTGTAATCATGTTAATGTCTTTGGTGGTCTAAGTTGGGAGTTTTGCTTTGGTTTTTTGGTTTTTTTCTGTAAAGCACTTTGTGTTCCATAAGTTGTATGAAAAGTGCCATAAAAATTACGTTTGATTGATTTGAAACAGTGCAGTTCCTTGAATGACCGCTAGGGGCCGTCTCCAAACTTCAATCCTTCGCCGCTGATCACTATGGTAAACGTCCAGTTTGACAGCAGAAATAAACCTACTTAGGCAATGGTTAAAAGGAAAAAAAACAGTCAAATACAGATAGTTTTTATGTCTATTATAACTGTATTAACTGTACTGAAAGGTGTGTTAATTTATTTATTTTGAGTGAACTGCATTACAGTGTATGTTCTTGGCATCTGAACTCACATCATAAACAAATCTGTTTTAAAGATATTACGGCTCAACGTCCAACAGAGAGCTGCATCCAGCTGCTGCACGTCAAAAACTCAGCGCAAGTAAGAAAAGAAACGTGTTTTAAGAAAATTGCAAGATTATTTTAGACTAGTTTTTTAGTTTTAAAAATTCTAGTCACAAAAAATATTCTTACCCCATGGACAAAGATTTTTTTTATAAAAAAACAAAACAATTTTGAGTAGATTTATGGAATATTATGCTTATTTCTAGAGGGGCTGTTTTTGCAGTGTGGTTTCCCTGGAAGGTCAAGATAGTTCTGTCTGTCTAGAGGCCTCCAGCTGCCAGCATGGACTGTGCAGCCAAGCAGCAGTCACCTTCAGCCCGGCACAAAACCCAGGAGCCGAGCTGGCGGCCAAAACAGCCTTCAGCTGGGGGCAAAGGCCATTTGACTAGATTTGACTGAGCGCTGAGGTGGCTATGTTTCACCATCTACGCTGTTCAAGCACAAACAAAGAGCCATGTTCCTCATACAGCTGTAGGCCACAGTAGATATCCATCCATCAGTTAAATTAGCCTCTTGGATGTAAAGGTCACTGTGGACTGGTGAGCGCGAGTGTGTTTGCATCTTGTCAGGACAAGTCAGCAGAGTGAGTTGACAGAGCGATGGAAAAGAAGGGACAAAAGATGAAGAGAGAAAGATTGCAGTGGGGGGAAAGAAAAGAAGCAGGGGGAAAGAGATGACATTGATGGTGATGAGGTGCAGAAGGAGACAAAGGCAGATGACAGCAGAAGAAGAGTAAAATAAATCTGTAAAGGAAGATGGAGAATAAGGCTGAAAATGTCCTTTGTCTAGTTTTTTCTCTTCTTGTTCTCTGAACTCTTGTTTTTGGTACAGTTTGAAACAAAATGTTTTTGCTCTTGTGTTCAAGAGTCTAAAAACACACACATTGTCCAGGTGATATTGGAATATTGGATTGTGTGTATTGGACCAATGATGCACTTTGCATGGAGCATTGATTTTCTTTGTGGAGTGCAGCTTGTCGTGCTGTTGCTTTGGTGTTATGTGGTGGTGGAATGGTGGACATTAACCTCTGGATGAGGTCTTTAGTTGATTGGAAGCAACCCTTGGCTCCTTGGTGGTGACACACTCTTTGCCTGAGTGATTTCTCTCCTCGGGTGGATAAAAAGGATTTTGAACATTTTCAGCAGCTCGTTCTCTGTCCTCAGACATCTCCTTTGAGAATGGTGTGGCTGTGGAGCCAGCCTCTGTTAGATCCCTGCTCCTAAAACAGAACAAGGCACCTTATGAAACCTGTTTGGAAATACCCAGGTCACTTTTCACCTTAAATGTCCTAGCTGTGGTGAGGTTTAACTGTACAGTACTGTGTTTGTTTCGTGTGTACTATATCGCAGGCTTATGACACGAGGAACCAAATCATCTAAGCTGTCTAAGAGGAAAGGTCAGCAAGTATTCTTTTGTTGTTTCAGGTCTTTTGGTTGAGAACATTCACAGTTCAGAGGTCTGTTTTAGAACGGAGGTTCAACAAACATAAAAAAAACTCTGAGATGACAAACCCAGACGTTTCGGTTTCAAATCAGGAGTTTAGATTTGTTTCCGTTAACTTTGATTACGTTGAGTTAAGCGTGTGAACTGTGACTGTAAAAGTGCATCATCAATAGACTGCCTTCGTGGTTCACCATGGCAACAGCAGGTATAAGAGGAGGCATCCTCCTTCCGTTCATCATTACAATTAAAGCTTTTGTAACAATATAAAATCAATTTGAGCACATTGTTTGATGGAAAAGTAACAGGGCTACAGCAGTAAATGTGACAGTTATCATGGGAGAAACTGCGTGATTTAAATATTTACTGATTGTTATAATATCACATGATACATCTCCATACTAACCAGTCAAGCTTCTTTAATCAATAAAAATGCCATTATTCAGACATCATTGTTTCTGTAATGAAATGAATGAAACTGTTTCAGCTTTATGAAGAGGAAGAGACGGAGAGGAACGCGAGGTTTGTGGAACAACCTGCTCTCGGCCTGGTTATATTGACAAAGTTACCGTGGTAACAGGCTATAAGTACAACATACTTCAGTTCCGAAATGGACTCGAGTTAACCCTCTTTTCAGGTTCAAGTTGCCTGACTAAATGAAACGGAAAAACCCTGAATTTTTCCTCAATTTTGGTTCAACCTAGTTGCAGTTTGCACAAAACCTGCTCTCAGAAATGAGCCCCAGATCCGGTTCTGGCTCTGACACGTGTGGCTGGATTTCTGGTCGTTGTAGAACATGCAAGTGTTGTCACATATAATCCGGGTTTGCATTTTTATCTGGCTTTAGTTAGATGCCAGGTGGCCACGTCACGTTTGTGGTGACGAGTCAGTTGGTGGTCAGGTGGGTCACTGTTTTGGATTATTTCAGCGTATGGATTACCTGTGGGAAAACTGCCCACGTGTGCATCTATTTATCTTCTTCCTCTCCTAACTCGGGTGAACCGCCTTACTGCAGACATTTATAATAATCACAGAGACCATAAAAAATGGTGTTGGGCTGTGGGACGTATGGTTTTTGACTCTTTTGTGTAATTCAAAATTTCTGTCCACCTGGTTTGGATCTCTGTGCTCCATCCCTGATCTGACCGCAGCTGGACTGTTTTTTAATTCTTTATCATTGTAAACTAAATACTAACTTTTGTTTAAGGTATGATGGTTCTGAAGCAAATATAGAAGGTGAGAAATAAAAGGAAAAATGATTCGAAACAACCATCCAGTGTCCACTTCAAACCAACAGGGCCCAACTGCAAATCATTTTGTCACCAGCAAAACTCAGTGCACAAATACAGCCAATAAAAAAACTTAGATATTGCCCCTAAATTAAGCAAAATTTGCTATAAACAGACGGAGGGAGGTGTCATATTGTAATCAGACACAAGGGAGCTGGAAAACACCTGCATGGATGACTAACTCCTACTAAGTGCTGATCTTTCAGTCGGGTTTAAATGTTGCCACTGTGTTAAAGATTAGACTTTATTAGTGTATTTTCAATCTATTATCTCTTTATGAGACGCGCTTCTGCAGTGTAATACTGTTCGTTGTGTTTCTGTAGGGATCTGATTAGATGGAAAATTGAAATATTTCTTATTAAAGATGTCACGCTGCAACTCCAGGAGTCAGTGGAAGAGGCTATTTTAATTGAGGAAAGCTTTAAAACACAAGCACACGGCAGCTTCTTTTTTTTTCATTGCATGTGCATGAAGCCGACACCTAAAACAGAGTGCCGGCTCCCCGTTGACCGCCAGCAGACTGACCACATAAAACTGGCTTTTTGTGACATTTCCAGCATGACATTTGTCTGGTGGACCATCTGTGAGGGCCAACTGGCCTGTGGCACAAACAAAGCAAATAACTGGCCGCCGACAAAACATGAACACACACCAGTTTTTAATATAAGAAATCCACAAAAATCCCCAAAATATTTATCTTTAAGCTGAATTTTTTTATTTTTTTTATTATGAAATGGACGGAGGAGCTTTCTCTAGCAGCTTCCAGCAGTAAACAAGTAAAAATGGTGAGATGAAACACCTTCCTGAATCTGAATTAAGAAGATAACTGCCAGGGCCTCAGATCTGTTGATCATTAAATGCAAAAATAAAGAGTGAAAGTTGTTTAAAGTTTGGAAAGCTGGTCACACTGAACATAGACAACAGGGTAAAGAAAGGTAAATGAATACAAGGAGACAAACAGGTGTGTAACGGTTATTTCAGTTTTCAAAACCCATGTGGAAGTGGCAAAACATGCAATTCCTCAAACGACCACTAGGTTTTCTGAAACTGAGTCGTTCCAGTAGCCAGCATGTTAAAACGTCCAACTTTTTCAGGATAAAGAAAGCCTACTCATAGCCTGGGAATGATCTCTAACTCTTGATTTCACATGAATCACTTCTGTATGTCATCAGTTCAAATTATATTAAAGCACATATTTATACAAAAAGTTGTGGTTTCTTTGAGTGACAGCTGCATTGCAGATGTCAAACATTTTATTTTAATGATATTATGTCTTGTATTGTTAATTGTACTAACAGACTGCTGGAATCAGCTCTGGTTGGTCTGAAAGGGTCCCGTGGACCAGAGCTCCAAAGAATGTTTTTTAAAACGACTCTCCTCAAAACACAAGGGTGACATCACAGAGAGCTTGTCCAGTTCTTTTTATACATTCTGATATCACCAGAGAAAAATGAGAAAACACAGAATGTTCTGAATTTAAAACAAAGAACAAAGTCATTGACAACAAAACAAAAGCGACATCAAGTTTCCCAGATTGATCCATGGGTGATGCAAACTTTTCTTACTTTCTTGGCACTTCAATCACTGACTTTTCTTCTTTTTTCTTTAAACAAAGCAGACCTTAAAAAAAATGTGAGTTTTAGTTTGGAGTCAGTACAACCAATCTGAAGTGTTTCCACTTGAGCTGAGCGCTTTCTGTTCCAGCACTAATGTGACGCAGCTCAGTGTTCATTTACATTCATTTAAAAAATAGGACACTTCCCAGGAGAACCTCCATCTCTCGCTGTCTCTCACACACAAACTTGTCTCTCTCTCTCTCTCTCTCTCTCTCTCTCCGCACCTTTTTCCTGTCTGTCCATTTGTTCTTGTTCTCACACCCACATCTCCTCCTTCCGTTCATTCTTCTTCTCACCTTTCAGTCTTTTTCTCACTTCCTACTCTCTCTCGGTACAAGCCCCCCTCTGTTTCTCTGTTGCTCCAACACCTCGTCTCTTGCTCAGAGAAGCGGTCACTCTTGCGCTTGTTTGCTTTCTCCGTCTCTGCATCTCACTCACTTTACCGTTGATCTTAAAGATGTTAAGGAGGGTAAACGTTTGTCAGGGGCCAAAAACGACGTGACTCAAGGCAGTTTTTGAGCATGAACATAATGAGTTTGCAGCAAAATGACAGTTAATGTCGACCCTGCAGGCAGTTGAGTGATGTCAAAATAAATTGCTATTTAAAGACTAGACAAGAGAGGCAAACCAGGATGTTCAGCTTAAGTGACAATGTGAACGGAGTTCCTACGGACAAACAAGGACTGTTTGTACAGGAATTTTCTTCCAAGTCGTCCGTCGATGCCACACAAACTACTGTCAGACGTTAAAGGAGTTGATGACCTCATCAGACCTGATGTTAAAAGGACAGTGCAGGACATAATTTGTGGGGATATGACGCCTTTAAAATTATTGCTGGGTAACTTCGTCCACTGGAGGATGGAGGTGAACAGAGTGTCACGAAATCACCGCCAAATCCGGTCATACAGGATGGGTCGCTTTTACACAGCAGTCATCAATTTTTCTGATCTACAACGTCCTTTGGCCACCGCCGGCCCGCCCCCGCCGGCCCGCCCCCGCGAACGATTTCTTTGGCAGGCACTAGGCATGCGTAGCTGCAATTTCATTGGCTGACGCATGCATCAACTCCGGAAAACTGCCAACTTTTCTCAACATCTGTTGCAAGCAACACCTCTGACATTTGGCGCCGTTTGACGTCACCCGATACAAAGTCGACGGACTGCTGACGCTTCCAGCATGTACATGTGAGCCACTGCTGAACAGACATCAGGAAGTTATTTTCAATAAAAACGGGAAACGGTTGTTCAGCAAAGGTATTATATAACTGCTTAAAAGTTGTATTTCCAACAGCATCGTTTTTTTACCCACAAAAAGGTGGTCAATCCATGCAATGGATTGTCACGCACAGATTTCCAGATGAAATGCTGCACTTCCTGAAAACTGAAATGTTTGTCAGGCCTCAGGAATTTGATTTATTATACTTTAAGTTAATATGTGTACATAACTGCTCTACAAGGTAATGACAATACAAATGCATACAAAAAGTGTTTGTATGCGTGTTTAACAGGGAAAGATGACATTTCTTGTCTTTAAGTGTACACAAGAGTTTGCGTGAATTTCTTTAGTACAATTATTACAACGTGTGATTTCACATGACTGTGCAGGACTTGATTAAAGCAAAATGAAGAAGCGTTACAACAATTGAACTGGAAAAAAATAAAGATAGGGAATACTGAAAGCTTTATTCGACATTATTGGGGGAATTATACAGAAATGTGCTAAATTAATTTGTTGCAGAGAAATAAATGCAATTTAGTCTCGAGTCTCAGGTCTGCTCAATAAATATACAAAGTGTGACATCAAATTGTGCTGGCACTGAATTTAAAAAGGCGAAGCACAGCAAGCAAGGAATAAATTAAAAAAGTTTTTAATTGGATATGAACTTTGATTTTGATATATATATCGATTTGGAACTTTAATACATATTTTAATTGGCTTATGTCAAACACGGTAGAGGCAGTATTACGCAACTGGAATTGGCTTATTGTTGTTTAATGATGATGTGATTGCTGACATGACGTCCGGGAGGTTTAGAGCTATACTCGCTCCTCACATGTGGCCAAACGCTACAAGAATTATGGCTCTTTATAGTTCAGATCAAGAGGAAAGCGACGATTTGGCATAAGATTTACATGAAATGCCTCTCTTCACGCACCTGTCCCCATGCAGTCGGGCTCGGGACTCCCACCGCCCGAGGACACAGCTGCCTCCTCACAGTGCAGGTGGACAGTGACTCTAAACATTCACGCCTCACACCTGCACCATGAGCATAGTCTACGCAGAGGATTGGTAATCACCGTTATCAGAAATTAAACAGATAAGTTTGTCCCTCAAGGGCTTTTTGAGTCTGAAATGCGCCAACGTGACATTTCTGAGGGGCTTTTAACATTCAATACAAGCCGCGGAACTTGTGGTCAGAAAAACGATCATTTGGCTTCTGCTGGTTGTTATTCACAGTTTTGTGTTTTTGTGTGTGTGTGTGTGTGTGTGTGTGTGTGTGTGTGTGTGTGTGTGTGTGTGTGTGTGTGTGTGTGTGTGTGTGTGTGTGTGTGTGTGTGCTGTATCAGTAAGATGCAGGGGTAGAGATGCAGCACAGCAGGCTGTTCTGCTGAGAACAAAAATAGAGCTTTTATTCCCGCTGCTAGTCCAAAACTTGTTTGTTCAGTGTGTGTGTCTGTCTGCATATGCATGTCTCCTCAGAAACTGCATTTGCTGGAACATTTCTAAATTTACCAAAGACTGATAAAGTCGTGCATAACTTATGTGCTGAGAGGCTGCAGGTAAAGCTTTCAAACCAGAGTTTCACAGCATCTGACTTCTGTCAGCTCTTCCACTGTCTGACTGGACACCGTGGTCGAGGAGCACGTCTTTGTTTTGTGAAAGAGTCAGAGATAAAGGACAAGAGCATGGAGATGGAGGACACGAGAGAGATAATGATGCTTTTAAAGAGATGAAAAGCAGAATGCTAATTCAAAAATGCCTGTAGAGATAAAAAGAGGCAGACAATGGAAGCATTTTCTATGGCATTTTTTCTTTAATGAGTATTTTTTTGTCCTATTGACGGTCTCAACAATGAGACTTATACAGTTTATAGACTCCTTGCAGGAATATAAATGTTTCTCCCTTCTGACTTGGTTACATGGCATCAGAATTGGAGTAGGAAATGAAGTCATATGAAGGTGGAGAGCTTTGTTGATGATGATTGGAGGTAATCTACCCACACGGAGCATCACGGTGTTAGAGTTGCACATATAATTATTACACAGCATGAGTAAGAGTCCCAGAAAGTGACAGGGAGGAGGCTATTTATAGCTGATTGCTAACTGTCTCCTCATGAGGGGATTGAGCTGAAGTATCATCGCTGGGATTGATGGATGAGAGGTTCGCTCTTCTTCTCCATGGAGAGTAAAGCAGTTGCACCCACTAACATGGCAACATCGTGCCTCCAACAGCAGGTCAACCTATTTTTTAGTTAAGTGTTCAAAGTACACAACAAAAGCCTAATTGTGTCTTTGTAGATCTAGAAAAAGCTCATGGCACTGTGCCGTAGATGTGACAGAAGAGTTTGACGTGAAGGTGGGGGTGCATCAAGGATCAGCTATGAGCCCCTTCTTGTTTGTTATGGTGATGGACAGACAGACAGATGAAGTCAGACAGAAATCTCCATGGACTATGATGTTTGCAGATGACATTGTGATCTGTAAGAGCAGGGAGCAGGTGGAGGAATATGTGGAGAGGTGGAGGTATGCACAGGAAAGAAGAGGGATGAAGGTTAGTTGCAGCAAGACGGAGTACATGTGTGTCAAAGAGAAGGAGATGAGTGAAACAGTGAGGTTACAGGGAGCAGAGATAAAGAAGGTTAGAACTTAGGGTCAACAGTCCAGAGCAACGGGGAGTGTGGAAAAGAGGTCAAGAAACGCCTGCAAGCAGGTTGGAACAGGTGGAGAAACGTGTCAGGAGTGATGTGTGATAAAAGAGTACCAGCAAGAATGAAAGGAAAAATCTACAAGACGGCGGTGAGACCAGCGATGTTGGATGGTTTGGAGACAGTGGAACTGAGGAAGGAACAGGCGGCGGAGCTGGAGGATCAGGAATGAGTACATCAGAGGGACTGCATATGTCAGATGTTTTAAAAAGATAAAGCCAGAGAGTATTTGGAGGATAGTGAGGTTACTGGGAAAAGGATGCTAAGGTGGGAACTGCAGGCAAGAGGCTTAGAGGAAGATCAAAGAGAAGACATACGGATGCAGCGAAGGAGGACGCGTGGTTGGTTGGTGTGAAAGAAGAGGACGCAGAGGATAAGGTTAGATGGAGACGGATGACTTCCTGTGGTGACCCCTGAAGGGAGCAGCCAAAAGGAAAAGAAGAAGAAGAAGTTCAAAGTGCACAACAATGAGGTGTTCATTTGGTCTCTCCAGACATCAGCCTGATGGGATCTGATGACATCTGTGGGTTATAGTTCAAGTCCACACACCTCCATGTTTTGTTGATGTTTTGTTTCAAATATCATCAGATGTGACACTGTCTTAAAATTGCTTACCCTACCTTTAAGCTTAATAGAAGGGGGTATTGATCTTGTTTTACTATTAAAGAAATTAAATATGTGTTTAAACGTAAATGTAAAAGTAGCCTCTTTTTTTTCTTTTTTTTGGCACGTTCCACCGATGTTTTTCTTTGTCTCTGTATAACATAGGTACTACAGCGCCACCATCCTGCAGATGTCAGGAGTGCGGGACAACAGGTTAGCGATCTGGCTGGCGGGACTCGCCACACTCACCAACTTCCTGTTTACCCTCCTGGGAGTTTGGCTGGTGGAAAGGGTGGGGCGTCGGAAGCTCACGCTGGGAAGCATCCTGGGTGAGACACAAGAAGAAGATGGCTCAAAGTGTCAAGACCATGAAGAAATACTAATGCTCGCAGTGTCTGTTTTCCAACAGGTACGTGTTTGAGTTTGAGTCTGTTGGCCATCGGTTTTCTGATATCTGCCCAGCACAGTCCTCCTGTCACCTACCATCCCTTGGACCCTGTCATGTACAACTCTACATGCTCCAAATACCAGTGAGAAAACACACACACACACACACACTCACACACACAACTCAACAGACCCATGTCTGCTGGAAAACCGGCTCCCCCGCTTGAAAAATAACAACTGTCTTTTTATCCTTTTAATGTCCCCTATAATTAAGCATAATCAATCATTAGAAGGTAGTTACAGTAATTATCCCTCATTTCCTTAATTTAGGTGTGAATAAGGGCTGATGTAATAGGGTGTAGGAAATGGATGTGAGTGTGGCTCTTACAGGCCTGAAATTATCTCCACTCCATCCCAAAGAAACAAAAGGGTGTTTCAGTATTCAAATGTTGGTTGAGGATTTAGAAGGCTTTGTTCTATTTAGTTCTATTATTTAGTATTTGTGAGTTGACAGTCTTGTTTTTTGTTTTGTTTTTTTTAAAGCTAAATAAATAGCTGTCAGGTAACTGTAACTTGGTTTGTAAAATGAGAGACAATGTTTAAGAATCTCAGATGATAAAACTCTCCTAATAGGACGTTTTGGTGACGTTGTCACAGGTTTTCACTTGTGCATTAATTAAATTGTCTTCATTTCTCATTACACAACTCTGAGGGGATAGATTTCACTCCACTATCCGTGTAGAAGGGGTTTTTTTTTTCATCAACTTTTGAAAGTAGTTATATTAATGTTATTGTATGCAGCACTTTACTTTTGTTCTTCAGCCCAGGTCCCATCAGTTGATGGAAAAACCTTGTCTTGGAATATACAGTGGAAAAATTATAATAAGTGAAATAGCATTCAACACCATGCTATGTTCCTAATCATGCACTTCTGTCTGGACCACATAACACCCTCAATAGTCGCCATCTTCTTGACGTAGTGGGACACTGGTTGTTTTTGGTCAAAAAGATTATGGCGGTCCATCTTCGCTGCCTATAGCAGTGCAACTCGATTATAACTCGTGAAAGGAGAATGATTGAAAGCATGACAAGGAAAACTGGGTTTATTTTCTTTGAAGTTTCCGACTGATAAAATCCCTTCACATGTTTGGATATTCAATTCAACAGCAAAGTCTAACAAGAGCCTAAACCGTACTCTTGCTGAACCTCACTAGATTGCCATGGTAACTTAAATCATAACTTGCCATGGAATGTTTTCTGTTTTGGAGTAAATAGTGTGCAAAGTCTTTCATGAATCATCCGAAAACATGATATATTCTACTACATTAAAGAAAAAATTGGTAATAATTTATTTCATCTTCACAAAGTTTACCAATCCAAGTAAGGAATAACTGTAGAGTTACATTGTAACCATTTTAAGGCATTTTAAGGCATTGATTTTAAGGCATTTCAAAAGTAATAAACTTAAATATGTAGTCTTAACGAACAGATTAGTTTAATTTTTAATTTGTTTTAAGTATTGGGAGCGCGGGACCCAAATCCAGGTGATTGGAGTTAGGAGTAACCAACAAAGTTCTTTAATTTAAACAAAGCAGTGCAATGCAGGAATCCCAAAAAAGAAATAACAAAAGAATACAAATACAACACCCATGCCTCCAAAAAAAGAAAAAGAGCAATATAAACCAGGTGCAAAGACAACACATTATATATTCACAGGCGCTGACGAGATACAGGTGCAAACAATCAAGGAGATACGGTCAAGGAAAGTCACACAGAATACAAGGTAAAGATGGACCTTCAAGTAAAACAGAAAGTGAACAGCGGAGAGAACAGAGGCAACAACACAAGATGAGATCAACGAAGACCAACACTAAACAGAGCCCACATCCTAACAAAACTAAATCCAAACCAGTAATCGCCCCTGGATGGAATGGTTCCCGGACATTCCAAGAAGTAAAACCATGTCCAAAACAGAAGAAGTTGGGTGAAGGTGGCTCAGAGGAAGGACCAAGCAGCACTGGGCCTTCTGGCAGAGGAGTTCAGCGAGCCGGCCAGAAACAGGAACGGGATCTGAGGCAACAACAAAAGCTGAGGCAGGAACTGGAGCAGGGGATGAAATTGAAATAGGAGCCAGAAAGGGATCTGGAGTGGAGCATGTATCAGGAAGCAGACTGCAGGAACAGAAAGGCCTGGGCACCAGCTAAAGCAGAGTCCTGGGCAGGGGAATGGGTGTCAGCTGAGGCAAAGGTGGAGGCAGAGTCCTGGGCCATTTGGGAATACCACAAAGACAGGATGTGGTGCATCAGGAACCACCATGAAGATGCGGTGTAGGGCAGTAGAGGGCAGGGTGGACTCTTCTGAACCAGGAGAACCCAAGCCCATCGTTTAACCTTTTCTTTCTGGAGGGAAACTGCCGCCCCAGACTTTCGAGCTCAACCTTGTGCTAAGCTACCATGTGGGCGACCAGTGAACTAAACTGATGTAAACCTCTATCAGACATCAGCTTCTAGTAAGATCGCAAACAAAGAGACAGAATGTTACAGCAGTCGCATTTCCATTACCCCTAGGTTTGCGCAAAAAAAATATCTTGATTAAAAACATCTCATGGAAATACCTTTAATTCGGAAAAACAAATATATAAAAACCAAACATATATCGAAAAAACCTTTTTAAGCTTTCATAAAGTGGTTTTTCAAGACGTGTCAATAATCCAGTTGTTTGCAAAAATGTAATAGAAACGCCTTTTAAGCATTTTCACGTCACTGGCAGCGCTGGATGTGACGTAGCCAGTCAAACTAAAGTCATCAAAATCCAGTTTCCAGCTGTTTTTGCCCTCCTGAATGAGATGCCTTTGTGCTAAAACACTGCTTAGTCTTTATGCAATACTGCATTACATAAGGGCTTTGTCTCTGAATAAGCATTTAAATGATCATCTGCTGCCTTCATCCTCTGACTATTTTCACAACGGCAGTAGCGACAATCGCAATGATTTATTACAGACTAAAGATGTTTTTGTCCATCTTCTTCAAAGTCGAGATCTTCTCTTCTCACAGGACACGTTACAGGAGGTATAGAGAGAGAGAGAACTAGGAGAGTTATGCTCATAAAAAAAAGAAAAACACTGTGCTTTATCACAAATTCAGAGTTTTGGGGGTTGTGACAAAGTGTAATGGAAACATCACTAGTGACAGTGTTATATGTGTTGAAAACTGAAATAAATACTCAAACTGAAACTGTAAACCCGTAATTGAAATATTAATTTTAATGCTCCACATGTTGAGAATATGTACACTTTTATATTATTATTATTATTATTATTACTATATTAGAACCAGCTTGAGTCATTTCGTTAAAGACACATGTCTGCTTGGATTTCCTCTGGGGCTCATTTATCAAATGCTCACTTTATACATATTGATGTTATATTTGTTCTGTTTATCTTTGTCTCTATTAGCGAAACAGGAAAACACAGACACACAGTGAGCTTGAGAGTGTTTCCAGCAGACATTAGATGCCTCTATGTTCCATTTTATTCTCACTTACACAGACCCAAGATAAAGCTCCTGTGTAATCATGCTCTTTCATCATAACGCCAAACAACGTCTAATGGACCCACCGACTAGCTCTACTCTCCGTGAAAAACACAACCACACACACGCACAAACAGAGGGGTAATTCGCAGAGCTGAGTGCTTTAACCACACGGGAATGACTTCACTGTGTTCCCTCACATGTCCTCACTGACCACCACTCACTGGCGCTCATGCCCTTTGTGGATTTCACATCCAATTTACAACTGCAAGAGACGGTTTTGTCCACTTTTTAGGATTACTGCACTAAATTCTCATCTCAATCACAATTATGGAGAACTACATTCTGGCTAAACTTGGTAACACAAAAACTTTATAAAAAGAGACAGAAGAAGATCTGTATGTGGAAATAGAGCGCCGAGCATCACCACCAGAAACATCATTCTAGCTGTGAAGCATGGGGGAAGGAGTATCATGCTTTGGTTCTGCTTTGCATTACCTCTGTGTACGGAGCCCCATGCAATTATAGTGTTAATTTACCATGCCAATATTATGTTTAAAATAAAAATGATTATACTCCCCAAGCAATTAGTTTGCACCTCACATGTAAAGTTCACCGAAAATGTTAAATCCAAAGCAGCTAAAGAGGTGATGATCTATGTAGATCCAATGTGAATTAAAAGGCAGCAATATTCTAGTATTGTGTTGCAGAGATGAAGAGACTTTTATGCTGGGGGAGCTGCACACGGGGGTTGTGTTAGTCATAACTCAAGTGCAAAGAGTGGTTATTAAAAGAAATGCTGCTTGGCCTTGCAGCTGGAGCAGCTGCTTAGATCACTGCAGTAGGTCGACCAACAGTTAGTCACATAGTCTAACCTCTGGAGCCTATAGTAGGTAAACAAACAGTTCAGTGTCTGTGTTATCATTTTTGAGTCTTACCTGCAGCGCAACTATTGGAACTTCCCACATTGTTGTGGTCCTGTGCCCTCCAGTAAAGATTCAAGGGGTTATTTTGGTCTTTGAGCTCAGTGTGTGAATAGAGCAAGATGCTGTGAACACGGTGGGTTTTTGGACGGGGGAGGGGAGCACTAACACAAATAAACGCCTGATATTAAAATCATTTCATCAAGCGCAGATTTGATTGCCCATAGGGAAACTGACGTTGCTGTTTGGCGTGCAGGCTGTGCGAGCCGTGCATGCTGGATCCTGGCTGTGGTTTCTGCTACCGTGAGAACGGCTCGACACTCCTCACCTCCTCCTGTGTGCCAGTCAATAAGGCTTCTGCTGAGCATGCGGCGTGGGGCAGGTGAGTCACAGGATACGCTGCAGGTTAGAAGGTTTACACACTTCTACTTGAACTCATTTTTGTGTAGTTAATTTGTCTCTCTCTTCTCCTTCTCCCAGATGTTCCAACTCCTCCCTGATGAAAGATCAGGTCCACTGGGCCTACAACTACTGCCCCACTTCCTACTCTTGGCTGGTTTTGTTGGGTTTGGTGCTCTACCTGGCTGCTTTTGCTCCAGGTGATAACTTTAAGATCCACCGCTTGGCTGTTCATTAAAAAACAGAAATATAAGGAAAAGAAGTGAGGAAAAGGGAAATGTTCTTATAAGTTAAAGCTGCAGTTGGGAACGTTCCTAAATTCCACTAACTGTCTAGAAAATTTGAACACCTACAATGATCATGCCCCTCCCAGCATCTAAGTTGGACTCCAACTCCAAGCCCACTCCAATATTCACCCTAGTTTTATTTTTGGCACTTCCGTTTCCTTCTTATCTTCTTTGCAACCGTTTTCTTCTGCTTCCTTTCCTTACATGTGTAAACATAAACTGCCGAAGAAGAAATCGCCAACTTTGCCTGCAGCATTGGTTTTTCCATCGTTTCAAAAAACCTGCTTCAACCGTTTCACGCCTAGTTTTCCTCAAGAGGTGGCATGCAAATACTTACATTAAGTACAGAGCCCCCTGGATGTGATTGGAGGAGCTGCAATGGGAGCGGTGGAACCTTGTAAACCACCATTGCAAACTGCAGGTGCAAGAGCCGATTTGTTTCCTAGGTTATGTAATAAAATAAAAAATAAAAAACTGTGACTTTAAATTAACATATGTGCAGTGTGCTGCATTGCTCTTGAGGCTACAGGTTTGTTTATTCTCAACTTTTTGATGTTTAGGTCCAGAAAAGGGATTGTAAAGCTGCTGCATTACTAAACTGGACGAATTAATCTGGGTGCTGATATTTTTAGGCTGCAGTTGTGTGACTGTATATAAAGTTTAATTCACAGCAGCGCTTCCTTCTTTGTTGCTCCAGCAGATCCCTTTAAACCCAAAGAGAAATATGCCAGTATAAATAAAAGATGAAAACAAAAACAGCTAATAAATAAGTTAAAACAAAAGAAATAGTTAGGACATTGCTGGGAAGTTAGGGGTAGAGAAAGCTGTCATGATGTCACGTGTAAAACGGACAGGTAACGCAGGTAAATCTCTTGGCAGAAGCTTACATACAACGTTCAATAGTTGAGGTGCAGAGACGCTCCTTCACACCAAAGCCCGATTTATGCTTCTGTGTGGTAACTGTGCGTGCGGCCTTTGTGGATGCGTTTTGTGGCTGTTGGTGTTTCTTTTCATTTCTCGTTTGTGTCTCTCTGTAATTCCATCAATGAACACTAGTTGGCATTGCAGGCTATTTTCTACAGTGTTATGTAATGCATCGCTGAGCTTTCTTGTGTTTTGTTCATGAAATAGCTAATGAGTATCTGCTTTTTTGATTGATATTGCAACAGATATTGCCACCTCACTAAAAAACAATGAAAAAGAAGTTTTAGCAGGAAACATGTTGTCAGCTGCTCCCAAAAAAAGAAAACGTAAACTCATCACTGTTAATGTTCAAAGGTCCTAGCAGATGTAATTTATGCAGCACAGTGAAAAAAAACAACAAATTCTCAGTTCATTTTACAAAATAAACTAGTGCAGCGCCATTATCGTGGCATTTATGACCATTTATGTCCATTTATGTCAAGTGCCTTGCAAGTTCTGATGCGGTCGTTCCTTAATCTAGTTACTGTATTTGTTTACATGGTTAACGCCTGTATGTCTGCCAACAAAGAGGAGGAATGTTCATACTCTGCAGCACATGATGAAGAAACTCGCAGAAATCACTGATCTTATTGGCATCTTCCTGTTTTGCACTATTATTGTTTCTGTTGTGACGCCCAACATTTTAGCTCTGATCTTTAATAAATTACTACCGATGCATCCAATTATCTGGTCCACGAGTAGAGATGAAAGAATGCATTTTCTGTTAAAAGGCAAGTCTCCACGTCCTGATGAAGTGAAGCCTTACAGGTTTTCTGCCTCCCAGGTATGGGTCCAATGCCGTGGACCATCAACTCTGAGATTTATCCTCTGTGGGCGAGGAGCACTGGGAACGCCTGCGCTGCTGGAGTCAACTGGAGCTTCAACGTCTTGGTGTCTCTCACCTTCCTCCACCTGGCTCAGTTCCTCACCTATTACGGTAGGTTTCTCGAATGCATAAATCTATGCAACCCAGTTGCCAAGAGAACTGTTAACCTTTATTTTTCTGGAGTAAAAAGAGGTTCTTACCCAAGTCTCGGTCTGTGACCTTCTAAATCTAAACCCGTGATGGCGTTAACAACTGACTGACGGCCTAAAGCGTTTCCATCGCTTCTTTGCCGGTGCTGCTCAGCTGCAGGTTTCTGCTCTGACGGACAGGTACTGACCTTTGGTGGAGCTGGGAAGCAATTTTTGATGAGATGGTGGAAGCTTCCTGAGATGCAGCAGGTTCATTATCAAATTGAGCCATTAGGCCATTAATCTGGTTGATAACAATCCTCCTGCAAGAATCAAACAGATATGTTATAGCTGGAAAATCACTAGAAGTGGTATTTGAAGTAATTCTCAGTTGTAACACGAATGTCGCGCTGCTTTGACAAGGAGAAAATGGAGATCGTTGTGGTCAGGAATCTCATTAAGCCCCAGGCAGCTCCTCTTTGTGCGTGTGCATTTCTAAGTGTGTTTTTGTTGCGTTATGTGGTTCCCATTAACCCTGCTGTAACACCCGTTTGACGAGGGCACGCTGAGCCCTGCATTCATCGTATTTTAGCGGCGGTCTGAAAGCAATCTTTCAGTTCAGTGAAACACTTTTCCACTCCGCTGAAGAGCGTGGGCCGTCAACATCCAGTTCAAACGGATAAAAATGCGACTCAGATCTGCAAAGTTGTGGCATTGTGCATCTTGTCTTTTGTGGGCGGGTGTCCTTCATAACAGAGCGTCTGTTATTTTTGTTTTTGCCCTCCCAGGAGCTTTCTTCCTCTACTCCAGCCTGGCCTTGCTGGGTTTCGTCTTCATCTATGGATGCCTGCCGGAAACAAAAGCCCGGCGTCTGGAGGAGATCGAGGCACTGTTTGAAAACCAGCTCTGCTCTTGCGGCACTTCTGATTCAGACGAAGGACGGCAAGTGGAGTACATTCGTGTCAAAGGCTCAAATTACCACCTATCAGACAATGACGCATCAGATGTGGAGTAAGAAGAGTTCACGTGTTGATTACCTTTGTCTGGATGTTTCTCTCATATCAGTGATTATTGAAACACACAGAGTACCTGGCTGTGTATTTTTCATCTCATTTTGTGATGTTACCTTCACCGTGAGGTTAAGAATTCAGTAATATCACATTTGCACACTTTTAAATAATCCAGTTCAGGAAACTCAGATAATTTCTTTAGCAGGAGAACACATTTATTATTCCCAATTAATTTTCTCTTTTAATTAACCTGATCTGTTGCTGCGTCCTACTGTGTTGACCCAGAACAGGTTAAAAATATTTATCTAAAGCTCCAGTATTTTTTAAAATCCACCAGATAACTTAATCCCATTGAAAGAAAAAATTAGTAAAAGTGTATTTTTGAAACCAGGCGTGATTAACCTGACTGAAGCGTCTCTGAAGGAGACACGTCTCATTTAAATATTGTCTTCGGCTCGTAGCAGAGCCTGCTAATGTCAGTTCTTCATTATGACACTTTCAATTTGTAGATGACATTTGCTGGAAAAGCGAAAACTAAAAATGCACAGAATAATATTACAGTTGAAGCAACTTGTGTTGTTTTTTTCCCTTAAAACCACTTTATGTAGCAATACTACTTATGACCACATGAGGGCATATAACAAGAAGGTGAGACAACCATAGACTGTATAAAAAGAACTGGACAAATCCCTGTGATGATGTCATCCATTCATTTTCTTAAGAGTGCCTTCAAAGCCTCTTTCTCGTCTTACCACGGCACCTTGTTGGTAGTAATTGACAACACCCGACACCAGGTAAATGAAAAATAGACAAAACAAGCAGAAGATGCCAACTTTTCTCTGGGTTACCACAAGTTAGCTACTTTGGCTTAGCTGGCAAAGCTGATGGTAACCTATGATGGTAGCTCATGTTGCCTTATATTTATTCTGATAAAATCTGCAAAAACATTCCTATTTTAAATGTAGCTACCAAGCTCACCTGTAATCTGCTGTCACGTTATCACCTGGTGGGCGGGTCAACCAAGCCTACCAGCCTAGGGGACGGCGCAACATTTACTAGTGGAAGGGTCCTGAAATGATCTGAGTTGAACGTCGCTCAACCAGAGGATCTTCAAGATGTAGAAGCCTATGCACTAGACACAGATGGCTCTTTGAAATATCCTCTTTTGGTCTTTATTCACAGCTCAGAAGCCAAGTGAAGCACTAAGTAACAAAAGGGATGACAGCTAGTCATTAATCACAGCCAACTGTCAATCAGAAGACCATGCCTCTGACTGTGCACGTATTTAGGGTTTTATGTAGTCTTACCTGCTGTGGTTCTGGACAATTTAACATGAGATTTATTCACTTTAGGAGCCGCCCCCTTGTGTTCAATCCAAAAACTGCTATTTGTGTAACTTTCCGAATTACATACGCAATGATGCAGGCCAGATGTAGAGCCCCTCTAGTGGTAAAAAGTGGTATTACAAGACTTATTAGCATGCACGTGGTCTTCAGTGGTATTGCCACACAGAGTAGCTTTCAGCATTATTTGTTGTTTCGGCTTCAGGTTTTCAAATCTTTTGCACGCCCGTCTATTATTTTTATTTTTCTTTTGCACAAAACTAAGAGTTCAACTCTTCTGCCACCATGTTGACTAAAACTGACACAACACACACACAACACAAGCTGTATGACATGGCACATTGCTAAAAGTTACGTGTAATATCCACCGAAGACAACCAGTTCATCTAGGACAGTCGTGTAAAACCTCAATTTTATGATTTAATGTTAAGATATTAAAAAAATTGTTGCCGGTGTAATGTGAAGGTGACTGATGGCCATCGTTCAATGACATTCCTGTACATCTCCAAATCTTTTTTTTTTTTGTATCCTGGTTATTGTCTTCCCCTATAGCCTTATGCTCAAAAGGAAGAACATTTAAGTTGTTCTTGAGTAAACTTCAATAATTTGGCTATGTTGTTTTGTATTGCTGAAGTGGTTAGTTAGTGGACAACACAGTGAACTAAACAGTTAATTGGCTGCTCATTCGCTCGATGGTCAGGTTTATTATGGGTTTCATGCTCTTTTAAACAAAATTTACTGAATAATGCAGCACCACACTTACAGTTCAGTACTAATAGCATCAAGTATTGGTATAAATTTGGCATTTTTAAGGTGTCATAGTGACACCCAGATGTATATAAATGGAGCAGGTGCCATGCTATTCTAATGAATGAGCGTGACCAGTGTGTGGCTGACTAGCGCCCTCAAGTGGCAAACATACGGCCAACCAAGCACAGCCAACAGCAGTCAAAGGTCACAACAGCAAGAAAAAGGATGTGAACCCCTCGGAATAGACTTTGTTTGTTTTATCCCAAACAAAAAGAAAAAAAAACAAATGTGGTTTGATCCTCAACAATGTCACACTAATAGACGTACATGATGTGCTTGAGCTGGTAACACATACAATTATCATTAAGCCTTTACCAAACAAGTAAGTGAATCCTGGGAGTTAATGGCTGGTTAAACATCCATTTGGCAGCGATGATTTCATGCAAACAGTTTTGGTTTCTCTGGATCAGACCTGCACCACGTTCAAGAGGTAAGATTTCCGGTGCCAACAAACCTCTTCAGGTCTTTCTAGAGAACTTTCACGGGTTAAGATCTGGACTCTTACTGGACCCCTCCAAAAACCTGATTTCCTTTTTCTAAATGCTTTCTGTGGCGGATTTACTTTGATTATTAGGGTCCTTGTCCTGCTTTATCACTTCCATGAACACCATGACAATAACCCATCTGAGTATTTTGCCTTTACAAAATGTCCCCGCCCCTTCTTAAGGGTTGCTTTGTAGTTATTTGTAATCGTAATGCCTGTCAGGTGAAGGGTCACATAATGTGTTTGCAGCGTTATATAGAAAAACATTTATTGTGATAGAGAAATGTCCCTTCAGTCTACCTCCGCCACAGTGGACGAATGATGCCACCAAGTGGCCAGAGATGTCTTATCCCAATATCTGTAATGACCTTAGAGTCGAGTATTTCAGACACTGTCTTTTCAAGGAAGAATCACTATGACAACATCTGAACCAGTTTACTTTTTTGTCTATAATGACCACAAAAGTCTGACTGAGTCCCACACTTTTCAATTTTTATCCCTTCTGGGGATCTCCTGAAGCGACAAATCTTTTACTGTTCTTCTCTCCGAGTACATAACCCAAACTAATCCAAAAAGAGAAACCAGAATTTTTTTTTATATATATATATATATCATTTTATAAGCTGAATGTTCATAATATTATTGATGTTTCCAACTTACTGCCAATTTCAGCTTTGCTTTCACCCAAAAGGGGGTGTGGTCGTACTGCAGGATATCTTTGATAAACTTGAAAATTAGAATTTCCCTCGATAATGTCAAGGGGTCCAGGCTCTGAGGCAGTGAAGCAAACCCAAACCATGATACTACCTCCACCATACTTCACCATGGCGATGTTTTCACTGTGGGTAGCTGCTTTCTTCCAGTTCAGGTTCTTAGTGTTTTTGATCTTTGTTGTCGCTTTTGTAAAACTAATTACTCTGTGTAAACGTTTAATGGGTCAGTTCAATGAGGATGAAAGAAGTTCTAATTATTTGTGTGTCACCAGCTTAAGTGCTTGCTGTTTTGTCTACAATTGTGAATCAGATTACTGCAGAAAACGTTAATTACAAGCTGTTCAGTCTCTTTTTCTTGTTGCTATATCTTCGCACTAGTTTTTCTAAGTTTTCAGATTTCATCCATCCGGAGGCTTGCAGGGTATCCCAGTTTGAACTGGGTCAGATGCAGCGTTATTCACTGGACCAGTCCATGACAGGGTTAACACTCAGACTGAAACTCACACCTGCAGCCAGATTAGAAGCATTTAACAAAAACAGCAGACAGGTGTGACAACGGTTTAAGATTGTTGGTAGAAATAGGTGTAAAATCATCAAAATGAATACATATTCCACAATTTAAATCATATCAAAATATATGTTTAGTGGAGTTAGTGGAGTAAAGGAATCCAATAGCTTACACAGTGTTTTGAATTACTGATACACATGCTGCATATTTCTGACTAAATAGCAGGATTTCTACATTGTGATTTGTAGTTTTTACTTAGAGCCAACAGAGCCTTGGTTTCTCTAAACCCAAAAGTAGAGAAATGTGACAGAAAATTGTTAAAACATTTAGAGTAATTTTTCTTTTTTTTCATTTGGTCTGAGAAGCCTTGTGTTTAAACCACAAAAACTAGTTTTGTAAACAGATTGTGTTATGAAAACTTGTGTTGACCACATACAGTATTTACCACGACGGCGTCGCTGTGATGAGGTGGACGCTGCGTCTCATCGGAGCCTCTGTGGCGTCCAGCTCCCATCATGCAGTATTTCATACTGTTCTCTACTACAGAGAGGGTGTGTAATGTGTACTTATGGTGAAATGGTTGCATTTTTTTATTTATTTCATTTTTTGTGAACCAATTACGTGTTTTAGACTTTACAAAGAATTACAAAAAGAATTTAAAAAAGTGTATAGTACATTTGAATATTGTTAAGGCTGTAAATGTTTTGCTAGAGTTTATATTATATAAATATCTTCATGAAATTGTATGTATATGGAGAAATAAACTTTAAAATCTGACTGATGCTTTGAGAGTTTATTTTGAGTCAAATAATTACAAACATTTTGTGGCTCTGTTTTTGGGTTAAAAAACCGCTGAATAACTCTTGCAATGAAACATGGCAAAAACACGCAACAGGTGTCATTTTGTTTCCGTCTACCTTCCCCTGATCCATCCAAATCATTCTCCCGTCTACCTCTGCTTCAGCAGGAGCAAAATGTCAGCTACTTCCTGAAGCGTCTCGTCCTCTGAGACTCCGCTTGTTCTGGCGTCAGATGTGACCTCTTTTACTTCATTTGGCAGCTTATTCTTCACAGCTCTGTTCTTGTGTTGCCCTCCCTCTTTCTCTTTACCTAAAACAGAAACACAAGAACATGCAAGTGCTTTTTGTTTGTCATATGTGTGTTAAAGAAGCCAAATATTTTAATGTTATACCTCTTGGGTTAATGAAATCTAAAAGGGGGTTTGTGGGTCTCCGAAGGATAACTTGAGCACCAGTACTTGCAGTGAAGTTGTGTGTATGGTTGTTTCCTGCCAAAGAACCAGCCTTTGAGTTCTTGTTGCTCCAAGACATCTGATTCTCTTCACTTCTGGAGTTTTTTGATGAAGCTGAGACTGACTGTGGTTCACTGTGAGCATCAGTGGCTGGATGCTGCTGCGACATGTCAACATCTGGCTGATAAAAGCTGGAGCCTGACGTTTTGGTTTCACTTTCTGCATAAAAGTTGTACTGGATGGAAGCATCACAAGTCTCTGGTGTCCAGATAGGTTCTGTTTGACTTCCTGCCTCCTGAGTGGCAGTGGACACTTTCCCACATTTGCACAGCTCTGAGTTCCCTGTTTGAGCACCAGAGGATGAAGAAAGAGTTTCACTGCTTCCCATCTGTTGGACTTTATATAAGCTAGCTATGTTCTCCAGACCGTTATGGTCATCTCTGAGATTTGCACTGGAAATGATAGGTGGTGTGCGAGGTGCAGGCTGGAAAGGTTGGTGATTCCACTGGGAGCTTGTGATTAAATTGTCTGCACAGGCTTGATCCATTTGAGAAGCAGACTCTTGTTGACCCGGGTCCCAGCAGCCTTCATCCTAACAGACAATTAGAGGCAAAACAGAGCAGCGGTAACGTCAGACTGTCCTTCAGTGTGTTAACAAATGATCACAATGTGCTGGTAAATGGTGTTTTTTTTGTTTGTGTGTGTTAATTTAAGAAAATATATATTTTGTACTTGCATATTTTGGATTTAAAATTACCACAGTTATAGCCAATATAGCCTCGGGTTGGCTGCTCAAAAGCAGGGGCTCATGGCTACATCTCCATGGAGATTTACTCCACAAGCACCCAGACCCCTGACAGCAACGCCCACGACCCAGCCCAAGCACCACCCACCTCCCCCCGCCAGACTCGATACCCCCACAACCCACAATGGAAGCACCCCTGCTGGGGGTGCTGGGCGCCCACCCAACCAGTGTTAGATGGTTTAAATTCTATTCAAGTTTGTATTTATTTATGCAAACATTTAGAGTTGTGGATGAGGTATTTTCCACAAATTCTGAATTAATATAGAGAATTTTGATATTTCCGAGGTGGCATTACTCCATATCAAATGATACTGTGCTTATCTCTCATGGACAGTTTTACACCTTTTTTGTGAGAAAAAATGTCTTGGCATCCACTTTCCTTTCTTTTTGACATTTTCAAAAACATTTGAGTCTCTTTTCCACTTGTTTTAATAAGTCTTCACTAAATGTTGTAAATGTCTTACTTGGATGACCCACAAGACAGCATACTTATACATATACAGAACAAAAGTACTTTTGACACATATGTACTAAAAGTGCATTCACTTTTAGACAGATTGACTAATACACTTCTCTTTTCTTTATCAAATCAAACCAAACTGCTACAGTTCTTTGATAGTTTAGTCAAATTGCTCACAACTGGCTCATTTATACATACTAACAACCCAAATAAGACTTTTGAGTTTAATGCTGTTCATCCTTGAGTTAAAATGTGTTAAAATTCAAAAAGAGAAAACTACTTCTCCTACAGTGTAAAAAAACCTTTCAGCTGTAGCCAGAGAATGTTGAAGTTAATGGAAATATTGAATTAAACAGATTGCAACAACAAACTTTTTTTTTTTTTTAGAAATTGCACTTTTCTGACTAATTTCTGAAAAACTGAGCAGCGTCCAGAATGACAGTAATTCAGGAAGATGAACAAAGACTGAAATACAAATGAACTTACATCATTAGAGTCCGAACTAAGGTAACCAGCTGTACAAGAGCAACATGGAGAAGATTCACGCCTGCTCACGTCCTCCTCAGAGTTTCCATCAGGACATGCTGTGGGTGGAAAAAAAAGAAAAAGCAGAAGGTTGCTCCTCGTTTTACATAATCATAATGAATGGGAAGTTAACTTGAATGTGTCTAAAAAACTTACAGGAGTTTATAGCAGTGCAGTTGCAGAGCTGAAAAAGATCAAAGAAAAACAGGACACCACAGATATAAACCTTGTATAAATTTTCCATTGGTCAAATTAACAAATGCAAAAGAAATGTGTGCTCTACATTTAAACTTTCTAAGAAATTGAATTGCGGTATTAATATTTATTATAAATTCTGTGGTAATTCAATTGCAGTTACAAAATCCAATACTTGGTAGCAACAAAAATCTAATATTAAAAACTAATCCAGCTTAAGAGGCTTACCTCCACTCCCACAGACACGGGATCAGGAACAGTTCTGACAGGAAAATCAAAGAAACCCCAACATAAAAACAAAATCTAAGCATCTAACAATATATATTTGACTTAAGAAGACTCACTGTGGTGTTGAAGATCTGAGTGAGTTTTCATCTGTGAGATATATTTTTGAATTTCCACTTCCAAAATGAAAATCTGAAAATCAAATGTAATATTAACTGAAGATAATATTTCACCATTCTCATATGAAAGATTTAAGCTGTTTTCACCTTCTCTTTGATCCTCTTTATTACCAAACACCCTAAAGACTTCCTCCTCAAACGAGTGTGTGTAATCACACTGGCCACGCTTGAAGTCCAGCATGGGCTCCTTGTCCTCTGGCTGTTTCAGAAAGAAGGTGGAGGCGTCTCCTCCACAGGCCCTTTCTTCTGCTTGACTGTGATAATCCACATGAATGTAATTAAAGGACAAAAAACATCCCATCCAAATGCAGTCTTGTGCAAAAGTTAGTACTCCTCCTTTAACCCTGTTTATTTGTGTAAAAAACATTAAAACAAATCATGTGATTGCAGCAGGTCTTAATGTTAAGCAAATACAGCCTCAGACAAGCATGATATAACTTCTCCACTAAACCATTACTTATTAAACAAAATGAAGCCAAAAACGGGCAACACTAAATGCCCCCTTATTGCTTCCACAGCAGAATGACTGAAAAATGGGAGTAGTTTTTTTTTTTGTTGTTTTTTTTTTTATCTTACTCTGGAAATGGACTTCCGAAGAGGGTCTGAGCTGCTGTCGGGGTCTCCAGCTGGAAGTGGGGTGAGTTTGATTTCCAGGACCAGGAGACAGCATCTGTCATAAGTCTGGGCTTGGAGAAAGGCTGAAACTAACAAGATCAAGGTTAGTCACAGTTTATGGTAGTCACTGACCAAAAACAAGGCTAAATTTCCCTAAAAATCCTGAAAATTATTAAATATTTGATAATTTTGAGCATAGCTGAAGTGGTTTGAGTGATTAATGCATAAACAAATATATGTAAAATGATTTTATAGCAGTTTTTTGTTCATGTGCAGTTTTGGCTTGAGCGCCCCCAGAGGGCAGCAAATTAGAAGGATTCACTTACTTTAAACCAAGTTTACATACCTGACACATGAACATTCAAAAAGCCATGTAAAGTAACACTTTCAAGTAAAAAGCAAAGCTGAGTCAGTAACATTTTATATTGAAAAATTACACAAAAACACACCTGTCAGGCAGGGCCAGGCTACGGCATGTGACATTAAATGTGAAGGAAACCTTTTCAGTCCTTTTTAAAATGTGCAACTACAGGCATTAAGTCGTGTTATGAATTTTATGGTCTTGTTTCCTAACAATATAATGCATCTTTTGGGTATTTTAAAAAGTGCTATTTAAATACATCATTTTTATTATGAAGATGCAGTGTTCTCTTTATATAAGATATTAACATTATCTTTGCACTACCTTTGTCTGCTGCAGGACTGAGTTGGCCCATGGTGGAGGGGAGTACTGAGGAAGGGCCTGGAACTGAGTCTGGTTTTGTTTCTGTAGATTCATCTGAAGGGGGAATAGTCCTGAGAGTAAAGATTTAATTAGTGATAATGCCAGCTAAGCTCATGAAGGGTGAAAATCCACAGATAAGTGTTACAAAACTTCACGAGACTGTTCTGTAAAACCTTGGCCTGAGGAGGCGGACGAGGTGGAGGAGGACGGGCTGGGGAGGTCATTTATGGGTGGCAGGTAGTCAGATGCACTATTGTCAGAGAACGCCGACTCCAGTACTGGTGACAGCTAAAAAGTGACTTTTTTAGAGTGAGTCTGAACATCTGGTCTCAAAATAAAATTACACTACAAGCAAATGTTCCATGTGAGTGACTAACCTGTTGATGCTTGAACCTTTGCTGAATAACATTCTTTCTCTTTCTCAGTCCTTGAACACTAGATACCATGGAAAAGGCACAGTAAGTGTTGGGACACTCTGATCCTTGAACATATCACAACAGCTACAGTGTATCGACAGTTCTGGGTGGATTTAGCCAGTCCACACTCCAACTCCACCTTAACTGAGACTGGCTGTCGACAAGGTTCAGCTTTGATGGGGAACACGGGCTCATTGGGAGCACTAGAGGCTCGTTTCTCCTGTATTTGGATCCTCCTGAAAATCTGCCAAGAACTGCTACTTTTGGAGGATCTGAAAACGACAAACATGCTCTACTTACATTATTTTCCTTACTATGGCATAAAACATGCAAAAAAAAGAACAAAATTGTTTCTTAAATTTAATTTTACTTTATTTCATTAACTACAAGTTAACCCATAAAGGACACCAAGCAACAAAGCAACAATGTTGTTATTTTGTTCTTTTCTTCCTCTTGAGGTGTTTCAGAGCTCTTTACACAATCTATGGTGTCAGGGCTGCAGTACCGTAACACACTCTTCTTTGTCAAAGTGCATTTGCAGTGGTAGAGAATGTATGAAGAATCAACAAGAGAGAGCACGTGTCTCCACTGTTAACCTCCCTCCATTGGCTTCTCGTAAAACTCAGAATCCAATTAAAAATGTTATTACTTGCATATAAAGTCCAAAAAGGCCTAGCACCACGATATTTTCAAGGCCTGATAGATCCAAATGTTCCTAATAGATCTCAGGATTACTCGTAGTTCCTAGAAGATCCAAATGTAGATTTGGAGGACGGGTCTTCTGTTATCAGGAACCATCACTATGGAACCAACTTCCAGTTTGGGTTCAGGAGGCTGACGCCACCTCCACCTTTAAAACCAAACTTGAAATGATTCTGTTTAGTAAAGCATATAAATAGTGTAAACGTTAATGTTTTATGACCATTATTCATAGCTGCAGCTGCAGGACCCGACCGGAGCAGCTGGTCTTCAACACAGCTTCATCCTAGATCTGCTGCTGTAGACCTGCTGCAGGGGGACCCTAACATGATCCACTGACTGGTGCCCCTCACCTCCTCTGTTTCTCTTTCCCTTCTTCAGCTCAATTCAGTTATTAATAAGAAGTATCTCATAAGTATAAATGTGCTCCATTGTTCTTGTAGTTTGTGGTGCTGGTCTGTCCCCTCTTTTTCTCTTCTGTACATGTTTGCAGACCAGAACCTCAGGAGCTGCATGTTGACCTGCAGTCCCACCCTCTGACCATCCCAGTGTCTGCTGTCTACACCTGTTTATATAGTCGTCTCTGTAGATCACCAACTAACCAGGTATCAGTCATATTAAATAAAAGTCTTAGTTCTGCTGCTGATGGAAACGATGGAAAAACTATAGGACTTAATCCTGGCTCTCCTGAAATCCACAATCATCTCCTTTGTCTTGCTCACATTTAGTGCTCCAGATTTGTCCTTGTCAGCACTTCAACCCCCTCCATCTTATTTACTAGACAAGATGTAACCGATTATCACATTTGGAAGAACTGGTTTAAACTTCCTTTCTCTTTCTCCGCTTTGCTCCTGCTCTGTATCCACAATGTCTCCCCTGGGTATAAATTAGCTTCTTGATACCTCAATCAGCTGCTCCCGCTTGTAAACAACTTGTCCGTTGCTATAGTTACTCATCATAAAAGGTGGTAACGGATGAATATGTAACAAGGGCAATCCCTCAAGCAGCACAGCCTCCAAACCGGGATGAAAAACAATTAAAAAATCAATTATATTAATCTGCGTGGCTTTTACTTTTATTGCTGATAACACTGGATGATATTTTAATCTTTCCCTCTGAGTGCACACCATTTCTTCAAGAAAAACAAAGATTGTGAATACTAATTTGTCTAAACATATTACAAGTTTTAACTGTGTGACAGTCCAACGCAGATACCTCTGTGTCCAAAAGAAGTCTCTGAACAAGGTTAACATGCAGCCATCCATCCAATACACACTTCCTTCTTCCTTTTCAGGGTCATAACGGTCTGCTGGAGTGTATCCCAGCAACCTTCAGACACAAGGCAAAGGTTCACCCAGGAGAGGCTGCCAGTCCATCACAGACAAGGCGAACATCATGCTTCTTTTTGCAAGTTTAACATCAAATTTGTGAGTGTAGCTGTATTGTAGTCCTTGAAAGAGGTTTTCCATAGTAACCCTTTGTCCATGTGGGTATCAGCTTCTGACAAACAACAGTTCTTGATGCAATAACATGAGGGACTGGAGATCATGGTTGTCCAGCTGAGCCTTGAGCTCTTGTTCTTTAGGGACTGACGTTATCCCCTGAGGAAGGAGAAATGTGCAAATTCTTTCCAAACTTTCTTTTGAGGAAAAGTTTTTTTTTTTTTTAACATTTCAATGTTTTCTCTTATACATTAGTTAATAACTTGGAGATCCTCTGATCATCTTGGCTCCTCAAAGACACAACACACCAGGAACACTGCTTTTGGACCAAATCATTATAACATTACCTGTTTGAAATTACTTTTTTTTTTTTTTGCATGGCTAAAATGCTGAATGTGATCAAATGAAGTTCATGAAGGAAAAAAACTTCATCTTGGGTTCATGCTATGTGTAAATAATTATAAACTCAAAGAAAGTGTATGGGTCACTAGATATATACCAGCTTCTTTTTTTATTTAACGGTTGTATTAGTTGTGGGATTTTTCTGTTTGTTTGTTTTGAGTCATTTGATCTCACTGTTATTTCAGTGTTATTACTGTTTGGACTGATTTATTTCAATTCAACTCTGACAAATGCCCCTCAATTTCCAGATCTTATTCACTTCACAATCAATTAAGTGATGTAAAGTCTGTTTTTTTGTGAGTGTTTGTTTTTTGTTTGTTTGTGCATATCTTAATAATAACTGCTTATGTTCAAACCTGTTTAAACCTAGACCCTAATCTCACCTTGGTTTGCCTTCTTGGAAGCAATCTGGTTGACAATAAATAAGGTCATTAAATCCGCGCTACCAGCGCCTGAGTTTGTAGGCGTGGAGGACGGCAGCGCTGCTCCGAGCCTTTTCAGCTTCTGTTGCAGTCTTCTCTTTTCGAAAAACTCCTACGATAAAACACAGCAAGATTGTAACATCTCAGTGGACACAGACGCGGCTGCCTTTGTCACATTCGTGTGAAGTCGTGAAAATGTTTTATCTGAAACTCTCACCCGCTGCTTTTTAGCGTTATTCCTCATCACTAACCGGTTCCTGCGATGACAGTCGTTTTGTTTTTTGTTTTTTTTAGTAAACAAAATGTCTACACAACACAGCTGTTGACATATGTGTTTTACCGCGCCTTACCTTGAACCCCCGACCCAGTTCATTGTTAACAAAACAAAAATAGACAAGTGATGAAGTTGCTTTGAGCTTAAATGTGACTAGAAGGTGAATCTGTAACTTTTTTTTTTTTAGCCACATAGATAACAGCAACGTAAAGGCGCGCGAGGACCGACCGTTGGCCACGCACGCGCCACTCTCAGCTGCAGGTTGATTTATGCGGACACTAAAATTATTATTATTTTTTTTGGCATGTTTTTTTGTTTTCAAAACAAACTAACTGTGTGTGTGGTTATGTTTTTGTGATGTTATTTTAAGAACACAAGTTAAAAAAACGTTATTACTTTATTTATTAATTTGAGTGCACCTCATATGTATAAACATGTTTAGACCAGCTGCGAACTGCTGCTGTTGACTTTATTGTTAAAGCAGTTAATGTTAATGTTAAAGCAGTTCCTAACAGATTTGTTTTATTCAGCGTTACGTGTAGATAATATAATATAATAAGTATGGTCATCCAGGCTTACAAAAATGATGCCACTGCCAAGTGTGGAGCTAAAACAGTGTCAATATTCACAAATGCACAGGACGTTTCACAGGTGCCTAGGACAAAAATCCCAAATGTATTTCTGATGCACACACATCCTAATATATATATATATATATATACATATATATATATATATATATATATATATATATATATATATATATATATATATATATATATATATATATATATATATATATATATATATATATATATATATATATATGTGAACTTATTTGATCATAACAGAAATTATTAAATTCAGGTTTAAAGTTGAAATATGTTTTTTAATGGGAGCGAGAGCTGTTGTTTTTCACGTTTCACAATTAGAATAGAGGTTTCATAAATTTCATACATTTATTATGTATGGGGTTGGCCTTAGAAATGTGGCAATATAGGATTATAGGGTTAAAATTACTATTCAGTTTTAATTAGTTCAATTCAAAATAATTAATCCCAAAGGAAAATTAATTCCTTATTGTGATGGGGACGGATAGTTAATGCGAATTCAAATATTCTCCTCAGACCCCTTATGAGTATGGAAAGGACACTGATACGGTTGGCACTGTAAATTCCCTGGATGCTCTCCTAAAGGTAGGGAATTACATTTGAAACTGAAATTGTATGCTATATTTACATGGAATACAGATTTTCTAATTTTTTTATTCTAATTCAGATGAGACCACTCTTTCATCTGTCTGAGGAGAACACCAAGGCACATCCTGAGGACTACGAGGACTTTATTGAACTTCTCAAGCAAATGCTTTGTATGTGTGCTGAGAAACGCATCTGACCAAGCCTTCTTCTTCAGTTTCTATTTATATCCATGAAGTACCTCACAAACAACTACCCCAACAGCTTCTAGTAAGTCTACTTTGAGACTAATTTTTGTGGCTTGGGTGGATTGATTCAATAGTTTACATTTTGGTTGTTCTTTTTTTTTTGTCTACTTATTTTTCAATTTTCTTTTCTGTGCTGTGCTGTGAAAAAATGTCACAATCATGTTGTGGTCAGGACCCATACAACATCACCGAGGATGGTGTTCCCACTTGCTAAAGTCCTTCAGAGCACCCCGTTGTCACGGAGACTACATCACACCTCTCCTGCAGCATCTTCATTCATGAGGACCAAAGATCAGCTCAACACAACATCGCAAACCCATCAAATGCAAAGTTATGCATCATAAAAGAAGCAAATTCCCACAGATGTAAACTCAAATCTGACAGAAAAAGGACACTCAAAATGTATTTCAATATTTACCTTTATCAAAGACTGGCAAGTCGAATGCTAAAGAAGATGAAAGGTCATACTAAGATTCTGTTTTTGGATTTCTGTCACCTGAAGATACCAAAGAGGCTCAAGGTGAGGCTTCATCCAGCACAACCGAAGTCAAGGCTCAGAAGAAAAGGACCCGGGCAGCATTCACAGCTCCACTACGTGAATAAGTGCTGGGTTTTTTTAACATCAGTGTTCTCGAAAAAATGTAAAGTAACAAAACACAAAACTGCATTTCGTTGATTCATGCAGAATTAAGGATGTTTCAAAACAACATGAATTACAATCACTGGAGGTGTAAGCCGAACCTCAAAGAAGGAAGAGGGACACCTCAGGAACACAATTTAATAACAGGTAGGTTTTACTTTTTACAGGTTGATACATGCTGCAGTTTACTGTTGAATTACGATGTTTCAGCAATGTTTTCTCTGTGCAGAAGTTCAGACACCAGCTCTCCAGTGAGGAATAAAGGAAAGATGGACCCTCCTCTTGAAAGTGCCCACATCCCATCCATAGCTGCATCCTCTGAGGTCAAAATCAACCCTCAGGGAGAAAAAAAAGAACCCTTTTGCTGCTGAACAAGTTAGAAACGTGTAATTTTATTTCACAACATAATACAAGATCAGTTAACTGATAGAAGTGAAGTGATACTGACAACATGTCTGTGCATGTCTGTGCATACGTCCTGACAGCAGTTATCCGGAAAGGAAGAAGGTAAAGATGGATTTTCTTCTGAGGGTTCTTCTGAGGTCACAATCAACCCTCAGATGAAAAGAACAAGGAACACTTTTCTTGCTGCACAATTTGAAAACAGGTAGTTACTTTTACAACATTGCACAAGATCAGTTAACCGAATAAAGTGCACAGATACTAACATTTTGTTTGTGCAGAAATCCAGCGCTCCAGCAAAGAAGAGAAGAAAAAAATGAGAAAGGATGAGATTTCTTCAAGGCTTTCCTGGTTAGTCTGGGAGTTTTTCTTTGCCTGCTTGATCGAGATGTCTTAACCATGTGTACCGCAGGTAATTAACTTGAACCTGAGCATTTTTAATTGTTGCTGAAATAAGTAATTCTCTTAGTAGTGATTTTGACTGTACAAGATTTCTCCGGGTGGTCCGGTTTCTTCTCATAGTCCAAAAAAAATGCATGTCAGATTAATTCGTTATTTTGTATGTATAGCCCAGGGCAGAAAATGAATAATATGTCAAACAAAATTGGTCAAATTTATCTATAGCTTCATTTTTTTTCTTCATGGTTTTCTAAGTTACATCTCAGTGTGAGTTAAAGGAAGGTCCACATAGTCCACTGTGAGTAATTATTAACATTAACGAGTTTTTCACTTCAAAATTGGGGTTTTTTGTCTTGTTTCTGATGAGACATGCCAAAGACAGGCAGAGACAAGTTTCAGCCAAAATTACATTAAGTCATGTACTTTTTACCTAACCTTAACTAAAAACCAACCCAACTGACCCAAAGGCAGCTAGTTTGTCTCCTGCAGTGTAAAATAGATGAAAGTTAAAAATAAACAAATGCTTGTTCTATCTGAAGTCAAATACTGGTCTTGTTAACGGAAAGCTCATAATCTAAAAACAAAACATGTAAAAATCATGTACACTCCTACGTGTGAGTTTATTATGTAAAATAACTTCACAGAGAATGTGAACATTCAGAGATCTTTTGAAGCAAAAATATAAATAATAGTATTTCACATGGCTCGGTGATGCTTTCAATCATACAGAACCCTAACAATGACGGTGAACAATCATTCATGTGCCGTGTAATGTTAAGATAATAAAAATGTTTGTGTGTGTGTGTAACATGAGGGTCAGGTGAGAGCACATCACGTCACATCACAATGAATTAACCCGTTTAAGCTTGGTGTATCATAGTTGATACATGAATATCTGAGACCTCTGCACCACCCCACACTACGCAAAACAACTAAATATTAGTTTTATACACTAAAAAATAATAAATACATTTAACCAAAATATATTTAGAATGGTTTAAGAAACATTATTCAGAAACAGTTAAAGGCAAAATTGTCTTTGCTGTATGGTTCCTCTCTAGGTCTGGAAGATGCCGTCTCCATGGTTTCCAGGAAGAATTTTGATTAATCTGACCACAGAGCAGCTTTCCATTTTGCATCTCTGAAAACACTCATTTAATGTTACTGACCTGTTGCCAGCACATTAACGTCCAAATGCTCATTTAGTTGTATTTTGATTTTTGTCAATTACTTTTTCAGACGTTTGCTGCCTATTCCAGCTTTTTTGGTTTAAATGTGTTGCTGCCAAAAAATTAAAAAAAAAAAAAAAAAAAAAGCAAATATTTCCATCAAATGGTAAAATGTTTCAGTTTCAATATCTGATATGTAGTTTTTACTCTATAGGGAATAAAATATGAATTGATGAGATTTGTACATTATTGCATTGTTTTATGTGCATGTTGCACTTTTAGATGAGGGATTGTACTTATAATCATTATTATAGCAGATATAACATTTTACGGGGTGCGAAACTGGATTTCTACATTTAGTGAACAACCTTATAAACCGTAAGTACAGAAGCGGGAATTCCTTTACGTCTACCAGGCAACAACGGGGCTTTGGACGGAGGCGCGACCGACGAGAAAAGCCTTTTGACAGCATTGGACGAAATTAAAGTAAACGTAACGGAAACAACAACTGCGGTCAGGAAGTTATAGAGCTTTAGAAAATAAGGGTGGTGCGTCTGTAACGTTTACGTAATCGCACTGTTTGTGGGTGAGTTCGACTTTTATTTTGGTAGACATGACAGGAAACGTAGTTATTTTAATACGCATGACTTGTCACCGGTTCAAAAAAAAAAGAAGAAGAAGAAAGAAAACAGGAGCACAATGTAGCGGTTGCAGGCGCCGGATTCTCTTCACATCCCTCCAGCCATCACTACACCGTTTCTTCTGCTTATATCGACGCGGCGAGTCGCTTCTGTGGGATGGGTGTTGTGAGGGCTGCCAGCAGAGACGACTAACAGTTGAAACATGTCCAACATTCTCGATGCCGCGTCCAAAGTGAAGTGGGACCGCGCGGCTGCGGCGAAGCGAGCCGTGTTTCTAGCGGCCGCCGCCTACGGTGTCAAAACGCTGTATCCCGTCATCTGGAAGCAGCTCTGCAAAAACAAACCCCCCAGCAGTAACGTGGAGAACGGCTCCACTCACTCGGGAAGAGCGCAGATAGACACCGCCGGTGATAAGAAAGCATCGCCGGGAGTGAATGCTGAATTTTTCAAGCAGATCCTCGAACTTGGTAAAATCCTCTTCCCCAGGCTTCTCTCCAAAGAGCTCTGCTTGCTCTGTCTGCACTCAGTAGCGCTAATATCGAGGACGTTTCTGTCGATCTACGTGGCCAGCTTGGATGGGAAGATTGCGAAAACGATCGTAGAGAAAAAGCCCCAGCGATTCATCATCCAGCTGATCAAATGGCTCCTCATCGCCATCCCGGCCACGTTCGTCAACAGCGCCATCCGGTACCTGGAGTGCAAACTGGCGCTGGCCTTCCGTACCCGGCTGGTGAACCATGCCTACCAGACCTACTTCACTGACCAAACGTACTACAGAGTCAGCAATATGGACGGCCGGCTGGCCAACCCGGACCAGTCTCTCACCGAGGACGTGATGATGTTTTCTCAGTCGGTGGCCCATCTGTATTCCAACCTCACCAAGCCGATCCTGGATGTGATACTGACCTCCTACACCCTGATCCAAACCGCCAAGGCGAGGGGCGCCAACGCGACCGGGCCGACCCTGCTGGCGGGGTTGGTGGTCTTTGCCACGGCGAAGGTCTTGCGTGCATGCTCGCCCAAATTTGGCCAGCTGGTAGCCGAGGAGGCTCATAGAAAGGGCTACCTGCGCTATGTGCACTCCAGGATCATCGCCAATGCGGAGGAAATCGCCTTCTACAGAGGACACAAGGTGAGCAGGGTCGTCGGATACAGTGGTTACCTTTATTATAACACACACCCAGTCCTAATTGGATCATCACGTGAAATGTATGTATATGTAATTCAGGGTGATGTTGACGTTGGTAGCAGAATATCCAGCCTCTCCGCGTTTAGGCCCAAGCGTTTGTTGTCCTCACTTGCATTCCATTTACATCGGAAATCGGAACTGGAACCGAAACTGGAACTGGTCTCAGACCAAAGTTGGCTGCATCCCAGATGGAAAGTGGGACACAACACACACTTTTCCAAATGTTGGACTAGCTTTTAGTTAGCAGTATTCATTTATTGATTATTATTATTCATTTATCTTGGACAGTATTTAGCACATACTACAGCGTAGCGACACATCCAGCGATGACAGAAACATACACAGTACTGTTTGTAGATAAAATAAGGCAGAACTTTTAAAAGAGTCAAATTTGCTACGTTTTTTTTTTTTTTTTTTACTTTATTGATGCTATTCCTCCATGCTGGACTCTGAGGGAGGTGATGTTTCTCTGACTTTTCAAGTTGGAATTCTGATCTACAGTATTTAGCAAATGCAAACAGCTATAACAATATAGCTATAACAACAAGGTAGGTGAGATTTCGCTGATTGTTCAAGTTTAAATTCCACCTTAAGGGTTTGTTCTGGTTGAAACTTGCAATTTGAGCACTGTACAATTTGAATGCACTATCTGATCTGCTGGCACCGCCCCCTACGACCGGCTGCTATGAACAGAACTGTAGAACCATGTTGAGAAGGGAGTTGATGTACTTCATCTCTTATATTTTCATGAAAGCATACTACAGTCATTTAATTAAGGGCTCATATACAAATTGTATTTAGGCATTTGATATTGAATATTTGAATTTATTTATTCTGCATTACAATTATGCAATATCTCCAGTTCAAATCATTTGACACTATGGTCAGCTGCAGCATCAAATAATGACAAAATCATTGTATTATCACAATATGTGTTCATCAATGCAAGTATCTTGTTATAAAAGGAGGATGACAATGCTTCTTGGCCAGGACTGTTAGATAATGCAGTACTTTGCTTTGCCGTGCATTGCAGGTGGAGATGTGTCAGCTGCAGAAGTGCTACCGGGCTCTGGCAGATCAGATGAACCTGATCCTGTCCAAGCGTCTCTGGTACATCATGATCGAGCAGTTTCTCATGAAGTACGTGTGGAGCGGCAGCGGGCTCATCATGGTGGCCATGCCGATCATCACAGCCACCGGCTTCGCTGATAATGGTAGGAAAATCCAGCACATTCCCGCAGCACGTTGTCCTTGGAGATCCCAGTTAAAGTCTGGCCTTATTTTTCATTTGGTTGTTCCTTTTATGCATTTAGCCTTTTACTGAAAAAGTACCTGTAAAAATTAGTAGCACTTCTCAGATGACCTTTCAGCGTAAAATAAATCTCTAACCAAGTGCACCTATAAATCAGCACATTTCTGTGTTGTCCTGATGCTCAGAAGCCTTACGCTGCTTTCTGTTATTTGTTTCTCTGTAGAAACGGCAGATGGACAGGCCCAGATGATGGTGAGCGAGAGGACAGAGGCGTTCACCACCGCCCGTAACCTCTTGGCGTCAGGAGCTGATGCCATCGAGAGAATCATGTCCTCCTACAAAGAGGTACAAACACTTTATTCATAGCTGCAAAAAGCACAAGATTTAAAAAACTCATCTCTTATTCTGATGTAATAATAATATTTGGTTCATTGCAAAAATTAATTTTGCTTTTTGAGCTGAAAACAAGTCTGTTATATTATATTCATGTTAACTAATCCAATAACCGGTTCATTCTTTGCAATTTTTCACAAATATAATGTGTTTTTGAGTTGGGTTTTATTGGTCAGACAAAGCTCAGAACTAGATTAAATTTGCTGGTGTAGATTCTCAGTAATCCCAGTCATGGTAATATATATATATATATATATATATATATATATATATATAATATATATATATATTAAACGCTTATTTGGTCAGAGCAGTCTCGGTGCTGTGGTTCTGTCTAAAACCTGAATGAAGGGCATCATAGCAGTTATTTTGTGTAAAAAGTAAATAAGCTGATGAAGAACTGCTTTTTCATTTGTCCTACTTAACAAATGGAGATTTGAGATCGATCTGTAGTTGTGTTCATTTGTCCTGTCAAGCCGGTCCTTTTTCAGCAGGTTCAATCACAGCTGTTTTCAGTGGCTCTGGGAACACACCTGGATTGAAGACAAGTTCACATTCTGTAACGTGTCTGACTCCACAATCTTTAAGACTTGGAGAAAAAAATCTGTTGATAGGATGTCTAAACAGCAGGAGGAGGAGTTCAGTTGATGTCAGACGTCCTCCAGGTCTTTGCTGTTGATGGGGTGAAAGTGGCAAAGTCGTTGCAGGTCGTGGGGGAATAAAGTTCAGCTGGCGCTGACACAGGAGCGCTTGTTAGTCTGTCAACCGTAGTAAATAAGGCCCGAGCGTTATGACTGTTTTTGGTGATGATGTCAGAAAAGTAGCACTTCCTGTATACCTCAGTCGTAAATCACAAGAGTGAAGTTTCTTTTTATCAATATTATAATGAACGTGGACATTTGTTTTTCTCCGTCTGCGCTCAGCTTTCTGACGCTCTTTTTCCATTTTTCTCCAGAGTGGAGTTTCTCCATGGAGAGTTCTTCCTTTCACAGATAACCTTCACCTTAATGGGAGCAACAGTGCCCAAAACAGTTGACATTTTTGCATTGAAGCTGCTGACGAGCTCATTGACTGAACCCCCGGACAGGGCAGGTGTTACAGAGAAGACCTGGTTAAAGATCTCACTACTGTCTTCGGTTATACACCGTTTTGTGATCAGGAATGATCAGACAGGCCCACATCCGACCCAGTAACCTTTGAAATGCTGAGACCCTTAGAGATCAGTAGGTCCAGAGTGTGTCCTCTATTGTACGTGGCCTCTGTTACATGCTGAGTCAGCCCAAAGTGGTCCAGAGTGTTACTCGGGTCTTTAGTCCCTTTGTCCTCTGGACTAAGGCTTATTTTGGTCCAACCAAGTTTTTGTTAAAACATAAAACCCAGGCTCAGTGATGAAATCTTAAGATGGTTTTATTAAATGTTGGGTCTTTAGGTTGAAAACGTTTGGAATTAACGTGTTTTAGAGGTACTATTTGCCCCCTCGTGCCACATTTATCCTTCTGGCATCTAAAAGTACAGAAATCTTACAACCTTCTAGGGTTCCAGGGTTCCAGCTTGTCCTGGGAAAAGTCACGACTGCCACAGTCCTTGGAGCCTGGACCCTCCACACATCACCTATCAGACACATTTACTTCTAAACGATGGATTTTTGTCTCCAGCACTGCAATCTCCTGCAGGAGGCTGCGGTGGTGCTGTTTCAAACAAACAGGAAATGCCGCACTGTACGGAAGCAGGAAGACGGCCTGCAGGAGTCCTGTTAAACTGAGTTTGTTACACGATGAAAGTGACAGATGATTCAGTTCTAGGTCTTGTTCTCGGAGCGGTCGCCATGTGGCTTTTCAGTGACAGCCGTTCACTCATTCAGTTTCTCCTGTGCAGAGGAAGTTCAAATGTGAAGTAACGTGTGTAGAGCCAAGTTGCATAAGCTTAGGTTACTTCTACTTCTGCAGTGAAGCTATGTGAAGTCGCTTTAGCAATTAACGGAGAAACAGTTTCAGCATTCAGATATGTGCCATTACACTCCTGTTTCTGCAGCTGGGCTCCATGGCAATGTCCCTGCAGTTTAAAATATATGCCGATTTAACTGCCTACATCAAATGTGTAAAGTCCACAGCACTGATGTTCATCTGGACTTGACACAAGTGATGCTTGTTCTTTTTCTGCCTCTGAAAATTTATTTGAAGTTTGGCCAGGTGACGTGAGGTGACGTGAGGTGACATTCGTTCTGGTCCTAACATACTTGGCTTTTGTTTTTGCAAATTTACACGTTGAACGACTCTCATCTGGCTCCTCCTTCACTGGAAAACTAAAGTTCATCAAATGCTTTTATTTACAGAAGACGGTTCTTGTAGTGTATGATGACAGTGAACGACTGAACGAGTGAATCACTTCTGAGTGTTAGAAAAATAAGAATTCGATAGATGTGTTTCACAACACGCTGAATGTCTTCCAGAGCACAGACGTTATCTTTTCTAAAGAAATACGTCAAACTGTGGTTTTGGAGAGTTGGATCGCATAAGAAAGAACAAGTGGTGAAAGAGATGGATGCATGGGACGGAGCACCACTCGTCCTGAATGACTGAATGACTGAATGACTGACGTTTAACGTACTGTGTAGACATCTTTGGCTGCACAAGAACTCCAGCTTGAAAAAGCTTTAAAAAAAAAAAAGAAATCAGTGAATGTGAAGCCTTGTTCATTGAGGGCCAAGTCCCTGATCTCTCACTGCATTTTAATCCAAAAAAAAAAAAAAAGATCCGTTCATGCTCTTGCTCTGCGTAGCTGCATTCTGGCCTGTAAGAGGATTTTGCCGCTGCACATTTGCGTCCAAGTTGTATCGCGGCGTTTGAACAGGCCTGTGGGCCACTCTGTGCTCTGGCAGGTGTCCGTTTCAGCCCCTCGGAGAGTCCCTTTGTAAAATAAGTCGTGCACGAGCGCAGGTCTGGTTGGGGATGAAGACGTCTTAGCTGTCTGTGTCTGGATTCCCCATTTACCACTTTACATGTATCCAAATGTGTGCATGTGCAACAAAACGCCCACACCAATCACAGCTGCACTTGCACTGTTGTTTGAGAAACACTTTCGGGAGATGAGTTTGAGCTTGCGTGCAGCTCCGTTTGGAGTTTCTGTGTGACTTCGGCGTCAGCATGCGCAGCAGCAAGACCCTGCATGCTAAGTGATGCAGGAGTGTGCAGTTTTCTAGGCAGCAGTGAACATTCCTACGGAAGGGTGTCCAGCTCACGCCTCCAAACACTCACTCATCCTGTATGCTCGTTTATTCGTTTGTCGTCCATCCGTGTCTACAACAAAACCCTGTCCGCTTGCCTTTGTGTCTAACTGAAGCTTTATAAGTAAATAAATGGCTACGTGTACCTAAAAGTCCAAGTACAGCACGGCTACGACCTCGTTGTTAGTTTTTTAATGTTTCTAAAAAGTATTGTGTTTCAAAAGCTGGTTCCAGCTTTCAACGAGCTTCAAAAGGGTACAGCATGAAGTATGTTCCAGTTAGTGTCTTTTACAGATTATTTCGCCACTGCAGGTCAGAGTATGCGCCACGACGAGGCCGCAGAGACCCTCTGGGTGTCTAAAACTACTGAAGAAATAAAATCTAACAAAGGAACACTTGGTGACAACCATCAAGATGCAGTCTACTGTATTCATGCTGCTGTTGGTCGTGAAACCTGAGCTGCGTGCGTGCGTGCGTGCGTGCGTGCGTGCGTGCGTGCGTGCGTGCGTGCGTGCGTGCGTGCGTGCGTGCGTGCGTGCGTGCGTGCGTGCGTGCGTGTGTGTGCGTGTGTGTGTGGGCACCCAGAGCTGCTTCTCTCAGGCTTAGCCTTGCTGTGAATAATCCTCCATCTGTTGATCTGTCAGGCCTCCGTCTCCTCCCACTTTCCCTTTCTTTCTGCATCCCATAGTATTTACTTATATGCGATTCATGCAAACGGGAGAGGATGCATTTACCTGATTTATAATCTGCAAATGCACTTGTTCGGTGAGCTGTTCGTACCTGATGAGGACGCTGCTTTCTGCATGGCTGCAGTTTCTCGGGTAGTTTCTCCTTTTTATTTATTTATTTATTTTTTTTTTGTTCTGCAATAAAAGATATCTATTGGAAAGATCATCTATTCAAAGTGAAAAGTCATGTTAAATTATTTTATCCTGTCACAACAAAGCAGAACGATGAAAGCAGCAGTCGTGATGAGAGGTGATTACAACTCTGTGAACTTTTTTTTTTTTATTAATATTTTGGCACAGTTGTGATCTATTTTGGTGCAGCACAAGTAGAAGATTCATCATATGCATTTTTTTTTTAATGCCAGCGAATCCACTTATGTCACAGTGTGTCTTTTAAGTTGGCCAGCTTTTAAAATCCCATTAGTGATCACGGTTAACTTCCTTTGACAGCTTCTTTGTGCCGACATAAAAAGGCTCTGTTTGACGGCGCTCATTGGATTGACCCAAAGACGGTGCAGCGGAGAAGCATAAGGAGCACAGTGCCGTGCAAATGTCTTGGAAACATTTTCGAAACTAAAAAGACTTCAAGGAAATGATGCAGCAAAAATATCATTAGCTGAGTCGGATCAGTTGATCAGCTGGTGATCAGAATCAGAAGTCTTTTTAATGTTGTGATTGTTTCTTTCAGGTGTCAGCCAGATATTACTACTTTAAAGTTTGATGCGATGGCTCAAATAGCAACATTTTTTCCTCCTTATTAAATTAAATGGTATCAGATGGCGCACTGATGTAAATACTCACATATATGATAGCCTTGTTTTTGACAGAATTGTCTGTTATTAGAATTGGAAACGCTCCATCTTATGCACACCCTTGAAAATGTTTTATTTGTTTTAATTTATGGAAATGACAGCAAGTGCGCCAGTTTTGAACCTTACAATACTGAGAAATCCACTTTTTGGTCATCAGAAAGAACATCACAGTAACATGGTTGTTGGAGTAATTCATTTTTAGTGAAGAATAACAAAGACAGAAGGTTTTACAAGCCCATAAGGGGCTTCGCTGCCTCAAACTGAGACGCTGCTGTCAAAGGCAGAAACCGTTTCTTTTGAATTGCAGAGAACCTAAAACATGCAGGGTGGTGGCCCTCAACGACCAGAATTGGGCAACGCTGCCTTAAAGTGTCAGATAGTTGGAACAACTGGTGATTCCTGAAAACACAAAAAAAAAAACCTGCTGTCAAACAATTAAAGCAGGCTAAGAGTAGACTTTTGAATTAGACTTTTTTTCTGTCCTGATCAAATATTTAGTTTTTAAAGGTGCCAAGAAATCAATAACTTAAACTTAGCATGTACTCGGTATACTGCACATTACTTCTACCCTGCGAAAGGAACTATTTTAAGCATTAAGTGAAAGCCCCGCGTTGACATGACATGTCCAAGTTTAGTGGGAGTGAACTTCCTTTCAGAACTGTATGTTGTTTTGCTCGTGACCTTTGGCAGCTCGCTGCCCAACCACTGTGTGAGCAGGGATGTGACTGGATGAAACGCAAGGCAAACATATCTCTGCTGTGAATTCTCAGAAAGTGTGCATGTGTGTGTGTTGTTTAACATAATCAAGCTGTGTCAACAGCCTCCATTGTGTTTCTGCAGGGTGCATTTGCTGGAAGCCAAAGCAACACCCTGTAGTTGCGTGCAAGTGCATGAGGCCACATTGTCCTTTTTAAAAGCAGTAAATGCTTTATTTGCTTGAGTTTTGTTTGCGGCTCTTTTTTTTTTTCGCAGTTGAAGGTGTTTATTTTTGTCCATCTTTTTAACTGTACAGTTGTTTTACATTTCTTAAATGTGTTTGGTCCTGCAATAATTCATATTATTGTTGTATACTTTATATTATTATTTTCAGCTGTTTGGTGTGTGTGTGTGTGTGTGTGTGTGTGTGTGTGTGTGTGTGTGTGTGTGTGTGTCATAATGTGGACTATGCCCTGACTGGAAAGCAATTCATGGGGACACCTGTAGTTGAAGGGACCAAATTATAGTCCCGCGAGGTTATAAGTTGTCCATGAGGGAGGGTGGGGGGGGGGGGGGTCTGTATAAGTTTTACTCTTGCTCTGGAGAAAGTGTCCATGTACCTCCTGGCAACAGTGTCCCCTCGAGGGTTAATCCACGTTCGGAATGGCTCCCTGACCTGAGTTGTTGTCGTCAGCGTTTGTCCCTGACAGTGACCTGTGCCACACAGTCTAACGCACACTTTACATTGCTCTCGACATGTACCACAGAATTGATCTCTGACCCCTGTGTGTTCGTTGGGACAGGTCACAGAGTTGGCCGGCTACACTGCGAGGGTCCACAGTATGTTTATGGTGTTCGAGGACGTCCAGAAGGGCGTTTACAAGCGCTCCTCCGTATCCAGCGTCATGGGGAAAAAAAAGAAGAACAAGCCTGAGATGCACATAGATGGTCCGTTGGAAATAAAGGGTAAGTCTCTGCTGCTGCGTACACACAACGCCTCTGCCTTTAGTAAGACACCTTTTGAAGATTATTGATACATAGTTGTTGAAATGAGTCACTTAACTCATGTTTCCCAGCCAGTCATGTGGGGTCCATCAGGGTTTTATTTTAGGATCTCTTTAGTTTACAGTTGACTGTGGAATATTTAGGAGCGAGCATCCTACACAACAGTCTGCATGTCTAGGTTTGATTTTATACACCTGTGGCCACGGAAGTGATTGGAACACCTGATTCCGAATACCTTTGGCAATATAGTGTATTTTCTATGTATTTTTAGTGCTTCCAGTTTCTTTTTATAGTTATGTGGAAACAAAACCACAACTTCAAAGCCTAGTTTTGTTAACTCAACAATATAATGAAAGAAGCTGCAGTGACAGAAGAAGAATCTTGTGCAAACACTCATCTGTCCCCACAGTGCTGCTAAGCTAAGAAATAAAGGCTGAAAACAGATTTTATTTAAGATAAAAATCCCATAAGTAATTTCGTGTACTTTTTGACTTTGTTGTTCTTTTTTCATTATACATTTATCTTTATTTCTTACTTTCTTCATCCTTCTTTTCTGTGTTTCTACCGTCCTCCTGTGCAGGTGAAGTGATTGACGTTGACAAAGGCATCGTGTGTGAAAATGTCCCGATCATCACACCGAACGGAGACGTTGTGGTGTCAGGCCTGAACTTGAAGGTGAGATTAAGTTTAGGTGAGTTAGGAGCACTTGGCCTGATGAGGCTGGACCTCGGAGTTTCAGCTCTTCAGTCAAACAGACTATTTCACCAAACTGCCTCCGGATTTTTTAGTCGATGTTCGTCAGCGTTTCACATGAACCCCCTGTGGTCTCATTAGGAAAACGATACATCCTTCGGGTGTTAACGTGTCACTTCCCTTCGGATGTTGGCCTCTGTAATGAGATGTAGAGGTTTTTGTGGGGCTTGGAAATCCCAGATCAGTGCCAGCGAGTGTCAGATGTCACTTTCTGAGCCATTTGAATTCAGCCGCATGTGTTGACTGTTATCTTTCTGCAGAAGCTGTCTTTCAGCTTTAAGGGCAAATATTATGCACTTTCTTTCAAAAATATTTTCATATTTTCAGTAGTCCTGCAGAAACGCTGCACCGTATGGGCATCAGTGATAATAAGTCATATCATGATATTCATAATCTCTTTATATATAAAGCAATAATATTTATACATCAAAACTACAAGGAGCTTAAGACTAGTGAAACTACAGTGAAATACAGGATAAAAGTACAACAGATAAAATCAGGAAGTCTGTGCCAGGAGGGGAAGAGGGGACGTTTTAGGTTTGGATTTAGAAGAAGCGCCCTGCGATGGACTGGCGACCCGTCCAGGGTGGACCCCTGCCTTTCGCCTACTATGCGTCGGGATAGGCTCCGACAGACCCCCGTGACCCGGAGACGGATTAAGTGGGAATAGATAATGGATGGAAGAATTGGAAGAAGCCACTGACTCGGCCTGATTTATTTCTTCTGGCAGGGTATTTTGCAGCCTCAGGGCCCCAGTTTCAAGGCTCATCAGCCGAGACGCTGCAAACAGGGTTGTATGTTGAAGAAGATCTGTGCCAAGATGTGAGGATACGTGGTGCTTATAAGCACTTAAAATAGTTTCCAATAGGACCATAGACTTTTAACGTTTTCTACAAGTGGCGTTAGTGGTCCTAAAGTTTTTACACTGATGTCACGCTCTGATTTCACATCTTGTAAGTAGAGGAGACAGAGATGGATATGATTTTGACAGTTACATAGACTTCCTGATGTTTGAGTGTAATGAAGTGGTTCTTGCCTCGTCTTCAGGGCGTTTAGTAACCAGCGTTTCCCTCTCAGGTGGACGAGGGCATGCACCTGTTGATCACAGGACCTAACGGCTGCGGGAAAAGCTCTCTGTTCAGGATCCTCAGCGGGCTGTGGCCCGTCTACGGCGGCCGGCTCCACAAGCCTTCTCCACAACACATGTTTTACATCCCACAGAGGTAAACGTCGCTCTACAAGAGCAGAGGTTCACCGCTGAGCCTCAGCTGTAATCTAACCCACTGTAACAAGAGCAGAAATGAGAAACTTGAGCTGCAGACAGACTGAAATATTTACCATCCAGATGGGTTGAAATACTTTCAAAATTACAATCATTTCTGCGTCACGTGATGAGGAGCAGAAAACACAGATTTTGTGTGCATCATGCTCCTCATCGTAGCGTAAAGATCTGTCGTGATCTCTGAACCTTCGAAAAAACAAACGTTTTTTTATTTCAGTATAATGTTTTCTACGTCCTACAAGAAAGGCGTCCTCTTGCGAGAGTTGGAGTGTTTATCCAGTTGATGCGGATTAAATCAGATTAATGATGTTTTACAGGGAAAATTAATAAAAAAAAAAAAAGCTTTTGTATCGTAGCCGGTTTCAAAGCACGATGGGGGAAAACTGCACCATTATAAACTTTTACAATGTAACCCAGATCTGCTCGGAGGAGCAGCCTCGGCTGACTCCCCCCTGCAGGGCGGTGAATATTTTATACACAGGATGAGGTGGCCACCTGGTCGCTGTAACAGAATCCAGAGTCCGGTGTCGCTGACCGTCGTTCCAGTGTGGAAAAGCTCTTCTCCTTTCTACAGAACGGTCGACTTGGGGCAAAAGCACACGATAATAAAAGATAAGAGCATAACAAAGAAACACATATGAGATGAAGCGCGTCTGTGCGTGTCCTTCCAGGCCGTACATGTCGATGGGAACGCTGCGAGACCAGGTCATCTACCCAGACTCAGTGGAGGACATGGCCGCCAGAGGGCTGAGCGACAAGGAGCTGGAGAGCATCTTGGACATAGTTCACCTTAATCACATTGTCGCCAGAGAGGGAGGTAGGTGCTCAAGATAACTTTACAGCAGCCGGTGAATCAGTCGAGTTCATCCTAATTGATCCATATAAGGGTGAATGTAGCGACCCCCGGCCCCTCCCCCGGCCGTCACCTCCCATTTCCAAGGCAACAGAGAGATAAAATCTCTCCAGTGAGGGCTGTGGTCTGCCCTGAGGCCTCCTTCCACCGGGTCATGTCCTGAAACACGTCTCCATCAGGTGCCAAACAGGCATCCAGACCACCTCATCTGACTCCTTTAAGTCTGGAGGAGCAGTGGGAGTTCGGGAGTTCCCATCACCCCGGAAATCAGCTTCACACGAGGCGGCTTCAGTGGCAATTCAGAAAATACCTTCTATAGTCAAACTTCAATGGAAACAGTGAAACAATTGGGAATTTCAGTGAGGCCCCAGGAAACCCAAATGTGTCCAGATCCTTTCGAAGGGACATTTTGTTGCAGATGTCTTTTTTTTTTTTTTTTTTTTTTTTTTTTTTTTTTTTTTTTTTTTTAGATAACTTAAACAGTTCGAGTCTTGGCAGATGTAGACGGTAACCTGCAAACAATTTAAAGAGGCTCTGAACATCAGTTTAGGTTCATTAGAAGACTCCTGTCCACGTGAGACTCCTTTTCCTCTTTATAGATGTGATGGTGGGAATGAAGTGCAGGATGGATATCTGCTGCTGCCACCAGCTGGCAGAAATGTGAGTTATGTTCGTTCATTTGGACATGAGAGCCACTAAAAGTTTGCAAATCTTGTGTTGACATGTAGATGCAGGATCCAAAGGCTACAAAACGATGGAAGTGATGGAAACTGGTGCCAACTTGAACTCTTTTGAAGTGGAAGACTTTTTTTTTTCCTTTCCTAAATCCCCTCAAGCAAGCAGTCAAGGGATGAGAACTCGACTTGAGTCATCTTGAGCGTTTTGTCACGCCCAGTGCAACCTCCCCTCAGGTCACAGGGTGATGATGTTTGTTTGACTTGCACATCTTTTTATTTCCAAAGTTGATGATGTAATGAGGCTCCAGGCAGTCCTGTCCATCACTTAAACGGTAAAAAGCCACGTTTTCAGCCAGGAGTTATCTCCTGCTGACCTCCTGTGCAGCATCGGTCGACTGTTTCAAACCCTCGGCGAGCTACTGGGCTCGTGTCAGAGATCAGACGAGGTCATGCGCTGTGTTGCCTAAACTCGAGTGTGACAGATTTGCGTCCGCGCTCCTCTCGCTGGCGAACAAACCCGACCATTGTTCTAAGAACCAACTTCTCTACAGGGCTTAACGCTACCAGAGGGTTTACTGCATGAATGGCTGCACTGTGAAAAGGTTGGGAAATGTCTTCACACACAGATGAACTCTAGAAGCAGTTGTAGATCAGACGTTCCTGGTTGTAATTCATGTTACGCCCCCTTTTACCATATTTATGTTGACCAGGCTTTATTAGGAAAAGCGTATGTTTGTTTTGTGGCCTCCAACCGGATGGTCAGCAGCTCGATCCCCAGACCCATCATGTTGTGGAAAGGACACTGAACCCCACTAAGCGTCAGTTCCAAGGCCGGATGAATTGGGAGGGTTTACATGTTTTCCTCTTTCTTACTTTCTTTCTTTCTTTCTTTCTTTTAGGCTGGGATGCTGAGCTGGACTGGAAGGATGTGCTGTCTGGAGGTGAAAAGCAAAGGATGGGAATGGCTCGCATGTTCTACCACAAGTAAGAAGGAACAGCCCTGCTGTCTCATCACTGGATGCTAAGCAATAAATGAAATGATTTCCCATCTTCGTGTCAGGCCCACTTATGCCCTGCTGGACGAGTGCACCAGCGCCGTGAGCATTGACGTGGAGGGAAAGATTTTCCAAGCTGCCAAGGATGCCGGCATCTCCCTGCTCTCCATCACACACCGGCCCTCCCTGTGGTAAGACTGTGGAAAAATCTCACGCGGCTCTGCGAGGGACGATTTAACCTTGACGCGCAGAGGAGATCAAATCTGGGGTTGAAATGAAATGCAAATGCTTCCTCTTTACCTATAGGAAGTACCACACCCACCTGCTGCAGTTCGACGGGGAGGGAGGGTGGCGCTTCGAGCAGCTGGACTCGGCGACACGCCTCACCCTCACCGAGGAGAAGCAGCGGCTGGAGGCGCAGCTGGCAGGCATCCCCGAGATGCAGAGTCGCCTCAACGAGCTCTGCAAGATCCTGGGAGACGACTCTGTGCTCAAAACAGCCGAGGAGTGAGAGCAAAGGGGGTAAAAACAAGGCCCAGCGGGGGAGAAATGAGGAGACATGGTGGCAGAAAGAGGAGTGGGAGGAGTGAGCGTGGGAGACTGGGAGGCGATGAAAGAACAACTCCAGCTGGGGTTTGTTAGTGTGTTTTTTTTTTTTATTTTTCCTTCTGTTTCCACCGAGCCTCTTATCCTAAAGCGGCAGGGCTCTTAAATACGGCCAGCCTTTGAGCTCTGCCTTCTCTCCTCCCTCCTCTTTTCTTTCTTGCCCTTCTTCTTCTTCTTCAAGTGGAGGGGAGACTGAAGCGCCGTCCCGCGTTTTACTCCCCCTATAACACACACTGACTGAATATTGAGAAGAACATTTGCAATGATCGGTTTTAGCGTTCATCCTGGGAATTTCTGGGCCGGTTTGCCGCCACTCGGACCACCAACAGAAACGATAAAACCAGATCGGTAGAGACGATCACTAAGTTGGGATTTTACAGCACTTTACTCTGCTTTAAGAGGGCTGTTTATACTTGTTGTCGTAGATTGTGGTGAAATTAATGTGTAGCTGCGTTGGAGGAGGCTTCAACAAGCGAGCCACTGTCATTTCCAAACCAGTATTCCAGCTCCAGTATTCTGGACTGTGCGTTTGTCTCGACATTTCAAACTTAGCTTTAGATTTACATTTTTATTGATATCAAATGAAAGTTTTAAGACAAAACCAATCCGGGGTTACGTTTGTCAGAACAGTCCCTTTGCTGAGTCTGTGTTGCGTTACGAGCCTTCAGCTCTTATTAGACCGATGCCGGCGCAGAAACGCGCTCTGTCTGGGACTATTATTAGAACGATTAGTGACGCGCGCCCGACTCCAACACTGTACGTTTCTGCTTTGCCGAACAAACACAATGAGGTCCTCTTCAGAGGGCAGAGCAGCAGAGGCGCCGACGCTGGCCGTCGTCTCCGTCAGGTGGCACACGCACCAGGCACTCACGCACACTAGCCACTCCGCTGGGGATTTTCCCATGAATTTTATTTCAAATACATTTCCTTAAGCTTTCCACGGCACGTTAAGCTGGGGAATTTTGGAATTATTCAAATCTGGAATGAGGTAGGACTAGAGTAAGCGATTTCCTGGGGAAATTGCGTCGCCTTTGCTGCGACCGCCTGTCTCTGGTCTCGTCCTTGGAGCTTCAGTTTTTTTTTTTAGATTTATCTATGAAAGTTTGTATCAAATGGAGCATAAAACCGAAAAGCTGCCGATCAGCTGCGTCTGGCAGTCAGAGGTTTCCATGGTGACGACTGCCGAGATTCAGTGAAGTAGCTCTTAACTGGCAGTCAGCGGTTTCCATGGCAACCGGAAATCAACATTAAAAAAAAAAAGAAACTCTTAAGTCCAAATCAGATATTTTTGCCACCGTAAGAGCTACAAGCTATTCCTTCACGGATTAGTGCGACGTATTTCCCGAGCAGAAACTGTTACAGGCTAGTAAAAGAAATCAAAATGAATTAATGGATCTCTTTGGACAGACGGCTCTGATTCTTGTTTTCTTTTAGATTGTACAGGGCAGCTGATCAATTTTCTTTAAAGTAAATAAGCAAATAGTATGTTTGCTCACAGTTGAGAGAGTTGCTTTATGGAAAAGTGTGGGATTTTCTCCGCTTTGGTAAAAAAAAAAAAACTCTGGGCTTTGGAGCAGGTTTAAGTTTGTCTTTTTAGTTTTAGCCCTCCTCCGTTCTAAACATCAGCCAGGAAAAGTCCTTCATTCATTTCCATGTACATTTTTGCAGATTAAATAGTTGATTTTTTTTTTTTTTTTTTTTTTTTTTTTTCATTAATGGTTCAGCACGTCTGGGAAAAAAAGTGATTGCAAACATGGTTGGTTTTTGAAGTGCATTTCTGTATAAAACATTACAAAAGCAGGAACAGAAATAAATTAAATTAAACTTTTAACTTTTTAAAAAGTTAAACAATATTAAGTGGGATTGCGCTTGTACATCAACCCTAAAAAAAACTTTTTAAAAACACTTAATGCAAAGTCATTAAAGTGGGAAAATATTCTAAAAACGAATATAAATATGCCGCGTGAGTAGATGAGAGCTCCCGAGGGAGCTTACGAAATCAAAACCCCAACTTTTGTTGTGCGATAAATAAAAACGGGCTAGTATATTTAAAAATGCTGTGATGGATTTTAAAAGTGATCTGTGCATTTGACGCTGGACAGTGCAGGTTAGACGTGAACCTGAATTACCAGTCACCTTTACTATATATGTATATATGTTGTTGTTGTTGTTGTTTTAATTCCCAAGTGCAATCGGCTCTCTCATTTCTAGTTTATGCCTTTCAGTTGCCATTAATTCCAGTTAATCCTCATCAAATACGTTCACCTCTGGAGCTTCCTGGAGTTTGGCAACGCTGTTGGCCGCCTGTAAGGTTTGGTGGCGTGTTGACAGAAAACAGGCTGGTGTGTGTTCGCTGGGACTGTTTTGTCACCAGCGACTTTATTGAACCCGTTTAGCAGCAATGACGCAGCAGTGAGGCCAAGTGTGTGTTTACATGCACTTAAAGATTGTTATTATAGTAAGTAGATCTTTATTTGGTTAAATCAATCAACATTTTTTTTTTTTTTTTTAAATAGATTTTATAGGTTATCTAAACCGTACTAACGGCTGGCGTAGGTCTTTTCCCAACAGCCGTCAAAGTCAGTTTTAAGTTGCTGGATCGAAGGTTGTGATACTGTGAAACTCGTGATTTGTTACTTAAACATCGGTTCATCCTCGTGGAAAAATAAATCGTTTCCTAAAAGTCTTTTCCTCCTGTGGTTCCAACTTGTGTCGGTGCTCTCTGAGTCCGCCTGCATATAATCGTTTTGGGGAGCAGCAAACTTCAGACCTACACGCTGAATCAAATGGGATAAGACGTGGATCAAACCCCGGCGGAAGCACAGTATGATCAATACCAAATCGTCTGGTTATTACACCACAGTCGCGCTAAAATTGCTGGTTGGTGTTCTTGTTGTAGAGAATGGAAGAAAAAAAAAAAGACAATCAGGTACACCATCAGCAAAATGTAAACTGGTGTTTCTCAGAGGTGGTGAGGTGAGGTCTGGTTTTAGTTTTAGGGGGACAGAGGCATTATTGAACTTTTTTGGAGAACGTACAATGTAAGTTGTCGCATCTGCATGTCGAGGTTTCGCAGTTCTCTCAGGCATTTTCTAATCCTTTGTTTGCAGTTTCAGACCTCGAAACCCCCGTCTTGGCTTTTAGTAGACAGCCGAAGAAAAGCACATCAGATCAGTTTGATGCAGCTGTGCTATGATCTGGTTGATGGCTGCCAGCTTACTGAAAGTCTGCCCCACCCCCACCCCCCCAAAAAAAAATAAATGAAGAACAAAAATGTCTACCTATATTTTGATATGGCAGGGCAGTTGATTTATATATAAATGAATAATACTGGTGTGCTCTGTATTCTGGACGGCAAAGACATTAGAATAGCCTGGTTTGGTATGTAAGAGAGCATCATGGGCTTTGCTGTATGCGGACCTGAGATATGTGACGTTTTCTGCACAGACTCCGTTGACAGGAGGCCACACGGGCCGCTGAATGAAACAGAGTCTGCAAAGTGACACTGGATCGCGAGGTCGTCCCTGATGCTCAACAGGGACGGCAACCACTTCAGTTATGAAGTCAGAAAAAACGATGGGATAGGAAATGATCAGGTGCCTTCTTCCAGGTATGAAACTGTTCCTCATTATTTAAAAAAAACAACAAAAAAACATGAGACAAAAAATATTTACAACTGTTTTAGGATATTATGTCTTGAATTCTGCATAAAAAGAAAGACAGTGAAGAGTAGACTGTATATAGCAGATCTGTTAACGGGAATGGGTTTTCAGCACTGCTTGTTTCTGCTGCCTCCCAGTGGCCAAAAATAGTAATTGCAGGGTTCTTATTGCTATAAATCTGCACAAACGCCTCGCTTTAATGGCACCTCATCAGTTCTCGTCCCCTCAGAAGGCAACTGAAATTCAGCCTGCATGGTAGCTCACCACACTGAGATCTTGTTGCTATGACGACACCCCTGCTGATGAAACTTTGACCTTTCATCTCTTTTTATAATTGAAAAACTGAATGTATTCATTATGTGTGACAAAGCAATTCCTGAGAATATGAAGACAATGAATACACATAATCAAATGGGTTTCTTTTATTTCTTTCCAAAATGTGGTCATTGTGTTATACAGTTAATAATGAATTTTACATGATATCATATGAGCCACATTGTGGTTTTACTTTTCAGATCTGCTGTATGTGTGGTATGTAATTGGGACTATGGGAAAACGGATACTTATGAGTTTTTTAGTCCTACTAATGGTCAAATCAGTATATAAAACAGTGTCAAAAGTGAGAGAATTAGTAATTTGGTACCTAACGTTGAGAATGTACTTACAGATGTGGAGTTATTGATTGGACTGTTGTGCAGCACAGATCAGCATGCATTAATTACTATTTAATGACGTAATTATAGTACTGTCAAAGCCACTTACAATACTAGTTAATGAGTGGGGATGGTCCGGCACATCTTGTTATACCCTTTGTCCCACTAAAGATGGACTTTAACCTGAGGTTAACAACAAAAAAACTCCTTGTGACATGCTGCCCCCATGTGGTCAGAAGTGGTATCCTACATAGAGTGACTTTAAAGAAAGCTCTCAAACATGTAATCGACTTCGTATTTTAAATGCCCGTACCAGCACCTCATGTCTCCTGTATTAGACTCTTATAGTGTATTCTGTATCTTTAAACGTCATCAAGGGAGGTACATCTAACAACATGTTGGTTATCTGTTTAAAACTCATGTGCTAACGTCACTTTATGTTAAAGAATGAAGATGTATTTTCTTGTAAATAAAACAAAACAATGCAACCTCACAAAATGAGCCTTGTTTTTCTTCTTACGCAGCTTTTTGCAAGACTTCTCTGATCTGGCTTCCAGTTAGAAATGAAGCCTACACAGGAGTTTGACGACGGCGTTCCAGATGTTTTCATGTTATTAAGGCTTTTATTCATGGAATTCCAGTGGAATGGGTGTACATATTATCTTCTGGTAAGTTTCTTATGGACTGAATAACCAGCTACATGTGCTACATTGCTTAAATCAATCGTCTGACCAGTAAAGGCAGAGTGGGTCTTAAAGGTTACTATTTTTTCTTTATATTGTGATGAAGAGCGTCAAATTGTTGTCACATAAAATAAAAGATCTTATAGCACCAGTTAAGACAAAACGTAACTCTGAAGAGTGCAGGTGTAAAGTGCCTTCAGTTTATCCCTGTCAAAGAGAGGTGAAGCGTAGTCACAGAGACATAGGGAGGTGTAGTGAGTCCTTCCAGTAGGACCAAGGGAATGGACATTTGTTGGGCCATTTCTGTCTTTTTGAAGACTCTAGACAGAATTCAGTTTGGTGGACCTTATTTTGTAAAACTACTGTGCTATGCCAGGTCCATTTTAAAGAGAAAATAAATCGGTCTGTCTATATATCTGTATGATGTGAAATGTAGATGTTGTTGCGACGTTAACTGGAAAAGCTGCATTTACCTTTAAAGATTAGTAATGTATTATTCAAATCACAGAAAAATGTCAGTCCTCTAACACACACACATACACAAAGCTCTCTGATGGTCAGTTTATTAAATAAATTTGGATTACAGTAGCTATGGTTGTCAGTGTACCAGCTGGGTAGCAGCACCATCCATCACTTAACTATTACTGACTGTGCAGTAACGTGTAGTGACCACTAGATGACAGCATGGCCCACAAAAACAAGTGATTTAGGTATTTGAGTACACAAACACACACACGCACACACACGTAGAGAGAGAGAGAGTGTCATTTGGTGTGTTTTTATTCAAGATAATTTATCGCAGTCTTATTAATTAATGAATTATATTTGTCATGCTGCACTATGTTCGACTGGGCTCCACCACTAGGCGGGTTTTAGGTTGTTCCTTGTCAGGATTGGTTGTTGCACCTTGAGGGGGCGGAGTCTTGAACGTCACTCCTCTTTGACAAATCACACGTCTGGCTCTATAATACACACACACATACACCTCTCTGCTCGGACTGGAGGCTGAGACGATGCCGCTGCAGAGGTGACCACCGCCGACTGATTTCAGGCTTATTTGTGGACTATGGAGCATGACTAAATAACCCATCCGTGTCCCTCAAAAATCATAAAATGTGTCGCATTTTCCACGGTGAGCCGCTGAAGATAGAGACGCTTCAGTGAGAGGTGGCGGTCGGAGGAGGAGGAGGAGGAGGAGGCGGAGGAGGGGGAGGGAGGCCGAGGCGCTCTCTTGTCTCGTAAGAGGATAAAGAAAGAAAGAAAAGGGAAAGCTATTTTTGAAGCGGACTATTTCGGTGACACCATGACCAGCGGACCGGATGAGAGCTCGGTGCGCGTGGCCCTGAGGTAAGGATGCAGCTGAGACGCTCTTCTGAGAAGATGCTCTGTTGTTACACCTGCCGAGGATGAGCACATTCCTGCTTCAGCACTGCAAACGCACCCCAGTAGCTTCCAGCAGAGCTTTGTTTAATTTGCAACTCCAGATCTGTTCAAAACAAACTCGTGAGCCTCTTTTGTTAATACCTGCACTGCAAGCTCACTTTGTAGTGGATTTATGAATGATGATCCAGGTGCTGGTGGGATTAGCCCAGTGGAAAGCCTGCAGCAGTTTACATGCAACCTGCTTTTCACCTGCTTTTTTTATTTCCCATTTCTGTTGTGCTATCTGGTCACTTTTTAGATCGCTGGGACTCTCCAGAAGCCCAAATTTCATGAGAGACATGACAGTATGGCAACAAAGGTGCTTGTCTGTAAATATGTGTGTTTGTGTTGGAAAGAGACGAGCTGAAATGTCATGTGAGCTCAGTGGAGGAGAGAGGACAAAAGCAGCTCCCTCTCATATTTCCCTTCTTCTCCCTCTCGCCTGCTTTGCTTGTTATTGTGCATTCAGACTTTGACCCAGAACTCTGTTTACTGAGTCACCTCAGTTTACAAGCCTGTCTCTTTCCTTTACAGATAATAAATAATCCATAATAAGCAACATGTTTTCATTAGTTCAGGACAGTCAGGACAGCAGAGTCTGTTTCAATTCTTGCTTTGAAATTACATTTGTCCGGTTTGGAAGAGCAACAATATGAGGACTCTGCGTGATATATGAGATTCAGGAGCGAGCATGTGCACAAATATCTGTTGCGTTTAATTGCTGGAGGATTTGCTGAGTCAAAGTTGGGGTTACTCTCCTCTGAGGTCAGCTGGGGCGCCTGGATGCCTGTATGTGCCTTGTCACTAATCTGCACACTTTCACACATGCACGCACTCAATCTCCTTCATGTCACTCTGACCTCGTCCTGTAAGCTCACTGCACACATTCATTTTCCCATGTCAAACCCAGCACCTTCCTCTGTTTTGAAAGCAAACCAAAATGGGATTAGTTCGTGTGACTATGTGGACACATTTCAGATTTATTTAATCCAAAAAAAAAAAAAAAAAGAAGCAGCGTTTGAAGTATAAATGTCCTGGAAACACAAGGACTCAGGATTCATTGTAATTCACACCTGTAATATGTCAGCATCTCTTTTTTGAAGTAGGATTATTAGGAAAAACACATACATGGTGTTTTTTCATATTTTAACATTTATCAGCTTTTCTAAAGGGGATAAGATCAAGACAAATGTGTCTTTCCGTTGTCTAATTTTATTTCTAGGTTTGTCTTAAGTGATACTTAATTCATGGAAAGAGCTCAAACATGCAACATCAGTCATACCATAAACAACCAATCAAATGTATTCATACTTTGAAACTGCCACGCCCCCACGTACGAGTTCATTGGCTAGGCCTAGTTGCGTCGCCGCAATCTGATTGGAAAGGTTGTAAGTAAAGTTTCTTCAGCAAAGCTCCCGCCACGACACACAAAAGCCCACAATTCAGTTCAGCATTAAGATTATTTTTCATTGAATTTAATTTAACATGACTTAGCTTTGTTAGCTGTAGAGCTAGTTTTTTGTATTCGTTTTTATGCCTTATTTCTATTTAACATCTGTGAAATACAGATCGAGTCCCGGGTGTTCAACGCAAGAGTTAGCTCAATGCTAATGCTAATGATGCTAACTGTGCTAATGATGCTAACTGTGCTAACAGCAGCTCTTTCCCACTGTGGGAACCTAACAGTCTTGACCTGTAGATTTGTTGTTACAATTTCACTAAACAAACAACAGAATCATGAAAAATGAAACAAACAATGCCCGATAACGCTTGATGCTAGCACAACGTACGAGCTCCCTCCGAAACCCGCCAGACGAGTCGAGATTTTTCAACACATGCACAGCAAATCATGCTCCAAAAAAACCCCGGAAGGAGGAGTTTCTATCTAACTATGTCAAAACTTACAGAGGGTATCGTAGATATGAATGTATCGACGGACATACAACATGAGTGCACAGGCGGAAATGAAGCGCAAGGAAAGTGACGTAATCAGCGGACAAAGAAATGTGTTAATATACATTAAACGGTCACTTTACAAGGCTTACGAGGTCCAGGTTCACAAAATAAAGTGCCAGCGAGTGTAGGTGTTACTGAAATCAAATGTAATCGTATATATTTACCAAAATTTGCTGGAGGCATCGTTGTATCATAGCGTGTATGTAATTTATCGTATAAACTGAACTAATAATACGTGAGGCTGGATGTGTTTTTAACGTATTTCGACATAGAGCAGTTAAAAACTCAGTAATCCCTCTGTGTTTCTATTAACATGCTCAGTTTGATGTGTTTATAGTTATTTTTATAGTAATTATATGCTTAGCTGTTCAACGTGACAATCCAAATGTGACACATTTAACAGCTTTTCAAGTTAAACAAACGGTAAAGAAGTGCAAACTGTTTTCCAAAGTAAATATTGGCACGAATTTGTCCACAGTTGTCAAGGAAATATTGCTGACCCGAGTGGAAGGTGAAGAAAACGTGTCATCTCTAATGGATGGTAGTGCCGTTTGTGTCTGATCAGTAATCAGCGACACCTCTTCATCTCCTACTAAATCCCTCGCTTCATGCCTTTTGAGCACCAAACCTCAGCGTTATGTTGGCGTTTCCAGGTCAACTAATCTCTGTAGCAACATTTAAATTATTATGAAGCTTTACTGCGGTGGTGAAATTGATCCTAACAGCATCTGGAGTATGAAGAGGAGGAGGTTGCCAACCAGTACCTGCCTTAACCTGCGAGACTAATGCCGTCTGTTGTCGGGTTCCTAATCCTCGAGCCCAACAGGTCCACACTGATGAAATACTCTTATATCATCTATTTTGCGTGAGGTAACAGACAAGAAAGAAAGACGTCTGGAGCCTAAACAAAGGGAAAACACCACAGGATTGATTTATTAATGGAAAGACGTCGGAACGTGAAAATCTGCGTTCTCTTTAAAAAGGAACTTGCCTCGTGACGGATCTTAAAGGTGGCTTTGAGGAGTTTCTCCGCCACTGACGGCACACAGATGTGGCGTTTCAGTACTACTCTGGGTTTACTGGTCTAATCCTCGTGTGAACGCGCGCGTCTGAACCAGATCTCTTTTCTCACGTAACGCCCCATCTGCGTGTGTTCATACACAGTACGTTTCTCTGAGCCGTAAAGGGCGAAGAAGTTAACGATTTATCAGACAGAAGAGTCGTGTCTCAGACTTTTCCCGAGGCAAACGGTGGAGTGATCTATTAGTTTGTCAATGTCCTTGAAGAGCAGCTTTAATAATTCAGAGCCTACAGCTAGTGTCAGCTGCCAGCAAGGATTCGGGTTTCGTTTTTACTTCATAAATTATCAACAGAAAGCTTTTCTTCTTTAATGAGATTGATTGAAGTGAGTTTTTTTTTATTTATCCTGGGATAGTTTATTACTATTGCCAAGTTAGTAAATCCATGATCAGGAGGCAGATGGAATTAATAAAGATAAAGATAAAGGTAAAGATGTTGTCTGAAAATGAGTCTTCACTTTGTAATTTTTCTCCACCAACACGCCCCATTTCTAATAAAGTTAGAAATAAAAATATGTAAATGAAAATAAAATCTCATAAACCCATTTCTTTTTCCAGTAGGATATAAACAACATATCAGATGTTCAAACGGACATATTTTGCCATTTCGTGGAACCGATCAGCTCATCTTGAATTTGGTGGCAGCAGCAGATCTCAAGAAGTTGGACCAGGTGGATGTTTGCCGTTGTGTAGCAGCCGCTCTTCATTTAACAACTGCCCGTAAACATCTGGGAAGTGAAGAGAGCAGTTTCTATTTCAATTAATTATAAAACACCAGATGGTTTCTATTGGTGAAAGGTCTGGTCTGCAGGCTGGCCAGTTCAGCACCTGGACTCTTCTCCGGTGATGCATTCGGTTGTGACGGATCCAGTCCGGGGTTAAGAATTGTCTTGCTGAAATATACAAAGCCTTCTCTGAAACAAACTTCTGGATGGGAGCAGATGTTGCTCTAAAACCTCAATGCACTTTTCAGCATAGATGGAGCCTTTCCAGATGTATAAGGTGCCCACGCAGTGGGTACGAATGCAACCCCACGCCATCAAAGATTTTGAATTATGCACTGATCTCCTCTCTAGTCTGCAGGACACCACGTCCATTGTTTCAAAAAGAATTTCAAATTTTGCTTAATCTGTTCCCAGATAGGTTTTCCATTTAGCCTCGGAGGACTTTAGATGAGTTTTGGTCTAGATAAGACGCCGGCGTTACTGGATCGTGTTCACATATGGCTTCTTCTTTGCATGCTGGAGCTGTAAGCTGCATTTGTGGACTGCACAGCGAACTGTGTTCAGACAGAGATCTGGAAGTGTTCCTGAGCTCTGGAAGTGTTCCTGAGCTCTGGAAGTGTTCCTGTGCTCTGGAAGTGTTCCTGTGCTCTGGAAGTGTTCCTGTGCTCTGGAAGTGTTCCTGAGCTCTGGAAGTGTTCCTGAGCTCTGGAAGTGTTCCTGAGATCTGGAAGTGTTCCTGAGATCTGTAATGTCTAATTTCTAACATCTGATATGTTATTTATGTTCTATTGGTAATAAAATATGGGCTTATGAGATTTGCATATAATTGCATTTTGTTTTTATGAACATTTTTACACAGCGTCCTTACTTTTTTTTTAATAAGAGTTGTAATAAGACAGAAGCCAGGGGGACGACTGTCCTGTTAGATGACTAATGTTAAAAAATTAAAAAAAAAAAAAGTGAATCTGTGCTGTGTGACATTAGTCCACATGACAGTTTTAATACTGAAAACTGCATACAGGTTTTTATGGTAGGATTTTCTGCCTTTTCAAAGAAAAGTATTGCTTATTTCAGCAATGCCTTGTGTTTTTACAATATTGCATGGCTTCTCAGTCAAGGCCTACCTGCCTGTTCGGACCTTGCATTAAAATGTGTCCCAGGCAATCCGGTGCCGGAGGCAGGTTCTTCAGCGGTTTGGTGGCGCTGCCCTGTGGAAGTCAAAGTCTTCCGAAGGATCCAGACTAAATCTTTGTATTGAAAAGGAAAAAAACAAAACATTAGGATGGATGTGCAGGCCACAACACTGGTGCAAGGTTTGAACACATTCCAGGCCAGATTCAGAGCCAGTCGCTCATGACACATTCGAAGGTTGTCTAACTTGTTAAACACTTGTGCTCGAGTTCTCGTTGGAGTCTGAGCGTGAAAGCATCCTGGGACGGATTCAGGTCCTGCGTTATGCATTAACATAATTTGTCACGCAAATGACTGCAAACAAAAAACACTTGATTCCATCTTCAAATGACAAAGAGCAGATCTGTACTCCCTGATATATATTGTTAATATCCTTTGCATGTTAAAATTTGAGAAAAGTTTTGTGGTGTTGTTTCCAGTTTTCTTTTTTCCCTGAGTTACACCTAGTTACTTGTAGCTGCTGCCTTTTGGCAACTAAAAATAACACTGTATTTAGCAATTGAACACAAAAGTATAAATGTGTGTTTATTTGCATTTAGAGTGGAAAAGTCAAATCCTTTCTATAAGTTACATTTCAGTGCAAGGTTGGAACTTATCGTTTTTAAAGTTGATCTAATCCAAAAACGTATTGTGTTGCCTCCCTGAAGTTAAAAAAAAATGATCTTGTGATCTTGTCACAAAATTGTGACACTTTTTCGCCTCTTAGTTTAACAGAATTGACTTGGTGAAAATTAATATTAGTTTGCATTAATGTTATGAGCTTCACATTGAGTAAATTTAACGTAATATCACATCTAAGGTGCAATGTGAAGCTAGTTGTCATTAGGAGACATTTGTATTTAAGAAGTAAATATTTCAAAACCTCACTTTGTACAAACTGATTTGTAAATTGAATGAACAGTTGCACACGGGACTCAAACTTGCTTTGTTCCATCACCAATATCCAGATCATCCGACCTCTGTTGGCTTCTCTGAGTGTCCATCTGGACCGTCTTCTTGGACCTCCGTAGGTTATGTTTAAGGGTAAAGAGCTGTGTTCCTGCTGCGCTGACACTAAAACATTGTGTTCGCTCATGTGTTTGCATGTGTACGCGAGTCCATCCAGGCGCATTAATATGAAATATTCATGAAGTCTGTCAAGTGAGCTGAGAAACTGAAGCGTAACAAGCTGCGAGCCAGCTGCTGCCGTGTGTTATTCCACCCCGCGAGACGTTCAAGAGCTGTTGTCTAACCAGAGCAAACCGAGATTAATTCAGTCACTGACTGTCAGTGAGCATGGTTGCATTTTAGGACAAAACAACACAGTTCAGCTCGGTTATTTATCGTGTGTCCTGTGAATTTTGAAAATAATTTTGCTGCGCTGATGGTCGCCAACTGTCTGCATTCACCTCGAGTTTCCATCTGGCTCCATGTGGGTAATGAATCAGCCAAACTGTCCTTGTCAAAAAGAAATGTTTCCCTCGAGCCGGTGGAGGACAACAATGTGTGTGTGTCCCCTCTTAACCTGCCGTTCAGGGCAATAATTACCACCCTCTGCCCTCATATCAGTCTCACCCACCTTCCTGCTCAGCAATGTGACCTTTGACACCGGAAGCAGTCACAACTTTGATCAGTCATCCACTAAAAAAGTCCCAGTGGCAGCCTGTAACCATGGTAACCATGGTAACGTGGGTTCTTTCTAAAGGACGGCGGTCAGTTGCCATACGAGGGACATGAGTGTTTGGGGAGGTGAGGGGGGGGGGGGGGGGGGGGGGGGGGGGGGGGGGGCTAAAAAAGCTGAGTAAGCAGAAAACGCTCTCCGTCTTTGTTTCTGTTTCCCGCTCCGACTCTCTTGACGCCTCATTGTTGCGTCATTCCCGGATTCCCTCTGTGAGTGCCGTTTCCACACCAAACTCATAGAGAAGACGTGTTCAAGGTTGCTGTCATGCAGAGCTTCTTTATCAGCTCCTGCAGGGTGGTCTGAAGTTTTCCCTGCTGTGGCTGGGAATGTGAGAGCTTTTGCCTTGTTACTGACAACTTTACAGTCTGTTGTAGTATAAATATATCTATTTGTTTTTTTCTTTTTACTGACAAAACAATAAGTAGTATTTGGTCGGTTATGTAACCTATATTAACTTACAAGGTTTTTTTTAAATATATATAATGAAGTTTCATGAAAACAAACTAAAAACTGTTAAAAAAAAAAAGTTATTGAGCTTCATCAGTTCACCAGCAGACACATCAATGATCTGTACGCGTAAAGATGTGATACTCGCCGCTCTGTCCATCCTGCACCCATTAATGTGGATTCACCAATTTACCCACTTAGAGCGTTTGGTGAGCTTGACTTCTGATCTGTGAATAAATAACAGAGCTTTAATCATCATAACTTGCCAACTTGGTGTTAATTGTACCAACAGTTGCTCGACTTCGGCGCCAACAATCGGGCTTCAAAACCACTCTTCAGAAGCCCGCGGGTGACGTCACACAACCGTTTGTCCTTTTCCTTTTTATTCTAATCCCTGCACAGGTGAATTCCTGTTCATGCGTTTGGCTGTAAAGGACTTGTTTCTACTTGCTGCTTACACAGGTACTCGTCAGAGAATGATCCAGTGGATTAGCTCTCGATGCCAGGACAATAGCAGCTGTTACTAAAACTGCAGTGCTGCTTCGCTGTGCTGACTTACTGCAGTGGCCACTCGTCCACTGTACTGAAGAGCCTCTCTCTTTGTCCTTGTGTTTATGCCCCATGTCATCTCCTGCTCAGGGTGACCATTTCAGACGTCCCCCGACACAAATAAACGCAATAACTGAGACGTACCGGGACACACAAAGTTCAAAATACAAAAGCGCACCTGCTGTCTGAAAAAGCTTTTCAGTATTTACACTCACACAAAGGCCTTTTACTATATCTGTGTCTTTGAAAACCAAGTGTTTGCAGCTCTCTTGTGTGAGTTAGGTGAACAGCACAGAAGTAGGTGATCATGTGCACCAGGGGGCATGATGTGCCACACCTGAAAACTGTAGTTTCAGAATCACTTATTTTGTGAGCGTCTTGCTTTTAAGATGGCTCCATACTAACGACGCCACCGGAGCAGTATGCAGTGCATGCTGAATACTTTATGTTCACAGTGGCCTTATTTACGCATTTACCCCAAGTGTAGGATCCGCGTCATGTGTTGGTCCATCCTTCACCACCCAGGTGGAGGTGCAGGCTTTTTTTTTTTTTTTTTTTTTTTTTTTTTTCTGCAGCGCTGTAGCCCAGAATTAGCAACGGCGCATTTGAAGCTGATGAATAAAGAGCATCAGTAATTTTCACTGACATTGCAGCAAATCCATATTTATGCCCTGATTGAAAATGCTGACACTACGGCAAAGTATGCCGTTGGTTTGAAACTGGAGCCTGGCTTCAGGGGTTTTGAAAAGGGCCTAACAGAAATGCTAGATAAAAAAATAAAAAATAACACAGGAAATGAACAGAAAGGTAAAAAAGAAAAACCAGGGAAAGTAAACGATTTCTTAGATTTTTCTTAATCTTTTTACATTCTGACATGAGAATTATAATATCACAGTATCACAGAGACTTAATGGCCTCTGCTTCCTCTTGTGATCAAATATGAACGTGTTACATGTAGAGGCAATGAACATACGTGACGCTCTATCTCCAAACTACTTGGATTCATGCTGTTTTGATCCCAACGAAATGTTACCCTCTTTGAATACTTTTTTTGTTTGTTTTTTTGTTTTGTTTATTTACATGTGGCAGATCGTTTCCTTCTGCATACTCATTGCCTCAAAGGATTTCTGGATTTAAAAATATGTGTCATCATGATGTCAGGTGATGATGAGTCTGCCGGTAGCCTTAGAGAGGACTCTTGTTTTCTGCTGCCTTTTGGGTTCAAATGTGCTGTTTCTATTTTTGGTGTGCAGCTGCTCGTGGTATCTGAGGTGCAACATGCAACCAAACAAAAACAAAATCAGACTGGGGAGAATTAGAGTTAGACAGCAGAAATCAGAGCTATGACATTATTGATATTGTTGCTGTTCGTGGTTCTGCATATCAGCGTTTTGGCTCCATCTCTGGGGAGTGAATCGACTGGGGTGATTCTTACGGGGAGTGACGTCAGCGCGTTCTGTGATCGGATGTTTTTTCTTCTCCAGGAAGCATGACATCAGCAGAGGCAAACCAATGCGCTGACTTACCTTTTTTTTTTTTTTTTTTTAGTAATATAATTTGGTTCAGATCTGCTCTCATTTCTTCTCATGTCATTTTTCTCCTCCCACTGCTGTCTGAGATGAGGTATACATTGATTTAATATTGCAAAGTAACAAAGTGTGTCAATGTAGTGCTTAAATCCTCTGTGGCAGAGCTTTGATCAGCTTTCGTCAAACCTTCTTTTTAGTGAACTTTCATGACCCGAAATCAAGCTGAAGGCTGCTGATGTCCAGGTTTTCTTGTATGCCAGCGTGGAGTTCACTGTTTCTCAGGCTGTCGAGTGTAATCGCAGTAATGAGACCTAAAGCCAAAAAGGACTCGTCTCATGGGGGAGGACGCACAAAGGCCATTTGTGTCTGTAGCTTTGTGTGTGTGTGTGTGTGTGTGTGTGTGTGTGTGTGTGTGTGTGTGTGTGTGTGTGTGTGTGTGTGTGTGTTTTAATAGGTATATGTGGATTTAGGCTTTGCAGTCTGAGTTGTCCTGAGTTTCTTTGTCGTCCTTCTAAGGGTTCATTGAGCTCTCTCTCATCACTCGAGACCTCCGTACCTGTGTTGACATTGGTACCATGGATGAACCATGCATATTGGCTTAATAGCTAAACGACTGTTTCCCAGTTCTCTTTGGCGGTGTTTTCCAATTACTTTGGGAGCCGGAACTGGGAATGATGTCGCACCTGAGCCGACTTTGTTCCAGTTGCAAAGTTGGAAAAATAAACTCTTCCGAAGTTCGGACTAACTGTTGAACTTTAACTAGAGAACCGTTCCCGCCGTGCAGTGTAGCTGAAATATTTATAAAACGCAGACTATGAGATAGAAAATGTTTAGGGCCACGTATTCACGAGCTCCATGCAGAATGATAACAAATGTGAGTTTTCTCCACCACAGCAAAAACTGAGACGCACACCGAAATACCGATGTCCTCAACAATATCGAGTCACAGAAATTAAAAAAAAAAAAAACCCAAACTATAACGTTTAATCATGGTTCTTTGTAGAATTTCCTGCACTTCTGGTCTTCTTTGCTCTCCGAGCAGCAGTAGCAGCAGGTCAGTAAAGTCCATACAGCTGGTGGTCACAGTGTTTGCATTTCAACCACATTATCGCTCAGCAGTGCTTCTGCAGCTCGCGTATTGTTGTTATATGATTCGTAGTGTGAGAGTTTAAAATGACTAAGTATACATTATCTAATATGTGCTTATGTACTTTAGTTATCTAAAAATTGGGTAACTGCAACAATGAATTGCTTGTTTTCCAGGAATGCAGCTGCAGCCAGGATGTTCTGAGTTAAAATAATGTAAAGAGAGAGGTGGAAAGACTCAACCCAGTATTTTAGGTTTTCCATTGAGCCCACATAATAAGACTTTTCTTATCCTTTGGTGGATGATTTTTAGCTCATAGTCACTGTCCACCAAAAGGTGCCAGGTTCTCCAATTAAGGCCTTTTTTTATTCCCTCCAACTGACTCAAACTGCCACGAGGGATTAGTGAACTGACTTGACTTTGAGGGCCCCTGATCTCTGTTTTCATGATATTATATCATATCCAAGGAGAAACCTGGCACGTGACCTTACAGTAGATAAGAATTGTTTGTGCAAGATGGTCTTAAAGTATGTGAGGGTCAAGAGTGTGCTGCAATGTGCGCATTAAGCACAGGTGGAGTGCAATTTCCTGAAAAAACAGCCTGTGTGGAGCCGATATGTGTCACCGCAGAAGGTGGATTAAGGCTCAAGTCAGCACAGCGTTGAAGGGTAACCCTTACGCAGCCAGAAGAAGAGTGTTTTGCGTTGCACCACAGACCAAAAGCTTTCCAGATAATAATCAAAGTTGAAGTCAGCCAGTCACACTAATGATACACCTGTTGGACGTTCTTGGTGCTTCACGCCTTTCTTTTCTCTTTCCTGCTTGTGCCTGGCGACCTGTCCAGGGTGGACCCCCGCCTTTCGCCTGTAATGAGCGGGGATAGACTCTAGCAGACCCCCGTGACCCTGTAAAGGATTAAATAGGTATAGAAAATGGAAGGAAGACGTATAAAGATGTATAAACACTGGGGATGTGACAAAAACACAAAAATCTGTAATCAAGTATTTGGCTTCTTTAACTCTAAAGATGTTTGTAAATAATTTATCGGATTGTGGTTCCTTCTGGAACCACCGCAAGAGTGTTTTCTCTGGGTTGCGATCATATTGTGGACTCTCTCTGGTTCTCGGCTGTCTTTCGTAGACACTTATTTTCGTCTCTATCAGAGACTTGGTCTCTGTATAAATGGAGGGAACTGGGGATGTTGTGGAAGTCGTGAAAACAAACAGAGCGTCACTTTGTGGAGACCAACACAATCAAACACACTGGGCACTTGATAGGGCTACAATTGTAAATCCACGTTTCCTTGGTTTCTCTTGAGGAACCACTGACTGATTTCACTGTTTCTGAATTTAAAAAGCTATCAAAGTGACTGCTCTTTATTTCAGCAAACCTTCTGCAAAGATGCAAACTAAACAATAACCGATTGACTCCTAGCGACGGCAACAATGAATGCCTCCATTCTTACGCTGCAGTAAAAGCTCTCTGTCGAGTTTTGGGAAGGTGGCCAAAGGGATTATTGGAGAATCACTCCTGTGATGCACTAAACCCTTATAAGAAATCCCAGACAGCTTAGATGAACTAAACCCTCCAACTAAACGAGTTACATCAGCTTCGCCTGGAACAACCTCGCTAATGTATAGTTTGCTGCTGTACACTTTCATCATTAACATCATTAAGATTGTGTTAAAGGGATACCTTGATATTCTATGCATCTTGACTCTTCACGGATAGTTGAGCGCTCTCCAACTGCCTCCGACCAATAAGTGAGCTCAGTCAGTAGGGGTTCAACAATTAGTCGATGCTGTCAACAATAAAAAATAGTCACCAATTTAATTGTTGACTTTTGGCAGCAAAATGGAAAATTTGACAGAGTGAGGCATCTCCGTCCTTTCTGTCTCTGAGAGTTGCATATGTACAATACCATTCACCACATGTGCTTTTTAACAGAGTGAGGCCTCTTTCTCACTTCTTATCTCTGCTGAGAGTTGCACCTGTGCAGTAACATAAGGCTGCAGGTAACCAATGACGGTCGCCGATGCAACACCACGGCAACTGGCAACAAGTTCATTAATTATACTACATGAATTATTTTTAATGAAGTGCCCATCTTTCTTGTCTTGCACATCATTTAAACAATCTCATGCAAAACGTAAAAGTGCCGAGCTAAGAAAGAGCCATGTAATTATTATGAGGTTCATAATCCGATTTGTCGACAAATCGTTTCAATATCAGAATAGTTGTTAGTTGCAGCCCTATAATCGAGGCACTAGAGGATCCCTCTTTAGTCTGCCTCCACTCTACAGTTGTGCATTCACAGTAATCCCACAAAGGCGCAATATTCCAAAGTAGTGCTGGGCTCAGTTTCACCATCTCTGCTGGAATTTGGGTTGCAAACACCCCTACAGGAGGGAGACTCCACAGCACGGGAACAGGATTTGCCCACAATTTGAGTGACATAGAGTTTATCATATAGCTTGTCTGGGTGGTCGCTGCTTGTCAGCTACTGAGCCCGAAAGCCCAGTGGTATTTTTATTTCATTCTCCGCGTGGAGTTTGCAGTCTTCTTTTGAATAAAGTGACGTGCTGTTCCACCTTCCTGCTGTCCACAAACCACTGTGAGACTGAATCAAAGCACCACAGACGTGGAAGGACCTGGGATGTGGACCTGGACCATGGACCTGGGATGTGGACCTGGGACGTGGACCTGGGATGTGGACCTGGGACGTGGACATGATGTGGACCTGGGATGTGGACTTGATGTGGACATGATGTGGACATGCTGTGGACCTGGGCCTTGGACATGATGTGGACCTGGGATGTGGACATGATGTGGACATGATGTGGACATGCTGTGGACCTGGGATGTGGACCTGGGCCGTGGACATGATGTGGACCTGGACCGTGGACATGATGTGGACCTGGGATGTGGACATGATGTGGACATGCTGTGGACCTGGAATGTGGACCTGGAATGTGGACCTGGGACGTGGACCTGGGCCAGCTGCAGTGGTGACCTTCGGCTTTTGGACATCAGAGACATAATAGTTTTTACTTTTTTAATCGTTTTTATTTAATTTTTCAGTTTTCTTGATTATTTTAGTTTAGTTTTAGTTCATTTAAAAAAACCCCAGCAGAAGTTTTAGTTTTGAGAAATGGATTCATTTCATTTTAGTCTTCATTTTACTTTTTTGAGGTATTGACAGATACTGACAGATACTGACAGATATTGACAAAAAAAATCTAAGATGAAAAAAATCCTATCAACAGTGCTATACAATACAAAAATCCTTTTATTTTTTCTTCTGAGATATTAGAAAAAAGAATTAGCAATTAAAAAGATAAAGCCACAAACAAAAACACAAAGCACAAAACGAAAATTCAAACAAAGTTAATTTTACCTGCAATTCCATTTAAGTTATTTTTGCATTGTTCATTTTAGTTTTTATTTAGTTTTAGTTTTATTTACATTTTTAGTTTTTCTATTTCTTTCCTTAACAGGATTGATTTATCATTGTTGGTTGCAGTTTTAGTCTTAGTTTTCATTAACTTTTGTTAATGAAATTTACAAATGTAATATGTTTGATATTCAATACAAATTTGATTCAGTCTGTTGTTTGCGTATAAGATATAAAACAAACAGAATTTGTCAGGTATTGTGAAAAACTGTTTTAAACTCGGGTATTACAGACCAGTACCTCGGTGCCACCGGCGAACAAACCCTGATGCTCCGGCCACGTCCTGCTGTCATCAGCGCTGTAATCCCAGTGACGGTCTGCCAAATATCTCGGATCTGATGTCACACTCGCACAAAGACACCTCTGTGGATCTTCGCTACTGTGCTCCGGCAACTTCACCAGCCTCTGCTTTCTTTGGGTTGTGCCTTCTTTTTTTCATCCCCCCCCCACCCCTCCGTCTCTCTCAAGCGCACAGACTTTCTTCCAGGTCACTCGTCACTTCCACAGTCTCCTACTGGGATGAATGCGAGTCATCCAATATGTTTTCATTGTCGTATTTATCAGTTATTTTCATGAGTTTTACATTCATTCTCTAACAAAGCATTTTTATATTTACAATATGTATAAATATGTCCTGTTTACGTAAAGTATAAGTCCTGTGATGAATCCGGGAGGTGGAAATGAAATAAAAAAAAATGTAATAAAAAGTGTGTTTATTTGAATGAAAGCAAACAGAGTGATACCTTTATGAAATCCAGGGTGGGACTGTTTGCCCGGAGCTCACTTCTCGCTCCCCCTCGATCTTGAACAGTGAGCGCTCTGTGCAGTGTGGCGGGAAGTGCGCTGGCGCAGCGTGGTTTTCACGTACATAAACACATGCACGCGCTGCACAGTAGCAACGCCCATCAGCCTGCACCTCGGTGAAAGAAGCTTCCTATGCTTCTACCGTCCAAGCCATGATGTTTAATCGCCGCATTTCAGGCTTTGGCACATACGGTGTCGGATGTTTGATGCACACGTAGGAACCTCAGGTTCACAGCTAAATCAGCGGCGTTGAATGTTAAATTCAACACTTAGTAACGTGGGCATATGTGTCCAGGCTGTCCAGGTGTTATTGTGACTCTTAAAAACACTGAACCAAAGTTACTCTGTATGGTGTTTGTGCGACCAAAAGGCTCCCAAACTGCCAGTCTGAGAACCGTACAGGTTAAAATACCACTTTTTTTAATTGTATTGAATATTTCCACACACATCCAAAAAGTTAAATTGTGTTTTCAACCATATATTTTTCTAAAACCTGGTAATTTAATAAAGCAAAACTTACCGTGGGAGCAGCAGAAACTGGAGGACACTTCTTCACCAGAAATGATGGTGTGGTCAAGTTAACGTTGCAGGCATTGGAACGGGTGTTACACCAAAAAAATACACTTAACACTTGAAATTTACTCACAAAGTGCTGCTTTTAATCTAAATGGTGTTAAAATAACACTGGATACAACCAACACTGACAAATTAAGGCTGGCAGCTTTGCTGTGTGCATAGTTATCATCTTTAGAAGACAAAAAACAATAAAACAATACTGGAGTAGTAGTTACAACAGTTCCCAGTGAATTCTCTGTTTTTAAATATAAATATATATATATATATGAGAGAGAGAGAGAATTTGTTATACTGTACAGCTCTGACTTTTAATTACATTACTTTGCCTTTAAATGACAGTTAACATTCAAGAGTTGATGTCTTTTTTTTTTTTTTTTTTTTTTTTTTTTTTTTTTTTTGCTATTTCATGACTATTTTCTTCCTTTTGACACTGGAAGGGCTCAGCAGAAGTTTTCTTTTTTTTTCTTTCTGCTAGGATTCGTCCTCAGCTGGCCAAAGAGAAGATCGAGGGTTGTCACATCTGCACGTATGTGATGCCCGGAGAACCGCAGGTGGTCCTGGGTAAGGACAAGTCCTTCACCTATGACTTCGTCTTTGACATGGACACTATGCAGGACCCGATCTACACCCACTGCACTGAGAAACTCATCGAGGGTTGCTTCGAGGGCTACAATGCAACCATCTTTGCATACGGACAGGTTGGTCTGCACACACTCCTTTTAATGCAATCTGACATACTTTTTGAATATTGTTTTTTATCAGCACATTGTAATGACAGGAATGCACAAGCTCCCACACATTCAGACTCAATGATGTCTCAAGTTCGCATTGCTGGAGGAAATAAAGCTGCTTCAAGAATCTGCAGATTTTTGGCAGCACATATTGTGAAGCTGGTTTCATTTCATGTCATTAGGCGAGTGATAAGGGAGTGAACAGCCTCACCAGCTGTGTCAGAGCAGCTGGCGTGTTGCAGCCTGCTCTCGCCACCGCAGCTTTATATCAGCTCTGATAGATTAACTCAGGAGGGAGAGACACACAAAAGAATTTATTACCTCGTCAAACACACTTGGACCAGTCTGCTTCACGAATACCAGAGCCGGGATTCAGACTATAAGGTCAAAACATAAAACATAGGTTACACTAACCTTCCCCCTCGACGTGGCACAGTTTAATAAAATACTTACTTATCAGTTACTAAATTGATGGCAGCTAACCATTGACTATAACGTTTTGTGTCTTCTTCAACTTTTATTCGCTGCTCAATCCAATGGTTCCCAAGGTGAGGGGCGCGCCCCCTAGGGGGCCGCAGAGTCGTCTCAGGCGGGCCGCGGTATAAATGACTGCTTGGACACTGCTAGCGTAGTGGACCGGGAGTCGTTCATGTTTTTAAACACATTTTGCAAAGAGAGGCATCTCTGGAAAAAATGTATTGATAAATGTTATATATTGTTACTCAGTTTAAAAAAAAAAAAAAAGAAAGCTGTTACACTGAACATAATTACACTAACGGCAAAGAAAACGAAATACATAATACAATACAAAAGAAATTAAAATACACACGAGTTCTGAGCACTTATTCCTGGGACCGCCGCAGCGGTCCTGTAGACTCCGAGCTGAACTGCCTTATGTGTGTGGACTGCATGCATTTTGCTTATTTGATTTATATGTAGTTTGTTAAATAATATGTTTTCAGGAGTCTGCTGGGCTTGAACATATTTTAAATATTTTGAAACTTAATATTTTTCGCTTTTTACGGTATAATCAGGAATATGTTTAAAAAAAACAAAAGAAACTATTATGTCAGTCCCTCAACCCCGTGCACCCGCCACATGCACACACAGGGGTGCACAAAAATGTTCTTATACACCAAAGGGGGGCCTGCAGAAAAAGTTTGGGAACCGCAGGCTGTATGCAGTTTAAAAAAAGACAGCTAGACGGCCTGAACAATTTTATCCTGCACAAAAAAATGTCTTGCTTTTTGGATGTTAAAAATGACTTGTTAAAAATGACTTGCACCTTATGTGTCTGTGACCTTGTTTGGGACTGACTAGTTGTAGGTCTTTATGGGTTAATAAAATGTAATAGAATGTAGTTGACTGTGAAGAGGGCTGGTAAAGGAAAAAAGTAAGCTCAGAAAGCATATATATATATATATATATATATATAGATATATATATATATATATATATATATATATATATAGATAGATAGATATATATATAGATATAGATAGATATATATATATATATATATATATATATATATATATATATAATATATATATAATATATATATATATATATATATATATATATATAATATATATTTTTTTTTTTTTTTTTTTTTTTTTTATCCATCCATATATCAATATATACTTTTACTGGATTTGGATTTTCTGTGTAGTGTTAAAGCTTAGTGCCTACAATTTGAAACTGAAATTTCACACAAAAAGGTCTGATGTGAACTTGCAGTGGAAGAAAAAGCCAGACACCATTTCTGCAGTGAAACGTCGCTTGACTCGACCGCCCCCTGCGCTTCTCTCCGTTCTCATCATTATTCTCCCCTCACATTGTCCTCTTTCACAGGCAGACGCACTCATGCACACAAACAGATTCGAAGTGCACAAACGCAGCGATCGCACAGGTGCACTCATGAAGAGGAAAATAGACAAATGTGTTTTTTGTTTTTTTTGTCATTCGTACACTTGTTCACACATGCATCTCTCACCACTGACGTAACACAGTCCTGCCAGCGTCTTTTTAAAGGGTTTCAGCAGGGTGGGGGGGGTCGTGAATTTGAACCCAATGCATTCTTCTTTTAGTCACCATGGCGATGAGCCCATCTCCTCTGAGCCCCCACCGTTTCTTCTCCTCCAAGCCTCAGTTCTGAGAGCAACTCAAGCCAAGAAAAAAAATTGTCTTTTTTGGTGTCTTTTTTTTTTTTTTAAACTAATCTGAGTGCAGTAAAGTACATAAAAAACACAAAGATGTAAGTTTTATACAGGAAGTAGAAACAAACTGTTGTCCAACTGTTATCCAGACAGGGTCTGGTAAGACGTACACCATGGGCACCGGCTTCGACGTGAACATCGGAGAGGACGAGCTGGGCATCATCCCTCGCGCTGTCAACCACCTGTTCAGAGGGATTGAGGAGCGCAGGCAGGCGGCCACCGAGCAAGGCAGGCCTGTTCCCGAGTTCAAGATCAACGCACAGTTCCTCGAGGTACTAAGACCTTCACATCTGCAATGAGATCATAATTTAAACCAGAAGGAAACATAGCTTTCAGTCAGCAGTCTAATTGGAAACGACTGAGACCACTCAGAGTCCGTTATTTAGACATACAGTAGCCGGAAGCTGCAGACATCTAGAGGTCTGCGCAGGGTCAGGTTGGTAACGTTCCCAGATGAGCCAGCGGCCGATAAACTGCCATTAGTTTGTCTCCAGGGTCAGGTCCTGTCTTTATTTTTAACTGGCAACAAGTGGCTGCTAGCAGCTGGGAGGAGAAGGTGAGGCTGCGGAGGGATAACGGTGCCAGGGATGGAATAATTATCTTCTGTCGTCTGTGTTGTTTTTTTCTTTTGTCTTTCACCGACTTTCCAGCTCTACAATGAGGAGGTGCTGGATTTGTTTGACTCGACGCGGGACCTTGAGACCAGGAGGCAAAAATCCAACATCAAAATCCACGAAGACGCCAACGGGGGCATCTACACGGTGGGGGTCACCACCCGCACCGTCTCCTCTGCAGCCGAGGTCAGCTTTCTAAAACCTATGCATACTCACATCTTCTCCCAGAAACTAGGAGCTTTAGGTTCCTCCGAGCAGCTGACAAGCACTCTGAACATGAACTGGAGGACGAGGCCCGAACAAAGACAAGCAGAACCATGTGTGGAGGCCACGTTGAAGTGTGCAAGATGATCATTCCTCAAAGGACCTAATTAGTCATGAGATGAAAGCGCTATTTGTTTCTTCACCACAAAATTCAGTCAGAAGTTTGCAACTAAAAATAACTATCTGAGTCGTCCTGATATATCTAAGAAACAAGTAAAACGTTCTGTTGCGTCAACTGTTTTGCACGGGGTTGAAGGAGTCGTGGTTTGGGTTTTAACGTCCATCCATCCATCTTCTTCCGCTTATCCGGGGCCGGGTCGCGGGGGCAGAAGTCTAAGCAGGGATGCCCAGACCTCCCTCACCCCAGACACTTTCTCAGGCTCTTCCGGGGGAACCCCGAGGCATTCCCAAGCCAGCCGAGAGACATAGTCTCTCCAGCGTGTCCTGGGTCTTCCCCGGGGCCTCCTCCCGGTGGGACGTGCCTGGAACACGTCTTTAGGGAGGCGCCCAGGAGGCATCCTGTACAGATGCCCAAGCCACCTCAGCTGACTCCTCTCGATGTGAAGGAGCAGCGGCTCTACCCTGAGCTCCTCCCGGATGAGGGAGCTTCTCACCCTATCTCTAAGGGAGCGCCCAGCCACCCTGCGGAGGAAACTCCTTTCGGCCGCTTGTATCCGTGATCTTGTCCTTTCGGTCAATAGCCAAAGTTCATGGCCGTAGGTGAGGGTGGGAGCGTAGATTGACCGGTGAATTGAGAGCTTCGCCTTGCGACTCAGCTCTTTCTTCACCACGACGGTCTGGTACATCGACCGCATGACTGCAGACAGGTTTTAACGTGTTGAGCGATTTAAATATCAGGACATTTTAAAAAAAAGACATCCCCCTAAAAGATGAAAGTAAAATAAACACACCTCTGAAATACACACTGATCGAATGTTTTATCCTAAACTTGATACCCTCTGGAAATCAGGTCATCTTTGAAAAACTTTGACAGAATTTTTGACTTTTGTGTGTTGTTGCCTGCCTTTTTTTATTTTTTTGTTTGCCTTTTATCCGAGTTTACAAAGTGCCTTTTTTTGCTTTGTTCGCACAGTCTCTTACGTTTATTCAACTCCTGTGACGGAAGAATACCTAGGCACAATCGTAACTCATCCCCTACCCACTTCTCACCTCCGACAGATGATGCAATGTCTGAAGCTGGGCGCCCTGTCTCGCACCACCGCCAGCACCCAGATGAACGTCCAGAGTTCGCGCTCCCACGCCATCTTCACCATCCACCTATGCCAAGTTCGAGTCTGCTCCCCTGATAACGATGTACGTGTTACAGAAAAAGCGTGTTTCTGCTAGTCGCCAGTGTCTAGTCAATAATGAACGTGTCGGACTGTGCATTTCCTTTTGGTTTGTTTTCCTCTCATCCAGGATAACGTAACGGATAACCGGCTGGCTAACGATTCAGGGATCAATGAGTTTGAGACGCTGACGGCCAAGTTCCACTTTGTGGACCTCGCTGGTTCTGAGAGACTGAAGAGAACCGGAGCGACGGGAGACAGAGCAAAAGAGGGCATCTCCATCAACTGTGGACTGGTCAGTTTGTCATTTTATACTGAAAAGTACATGCTGAAGTGCTCTCAGGAGTCTTATTTTAGTGAAGTGAATGTTTGTCACTGTGGGGATATTTGGTGGAACGAGACAGACACCTGTTGGCCAGATCAGGAATTACACCACTCATTTCTTGTCAATAGTTTGGGAAAAGTCTGTTTCTTCTGTGCTTCAGTAAGTCTTAGCTTTTCTTTTTTCTTTCTTTCCTTTTTACCTCAGCTTGCCCTGGGAAACGTCATCAGCGCTCTGGGAGACCGGAGTAAACGCTCCACCCACGTGCCTTACAGGGACTCCAAACTCACCCGACTGTTACAGGACTCCCTCGGGGGAAACAGGTTTGTAGAGGATATTACACTCAATCCTGCCTCGCAGGATTTAGCACACATGGACATTTCCATCTTATTGAGGGCGGAGTCATCCTACTGCACAAAGTGTTCAATAAATAGTAACAGCTATAAAGTGATAATAAAATATGAAGTGGTCATACTGGTTACGGGGGATCCAGGAGATCTTTTTCTGGGATTTTTGGGAACATAGCACTGCCCATTTGTTCAGTTGATGCAGACCAGTGACAAAAGCCTCCTGAGATACAGTAACATCTTTTCCAGCCAAACCGTGATGATCGCCTGCATCAGCCCGTCTGACCGTGACTTCATGGAGACCCTGAACACTCTAAAGTACGCCAACCGCGCCCGAAATATCAAGAACAAGGTGATGGTGAACCAGGACAAGGCCAGCCAGCAGATCAGTGCCCTGAGGACGGAGATCGCACGGCTGCAGATGGAGCTGATGGAGTACAAGACGGTGAGGACCATTAAATGGGAAGGAGGACAGAGAAATGTATTTAGAGAGTCAAACCGATGCATGAGTGGGAAAAAAACAAAACAAAACGAAAAAGGTAACTCCAGTCCTCGACATTCAGGGAAAGCGCTTGGTGGGTGAAGACGGCATGGAGGGCATCAATGACCTGGTCCATGAAAACGCCATGTTGCAGACAGAGAACAACAACTTGAGAGTGAGGGTGAAGGCCATGCAGGAGACCATTGATGCCCAGAGAGCCAGACTGACCCAGGTCCTCAGTGACCAGGCCAACCAGGCCCTGGCCAGAGCAGGTGGGACTTCCTATGACCGTTAACAAATGTAAAACATCTTAAAACGTGGCTGCTTTTTTTTTTTTTTAAAGGGATGATTAAATGTATTATCATGAAGCAGTTCAGTTGTGATGAGATTGTTGTTCTGTCCAGTTCCTGCACCCCATTTCTCTTCTTTCTCTAAAAAAAACTGCCTTTGTTTTGACACAGTAAAGTTTTAAATAATATTTCTGAACGTCTTGTAGAGTTTGACGACAGTTTCCTGCGGTAATCTGTAGCTCATGTGGTTCTTTCATCTATTGATGATCAGTAGATGATAGATGATCTGATGGATCAGAGCTCACAAATGTCCAGCTTAAACTTGTGTTTTTGCACTTCATACACTGAAATTCCTCCAGATTTCTTGAATCTTTAATTATATTTTGCAGTTTATGATGATAAATATGCAAAATCCCTTCCAATCCTTCTTTGGGGAACATTATTTTCCAATATTTCAGTTATGTTTCTCACACATTTGTTCACAAAGCAGAGACCATTTACTTCAGAGGCCTATTCTGAAAAGTCCTGATTAAAAAACTTTTTTTTTTTTTTTCTTAACTTGACTTAAGTCCATCTGAAAGGAACTTGAACTCAAGCTGTGCTTCGGTCTTTCTGGATCTTGTCCGGATATGTTTTATTATTAAAAGTCTGTGTATTTAATAGACGTGCTGATTAATTTTGTGGGAACATTTCATTTCTTTTTCTAGGTGAAGGTAGTGAAGAAATCGGGATCATGATTCAGAACTACATCAAAGAGATCGAGGAGCTCAGGTTAGTAGGAAAAGTCTGTCTAGTTGAGGTCATTTACGCAACCGGAACGACGCAAAGTGGTGAAAGAAAAGAAAGCGGCGAGCACAGAAAGACCCGACCGGCCGCTGTCGGTGATCAGCAGTTTAAAAAAGACATGTCCACTCTGTGCAAACTCAGAGCCAAACTTCTGGAAAGCGAAGCTGTGAGTGAGAACCTGAGGAAGAGTCTGTCCCGGGCCTCCGCTCGCTCCTCGCTGTACGCCGGCCCCGGCTCCGGCCCCTTACCCCCTGCCCTGCTCGCACCCGAGAAGGAGTGCACCGAAGTCATCGAGATGGCCAAGAAAGACCTGGAGAAGCTCAAGAAGATGGAGAAAAAGAAGAAGAAAAGGTAGAGCACCCCCTATTTTTTTTTTCTTTTTTACTTTCCAGCTTTGAGCTTTTGACTTGTGGTAGAAGTTGTGAAGTAGATCTGTTCTGTTTGTTACCAATAACCATCAATCTAATCTTGACATGGGATTTGTCATGTAGGAAAAGTCTTAGAGTTTGTCATGTTGCCATGGCGAGGGTGTGTTGTGAGTAATTATTCCTGATTCCCAGCATTAGCCGTTTACGCGCTGACAGATGATATGTTTCAGGCCGGACATCAGCCTGCGTCTCCTCCATCTCCATGCTCAGGATTCCTGATTCAGCTTACTGTCTTTGTGAGAGTCTCTGCACTGGTCTTTCTTGCTGCTCTGTCTTTCTCTCTTTCCTACAAACTTCCTGAACTCACTATGTTTGGCCTGTCTGCTCCCTTTGCACCCCACCCGCCCCGACGCCACCCATTTTTCCGAAGACTGAGGCGACACGAGGCGAATCTGGACCGTCAGGCTGAGCACGCCAGGTCTGACACTTCCCATCCAAGAATGGGTCAAACAAAGAGTCTGAAACCGGAATTAGTTACCCACGTGGATTTCCCGATGATGCGATGATGTGCACTCGTCCTTTACTAACACAGAAATGCCCCTGTGATTCATTTGATTTCAGTTGAATCAAAGTTTGCAGATTAACCAACGTTTTCTGCTTTTAACTGGTCGGGGAAGCAGGTGTCTTTTCCAGCGTTTTCCTCTGTGTGACGCCTGTTTTAATCATGTTCTCGCTCCTTCTGTGTCACTTTCAATAATCATTGACGATCTCCCGTCTGCTCCTGGTCTGTGATCATTCGCATGTCTCCTTTATCTTCTTTTGGTCCTCCGTTTAAAAATGCAGACATAAGGATTTTATTTGTTTGGCAGGTCGATGGTTGTGACTTTTTTTTTTGTTTTTTATTTTAGTGTTGTCAAAGAGGAAGTCCCAGACAACGATCAGGAAAGAGGCAGCGAGGAAGCAGAGGGGGTAGGTGGAGATTCAGCGTCAAGCTGGTGGCTTCCCCTGTGACATGAAACATCATACCTGTTATTTTGATTCACCAGGAAGGCAGCGAGCATGAGGACGGGGAGGATGCGGATGGTGAAGACGAGGACTTTGACACTGAGGAGATGTCCGAGTCTGACTCGGAAGAACTGGATGAGAAAGGTAGAATATGACGTAAATTTGAAAGCTGCCTTGGCAAGCCGCAGAGCGAAGTAAGAGGTTGAAACGGAGCCTGGTTGATGTGTTGATGCTCAGAAAACGTCCAGGCTGATCTGGCCAACATCACCTGTGAGATCGCCATCAAGCAGAAGCTGATCGATGAACTGGAGAACAGCCAGCGGCGACTCCACACACTCAAACAGCAATACGAGCAGAAGCTGATGATGCTGCAGACCAAGATCAGAGACACGCAGCTGGAGAGAGACAAGGTGCTGCACAATATGGGTAAGACGCACGCCAAACCTAATGGATCTTCTTACCGACATGCATGGAAAGAAGATCCCACAGCATCCTTGAAAGACCCTGAAAAGTCTGTATTTTCCTTTTTCATGAATTGCATTTCCTTTAAGTTTCCATGCAGGTAATTTTGAAGCTACCCACAAAGAACATGGTAGAGAAGAAAAAAATAACAACTCAGTTCTGATTTTCTCAATCTTCAGGTTCAGTGGAGTCCGGCTCGGAGGAGAAAGCCAAACGGATCAGAGCTGAATACGAGAGGAAGTTGAGTTCGATGAACAAAGAGCTGCAGAAGCTGCAGTCGGCGCAGAAGGAGCACGCCCGCCTGCTGAAGAACCAGTCGCAGTACGAGAAACAGCTCAAGAAGCTCCAGCAGGATGTCACTGAGATGAAGAAGACCAAGGTACAGCTCGCGAACCACTTCTCCTTCAGACTTGCTGCAGTGAGGATTATAATTGATGCTGTACTGGGTTTGTCCACCAGGTGGTGCTGATGCGCCAGATGAAGGAGCAGCAGGAGAGGAGCAGGGCCAACGAGTGCCGCAGGAACAGAGAGATCGCCTCTCTGAAGAAGGACCAGCGCAGAGCAGAGGCAGGAGTGGCTGATGCACTCACAGATAACTACTTGCATTACCTACAGTTGTTTTGTATCTGTTTTCAAATCCTTCTCTCTTTACAGCACCAAGTAAAGCAGCTGGAGGCCCAGAAGAGACAGCAGGAGCTGATCCTTCGCAGGAAGAATGAAGAGGTTAAAAAGACTAAGTGACTATAATGACGTTTTAAACTGCTATTTTCACAACTTATTGTTTAACCTGATGCACAGGTGAACGCCCTGAGGCGACAGGTGAGACCAGTGTCGGGGAAAGTGAGCAGAAAGGTGAGCTTACCCGAACCTGTCCAGGAGCCGTCACACAGAGGGATCCCTGGAAGGCAGCACTTACCGGGTGCAAGTCCTGCCAATGGTGCCAGGTACTGTGTGTGTGTGTGTGTGTGTGTGTGTGTGTGTGTGTGTGTGTGTGTGTGTGTGTGTGTGGGTGTGTCTTTGCAACCACTGACAGTCACACCTCCCTATTCAGGAGCTCTCCAGTGCGGATGGGAAGTATCTATCTGAACAGGACAGCCAGGGCCAAATGGCAGTCTCTAGAGCGGCGAGTCAGTGACATCATCATGCAGAGGTTGACCATCTCCAACATGGAGACAGATATGAACCGTCTCCTTAAGGTAATGCATCGGGATAAAAAAAAACTTGCAACACGATGGCCATTTCACCCATTTTTGGTAGATATGAGACTACTTTTCATCACCTCTCTCCTCGTTGTTTCTCTAGCAACGGGAGGAGCTGACCAGGCGGAGGGACCGGGTGTCCAGGAAGAGGGAAAAGATGGCAGCCGATGGCGCAGATGCAGACCGCTCCCTGGCGTCCCTGAATGAGGAGCTGGAGTCTCTAAACGCCAACATCGATTATATCAACGACAGCATCGCCGACTGCCAGGCAAACATCATGCAGATGGAGGAGGCCAAGGTGCGAGAACACCAACTGCAGTATATCTTCTCAAGCATAACCCCTTTGATAAATGAAGGTTTTAAGTATGAAAGTACATATTCTTATAATTAGCTGTACTATACTGATTCTAACAGAGCAAAGACAGTCATCAGTTTGAATGACGTGCATGTGTCAAACTATTACTCCTAAAGGAAACCAGTTTAAATAAGGTGATTGGCTGGAGCTTTGTTTATTATGGTTTGGGGCAGGTTACCACTCTGTTTGTTTCCATTTCATGAGGCCAGTGTGAAGACCTTTATTTTTCATTTAACTTTTATTTCTTTTATTAATGCTTACATGAATCATACAGTTCCAGTTGTCCATCTTGGTTCATACATGGAAAAAATGTCCAAACAGTCCAAATGACTGCGTTTCCAACTGCTGTCCATGTTGAAACAAGAGATAAAATTGTTTTGCAAAAATTATATATATTATGTATTATTTTTTTTTCTCATGCTAATTTTGGATATTAGAACTTTGCAAAGAAATTCAGTGTTGTAACCTTGGCGCACGATAAGCAGTCGCCCCAGATACAGAGGTGGTGCAGGTTCAATCCTGGCCTGTGACCCTTTTAAGTTACTTTGCAATTTTGAGCCACAGTTGAATTATTTTTACCGACACAAACTCTGAATTTGAAATAAAAAATTTAACTTTAGAAAGCTACAGCACTGTTTGAAATGCTGGTGGTGTTTGCCGATCGCCTCCCTGTTTCCGGTCTTTCCGGTCTTAGTGCTACCCCAACATGTTTTAGTTATACTGTATTTATTTATCGACTTCCCTGCTGAAGCTGAATTTCTCATTTTGGGTTGCAGGAGGAAGGCGACACTGTGGATGTTGGCGCTGTCATTAGTTCCTGTAGCTTATCGGAGGCCCGTTTCCTTCTGGACCACGTGGTGACCATGGCTATCAGTAAGGTACGACTGGCCCTCTTAACTCACTGTCACTACTGTCGGCTGATTTAGTCACGTCTCTGAGCGACTTCAGAGTCTCAAAACCCTTTGAGTTTTCACATTTTGTAATGATTCCCTCATCATAAAACAGATTGAGGTCATTTTGTCTCCTAATCTCCAGCCTGTTATCCAGGATGGCCATAAAAAACAAAAGAAAAAGGTTTTAGTGAGTCCTGATGGTTTTGAGGTTTGGGTGCTTGAGGTGCTTCTATGACTAATCAAGAAGCTCACACACCTGTCTGTCTCATAGTTTACAACGGATCTATGAAAGAAAACCGAGAGAATTGTCCCTAAACCTGCATCCATGCTTTAATTTCTGCCGCCTACCTGGGGCTGGGTTGCAGCGGTAAGCAGACGTACCAAAGATCTGGAGGACGTGGGTTGATCCTCCAGCTCTTCCAGGGAAGCATTAAGGTGTTCCCAAGCAGACTGAGCGATACAGTCACTTGAGTGAGTCCTGACTATGGCCTAAGACCATTTTCCTGGTGGAGCATGTCTCTCCTCAAGACCTGGCTTGGATAACTGAGCTCCTCAATTCCAGTTACTTGTATTCTTGATTGCATTTGTGCTTTCACTTCCTACAACTGATGGAGATAGATGAGCATTGGCATGTGGGATCGACCGGTGACGTGAGTCTTGCTCTCAGACTCAGTTCTCTTGACTACTACAGACCAGTATGGGATCTTCATTAATGGCGATGCTGCTACAACATGCCCTTCAGTCTAATGCTCTGACTTACCCTGATACTTGAACAAGACCCAGAGGTACTCAAACTCATTAAACACAAGCCATTCTTATGAGGTTCCCGGTAAGGGCAGTCCATCCTTTTCCCGACTGGAAACCATGTCCTCAGATTTGGAGGTTCCCATCCTGCTAGGCTGAGCACATGCTGGAGGTCTCGGCTCAGTGAAGCCAATGGGATTATATTGTTATTGACGCAAAAAGCAAAGAAACAATCTTAAGCCAAATCAGCTGGAAAGCTTCTGCCACCTGATTGAAATTCTGTTCATAAAGGTTGTGCACAGTATCAATGACAAACCAAATCTGGTGTAAATAGTGTTTCAATAAATACATGGTGGCGATGGCATCGTCGTGTTTTTATCGTGACTCTTCCCGTCCGATCCAAGTGAGCTTTAATGTTAAAAATAAATCCCAGAGGAAAACCTGGTTGGTGGTTAGCCCTCGCAGCGAGAAGGATCCTGGTTCGAACCCCAGCAGGAGTCTTTCTGTGTGGAGTTTGCCTGTTATCCCCATGCTTACATGGGTTTCTTCCAGGTTCTCTGACTCTGGGCTAACAACCTGTCAAGGGTGTACCCCTGGTTGTGTCCAAAGAGAGCTGGGATGAGCTCCAGCAGATCCCTCAGGTATTAAACGATGGATGGAAGGAAAATGTCAAGAATCACTGCCAGGAAGATTTGAGACCACCATCACTGCCTAAGATGGACTAGTTGGGTGAATGGGGTGTTTTAGTCTTAAATTTTAGTAGTTTAACAAAATACAGTTCCCCAGACAGCTCGCAGTGCACTCACAATTAATCAATGACAAACTAAAAGCCTTTTATTTCGAAGATGAAAGAGTCAAAAACATTTTACACTGTTCATGGTATTTGCTGACTCATGCGGCCCTTGTCGCAGCACGCTAATCCAACATAGGTCTCGTTTTCAACCTTTACAATATTATTGTCTGTAATATCTGTATACATTTTCTTGTATTGTTACCATATATTATTGAGCATCGGAGCAAATTATTAACAATTTTTCTGTTTCTCTCAGTCTTGTTCTATTTGTCACCATGGCTCCTGATGAGATTAAGTTCGGTGAGACGTTAAATGGAGAAACTTAATTAAATTTAGTCTTTATTAGATTACGCAAGATTAGATTTGATGATATCTAATTGGTCTAATGAGGATGTGGTTCAAACCCAGGAGCTAAAAAGAAGCCAGGCAGCACGAACGAAGAAGTGGTCATAATACTCGTTTCTGTTTTCTCGTTTGAGGTGTGTTTACACGTACCTGAACAATTAAGACATTTTATTTTTTTATGCCAATCTGGGTTCTGGATCTGCTTGTCAGGGGCTGCAGGCGGCCCAGAAGGACTCCCAGCTAAAGGTGATGGAGGGCAGACTGAAGCAGACGGAGATAAATAGCGCCACCCAGAACCAGCTGTTGTTCCACATGCTGAAGGAAAAAGCTGAGATCAATCCAGAGCTGGATGCCCTGCTGGGCAGCGCTCTGCAGGGTAGGTAGCCCCAGTAAAATCCATACCAGTCTGAGCATGTGGACTTCAATCACATTTTCCATTTTCAATCATCTTTTCTTTAACCAAGACGCAGCACTTTAATTCACAGGCTTCGGTTTCCTCAGATACTTAAGCATTTATCACTGGAACAAACTTTTTATTTAAGTTAAATTGACAGTAAACTCCACACATTCTAGCTTGGAAATTAAAGTGTAGCGATTTTCTCATCTTTGGGTTTGATTTTGATTTGATTTCTGTTTGTTTTCTCTGTTTTGTTGCTGTGAATTCAGAGTTAGGGTACCTGTCGCCTGGTGAGTAAGAGACGTGTAGATGTTTGTGTTTGAGAAAGCACACTACATGATTTCCATCATATGTCCTTCCAACTTATGAAGTTCGTGACATAAACTCAAAATACCTGAAAAAATACACTGAAGTTGAAAAAAATGACTTTTTTGTTCAAAAGTTGACAGTATTAGCTGACTTTCTAATTTCTGTATTTTCCAGACTATAAGTCACACTTTTTTTCATAGTTTGGCTGCGATTTATCCTCAAGTGGGACTTATATATATATATTCATATATATAATCTCACACGTTTTAAATGTTAATTCACACTGACCGACATGACCAAGGAGTAAACGTCACTTGGACTTGCGAGCTTGTTATCTTACATTTGCCTATTCAGCCTCAAAGGTATGTTCTTTATGCTATTGTGAAGCCACTTATAGTCCGAAAAGTACGGTAAATGGTAAATATTCAAAAGTTTTCTCTTCAAGCATGTCTTTACAGCTCTGATTATGGCAGCCTGTTTTTAGGGGGTGGAGTCAGCCACTTGACTCCACCCTCACTCTTCTATGTGGGGTACATTTGTGAAATCAGTAACCGTGCTTCCACAGTAGTTTTGACACAAAACTTAAGCCATATTTCAAAATGTTGATTTTAATTCAACTGCAAACTGACTGCATGTCCTTTAACATGCTTATTATGCAACAAAGTTGTGTTTTCTCCTTTCATGATTAGTCCTACCAAGAATAATGGAAACATACCTAGTGTTGGAACTTCATGCTTCCACTTCAGAAGAAGTGTGAACGCCGAATTCAGTTGGACAGTTCTCTTCTGATCTGGGTTTGTGATGTCACAGTACCCTGTCAATCTGACTGGCTCAGTGAATGATACGTTTTCAGACCTAGACAACCCCATGTGAAGTGGTCGGGCAGTGTTGTGTGTTTATGTTATGCAGTTTTTTTTTGCCTCAAGTCACATAAATGAAGAAGTGATTTTTTTTTTTCTCTTTATTAAAATATGTCCACTACAAAAAACAAAACACAAAGAAATTTCACCTTTAACATTCCGAACAGTCATGACCCAGCACCATATAGATTTTTTTTTTTTCTTCACAGGATCAGTGCACAAATAAGCAAACTGTTAAACGTTCACCAACGCATAATAGTTGATTTGGATGTACTAACACATTATCAATGCTATTATGCCACTATAAACATCAAAAAGTAGGAAATCTTGTAGTGTGCATTTCTGTTAAACTAACCCAGGTTGAGTAACTCTGTCATGACGTGCATGATGTGTCTCCCCACCTGCTAGTCAGTTCCACGTTACTAAGATGCTGGTCACTGAAACTTAACTGTAAAAACCTGACGGAGTCACAGCTCGGAGCTGCAGTCTTGTCTACACGCCAGTTTGTGTGTCTGCTTTTCTGTGTCTGTATCTTTTATATGTCTCTTTCATGCTTTCTCTGTTCATCCCACCCCTGATTATCTCCCTTAATGTTCCACTGGGGTCAGTGATTGACTTTGTTTTGAACTGCTGAAGCTGATGTCATTGTTGTGTTTTAATGTCCACCTTCCTGAATGGAAACTGCCTTTTTACGGAGACGTGTGCAATCTGTCTTGACGGAAAAAGAAAAAACAAGTGGTTTCCAAATTCAGTGGATGTTTTCCAATGTAAGTGTGTGTGTGTGTGTGTGTGTGTGTGTGTGTGTGTGTGTGTGTGTGTGTGTGTGTGTGTGTGTGTGTGTGTGTGTGTGTGTGTGTGTGTGTGTGTGTGTGTGTGTGTGTGTTTCCAGGAACTGATAATGGAGATGAGAGCAGCAGCGACGAGTCCAATCCCAGTCCAGCCACAGATGGCAGGTGAATACTACGGTGGTCCCGAAGGCCAAAAAACACAATACACCAAAAAAACAACAACAAAAAAAACTAACTGAGCAGTTTCTAAAAAAAACAACAAAAGATGAGCATAAAATCTCACAAAAACATACATTCACAAAATGCAAAAAAAAGAAAATTTACAAAGAAAAACTTGGTCTTGCTTTTAAATAAATTTGTATGAAATACGCAAAATGCCCTCAGAGTTCAGTGCAAGGAAATGCCAAGTTGTCAACGGAAAACTGAACAGAAACGTTTATTACAAACTTCCCCGTGGAAGTTGGAAAGTTTCAACGAGTTTTGTAACAATGTTAGTGATCATGCAGGCTCCCAAATGAATGACTGGACATCCAAACGTTTCTTATAAGTTTGCAGAAACTACTCGAAACTGACAGTAACTCACAGACATGCACTAGTTTTGTTAAATCTTACCCTCTTTTAGGCTCATTTAGTCAGAAAATCCATCAAATGCAAATTGAAATACAATATTTACTCCAGAGGCCACATCACAGTCTTACTTCATGACCCTGAAGTTAGTTTGTGTCTGGTCTATCAGAGGCACTTTTAGCAACTCACAAGCCACAAATCAAAAGTGAGTTTAAGGTTTGTGTGTTTCAGCAATTCCATGCAGTTTGAGTGTGAATCGGCTTCACGTTTGCTGACAACGACTCGGCTGTGGGACTGATTTCCCACAACGGCCTCTCCCGCCCCCCCTAACCCCCACCTCGGTCTGAGCTCCGAACTGACCTGCTGTTAACGCACATTAATATCACAGCTGCAGTTTGCATGTTAACAAACTGCAGCCTAATATTGAGATGTCTTAAGTATTACATTTTACCTCTGATAATATACTAGGTTTAACTATATATGTGCATGTGACAGCTAAAGGTGAAATGCTGCAGTTTCATTTGTGTCATGTTATTGTCAGCGAGCAGGCGCCTCATGCACAGATGCCTCAGTCCCTGTGCAGCCGGTCCAGTTTCGAATCCGACCTTCTTCTTTTTTTATTAGAGAGGAAACGGTGATCTTGTAGTTTCTGGTTTTCCATTCAGTCGTGTCACTTCCTTGACATCACGGTGTTGTACACACATGCTCAGGTCTCCGTGACCTGGCTGACTGGGGCCCTTTGACACAGGCTGCTGCTGATGTTATATCAGTCACACCTGAGCCTCTGCTGTTACGGCGGGACAAGCCCGAATGCTTTCTGCGAAAAGGGCTCATCAACTTCAATGGCTGCTTCGTGTTTCTTAGAAGTACGGTACATCTATTTTCAGATATTTATGGTCATTGTAGTTCTGCTCAGGTTGAAGTTTGATAGAATTACACAAAATGATCAGTCTGCTTGTACAGTTATATGGTTGATATGGGTTTTTTTGTACATTCTGCCTCTTCAGAAAGCGTACGTGAGCACAGGTTACGTTTTTATCAGGGCTAGTTGATCTACATGGTCATATGACGATCATATCTTTTGCCCCAGTCTGCTTCTGCTGTTGTGTAATCTCTCCGAAATCAAAAACTAGGACGTAACCAAAAAGTGTATAAGAAGAACTGGACAACGTGTGTTTTGTGTTTTGAGTGTTTGAGTTTTTCTGACACCTGCTTTTCCTCCTCCTACCTTTATTTCTTTATATACCTTTTACCGGATGTGGTACAAAAACAAATTAACCTCCTCGTACAGTTGTCATAGATGGGAAATCTAGTTATGGAAGCCAAAACCATTTTTTTAACCAGGCTGTAAGAATGTTTTCTTTGATGACAAATACAATATGTGATTATTATCCATTTCTGTTTCAAAGTTGGGCATTTAAAAATGTAGACTGACTATAAAGCTATGAAAAAAATTATAAAAAATGCTCACATGCAGAAAAGAAGGGGCGGAGTCTGGTCAACTGGCTGATCATACCCCTAAAACTGGATGCTGTGAAAATAGTTTTTAAAACTTATAATAATGCCTTTTGTGTTGTAACTCTGTGTTTCAGCTCACTGGCATCCGATTTGATGAAGTTATGTGGTGAATCCAGACCAAGAAATAAGGTACTAAACATATTTGTGGATTTATTTAATTGTATTTAACTGCATTAAGAAAAGTGCCATTTTTGTTTAGTTTTTAGTTGGAGTATCTTTTAACTGGACCATTGATCTGTGAATCTAGCGATTGTCGGCACTAACCTTTCTGTTCCCGCAGGCTCGAAGGCGAACCACCACCCAGATGGAGCTGCTGTATGCTGCCACTGGGGATCCTTCCTCTGAATCCCCCCCCGGAGACTTCTCGGCCTCTCTGTCGCCCCTCACGGAGACCCTGGATGGGCCGCCGGACGTGCAGAGTCGACCAGCGAGTCAAACTCGGGACCGGGAGCAAACCCTCTCACCATCTGCGCTGTCTGCCAGGCCAGCTGGCATGTAAGTGCCAAAGACTAAGTTTCTTTGTGCTTGACAAAAATATCAAAGCTTGGCAGTTCTTCATTCGGTACCTCAGAGGAGTCTTCTGTCCTATTGAACTACTTATTTATTCAAAAAAACAGCAAGAACCCTGATGCTTTAAATCCTTGTAGGTCTGGGTCCAGGTCACCTACGGGGATTGAGAGGAAACCGTTTGAGCGCTCGCCACTCAGCCGCAGGAGGACGCAAGAGAAAGGACCCACAGCGTCGCACATCCCAGCACCGACACAGACACTTCCTGTGGCCGCAGCTGACACTAAAACTAAAACCAGCGACTACAAATCACCGTAAGTCAGATATAACCATAACCAGCTCAGCTTCATCGTTCTGTCAGATTTCTTATTTCCCGGTTGACTGTCATGCAGATCTGTAGAGTACCTCAAAATTTAAGAAATATTTCACTTCATTTATTTGAGACATGTCAAAGTTTATTACATCTCTCTATATATATTTTTTTACTTTACTTGCTTCTCTTCTCTTAGGTTGGAGGAATCACCTGTATTTGAAGGTCACAGGTAATCCACACCTTAAGTCGTTTTTTATTTACGTTAGTTTCTCTCATGCTACTTGTAAGTTAAACCTCTTGAAATGCATAATAAAAAGTAAATCATCTTCAGTGATGATTCAAAGTGTGTGTTGCTCTTTTTATGCAACAAAATCACAAAAGCTTCCAGCATCAGCAGTTCATTATGAATTTAAATTACTGTCAGGTGTTTTCTGTCAGTGGGATGTAACCAAATGTGAGTGCTCATCATCTTTGATAACAAATAACTAAAAGAAACTAAGATCTGAAGTTTGAGCATCACAACACGTACTAATGAAAGTGTTTGATGGCGTAATTAAAGACGATTTGTGGGTATTTATATAGATATTAAACCAATAAAACATCTGAAAGGAGCAGGCCATGTGATGAAGTGTCTCCATCCTTAAAAGTTCACAACTCACAGATAAGTGGATAATTTTTTTTTTTAAATTACCAAGTGACCTGTTTTGTTTCATTTTTTAAAATCAACTTGACGATGGATGATGTCATTAATACAGAAGTATAGAAATTCAAAAGGGGTGGGGTCAAAGTTCCACTTTATAAGATGATAATTAAAAGAAATAAAGGGTGGAAAATAACTAAACCCTATTATGAAACGCTATTTCTGTTTAATGTGAATTGCAGAGGTGTGATCAATCCCGTGACGGCACCTAAGAACATCCGGGGGGCCAAGATTCAGTGCGTCCACGTGGCTGAGGGCCACACCAAACCTGTTCTCTGTGTTGACGCCACAGACGACCTGCTCTTTACAGGCTCCAAAGGTAACAAAAACAACTAAAAATGACACTGTTATCTCTGAAATCAGGTTCTGCTTTTTATTTCAAACGATCGTGCATGTTGTTCGTCTCAGATAAAACGTGTAAAGTCTGGAACTTGGTGACCGGTCAGGAGATCATGTCTCTGGCGGATCATCCCAGCAGTGTGGTATCAGTCAGGTATCGGTGGATTTGTTTTGCTTTTGCCGATAATACTGACGTTTTACACGCGTTTCTTTGAATCATTTGCCTTTCTTTGTTACGTTTTAGATACATGTCTAGCCTTGTCTTCACTGTTTCCACTTGCCACATCAAAATCTGGGACATACGGGACTCTGCAAAGTGTATCCGCACACTAATGTAAGCACAAATGCTCAAAACAAAAAATAAATGCAACGTAGAACGGTCTTTTTTTTTGTTTTTTTTTTAATGCATCATGAGGGGTTTGTTGGCTGTCAGGTCGTCAGGCCAAGTGGCTTCGGGGGACTCGTGCTCATCCGTCAGAAGTTTATCCATCCCACCAGGAGAGAGTCAGATCAACCAGATCGCCCTCAACCCTTCTGGTAGCTTCCTGTACGCTGCTGCTGCAAACGCTGTGCGCATGTGGGACCTCCGCAAGTAAGTGACACTTACGGAGACTAGAGTTTGAGCTTCGTTTCTCTTTTGATAAATGAGCCAGGTCCTGCTCAAGGTTTCTTCCCTCTTAAAGGGGAGTTTTTCCTTGCCACTGTTTGGCTTAAGGTTTTTCTTCCACTAGGGGAGTTTTTACCTGCCGCTGTTTATGTAATAATTGCTCGGGGGTCATGTTCTGGGTCTCTGGAAAGCGCCTAGAGACAACTTGTGTTGTAATAGACGCTATATAAATAAAATTGAATTGAATTGAATTGAATAAACACGTTTGATTAATCTTTTCCTCAGGTTTGTGTCAACTGGAAAGCTGACTGGCCATTCGGGACCTGTCCTGTGTCTAACTGTTGAAAAGTTGGGCCAAGGACAGGACGTGGTGCTCACCGGCTCCAAAGATCATCATGTTAAAGTAAGAAATGATCTCCACATCTGCCATAAGTTGTGATAACAGTTCAGAAGTGTCACTGGCACGTTGTTTTTCCAGATGTTTGAGGTGGCTGAAGGTGCTCAGGGCAGCATCCCCTCCAGCCATACGTTTGACCCCGCCCATCAGGACAGCGTGGAGTCTCTGACTGTCCATGGAGATGTTTCCTACAGCAGCTCGAGAGATTGTTATATTAAGAAGTGGGATTTGGCCAGCAGAAGGCTTTTACAGGTAAAATGAAAACATAATATTAGATACGTTTGAGTCTTTTCTGCCTGTTTTCAAAGCTGCACAAATGATCTTAGTTGCAGAGTAAGACTATAACAGTTATAACGGGCTGTTTTATCCCCCAACAGTCCGCCAGTACCCAGGCAGACTGGGTCAGTGCTCTGGGGGCGGTGCCAGGATCCACGATGCTCCTCAGTGGCTGCAGAGGAGGGCTGCTGCGCCTATGGCACACTGACTCATTAGCGCCCCTCGGTGAAGTCCACGGCCACGACAGTCCCATCAACGGTCTGGCCACCAACAGCACCCAGCTGTTCACCGCCTCCGAGTAAGTTACGGAACGTTTTCATCTGAAAATACATTTTAAAACACTTTTTAAATCCTTCTTTGTAGTTAATTAACCTTTTTGTGGTTTTTGGTAGTGACCGCACAGTGAAAATTTGGGAAGCCAAAGGATCTCTGGACGATGTGACTCACTGACAGCTGATCTCTGACATTCACACGAATCCAACGATTGTCCACTGACCATCAATCAGGCAAACATGAGTCATTTCACAGGTTATTACATCAGCTATGCAATGACGACTTGCTGATTGGGGGATCCAGACACTGCATGGCATTCTGGTGACAGGTGTTGGCCCAGAATTACCTTAAAAAAGGGAATACCAAACTAGTCAAACGGTCAGTAGTTATCAATGCTTTAGGTCAACATAGATCACCATAAACACAATCCCGCCTCATACGTCTCAGTTAGAGCTCCAGTGACGACAGGACAGCTGCAGCAGGGAAATACTTGCAACGTATTAAAAGCAGTCGTGCATTTCTTGATCCTGGCGTGTCTCCTTTTCCTTCAACCCCCAACCCCAACTTCAGCACATGAAAACTGGGATAGATCTATGCATATCATAAAATGTTCCCGCAGCCGTTGAAAGAAAAGAAAAAACAGGTATGGATGACCCTTTTTAGCTTCCTCACATCAACTGGTCTTGGTCTAAACCAGGACTGTTGAAAGAGCGTCTTCTCCACCCTCAGCAATAACTGTGAGTCTGTCCTGTGCTTTTACACGATGGCATGTTCTGTCTTCCTGGATGTGCTGTACAGGTCGCTCCAGGTTTGTGTGCATGGTGTCATTTGTCAAGGACCAAACAACTACTGGAACACTTACTGTTAAGCTGTTACTGCCAAACCCTCGACGTGAATTTGAAATGGAGGCTTCTAAATAAACTGTTTGTGCTTCGTCAACAGGATTCTTACACATGTTCCTCGCTGTCAGCATTCACTTTATGACTCGCATCTCATTGTCATGTTTCCATGTATCACAATTTAATATTATTTTAACAGACTTGAAGCTGTAACAGTTGAAAGGACAGTCAGCTATGTGGCACACTAAATGCTTTAACTAATATGCTGATGCTTGTTGCCATAACAATCTCATCAGTCTACCATGTAAGAGCAACTAGTTTGCCATACCTAAGAATATGGGTGGTAATTATATATCTTGCCTATATTATACTTAACAGCGTCATCACACATTTATTAAATGATACCATTAGTGCTTTCAGTGACTATAAATAACTTTGTTAAATGACTAAGTTGTCTAATATATAGGTGAAGATTGGCCCTGGGTGTTTTATTACGTCAATAAGACAAATCGAAACGTCTGAATATGTTCATGTCATCCTGTCAAAACATCATCCTGACTACATATTAAAGTCTTCTAAGTCTTCTACGGCTTATAAGCACTTACATGTCCTGAAGAGACATTTTGCAACCAAAATATTGTTTCCTGTAAAACAAAAAAGTAGCACTTACAGTTATGATGCTATTTAGTGTTCATCAACTATGATTATAATATTATAACTGTTCCACAACTGTTGCAGCGTAAAGTCTGTATTCCAACAACATGTAGCTGCTGTCTCACAAAACCAGCTAAATGCTAAATTAGCTTTGATTTTAAAGGCTAGTTGGCCAAAGTGGTTGACAGCTTCCAAACAGTACGTTTCTTTCAGCAAATGTGTATATTTTAAGACAAATATATGGTTTACAAATGGTTCATCATCAACCATGTGTTTGTCACGTTTCAGAAGCCGTGACAGAATGTAGACTTGCACTACGAAGCTAGTCTAGTTAGCTTTTAGACCAGAACCTTCTGTTATAATCAGCAGGCCACAATCCGACTCACTGGTTTAGGAAAAGCACAGGAACATTACTAAGAAATGGAAATCTCATTTGGACTGTACTACAACAGTAGTACAACGGTTAAGACGTCTCAGCGTTTCCTAAACTTATACTGGTGTCGCTACGTGAGACTGGCGCGAAAAAGGACGTTTTTGTTGATGTCAGCAGCCAGCTAGCTTTCTCCGTTCTTTCTTTAAAGCCTCCGTGGCTTTAAACCTCGTTTCCACTTGCCCTCTGTCAATCCAAAACGCAGAACATGCCCCCTGGTGTCGCCGTGAGGAACTACAGTTCTTTCTGGATGGGTCGGCTCAGTCCTAATGCTAACACGGTTGACACTGTCAACTCATTGCTGCCATGGAAGAGAAAAGTATTCTCTAGTTTCTAACTAACTTCACTACTTGGCCAAATTACTATAAAGTGTTTGTTTTCAAAAAGTGCACAGAAGCAAAAGGAAACGAGGCGTCGGTGGGTGTTTTAGTTCGCTGTCGGCACATTTCCGTCTAGGTTCTTTCATTCTGCTCACTGTTGTCTTAGTGTTAATTTTGGTAAATATACAACTCCGTTACCAAGTGCATTTTGCAAGTACAGCCTGTAGTTTAATATTTAATCTTCAGTAAGAGGGATAATGTGAACTCAAATAAGTCATGTTGTTGGACTCAAGCACCTTGCAGTTACTAAGATGCATCGTGAGGTCCACTTTGCGGAAGCATCTATTCATGAAATGTGTATCTTCCACCAACCAAATGACTTGTCCTGTTCTCATTCAGTTTTCCGTTTGCAGTTCCACTCATTTCTGCTGTTTTAGGATTTTTGTAAACAACACATGCTGAGTTGAGCATTGCAGACAGCATTCAGTCTTTTAAATGTGTCAAAAATGCTATTTATAGATACATTTTTGGTTGGATATTTTTTTTCCCTCGTGTCTTCTTCAGTGATCCACTGTGAATTTACTCAATCTAATGCCTCTGATGTTTTTGTGTCGTAGCCGATGGTTTGCACAGATAGATTTCTCCATAATCAGAGGCGTATTGTGAGTGCCTGTAATGAATCCTAAATTGTACGTAGAGTTACTGTTGAATCATTATTTAATCAGTGCAGACCACCTCATTTTAAAAAGGTCAGGTAAACTCTTTTTTTCTTACTGTATCATGAACACCTATTAGATTTATGAATTAACACAGATTTGCTGCTCTGGTTTGGATTTTGGTGGAAGGGATTAAAAAACTGCACTGTAAAAGTTTGCCGTTGAATACATGGTACTTCTAGTTCACAGAAAATTGGACATGCTGCCTAATTCTAGTACCACTCTGTTGTTAGTTGTACTGTTTTCTGAAATTTGATTGTAAATCTGTGTAAATATGATCTTTTCTCCCTGCTTATTTGCTTGTGCATATATTCAGGTGACTGACATGAGATGCAGTGTGAAAAAATAAATTGTAATATAAAAAAATATTTTGACAGTGTAGTGAGTCTTTTATTCCAACTTTGTATTAATGTGTTACAACCACATGGTGGTGGTAATGTATAATGATGACTGAAATTTAAGCTCTGCAGATTCAGGGAATTTAAGGTGCACCTGATTATATATCCTTTCCATCCTGACTGGAATTAAATTACAGGATGGGCGATAAAACAACTCAATAAATGTAATACATTAGAATGCAACAGCTTGCCCAAATAAGATAGTTGAAAGGTTATGTTATGAAGACATTACTTTAATTTGCTGGATTTCTTTATAGTACAGTGTGCCTTATAATGAAATGCATCTATTACGCAGAACCTTGTTTATCTCTTGTCATTTCTGGGTTCCATCTTCCTTGACAAAATCATCATTTATATGCAGTAATATTGTGTTTCTTGAGAGAATCTAATGTGGAAGACAAGGACAGATTAGGGAAGAGTAAAACTCCCCCGGAAGACAAAAATGAATGTGAGCAAATGATGGGAAGGGATCAATATTTAATGTTCAGCTGTACTGGCACCAGCCAAGTGGTAATTGGCCTCAAGGGAGAAGAGTGCCTGAGCATTGTACGAGTGCTGTGTTGAACCATCCCTCTATTCTACCATACAGAATTACTCCTAAAAATGCTTTGAAACAAACTATACTCAATACAACAGCAGTTTACAGTAGTCATGCATCATATTAAGCAGCTAAACGTCCAGTCTCATGCCCACATCTCATCATATACGTCTGTTGGTTGTCTTGGAGTTAGACGGTGCAGGTATAATTGGGAGCCGGCAGTCGAATCGAATTTTAAACAGCTGATACTCTCAGTATTATCTTAATATCTCTGTCTTTAATGTGTTAGAGTCTACAAATACTCTAAACCATGATCTTAGCCAGTGTGTGGTCACATTGAGATAAGATCTGGACCATTTGGGCTTTGAGCTAGAGCCTAGTCATTGGCAATCATATACTGATCTTTGGGGGTTTGCAAATTCTTTTTTTTGTTTTGTTTTGCATATATAAGACTACAATATTGTATCTGGTATTTTTTTTATGGCTGTGTGAACTTATAAGATCGGTAGTTAATATTGTTTTTATGCATGCTGGATGCATCTAAACTGTAAAAACCATGTTTCCTCAATAAAAATGGATGGGGCACAGACACATCTGGGACTCGATTAGATGTGGTGTTTGAATTTGAACACGACTGCAACTAATGATAAACTTTCATCCAAAGCAACTTACAAAAAGAAGAACACAATCAAACCAGAACTGTAGGCGGAGATTACAATATGCTAAAAGTTGCAATTTCGTAATGGAAAAAAGGCAATTACAAAGAGCAAGTGTAAAGCAAATTAAAACTTAAGCTGGAGAATCAGCTTTAGAAGAGAAGCGCAAAAGAGAGTGAGTCCGTTAGTTCTGTAATGAAGTTCGGAAAGAAGATGAAGACAGAAAAGGTGCAACTTCAGGAGCTTCTCCTTGTTAGATGTCACTAAACAAAATCTGAAAGTACTGCTGGAGTTGAAACAACAACTGGCAGAGCTTCCACGATCACTCTGTCACCGGGTTTGTCACCGACCAAGTGATGAGTAGTGAAAAACCCAGCAGCTACTTCGATCTTGGAAAACCCAGCATAGACCAGCAAGACCAAGCTGGTTGATTTGCTGGTGGATCAAAATGGTCTTGTTGATGTAGGAGTGTCACAATTTTAACTCCAACTTTTCAGACATTTGTACTTACATGACTACTTTCCTGAAACGTTGAAAGTGATGGACGCTCGACAAAATGACCCAGTTGCTCCAACTGTTGATGAACTAGAGGTACTGGAGGTTCATAAAAACTCGTTTCTTGGACAGATGTAATGGATGTGAAATCTAGCTACGTAGACGAAGCTCAAAAACAAAAACAATAACATTTTTTTGGACCAGATAAATGTGTTTATTTCTGCTACCAATTTTGACATTTTAACATGGAGGCCAATGGAGATTTACTCTTTTTCGGGACCTGTCTCTAGTGGCAATTCGACGAACTGCACATCTCGGCACCATGGCGGCCGGATGAAAACCCCAAGAAGTCTGAAGGCACTAGCTGCAAAGCTTTGATATGTTTTTCTTCCTCAAAACATGTACTTTGTATGTCCCAAAACACTAGTAATCTGTGCACGATAATGTAGCTAATGTAGAAAAATGACCAAGTTCCCAACACACAGCGAACAATGTCGATGATCAGGTTTCACTAGAAATCAATAACACCTACTCAGACAGCCATTAAGGGCTGAGAGCTCCTCTTCCGGTTTAATTGAAGCGTCATGTATGATCTGTTTGGATAGTGTATCGTCTGGTCCATGAACATACTGATTGGTGATGCGTGGGCCCAACCAGATGCTCCTGTTTCACCGTTAAGTCTGTTTTCAAAATGTGGTTTGTAGAGACGCAGGTGCTTCGTATTTACCCACAGATTAGAATCAATAGGGGTTCATTTCTATGTTTTAAGTGGTCCCAGATGACATTAACCACATCCTGCCTCCTTTGCTTTTTTTTAGTATTTGGACTAATAGATCCAATGAAACTTTGTAGTTTTGGTGTGCTATCATTGTTGTTTGATTTGAAGGAGATTTACTGTGAATCTCCGAGCTTTTACCTCTGAGTGAAACCATCCGTGGGTGAAAGCGCAGCTGTAGTTAATGGAGAAGGAAGAGGAGGAGAAGGCGTTTGGAAAGCTGGTGGAAAGAAGCCTCCAAAGATGTTTTCCCCAGAGGCGAATGGGCTCAGGAGGAAAGGGTCAGTAGTCTCCTACTAAAAATACCACCACTGCAGTTTTATGACCAGAACTGATGAGCCATGATATTGCTGCCCGCTGTCTAAATTTGAAATACAGAAATCAAGCTTGTCCCCCCCGTCCGGGGATCCCGGTTGTGAAGCGAAACAGATGGGCAAACTGCAACATTTCTAATATGCTCCTAAACGCAACTCAGCATGAAATTAGAAGGAAGAGCATCCCATGTTTTGCTCTCTGGTACGTTTGTAGTCGTAACGAGGAGAAGCATGGAGGGGTGGCCATGTGAGAAGTGTTTTCTCGGGTGGGGTTGGGGGGGGTGGGGTTGCACTGTGAAATAGTGGACAGGCCAAGTGAGCGCTCCAGTTGACAGCGTGGAGTGCTTGGAATTGAATCATCTGCTGTAGATATCTTCATATAATTGCAGATGAGTATTAATTGCGTAAGTGTCAGTGCCTATTAAATCTGAAGGGCTCTTCAGCTGTACTCAGAGCAGTGGAGAGTAAATCAGCACATCATGGTTGATTATAGCGACCTAGGCGTTAAACATCAGGGCAACACTTAGCCATGTCGAGCTACAAGACAAACATTCATGGGAATTTAATGCAGTTGTAAACTGTACAACATAATGTATCCGTTTTCCAGTAAAGGACTTTCTACAATCCACTACTGACATTATTCACAGATAAACCCAGCGTGCATAGATAAAAAGAAAGCTGATGCCTCACTCTTTTTTTTTTTTTTGTCGACAATCAAATTCGTTGCTATTGTTATTTTTGAAGTCGACTTTTGTCGACTATGACGACCAATCGTTGCACCTCTATCGTCTACAGTCCTGTGGATCCTAAACTACTAAATTAAATTTACAACTGTAGTCACAGGAACATCAAGCTGCTTGGAGTTGGTCTTCTAGTCTTTATTTTTAACCTGCTTGTCCATCATTTTCAGGCAAGGCTCTCCTTTGAGAGCCTTGCCTGATGTGATGCCTGATGTGAGCTTTTACCATAAACCGCTGCCTCACAGCTGGACATCAGACCTGCCAACTTCTCACAAACCATTGGAGTGAGATTTTAAAGGAAGTCAGATGCTGCCTAGTCTGTTGTCGCTTCCATATGTAGCGGTCAGAAATACCGCTGCCGACTTATAGGGGTTAAATGTCACTTTAACCCTGAGGAGTTGTAGGTTAGACTTGGTAAACGGGGTTCATGAGGTAATATTCTCATCTTTACCTGAAGTAGTAAGAAATGGAGACAGACAACTCTTGTGGAATGTGCATATGATTTATTTCCACAAACACTGGCTTGTTGCCCGTTTCAGGCCTTGATAAGGGCTGTTGAAGACTCCCAGTAGAAGCAGGGCTTAAGGCCAGCCGTCTTCACCGCCATGGTAGATGAAAGGGTCTCCTCCAGGGCTAAACTGATGTCATGTTTTCATTTTATTCAGCCTCTCAACTAAAAACACCCACATTCGAATGCAGCATGACCACAAGCAGCTTTGCTATTTTGACTAACCTTTTGTACCAACTTACCTCCGTCTCCCTAAAAGACATGACTCAGTATCGTACTGTTTTATAGCACGATCAATCAAGCAACTGTGGATGGTAAAGCAGAGTTGTTCATTCCTGTACCTGACCTGCCGCCTGAAGTGCCCAAAACAAAAACTGGACTGCAGTGGGAGACAACGCTAGTAGTCAGTCAGGTGACAGGCGACACGCTGGTGTCACAGGTCGGATGAGGAGGGACCAGTGCCACCTTCTCACTGACAGGGTCAGATCTGGATCAGATGCTGGTTTGGGAGGAGATACAGCCTTTAACCACCAACAACAACTCCTCAGTATAAGTTGGAGTCTCTACTGTTTTACTATCCTGTATATGAAGGTGCTTAAACATGTCCAGATCAGAAATGAATGAAATAGATAAGAGAAAAAAAACAAAAAATTCTCTCTCTCTCTCTCTCTCTCTCTCTCTCTCTCTATATATATATATATATATATATATATATATATATATATATATGTGTGTGTGTGTCTTGGGCAAAAAAAAAAAAAAAAAGATAAAATTTACTTTTATTAAACTGCAGAGAAGAGAAATTATCTTATTCTCCAAGATGGATTGTTTTATAAATAATAATGGAAAATGTCCTGCTTTTATATATTATAATCACGTCAGTTGTCAGCATATTGCATTTATTTGTACATATCTATATTGGTGTTTTTCAAGTACTGTGCCTTGAATAGAAAGTCAGTCCTAATAAAAGAGTTCATGTTTAATGCATGTTCAGGGAGTCAGCTGCTGAATTATGGCAAATGTGTATCAACATTTTTACCACATGAATTGAAAATCTTTGTGTGTGTGTGTGTGTGTGTGTGTGTGTGTGTGTGTGTGTGTGTGTGTGTGTGTGTGCTGCATATAATGCATCATTGGGCCAGTGTTGCATCATGTGCAGCTCAGACTCCTGACAATGTTCAGTGTGTATCTATTCATTTTTCTTACCCCCTTTTGTGTGTGTTTGTGAGTAAACTCGTCCATCCCACCCATCTACATGGACAAAGAGAGATGGTGTGATGTTTGCCCAAAGGTGCTATAATTGTTTTCACCACCATGCCACACATCAAACCCAGGGCGTGTCTGTGTGAGTGTGTCTGAGACGGCTATATTTAAAGATGTGGCCGGCCAGTAAATACACTGACTAATGCTTGGATGCGTCATTTTAGCGTCATATGACTCTTCCCGCTAAAGTTACATAATCACACACAAACTGATGCAACGCACAGTTGGGTCTTTAAGTATTTCAACGCAATTTAAAAAGAAAAATCTTTTTACCTCTTTAACAGCAATGTGATTGAGGTGAAGAAATCTAAATATGACGCACTATGACGTCAACTGAAGTTGTTGACGTCATTTACCATAGACTGCATAAAAAGATCCGGATAAACCCTCTGGAACATCATCCATGGGTTTTTGTTAAACCGTAAAGAGGACACCCTAAAGGCGAGCGCTCAACCTCGATTAATGAAAAATATTGGTAAATGGTAAAAGAGCAGGTTGTCAGCTGGTTGTAACAGACCTTTACCTAACCTAAGTTACCACTAGATTGATGTTTTAGATTGGCTTGGCTTATGCCACACGTAACCGTCAAACATCTTTTAAACAGATGCATCAGCTTCTGGTTGCAGATGATCGGTCGCTCCCTTATAGTGATCCTTAAACAGTTTTAAGTAGTGTCTGCTGCCTTACCTTTAATTTTAGCCCTTGATCATAGTGGTCTTTGATGGTTGTCTTTTGGTTTTGTGGTGTATATTCAGGCCCTTTATGTCTGTGCTGCAGTTATGCGTAATTTGTAATGATTGTAGCTCTTAGCTGCTTGAAAAGGTGCTTTTAAATCTTGAGTGTTTCTCTATGAATAAAGATTCATGCATAAATGAATGAAGGAAAATACATAAGACACGTTTTACTCACCATTCCATTATTATTTAACAAAAATTTAAAAAACAAAAAAAATCTGGTGGGCAATACTAAGTACACCCTAATTCTGTTTCCATAGGATTTAGGATGGTACTAATTTGAAGGAGTGAACGGCGGAAGCAGGTCAGACAGATACTTTGGAGCGAGACCATGGAGACATTTAAAGACAAGTAAAAGAATTTTAACATCAATGCGTAAATGAACCCGGAGCCAATGAAGTGATGCTAAAATTGCAGTAATATGCTCTCATTTCCCTGCGCCAATTAAAAGTCAGGCAGCAGCATTTTGAACTAACTGCAGTTGAGCAAGTGATTTCTGGCTGACTTCAATGTAAAATGCATTAATCTACAATAATCTAAACGTGTTGTGATAAAAGCCTGGATTAAAATCTTAACGTGATGTCGGGAAAGAAAAGGCTTAACCTTGGCCAGTTTCCGTAGGGGAAAAAATCTGGACTTGACCACCGAACTGATGAGTATTAAAGGTATATTTGACGTCCAGTTTTACACCCAAATGTCTAGTCCACATGCACCTTAGAGGCAACACTAGGCCCAAATAACATGACCTTAGTCTTATCTTGATTAAAGTGTAAGAAATTAAGTAACATCCATGCCTTCATTTCATCAATACACTAATAATTGTTTAGCAGAGTAAGCTTTTTCATGCTATAGTGGTATATATATTTGGCTGTCATCAGCATAAAAGTGGAATTAAAGTCCATGTTTTTGGAGAACTGATCCAAGCAGAAGCAAATATAGAGAAGAAAGAAGAGGGCCAAGAATAGAACCCTGAGGTACTCCGCATGTAAGATTTGCTGTGGAAGACTCCACAGCTCCAAGACGGACGCAAAAACTCCCGGCAGTTAAGTAGGACCTGAACCAGCTTAATGCAAACCCCCGAATACCCACCCAGCTCTCCAGGTGAGACAGGAGAATCCAACTGACCTCAATAAGAAGCACTTGCTCACCTGGAAGGGCTGTTGAACTCAGGACTCACCTGCTCAGGTACAAGAGGAGCTGCAGCTTTGGTGTGCTTTATTTCTGATTATTGTTTCACTGATGACTCTCTGGTTTATGTTCAGAGCCTCTCAGGTTGGTGGGAGGAGCCAGTCGCTGTGCAGGTGTACTGGAGCTGAAATATCTGGGAGAGTGGAGACCGGTGGATGGCTCCTCCTGGACCCTGAAGGAAGCACCTGTCGTGTGTGAACATCTGGACTGTGGTTCTGCTGTTTCTGCAGAGCAGAAAGAGTTGTTCTCTCACATGTCTATGAGGTGGATCAGACACAGCTGTATTCAGTCTGGATCCTTCTTGAGGGACTGTGCAGCACCAACTAACTTTAACATCAAGTTGAATGTCGCCTGCTCAGGTAAGCCCACTGGGGACATTGTTCATGAATTTGGTAAATAAGGCAGACTAACCAGCTGCAATGAAAAACTAGTGGAATCCTCTAGTTCAACCACTTTTGAAGGACTCCATCTTCAGCCTTCTTAGTTGCTGGTTTCCAGAAGCAGGTTCTTTTCTTTCCGTCATGAAAACACCAGTGACCTCAGTGACCATTCACCAGGCTATAGGTTTGTTTATCTCTGCTGTAAAGTTGAACATCTGGACATGAATACATGAATGAAATGCAATGTTTCCTACATCCACAATGGCCTCAGCCTCAAAAACCAGGTGCTCCTCCTTGGTGGAAACACGTTTTGTGGTCAGATTAATCATTGCATCAGTGCTTTGTAAAGGTCATATACACGTTTGTGATGGCAGAAGTAATGCAGAAAAGTACACTGAGATTTCAGAGAACTTATGCTGCCTTCAAGATTGTATCTTTTCCAGGGATATTTATGCATATTTCAACAAAACCACATTCTTCACATGTTACAAATGCATGACAATGCACTGGACTGTCCTGTGTGCACTCCTGACCTGTCTCCAACATTATATGTGTGGAGAACTGGAACCAAATGGGATGACCACTCTGGACTGTTTAAGATATGTTTACTGGAAGAATGCGAGAAAATAACATGTGAATCGTTTCCGTGTTTGATATTCTCAATATCAGAACGAGTTTAAAGTGCTGAGAGAAGCAATGGTGACGTTACAAAGCGGTATAAGCTTTTTTTTTTTTTTTGTGATGTGTTTCATGGCTGAAATTCAAAACTGGGATTTATATTAACAAATAAATGAAGATGATGTGGAAAAATCATGAAATATCTTTGTCTACAAAGCAAGACATAATAAATGGAAGAATCACTGCCCTTGTAAAGTTAACATTTTCCATTTCAACCAAGATGTTTCTGTTTTTGGGTTTTATTAAATCTGAAACAGTTCCATAAATGTTGGGACACAGAATAAAAAATCTCACAAATCCATATTTCATTCACAAGAAGACAAAGAACACATGCCAAAAGTTTAAATGGATGATATAAGCATGTATGTAAGTAACGTAAAAAAAAAAAGTAATTATGCATTTGATGAGATTACCATGGTCCATAAAAGCTGAAGGGGTGATGTTTCCCACTGAGCAGCATTTTATCTTCTTTTAACAGCATGTTTATATTCATCTGGGAGCCGAGGAAACCTGCTGCTCTAGTTTTAGTACAACATGAAAGATTTCCACTTTCCTTTAGCGTTTCTGGATCTTGCCCCCCCCAAATGGCTTTTTCTGTACATGAGGGAGTTTTAACATGCATTTGTGTTTGGCTCAGCTAACTGTGTTTTAGGCATTTCTGGAGATTGTTCCTGAGTTGCAATAAGTGAAGATGTGATCCTGAAATGCCTTTGAGCCTGGGTTCTGTTGTTAAAGATGAATTTGAGATGCTGGAAGTGCGTTGAGTAGAGTTTCAATCACTGACTTGTTTCATAACATCTTTTTCTCATGCGTCTACTGTCGTTTATCTCTCAGTTTGATCTTCTGTAGCATCTACACACAGGTCAGGTTGGTGAATGGCATGTCTCTGTGTTCAGGCAGACGGGAGGTGACGTCTAACCAGTCCAACCAGTGTAACCAGAGATGGTCTTCAGTCTGTGAACCTTACTTTGTCCAGCACAATGCAGAAGTGGTCTGCAAGGAGCTCGGCTGTGGTCCTCCTTCAGTCCTCTAGGGGGTGCTCTGTAGAGATGTGGAGGCTCCCCTGTGGACCACAGAGTTCCAGTGTGGAGTTAATGAGTCTGGTCTCCTGAACTGTAGATGCTCAGACTCAGTTAGAAGCACCTGCTCACCTGGAAGAGCTGTTGGACTCACCTGCTCAGGTACAGTAGAAGAGAAGCCGTGCAGATCCAACTGACCTCAATAATAAGCACCTGCTCACCTGGAAGAGCTGTTGGACTCACCTGCTCAGGTACAGTAGAAGAGAAGCCGTGCAGATCCAACTGACCTCAATAATAAGCACCTGCTCACCTGGAAGAGCTGTTGGACTCACCTGCTCAGGTACAGTAGAAGAGAAGCTGTGCAGATCCAACTGACCTCAATAAGAAGCACCTGCTCACCTGGAAGAGCTGTTGAACTCAGGACTCACATGCTCAGGTACAAGAGGAGCTGAAGCTTTGGTGTGCTTTATTTCTGATTATTGTTTCACTGATGACGCTCTGGTTTATGTTCAGAGCCTCTCAGGTTGGTGGGAGGAGCCAGTCGCTGTGCAGGTGTACTGGAGCTGAAATATCTGGGAGAGTGGTGACCGGTAGATGGCTCCTCCTGGACCCTGAAGGAAGCACATGTGAGCATCTGGACTGTGGTTCTGGTGTTTCTGTCCTCTCACAGATGCGGGTCCTGGAATGACCTCTGGTGACTGGCCTCAGTCAGTGGTTCCCCCCCTAACCCCCTCACCCTAATGCCCACCTGGTTGCCCCGACCTAAACCAACACCCTCAGACGTCAGCTTCGATCCAATATACTTTTTTTCTTTTCATTGTCCTACACTTTTCAGAGTTTAGACTCCACTGAAATCTTGATTGCTTCACTCAAAACCTACTTTGCCAGTGCACATAAACATAATTATATTAAAAAAACAGCATTGTTGTTATAGAGCAAGTGTAGCACAGCCTTTCTTCTTTTTTTCAGTTTAAAAACTTCACGTGAAAACATGTTGTGTGTACTCCCTTGTGTCCTTGTTGTCTCGGAGGCAAACGCACATGAAAACGTGCTATCAGTTCTATTTCCTCTGATAACACACACACACACACACACATGGTCTTTGATAAGCTTATACCAACACACAGGCTGCCGGTGCAACGATTCACAGTCTTACAGTTCACTCTTGAAGCTGCGGTTTCCTCATAATGTGCATCTCCTGCTCAGCCGCTCACATTCATCATGGTGTCACTCATTTCACAGTGAGCAGTGGGTCTTCCTATCAGTTAATTAAATCTGATGTCTATCGTCATGGATGAATGTCTGAGACAGAGATGCAAGAATGGGAGCGTTATTGATGTTTCACTGTAACCATTAGAAATAAAGATATAATAATCTCCTCAATGGTTGTTGAGAATTTTAAAAGTGTGTTGGTTTTTATGCACAAACAGTACGGTTGGATTCAGTGGTTTCTCTTCTCGGTAGCTTTGAATTAAGGTCCATCTGATCCCTGGGTCTGTTGCTGAAGTTTTTTTGTTTTTTTTTCCCAGTATATGCTGAAGTGGAAAGCTGGGAATGATTCAGTGCAGGTGCAAACCAAACACGTGGTCTGACTGATCTAGTCAAGACCACGCAGCAGTGTAAAGATGCACTGGAGATTCCCTCCTTATACCACCTCCAAACTCCACATGCCCACTCATGAGGATCCAGCGAAGTGCAGGATTCTCTCCCAAGCGTGCTCTTTCACAAAGCACTGTGATGTTCTGCAGTCTGAAGCTGGCCCCCTTTCCTCATTTTTAGCGGTCCACAGCCTAACCCCGTTAATCCCTAACGTCTCCGGTCACGGATTCTGCTTCATTCAGTTGGCACTGGAAAAACACTAACATAAATTAAGGCTGAATGAGCCATCCTCACAATCACGTTCCACCTTTCCACATAGCCATTTCAGGCCATTTTCACACCAAATTCCCCGGTTGACCGTACGGTTGGGGTCCTTGCAACATTCAGCTGGTCCTAGTTGGCGTTCACAATGCTCTTTGGGAAACGAACCAAACCTTTTGAGTAATGTGTTCCCCTGCTCGCCTGTTGTGGCGCTGCACCAAGAAATACTGACAGAGACAAGACAAGCGACGAAAAAGAAAACCTGCTTCATTCAGGTTTTGTTTACCCACAATGCCCCGCTTTGTTGTCCACTTCTTGAATTTGGTCTGCTTGAAGCAAACCTGATTCATGATATACAATAATGGCTTCGGTGAACCAGAGTTTGCTTCTTTGACCTGTATCAGAGTACAATTGTGCATTTGCACCTCCACAAACCGTTTAAAGTGAACCAAACAGCGCCGGTGTGAATGCACCCTCACACAACACTCAGTTCACCACTGTCATGCCCCAGTTTCTACCTTCCACGGCATTAAAACGAGCTGAATGAAATGAAATGTTCTGCTGTTCTGCCTCTGTGCATTTCACACACCACAACAAGGCTGAATAAAGATGTTACAGTGGTGGAATAACACCAGCTGTGTAAAAGGTGCCCTGGATTTAATGGAAGGATGCAGAATTGGATACCAGCGTGGAAATTCAAAGTCACAGACAGTCCTGGCATATTTGCAGAAGGGTGCTATATCACAATTGCTGCGTGAGATGGATGGATTCTCTCAAGATTTGCAAAGATTGAAAAACAGGCCGAGCAAACGAGTTAAAGACCACGTCCAAGATCAAATTTTGAAGCTCCTAGTATTCCTCGTCTTTCAAAACTTTTATTTACTCCTTAATCATTCATGCACTGCCTACAATGGCAGCTAGATGGCATGAAAACTTGGTATAAAGAAGTTTAAGTTAATTTTGAACCATTGAAAGTCAGGACAAACGTAGGAATTATATAGGACCTATGACAAACTGTAATTTTTGTTACGTGCTGGCTTCATCTTGCAAGTTACGCTGCATCTAGACTCATCCAGATGCTGGACGCATCCTTGAAGAAATGCGTAGAGGAGGAACACATCCGGGAATTTTGACCGTATTTGTCTAGATGCGAACTTGGAACTGGAGCAGAACGTTCGGCAGCAGCGGATGACGTTTCACAAGAAAAAAAGTACAGACAAGTAAGAATACTGAGAAACGCAATAAAAGCTGTCTTGTGTCTTCCCGTGTGGCAAACGTCATCATCTTCACATGTACACTTTGAAACGCTTGACTTTTGCTGTGAAAATGAACAGTATGATCCAAAGTAACCTTGATGAGATCATCAGAGGGGTTCAAAGGTGCATCTTTGCCCCGGGTTTGATAAAATGTTAATCCGGCCATGTGGTAAGGGATGTTCGATGCCAGGAATGAGCTAAACTGAGCTCATGTGAATGAAGGTATTGAAGACAGGAGGAAATGTGTGCATGGCATGCACTCGCTCGCAGGAAATACTTTTCAGGACAGATTTATTCTGTTTGATTTGCTGGTTATTGTCTCATTGTCATTACTTCCACGCCAATAAGCGCCGGGCTGCTGGATTTAAATGAGCTCAACAGAAGTCAGCTGAATTGAAATAATGAGTGACAGACAGGGAAAAAAAAAAAAAGAGGAAGTGCATGGCAGAGGGGAGAGCTATGAAAGAAAGAGGGAAGGAGATGGAAAACAGAGGGATGCAGACATAGAGGGAGAGAAGGAGTGAAGTGACATCACATCTCCCAGCCCCTCTCTCCTTATCCGGGAAACCTTTGCTCCACTTCTCGCCGAGGAGGCGCACAGTTTGTCTTTATCCTCATCTGTCCCTCGTAAAAAAAAAAAGGGGGCTGGACCGCAGTAAAGGAGAAACGGCAAAAACAAAACTGACACCATGAACAACAGTTTCTTGAACATGGCGTCGATAGGCGACCTGGACCCTCTCAACCCGTCCATTCCTGCCACCAAAGTTGAAATCACGGTGTCTTGCAGGTAAGGGGGACGTCTCCATTTACGCGTGTTCTCGTCAAAGCCGAAAACCAGCGGAGCTCAGGAATGTCTCCGGACTTCAACTCCGACCAAGTTTCTGTTGACAGCTGAGGTTTCCTTTTGTTTTTTAGTAAAGATCTTGGTGAGATTTTCGCGACTGCGGCACCGAGATTAACGTGGAAATGTCACATTTACGTCCCAGTTATGACGTAAACGGGGAGCACGTTGACTGTTTTTAGCACAATTAGCTCACTTTCCACGACTGACACTCCGCTTTTTCTTTTACTTTCACCCGACTTCTCCGCGGCTCGTCATCAAAACGGAGGCATTTCCAACCTAAAACAAAAACACACAGGTCCGTGACGAGTAACGAGCGTATTTTACGAGGACGGTGTCACGTCTAAATGTTCTGCCGTCAGCGCAAACTTGAGTCTGCTGGAGTCGGGAATATGACGCCTCATAAACACGATTTACTGCAAAAAAAGACACAACACAAATGTTTTTTTTTTTTGTTGTTGTTGTTTTTTTTAAGCTGTTTTGACCAGTATACGTGACGGCGTCCTCTCGCTTGTATGTGTTAAACCGCCGCTGAATGGAGACTTGGCGGCAGCCCGGTTGGTGTGTGTTTAGCTCCCTTTAATCAGCGGGTTTCCACACTCAGGTGAAGGATTTTCCTCAGGGAAGCGCACGAGGCTGATAAACACAGAAGTTGTGTTTTTATTTCTCCCTGTGGGAGTCACCCACAGCGGGTTTTTTTCCCCCCACCTAGGAGAAGTGAAGCATTTCCAGAAGTACCAGTTTAGGTTCGAGGATTTTTTTTTTTTTTGGACCGTCATGCATATAAATATAAACAGTATATCTGGAAAAACACACACACGAGTTATTTGATGTGTAATTGTTTTACAGAGGCTTGATCCTGTCTGCGTCTGAACAAGTTAGAGGGGATGTTCTCTTATGGTTTTCATTGATCCGTCCATTATCTATAACCGGTTATTCCTGCTTAGGTTAACGGGATCTTCTGGATCCCATCCCAGCTCTCCTAAAACTCTTGAAAAGCAGTCATACAACATTAGCAGGTCGCCAGTCCATCACAGGGTCTCATATAGACAAAACAAATCACACACACTCCTTTGGGCAATTGGGAATTGTCTATTGACCTGTTGGGCCCTGGAAGACGAGTATTAGTTGCACAGGGGTCAAAACTTGGACATCTGTAGGTTTCAGCTCCACATCATCAGATTCTGAGCTCTCATCTGTTTTCTGTAGTTTATGTGAAATAAAAAACAAACTACAACAACAACAAATTGAAACAAAGTTTATGGGGTACTTGTAATTCTGATTCAAGCAAAACTGAGTGAAGGGTTTAGTTTGGATGAAGCTGCCGGTAGATTGTCCGAGTTAGTAACAGTAACGTAGGAGGGGTGGGTAAGGCCGATTGACCGGACATACATGTGTTTGGACTCTGGGTGGAAGCCAGAATACCCACAGGGAGAACATGCAAACTGCACAGAAACACCTCTACTGGGATGCAAATCAGGAACCTGTTTCTTGTAAGGCAACATATATACGTTAGTGATGGTTTTTGTAGATTAAAGCTTAGTATCAGTGGCCGACATTAGTGGAGTGTTTTGTGTTAGTCAGGGACAGGTTAGCAGTGCCTCCTGTCTCGGTCAGGTCTTCTTGTGTTGACGTGTTTTTGATGTCTGTGTCCGTTACAGAAACATGACTTGTGAGTGTATTTAAATCCGTGGAAGTTGTGTAATGTCACGTCCCTGAAGCTGCGTTGTAAACGGCAAAAATGAATCTCACCAAGAGTATTCTTTTTTTCTTTTTTTTTTTTTTTTTTTTTGAAAAAGTTAATTTTTCTGGCCTTGGGGGGAGAAAAAGGTACAACATTTTTCCTAACTCTCAAATAGGTAGGGCTTATTTGGGATTAAAACTGAACTTAAAGTCTGAAAGTGCTCTTTTGGTGTTTCTATCAGGTACTTTGGCAGGGATCTCATCCACGCTGTCAGTGCATTGTGCATTAAACTTTAAGTCATCCTTTAAATTAACTATGCAGTTATGTGTGCCACAGTCATGACATTTTATTTGACAATTCATTTTAGTGCAAATAAATACTTTCTTTTGTATTTAAATGACTAAGAAGGAACAGAAGCTTTTATTGTCCTTTAAATTTTCAACATGGGTGCAGCAACATACCATTAAAGATGTTGTCTGTCAAATCTGAAACTGGAACGCAGTATGGAAAAATGATGATTGTAGCATAATGTATATCTATGTGTTCAACTATTCTTAGACTGCTGAATGAAAACAATTGGAATGCATAAGCAAAGTGAAATGACAGATTGCCTCCTAACAGATGGGCTTCCTGTGATGTTATGGTCATGCTGCAGGTCTTGAAGGAGAGGGCAGAACTGGTTTCCTACGCTGCCCTGGGCGCTCGCGCACTGTAGTTACTGTATTTCCAGAAGGTTTTGTTCAGCATCTCCTTAGTAACAGAGAGATCATGCCAACCTCCAGCAGAAAACGTGAACATGTTTGGCAGAGTTTGTTAATGTCTGAGTCACCCGGCTCCTCAGCCCCGAGGGGGGGAGCGCGATTCGGTCACTGGTCCTCCTACCTCCGACCTGAGGGAGGGCGGGAGTGCCATGGTTACGAACAGGTGCGAGCTCACACATCTCTATGAGCTTATAGCTCTTTGTTATGCTGTGTATTTGTATATATACATTTATTTTTTTTTTTTTGCTCCTTGTGAGTGGACACAGTGGGCAGTGCAGAATATTACCATGGTTACTTTTAAGTTTCCCTCTGTGTGAGTGTGTGTGGGGGGTGTTAGGGTGAGAAATGTGCACTGTGGAGGCAATGGCAAAAGAGAGAACAACTTGAATGAGTGGTCATTATATCAGACACTTGATGTATTGTTCACAGAGCGGCCTTCAATGACAGTCACTTTCAATCACAACTCATTAGATGTAGGACACATGAAGAATGAGTCTAGAATGAAGGAAATGTGTTGTTGTTTTTTTGCCTGACTTCTCAGCTTTCTTTAGAAGCATTTAGTCAACTTTCTGATTTAAAGGCACACTTTGACAAATATCACTTTTGACCAGATGGGGGCACCATCTGGAGAAAGTTCATGTGTTTAGTCCTACCTAAAGACTGCAGACAGCATCAAAGAACTGGACAAACCCTCTTTGAGGTGACCCATAGTTTTCCTGTGAAGCCAGTTTGAAACCCAGTTTCTGGGGACTGGATGATTCCATATTGTCTTGTGGTCAGGTTAATCAACCTGGAAAGTTCCTGGAATGGTCAAGGAGCCAATGGGGCTTGATGCTGTAGACTGCAACAGAGCTGTCACTCAAAAAAACCAAGCCCCTAATTATGTATAAAATTGTGGTCTTTTTTATCTAACTGATGAAGTAGATTAAAAAATATCCTTCCTTGACCACTGTTTCCTTTTCCAGGCTGTACATATGTTTATTTGTGCTGTAAAGTTTAATATTTAACTTGTAGGTTAACAGAGATTGGATTTCTTTTGGAGCCAGCTCCTAGTGGGCGTTGGAGGAACTGCACTTCTGTGTTGGCTTTATGTAGGAAAACACAACAGATAATCGGTTGCCCAACTGGTCTCCAAACCACTTGTGTTACCAAAACGCATGCAGGAAATGAGGCGTAAACATGCAAAACTAAATTTTTTTTGGTCCTTTTGTTTTATTAAAAGATTTTGTGGCCACCCAAACACGGTCCAGCTGCTTCAGGACTGGTAACCTTCAAACACGGGGCGCTGCTTAACAAGTTTTCTGGTAGTCAGGAAGCTGTTTATATGGAAATGGGCCTGAAGGACGTGTGTTGACCATGATTTGTTTAGAGCACAAATAAAAAACTAAAGGAATGAATTACCAAACACAGATTGACTGGGCCAGAGAGAGAAGGGAGGGAGTTAACACTTGTGTCTAATAGAAAGGATTTACAAATTCAAATTATGATGAGTTGTGTTAGTCTCCTTTTTTGTTTATTTTTTTTTTTTTTTACACAGCAGCTCTAAGAATTCGTTTAATTCTTAAATAATTTAAAGTGAAAATCTGAAAAATAGGAGCTTTAGTGATGTTGCCTTTCAAAGAAACCCCCCCCCCAAAACTCTTAAAATCTTTTAATTTTCACCTTTAATTTGATATTGACGCTCAAGAAAGGCTCTTGACTTTTTAAAAAACCAGTGAGGTGAAACCAAAGGGAAGTCGAGACGACAAAACAAGATTGAGAGATGCTTGAAGTAGCTTTTCTCCGGTCACGGCTCCACATTGAGAAGGGCCACAGCTGTACAGAACTCATCCTTTTAACTTTCAGCTCCAGCTAATTCAGATAATGCTGGATATGAAATAGGAGCTCGGCTCAGAATCAGCTGCGAGCTCGAGATTTCGCTGATCGATGGCAGAGCTTGATGTATCAGCTGGGATCAATACCCCACCAACTCTGCCGACTGCGTTGCACAAAGGCACACATGCAGAAGGGTCTGTTCACACGTAACGTACAGAGAATGGCACAGGGAGAAAGATTACTGCCTGATGCACTTCAAGCACTTGCCACCTACATGTCGGAGCCCGGGGACGGAGGAGCCACTGGTGAATGGCCTCAAGTCCCAGTACTCCATTATGTTTATCGATCGGGCTGGAGCGCCGGCTGTTGTCTGTTCACACAAAACATGCGCTTTAACATTTCAAATAAGTGGCAGGCTCTAGGTTTTCAAGCCTTCAAGAAGTTTTTATTATGAGAGCATGTTTCAACTTTTGTGGCGGATGTCTTGTTATTCTAGTCTCTTCATCAGTGAATACTGCTCGGATAGAAAACATAATAATGCATTGTTTTGGTTTTATAAATAGTTTTGACTTCATACATTTAAAACCACCCAACTCTTCAGTTGCATTATAGATACAGTTAATTCTACCAACATGGCTTTTATTGGGGGTGAAAAATTGCACCTGGTCGCACGTATTCGCAGTCTCGATCATGTTAGAAGAACATAAAAATGCCCTCCTTTTAAACATTTTCAGCTGGACATAGTAGGTAGATTCAGCCGAGGTGGCTGAGTTGATCCCCAGCACTGCTGCATGCTGAAGTGTCCTTGGGGAGGATAGTGAACCCCACATTTCCCCCCCCCGTTGCCCGAGTCGCTAAAGGCCCAAGAACTACCAAGATGAACAATCTACAGCATTGTAGTTGAGCTCGATTAGAAGTGTAGATGATCCACACTGTAGGATTAATATAAAGCAAATGTACTGATTTAAAAAAAAAAAAAATTTTTTTTTTTTGTGTTTCCCCTTTCCCTTCTTTTGTCCCAATACTCACGTGAATCTCTGCACATTAAAGTTTCTCAGCCACAATTATCTAAATTACAGGTGAGCTTCTCAGACAGTGACGATCCCTCTGGCTGACCAGATACTGTATTTTGAAGACAGTCGGTGTGGATGCATGGTACTTGGGAATATAATAGACTCCCGTTCACTGTGGTCCAAGCTGTTTTTTTGCAAAGATGATATTGCAATGACAATACATTTGTAATACTGTACAGCCGTAGTACTGATCCAAGTATTAGCCAGTGGAAGAGCCCGATTGGAAAGACCACTGATCAATCACATTTTTATATTTGAGCCATTTTCTGTCTAAAAATATCTTCTTGGAATTTTGACCTTTTCTTCGTTTGTTTGTTTGCTTGTTTTATTACATTTGGACAAAGTGGAAGAAGCCCTTTTAAAGAAAGAAAAGGATCCTAGTGAACCAAAAACACAATAAAACAACTGAGTGAGGCAGTGATATCTCAATATGCAGACTATGTGATCAGTGTTTCTATTCAGATTGACCTTCGTTTAAAATATCTTATCTCAATGATAAAATCCCACACCAGTGTTTAAATATATGTTCTTTCCTTTTGCGTGAAGCTGTGACCCCATTCGTTTATAAGATGCTGGTTCCTAGATGCCTGAAATCAGCTGAATTAACGTGGTGGCAAGTTAACCCCTAAAGGCACTGTCAAGTTTTAAAAATAGATGTCTGGATCCATTTCAGATTTTTTATTTTTTTTAATGCAGGAAAGTGAAGAGCTGTACTTGGAGTTTAGATGTCAACGAGAGAATTGGAGGTTGGTAAACGTTGGCACGAATGTTGCCCGTTTGTTTTGCAGTTTAGGTGAATTTGGGGTGAGATATATTATTGTTATTCAGAAATTCAGAGCATATCTGAACGTCTTAACCAAAGGGGCAGCATCTGGTTTTCAGAACATCGGATGACCACCACTCTAAAAGTGAGTGGATCCATATCGACCCCCATGTTACAATCTCAAAACGTTTTAGCGGAAATAAACAAGCGCGATAGAAAAAAAAAAAATAGATTTTGGCCTCCATAGTTACATTTCACATCATGACAAGTAGACCGGGGGAGAGTTTTTCTCTCCATCAGGTATAAATCATATAATGACACAAATAAATGGATAATTAGGTTGTTTTTTGTTTTGTTTTGTTTTGTTCAGCTGCATTTTAGTTTTTGGTGTTAATTGCTAACTGTCATCACTTTAGCTACGTAGCTCTTTTCTGGTTAGTTTGACATCTGAGCTGAGCTCCCATAATGGATTTATTTTATTTTAAACGTAAGGCTTGTTGTGCTGTTAATTGTGCAAACGGATGTATTGTGACCGGCTCCGAGTTGGCCTGGAAGGCTTCGGTGCAGCTTGTGGCCTCTGGCAGATGTTGAAGCTCAGCTGAGCTGCCAAAAGCGGCCAGCTTTGCTCTCGGACTGCTTCTGAGGGTTAACAGATGGACATTTGGTCCGATAACCTCTGGCTCAACTGCTGCTTATTGGAGCAGCTATAGTAGCCGGGTCCTCCGGTCAAGTGACCGTCGCCTGAAACCTTTCCAGAACACTTTTGCGGGTGCATAACCTAACTAAACCAATAGCCAACAGTCTGCTGCGCTGCACCATGGCAACGGCCAGGGCAGGGGTGGCCGAAGTTGGACGGGGTGCGAGGCAGAGTGACTGTTGGTCCCTGTGGAAACCCACCAGTCCTGACGTCATGTCCAACAGCACTTGTTTTGCACGTCGTTTCCGTAGAGACCTCTAAAATGATGACGACTGGTCAGAATGATCAGAATGAATGTACGGTAATAGCTGTGTCATAATTGAACTAATTTGCTCCTTTCAACTATTTGCATGTTGTTGGGTTAAGCAGTTGTTGGTTGAGCAGAGCTAGTTTTGGCCAATACGGCATCGCCTGGTGTCTCAAAAACCGGGCTTCAAAGTGTATCAGGAAACCTTTGACATCACAGAAGGTTTGTCCAGTTCTTTATATGCAGTTTATGGCTTTAACGCACCTCATACCACAGGAAAATGTGATCAGGTAGGAGAATTGTGATTAAAATTTGCAGAACATGTTGTAGTGTATGGATGAGTTTAGATAGATGAAGTGTTACTGTCTTTTATTTTTTTCACTAGGGTTGTAGGCTCATTGGTGATTCTACACCGTTTCTTTCCATGCACGCCTCCGGCTTCAGTGTTGACTGTAAATAAATCAGATGATCACGTCCTGTCTTCTGTCTCCCCTCTGCAATGCCACATGGTGGAAAGAACATTTCCTTTTGTAATCACTATTGACGCAACATTCTGTATTGATGGTAACTTAAAATAATAATTATGAACTGATAGTTGTGTCTGTGTGGATGCCAGTTCAGCATTTCTTTTTCTTTTTCTTTTTTTTTCTATCCATACAAAATTTCCCAGATTTCTATTGAGTTCACTTGTGGTTGTGAAAGCTGAAAAGATGACAAATGAGGTCGTATTTATTCAGACCTGAAGGTGCAGGCGACTCATGTGATCCCACTGGATTCACTTGAAAAAAACAAAAATGCGTCATCGTATCAGCTTCAAAGCGCAAGAGATCCCGAGGCTTTTGGTAATTCTGTGTGTGAGAGTTACTTATACCAATCTCTTTTTCCAATGTGAAAACATTTTTCCAATTTCTAAATGTATTAGACGGTGTAATCTGAACCTAAGTCTGCAGCTCAGTGTTTCAGGAATTGTCCACTCTGAATTTCAACATGACCTTTAACCTTGAGATCTTACTTCGAGCGTGAGGAGACGGGGTTTCTTTCTGCTGGAAACACGCACGCACGCACGCACGCACGCACGCACGCACGCACGCACGCACGCCTGGAAGCTTTCCAGACAGAAAGCATATAACTCATTATTCAAATCATTTGGCACTAGGTGGTTGAGGAGATGATGTGCTCATCATGGCTTTGAGAAACTCTATTGTATTCCGTTTCCTCGTGAAAACCTTTTTTTCCTTTTCTTCTTCTTTTTTTTTCTGAATAGGTTCACTTGGCGTCATGTTTGTCAGTATGCGCTGGCAGGCTTTTATTAACGGTTTGACACGACAGAAAGACTGCCACTTAGAAATAATTGCAGCAGGGTGAACATCTTATTCCCGTCTCCCTCTTTTGTTTCTGGTGTTTCCCCTGTCGCATTTATGCTATTCACATCCAGAAACGCAGCACCTGGATGAGCCTGTTACGTCGGTTTTGCATTAGATGGCCTGTTGCCAGCTGCCTTAGTCTCTCCAAATCTGCACCAATATCCCTGATGGATAATTCATTTGTGTAAAAGAATTGACTTTGCACACCCAGTTGGTTTCATTGATGTTTATTGCTGGATGTTTTGCACCTGCATGCAGCGAAGGCAGTTGAACATGCAGAAGGAAGAGCGGTACGTGAGGGGAGGGGTCCAGAATTATGATTACGGTTAAATAGCAGCCCACTCAGGAAAACTCTGAAATGAAGAGACAAACTGCCACTGTTGTGGCTCCTGCTACCCTCGCAGCTTACTCCCTCTGCTAATCTGTCACTACTCTGGCATGATTTAATTCCTACCCAGAGGAAAGTTTGTCTCGCTGTCAGTCAGGCCGTCTGTCATCTGGTCATGTTGCCCACACAACCAGCAGCAGCAGCAGCAGCCTTAACAGCAGTGGCGTGCACCGTTTATGTGCCTGCGTGTATTTACCTGATTGATGGGACCATTTCAAATTGAACACAGTTTGCTGTAGGGATGTGAACATAATTCACTGTAGTTTTGTTGATGACAAGCTCGGTTTTAGTATTTTCAGCGTTTTGAGCAATTATCTGACAAAGACACATTGCGCAACTTATTGTTTTAAGTCACATTTCACACTGGGAACGCCACGGTATTCCCCCAGAGGAGGCTGGAGGAGGTGGCTGGGGAAAGGGAAGCCTTGGCCTCTCTGCTCGGGCCGCTGCCCCCACGTGTTTTATTCATTTTGTTCATCTTATTAGCTTTCATTGAAGGTACTTATCTTCATTGTTCATGGAAGTTGGTGAGACTCCAAAAAAGAAAAAAAAAATTGAAGCTTTTGCTTGAAAACAGTGAATTGGTTGATGCATATGGAGGTTGTTGTGCAATAAACCCAGAAAAGGCCTAAAAAGTAGGTTGGATAAATGTAGGTTGTGTAAGACTGGATCGTCGGGACCCTTCAGGTCTGGAAGTAGGACAACAGGTGTAGTGAAGACTAGTGGAAATCCACCACATGTCCTCTTTTCAGTGCTGGCTCTACTTGTGTCAGATGTCGTTTTGGTCGTGATATCTGAAACGACTTTATCAGAGAACCTGCAGGTGACCTCTCAGTGGGTTCGTTGAGTTCTTTTATAGTCTGTTGTAAGTATGGCACAAATGCAACCACAGAGTCTGACAGAACAGCATACTTAACCTAAGTTACCTCCAAGACTTTCTGTCAGTCGTTAATTCCAAACAAAATGAACCAAGTTTTCTTCGTTATGTGTCTAATCCCCTTCCATTTTTTTAACGAAATGAAAGTAGCAGCGTTATCGGTATCAAACACACAGCGGTGTCCTCCTTTTGACTGAAAATGTAACAAAGGTTTGACTGTCCGGAGTGCATCACCCAGGTACTCGCAGTGCGAGTTGTTCATTTTGAAAAATAAAAGGATCGATGATACTCGGGTTTTATTTTCCGTCTTTCGATGGGTTGTTTTCCAGAGGTTTCTATTGTAGGAGATGTTTGGAGAATATCCATCCATCCATTTTCTGTACCCGCTTTATCCTTTGCAGGGTCACGGGGGTCAGCCGGAGCCTATCCCGACTCATTACAGGCGAGAGGCAGGGGTCCACCCTGGACCGGTCGCAGTCTTATTTGAAGAATATTTGATGTTAAATACAGTTATTATTTACATAATTTAATAGTGGCCCAGAAAAAAAAAAAGTCATCTTTACGGCAGTTTTCCCAGTTGCACTTAAAAGTAGGGTAAAGGCAACCAGTATCAATCAGGGCTGATGTCTGGGCCGTGTAGACTTCACACCCTCACTTGTGGTGATTCAAGTAATAACACAGAACTTTCTTAACAAACCGTTTGACCTATCAGGGCAGGAAGAGCACAGGCGAAAGAAATTCTGTCAACGCAGCAAAGTTCAATTTCAGCAGCTCAGTCGGTTGCGTCAACCAGCCAGCCCTTGTTATTGTTCCTGTTGCCAAATCAAATGTCTGCTTGTGGAAAAACATACGCCACTATTTCCTGTCTATCAAAATCTTGTGATGATCTGTACCGCACATCCTGACATTTTCTTCTTAGAGTGGCGTGTTAACGATAAACCTGCATGTCCGCCTCGTAACGCTACAAGTCGAGACAGATGGGCCATCTGTTGTCACGATGCCCACTCCCACTCCGCCAATGGGAGGTGATTGCATTGACCTTTTCATGCCCGCAGAGTTCAAGTTTTAATTCTCCTTTTCTGAAGAGGCTGCTGACAGCCGTCACTTTGAGCAGAAGACGGAGTTGCTTGCTGCGCGACAGTTCAATGCCTTCATAAAGCTCAAAAGGATGTGCGCGCAATGATGCAGCAGCCAATAACTTTCCTGTCTGTTTACATGTGGCTTGCAGCAGCAGGGAGTTCAAATGATTTTGGATGAGAACTCAGTGGTGCAGGCAATCAATGAGACAAAGCTATATTGAAGAAACCCTCTTTGAGCTGCCTTGATTCGATGCCATTGTCCTGACTGTCTTGCTTTGGCTCTGTTTTTTGGGCGTGAATGCTTTCAGAGTGCATTAACGTACATCTCTGTGTCCTATGCGTGCTATAGGCTGGGGGCTGAACTTCAGTCAGGTTTGCACTCCTTCTAGTCAAGTCTCGGTAGATTCATGCACTCTAAAGGAATCGTTCGCTCACTGCAGGTCGTGTTTGCTTAATGGCGTTATGTTCCCTGTGTCACATAACATGTGCTTAATCGTGCACGCGCATTTGGAAAGAGAACACACAAACCAAACAGTGCAGCAGTGCCAACTTTCCATAGGTGAAGCTGTGTTGGTGCTGCTAGGAAAACGATTGCCAACGATTATGATGGAAGACACACACAGACACACGGAGGTGCAGACGCTGTAAATGGTGGGGGTAATAATCGTACATGAAGGTTGGACAGCTGTGGTGTTACTTTTAAAAGGTAGGTGATAAAACCTGGAGCAAAGGACATGCACACCTTTTACATCAGCAGATGCAAACCAAACAAACTCAGACAAACTTTTAGATGATGTCTTTTGCAATCATAAAGAAAACCTTAGTGGGGGTTTAAATAAAAGTCCTTTCACAATGTTTTGGCCGTATCTGTAGCTTGTTATGGCTCCTCCGTATTAATAAAAGCTCAGTGTTCTCTGATAAACCAGTTGCCCGTATTTTAGGTTTAAGTTTAATTTGATCGTTTGCCACTAAGTTTGCTGTTCAAGAGATCTGATCAGTGGTGTCATTTTCTCCGGGTTCGGGTTATTACCAAATTACCTCTAAAATAGACATATACAAAAAAGCAAGCAAATAATGCACTAAAGTATCACATCAGTGTATTTAAATAAACGAAAACATCAATGGCAACATTATAATGGCATGTAGTGGTTAAAGTCCGGGATGTCCGAGTTTCTTTGTGAAGGAGAACCTTTTGCATGGCCCACCTCTATAAAAGTAGATACTATCTTACACATGGCCTATTCTAAGGTGTGTTCCCCAGTTTTCTGCACAATACACCACTACGATTAAAAACATTGTAAAAGACCAACACCGCACCTTCAGCTTCTGTCTCGCCTCTGATGATCTCCTTGGCCCAGTGTGTGCGGCGTTTCTCTGCCCGCTGAGATACACTGCCACTGTGTTCTCCACAGAAAGTACGGAGCGAATCTCTGAACAGAACCAGAGGAGAAAGGTTAGGCTGGTTTCCAGGTAAAATATCAAGAAATGTTAAGTTCAAGCATCGATATCAGAAATATTAAACAACACAACATACATATTAATTTACCTGATCATTTATCTGTGAACTGCGGCATGATTCCCTGGACAAAGACCGAGTCGATGGTCCGCTTCTGGAGCTGGCTGTGCAGAATGTCCACACGAGGCCTGATGTGATGGATGGAACAGTTTCAAGAAGAAGCTGAAAGTGTCGTCCTCCAGCAGCCTCACAAACCTGTCAGCTTCTCTCACAGTGGTACGGTCAAACTCTCTTGAGTCCCTGATGGTCTCAAAACACTGGAGCAGGTCATCATTCGGCTCAAACGCGGTCTTTGCAGCACAGATATGAAGGTCAGGTCAGGGAAGAGCTGACTAACCTTTGGGATATGAGATATGACCTGCTGCAGAACGAGGTTGACTTAGTGAGCACAGTAATGAACATGGTGTGCATTTACATAGACACCTTCTCCTGCACACCACCTGTGGCTCCTCTCATGACACTTGTACCATCATAGGCTTGAGAAATGAGCTTGCTCTTCTGGTCATCACGGAGAATGGAGCTCAACCTATCCAGAAGTGCTGTGGCAATGGCATCAGCTGTGGCACTTTGGAGAGGTATGAATTAAAAAAAAAAAGGGCTTTGTGAACGTAACGGATCACAAGCACCAGCTGACTGAGTTGAAATATCCATTGTTTCGTCTGCTAGAATGGAGACAACGTCTGCACTCCTGATTTCTTCGATGACGAACTCTGAAAACCGAGAGCAGGCAGTCGAGGAGTTCATCCTGCACAGTCTCGGATGTTCCCTTGAACACAGTAGCCGTCTGCAGGTGCTCGTGTAGAACTGCATCTAGTGATGCTACGAAATCCACCAGTCCTCTAAAAATGCCAGGATTTTCTGAGCTCGCACTTTCATCATGTCCAAACAGGGTTGGCTCAGATGCACCACAGTACTGGACACAGAATAAAGCATTATGTTGCTTATGTCTTGTCCTCATGGCATTATGTTAAGATGTGTGAATGCAGCGAACTGCCAAAAGGTCTGCTTTCACATATATGTTTTTGCAGCTGCTGATGCTCACCTCATCAAGATCTGATAATTAGGAACACGCCCGGACGCGCTAGGGTGTCCATTCTTTTTCCTTTTTTTTCCCTTATTTTTTTCTAAATAAGAAATGGGATGGTGGTTGAGTGAATTATTGATTCAGTATCTACTGATATGTCCAGAAGAGAGCTTCAGGGAGGAATTCCTCACACACATTCACATACACATCTGATGCCGCCTCCCGTCAGTCAGACAGCTGATGACATTTCCAGCTCAAGACACACAAACAGAAACAGAAACTACGGTCACGGTTGGTGCTCTGACATTTTATTTTCACACAAATGTTGATTGCCTCCCATTGGACACAAAGGTAAAATGAAACAAATCGAACTCCCCACAGATTCTGCCAGCATGATTTGGTTTTCTTTCTTTTTTTTTTTTTAATTTTTTTTTTAAAGTGACATTTTTGGTGTGATAACTAGATGGAAAAATTGTCTCCATCTGATCAAGGAAATCTTTACCGTTGCTGACTCACAAAAGAACATGAGATAATGCTGCACACTGAACTCTGATTGCCGCTGAGATCATTTTGAGATCTGGTTGAAGAAATATGTACAGTGTACAGTAGAGGAAAACGGAGAAACTGGGCTATTAAAGTCATCTCCATCCTGGTCACATAGCACAGAGGCTGCTTGGATTCCTTCGGGGATGCTGCCTCCCTCCCTGTCCGTCATCTCTCTCTCTCCCATCTAGAAGCCCCTGGCCTTGGTCCTCACATCCAAGCCTGCCTCTGTATTCCTTTGCACTAACATGCACTCAGGCTCCTGTTGATGACGCTGCAAGAAGGACGCAGCGCTCCTGTAATGGAGAAAAACAAGAATGCATAGGGTTAAAGCTGCCTGCAATAAGGGAGAAAAAAGAAACGAATCCATCATCCTCCCCTCCGCTCTTGTGCTATCAGAACATTTGCACGATGAAGGACGTGAGCTTGAAACACTGGCGCCGTCCATCAAGCAGTGGTTTCTCCTCATCAGTGGACGCGGTTTTGTACGTAAATGCAGTCACACTCATTCGTATAGGCTAAAGACGTGTGGATGGGGCAAACTAGCCGAGTCGGACTAAACTGCTCTGAAAGCAGTGACAAAGGCAATTAAGGTAAAATGCCGCGAGCTGTGCTGCATCGCTGTGTGTTGGGCATGAGTGACGTGTATTTCATTGCCAATGCCTGTGTGTGTAAATGGATAGTGGCGTGGCATATTCCAGTGCATGCATGTGCATGCTGCTGTGTGTATGTGCGTGCATGCGTGCGTGCCTGCACGCGCGCTCTGAGATGTTCTCTTGGCTCTCCCAGCCCTTGTCAAGAAGAATTAGGACAGCCCTCTTAGAGATGCAGAGAGGCAATACAAGCCGCTGATGCTCCCCTTCAATAAATGTGCGTCTGTATATCCGAGTCTGTGTGCAGGAGAGATTGGAGGGGGTAGGGTTGTAAAAGGAAGTTTGTCTTTTTTTTTTTCTTTCGAGTGCAACAAATGAGCAAAATTGGATGGATTCTTATAAATAAAGAGGAGTGGGAAAAGTGCTAGGAAATGGAGAAATGGGCACAAATGGGGAGCTTGCAGAGATGTAGGTACCTGTAGCATTGTGCTCAGCGACCTGTTGAGAACATCTGAGCATGCTCAGTTGTCTCCTCTCGCTCCACGTGTTTCCAAGAATATTCCTGGTCTGTTGCTAAGCGTGTCCGCACACACACACGCTCAGCAAAGACGTGTGCTGTGCTGGATGGCCTGTAGCAGGTGGACTAAGATGTTTTGAATTTTTAAACGGACATTTAAGCGATAAGAAGAAAACATCAAAGCATTTCTCTCAGTCAGCACTTAAATGAGGCGCATCGGTTTTCCCCGACAAGCCCATAAAGCTCTATTAAACATTATTTTTAGTATTAACATTTAAAGAGAAGCCCCCTGTTGAGAGGAACTGGTTTCCTGCCGTGCAGGGCGCCCTCAGCGTAAACACGCCTGTCTTTTAGCTGCCCTCTGCTCGCTGACATGTCAAAGAAACGCTCCACCTTTTGAAATTTTGGCATGTTTTCTTTTATTTTAGGGGGGTTAACAGATGATAAGTCTTAAGCCATTTGTTTTTTGAATCCATTATTGAATGAATTATAAGTGAACAGGAACTTGCATTTACACCTGGTGCCAATGAGCGTTGTTATTATTTCCATCCTGCGTGCTTTACGATCAGATCTAGATATGCAAATGTGCTCGGCGGGGGCGGCAGATCTGTCAACGGGCTGCTTTCCATAAAACCGACTGGTGACCACACGGGCGAGTACCGCTTTAGTTCCAGCCAGCTATTTAACGATGTTCATTTTTAATTCCAATAAAAGAGATTATTACCAGGTTGTTTCTATGCCTGAACCTTCGCCAACACGATCATGGAATCGAAGGGTAGTCCTTCCAAGACGAGAGCAGAAAAGTGTCTTGACTGCACAGACGGGATTTTCTTATTTTAATAGCTGTTTTTGGAAAAATAACAAGTGCCAGCAACTTCCTGCCTATTTCAAATCCTTGTAGGTTTAAATGCTTTTACAGGTTATTTAAGACGAAATCTACTATCTTACAGAAATGACTTGTTCTTTCATTTTATGACATCTGAACCCTTTAAAAGATTAATGCAATGTGCTTAAGCTGATAACACACTATTATAACTTTTTTTTTTATGGTAATGAGAAAAATAATGACTTAAACAAAAGTGAAATGAGCTGGGATCAGTAGTTTAGAGCTACTTGGATATTTTCCCTCAAGAGCAAGAGATATGCACGCAAAAAGTTTGCCAAAGAGTTCCAACACTAATGGGAACATTTTTGTGGAAAAGTTGAATAGGTCGGAATTATTACTCGGCCCTCTTCAACTGAGTATTCTTCCTGAGGAGCTTAGGGAACTTACCAACATCAAAACCTCTAGAGATGCTCCAATACCAATTATTTTTCCTTTTCTGATACTCTAATAATAATAATAATAATACTTCTAATACCAGTGTTATATTTTAGTCTTTTACTTTTAAATAACGAATTTAACTTTTTTTTTTTCTTTTTAAATACCACAAGCTAAAGCATATCTGTAAAGTAAAGACCAGGTTCAGACATGCATTTCCAACCTGGAAAACTGTATCACGGCTCCAGATGCCACGAGTTGAAATCCAACATTTTCCATGACCAACAGGGACTGTTCACCGCATTCCTTGTATGGCAGCAACTCTTAAAAACATCATCCCACAGGTGAAGTATGGGGTAGAGAGCATCATGACACGGGCTTGCTCCAGGGCATGAAGTGAATGATCAAGTTTTCCGATGCCCGGGTGGCGGTGCACCAGCAGAAGGTTGGTAGAAGCAGGGTGAAGCTGGGTGATGTAGCCGGATAAAGACCAGGTCAGGTCCGGGTCTGATCCAAAACTACTCGATCAGCTGTTAACTCCAAGATTTCACTTCTTTTTTTCTTTCGGCACTGTGAAAGTTAAATGTGTGTGTTAATTACAGACACAAAATTATATTAGTACGTGTGTTATCAGCTTAAGCACATTTTGTTTGTCTATTTTTGGGGCTTAGATGACAATCGGATCACATTTTATGGCCGATTTATTGCAGAAAACCAGTAAATTTTGAGTGCATTTCTAGGCCTTCACATCATAGAAGCTTGATGTTGCTAATTTATCTTTTTTTTTCAGCTCTGAGCTCTCTTTTTCTATTGCTTTTTGGCAGATTTAAATTTTTTTATTTTATCATTTGCTTTCTGTGCCTGTCATTAGAACTGAAAATGAAAAACATTTAGTGCTTATCGGATGAAGCTTTTATAGCTCTTTATACCCAAATTGAGGCTCTCATGAGCGCTTAGAGATGAAACATAATTAGTCAACTTGTTTGCTTTGGTTTCCTCTTTGAATTGTTCACAGTTTTTGTATATATCTTGATTATGGGGGCACCTGATTTATCTTTTAAATTTGCAGTGTAAATCTCTCCGCATTTCATCTTTTTTCAATTATTTGAAGAATATGTTATTCTTGGATGTTTGATTATCCCAAACTGGCAAATAATGCAGCCACACGAGAAGAGTAATGAAGCATTAGTGAAGTAATGTTGCTCGAGCAGTCTTGTCATAATTGGTGCGAGTATTTGCATAAGTGAGGTAATGGTCATCTGGAGTAGTTGGACTAGAAAATCACCGGACCATGGTTACTCCATGTGCCATGTGCGTGTATTTGTGTGTTTCTACACTTTTGTGTTACTGTATCTAGCTCAGTCAGATGGCATCGTCTCCATAAAGTCTATTCAGGTCACGGTCAAACCGACAGAGACGGAGAGGAGGAGGGAGGGTAACACCAGAGAGAGAGGAAGAATTTAAAACAGAAGAAAAGCAAGCAGAGCAAGACTAAATCCTCTCGGCTCTTACGGAGAAAACCCCTTCTTCTCTCCTGAGAAGAAGATGCAGCTGGAAGCAGGGGAGGAGGTGCAAAATATATGATTATATAGTAATGAAGGACTAATGATGTACGCACTGACAGGTTTATGACAGGACGCCTTGTGTAGGTAGTTTACATCAGTGAGGTCCAAGAGGCGGAGCTGAGCAGCCAGACTGACACTTACAGGAAAGGGATTCTTGTATTTACTTTGATTTTAATTTCTCCTCACATTATGAACTCAAGAGTTTTCAAGTTGGCTTTATTTGCTTACCTAAGCAGATGACGCATATCAGACGTCAGACGCCAAGCGGCGAGGGAAAAGCTCCGCTCTAGGCCCACGAAGACCGTTTCCGACTTAACAAAATACAGTTCAAACGCCAGGCGGCAAAGTTGCCGCATCGTTAAAAGAAAGATTCAGATATGGCATGGCACAGAAAACTGGAACTGGCGCCCAGTCATGGGTTTAAAGCTAAAACCCCACAGAGTGAAAAAGTGTAAGTGCAAAATAAAACGCACTCATGTTTTCCCCAAACAAAACTTCACTTTCTACATCAAAACTCTTAATTTTAATGTTTGGTGTTTTTACCATCATGAATTGAATTCTAACGCAAGACTTCACTTGAGTCATATAAAAATCCCTTTTGCTGTCTCAGGCCATTTATTTTACTGGCACGTTACACGAGTTGAATTCATCATTCTGATTGGATAACACCTGAAGTGGCGTTTGTTTGCGAACTGTGAATATCCCATCAAGATGTCAATCACCCACATCTGTCCCACAGCTCAGAAGCTGTTCCACACGGGAGAGAAGACCACTGCTCCTAAACATGAATAAAGATTACAAACTAGTCATATAGTTTGGCGCCTGGAAAACTGGAAAGGCTAAACTTCAAATGATATTCCATCCTAACATTCCCTCTTCACAAATCTCCCTGGAAACTTACAAAGTAGAAAAATCACTGATGTTTTAAGATTTCACTATTTTTTTTAAAACTTTTTTTATTCCCTTTTTGCACATATATGAATACCATGTTTGGTAGAACCCAAAAGCCATTTTTTTAATGTTTTTTTTTAAATTTTTTTTTTTTAATGTGGGTGTTCGTAAGTGTGTTCCTTTCACCAGCCCTCATGACAGTCTAAACAAATAAAAATTATATATATATATTCATTCCAGTGTCCATCTGACACCGGAAGGCCAAAGAGAACAGACCAGGACTCTTTACAAGGCTTTAAACCAAAGTACCAAACTACAAGCCTCTTGTGCATTTCCGCTGTGGGTGAAACAGAGACTGCAAATAGAGTCCAAATGACTGCAGTAAAGCAGATTAAGACGCAGCCGCTCCTCCTCAACAGTGCAGCTCTTTCACTTAACACCTATAATGTTTAATTATTTCTTGTCTGGCCTGGTAGTGCTTATTTTCCTTTGTTACTCTTCCTTTTCCTCTAATAATCTGCCCCCCCTTTCCTCCTCGCTCATTTCTTCTCTCGTGCAGTGGGCTAAAAACCCAATTTATTTCTGTGGCATATGAGAGGGGCCCCGAGGGGGGGAGTTTGCTTTTGTGTCGTCAAGGTAGCACACTTGTGAGGGACGTGGCCTCTCGACCCAGCCAAAAAAGTGTCTTTGAATTGCATTTGTTAACTAGGAAGTAAGTATGGGTGGGTGGGGGGGATAGAGGAGAGCAACTGAAGGGGAAATGTAGCCGTAAAAAATGTGTCAGGAGAGGAGGGTAAAGGTGGAATAAACACAAAAGGGTGCTCAGGGTGGACAGGTGAGATTACAGATACCTCAGCACTGATGGCATCCCTTCTGTCAAGTTAGGTGAAAAAGAGAGAGGGGTGAAAAAATAAAAAGACACATCAGTTGTCATTCAAGTCAGTCAAGTGGCCCCAATTGGCTGTCAGCAGTTGTCATGGTAACCGCCCCTTCCACCATACTGCTCTCCCCTGTGAGCAAAAGCACAGAGATGTGTCTGCTGTGTTTGTGTGTGTGTGATAGACAGAGAGTCCCCCCCCCCCCCCCCCCCACACACACACACACACACACCCTAATCACATTGAAACTCTGTCAAGAATTTTGTAGAATTTGATGGAGAGGCAACATCTTCAGCTGACGCGACGACTCACCTGTGTGACTTTTCTTCCCGTTTCTCCCATTTTTTTTTTTTCCCTTCTACCTGTTAAGAAGGGAGGCTGTGGAAGCAAATGAGCATGAAGAAAGAAATGCTTTTGCTGCCCGCCTTGCATCACATTTCAGTTCTTGTTGGCGTGATTGACAGCTGTCGCAGGTGTTGCATCAGACGCTGCGGCCAGGTGGAAGCTGAGTTTGACAGCAATCCGAGATCAGCACATCAGTCGGGTTCGCCCATGGGTTTGTGTGTCACCGATACCGGCTGACTTTTTCTTGTGTCTGTGTTGCAATAAAGGAGCAAGTTTATACCCGAGGAATGTTCTGAAATGATTCAGAAACTGGGCCCAAAGTTGATGAGAAAGTTTGTCAGAGTGGCTTCAGCAGCTTGATGCTGCAGACTTTTGAAGAAACACACGAAGATATGAAAGACAAAGAAGACTTCTGCAGCTTAAACAGACATTTCTAGTGCGGAACATGAGAATTCCAGATGTTTTAGATATTTAGAAGCACTAGATCTGTGCATAAAATGGTGAATCAGGTGCAAGTCGGCAGCACCATGACTGAGAGCTGGCTGAGCTGCCAAAAGTGTTGATTTTTAATGGGAGGAATGATCAAGGAAGCGTGTAAACATGCAAACCTGTCAAGCAAGGGGAAATTTATTGAACCAGTTATATTTTGAGAGGCAAATAAGAGATTCCTTGCTGTCTCTGTGGTACAAATAAAGACTGTATGACATTTACATGGCAAAAAAAAAAAAAGTAAGAAACATTACACGTGAATTTAGTGAGGTATTTTGTGTGTTTTTGTTTTTGTTTTTTGGGAATCACTCTGCTAAAATAACTCCCGCTATTTTAGTCTGGCACCGTTACTCCTGCAGACCTCTGAACCGGGATGGCAGCCTACAGCTTCCTGCTGCCCGCCTCTGGAATAAAAGAGAGAAAGAGGGAAAGAAAAAGAGACAGAGCCATGAGTCATTCACATTATCCTCTGAAGTGGAAATCCTGAAAACGTGTCGCGCTCGCACATTCAACAACGCACGCGCAGCGATGCGCGCGGTGGGGGAGCCCGGGAGCCCATTTGGAGTGCCACCATGTGTGATGTGCTCTGAGCGGGAGCCAGTCATACTCTGTTGAACATGAGATATTGCCTCAAATGGCAAAGGTGTATTTTAGCCCGTATTCCTCACTAAATGACTCCCATCCTCCGGACCAATGACTGCACAGGATTTCAGTGGTTTTGGTGTCTTGTTTATTTAGAAATGTTACCTTTACATTGTGATGATGTTGGTTAAACATCATCACGCAACTCCTCTGCATAATAATTATTTACTCATTTTTGTTCCTGGACTCTCCTGTATTTGGTTTGACTTCCTTGGTTGCTCTGCTTTTTTATTACCACCTTATAGACCTGGCCTGGGAAGTTCTGGTTGTGGAGGGCTGCTGTCCATCCTTACTTCTGCCTCCCAAATCTATGCAGACTGTGATGGGCGTCGCCCATGATGGATTGCTGTTTGTGAGGGGTCTTTTAGCAAATATTGAAAAAAGCAGTGCAGTGTGAAACATGGGATTTCACCTATTAACTATAAGGCTTGTATTTATCACAATTCCCTCCCACCGTCTAGCTTCACAGCTGGTTGCAAGAGAAGCCCTTGCTTTGACGTGTCTCCAGGAGTATGCGTCCAGACGACTGTCTCTGCTGTCGCTGGCGTTCCCGCTCTGTCAAAGATTTAGTTTACAGCAAAATTGCTTTTCCGTCTCAGACCAAACCTCAGCGCTGGCGCGGTGGTTGATATTCTGCTGTGGCTGCCCTGACAGTACAAGCATGAGTGCGGTAAAACCGTGAGATCTCGCTGTCAACCGGCATGATTGGATGCTCTGTTGCACCTGTGCCTCATAAAGACTTAACCCGCAACACTAATCTATGCTGCCAGCCATGGTAAACTCGGTGTGGGATACAAACATGAAGAGACATGAATACAGAGACGCGATATATGGTTCATAAATGTGGAACAGGTCAGTTATGTCCACGGTGAAGGATTAGATTATTATTGGTAGGTCTTTTAATGGAGCAACATCCAGCTGCTGGATCAATGCAGAATTATTTATTTAACGCTATTTTTGATCTTTGTTATTGAACAGCGACAAAGCACAGTACGGCGTTAATAGATTCTGTGCATCTAATACATAACTTTGCAAAAACATGCCAATGACATAATCAACTAGGGGCTGGAGGGGGTCCATCTAAAGTTATCTAAGAAAGATTAGAAACGCATGATCCATCAGTGAGATTTCAGGCAGAGACCATTGATGTTAGTCGACCTGAAACATGTTTATCCGAATAGTAACTGTATGTTGTCAGTGTCTAAGGATTGTTTTTTCTTTTTTCAGTCTAGGTTTGAGCTCTGTGGCTGTAAAGTTTCCCCGTCCTCCTCCAATTGATCAACCGTGATCATTCCAGCTACTAGTGATGAGAAGTACAGGAGTTCAGTGGTACGGTGCAGCTGAGGGAGTGTTTTCAGCCATTAATCGAGCTAAAGAAAAGGAAGACGGAAACGAAATGAACGTTTTTATTCGAGGTGTAAACATCTAAGATGGATTATTGTGTCCAGGTGGGAAGTTGGGTGGAAAACGCAGCCATACCCAGGACGGATAACTAATACCACATTCTTCAGTTGAAAAGCTGCTGTTACTGCCCATCGTTCTGAGAAAGGCTTATAAAACCATTTCCAAACCATTTGGAGTTAATCATTCCTCACTGAGGAGGATTTTTCACAAGTTGCGGGTCTTCCCAACAAATTCACCCTGAGGTCGGACAATGCAATGCTCCAAGTACTGAATCTCGGACGATACAAACATCACTTAGCATGTTAAAAGTTAAATTTCATGACGGCACAGTTTATAGAAGACAACCAATATAGTTTGTTTGGAAAGGTTTGTGTGTGAGAGCAAATGCTGTCAAGCACGGTGGTGGAGGAGTGTTAATTAGGGCTTGTTCTGCAGCCAAAGGGACCTGAAAATCCTGGCGCCACTGAGTCAATATTGAAGCCTGTACACTAGAGCATTATAAGGTCAAATATGAAGTCATGCATCTCACAGCTACATCTTGGCTGAAATCGGGTCATGCAAGAACGTAATGGATGAAAATGCGGAGAATCGAGATGTTGCAATGGCCCGGTCGAAGTCCAGACCTCACCGTGGTGTAAATCCTGGGGCAGGACTTTGAGAGCTCTGAACAAACAAATCCCCACAAGCCTCAATGAACCGGCAGCTGCTTTCACAGAAAAGCCGTCTGAAAACTAAAAGCTGGGTCAGCAAGTTCACGAAAGAGAAACAAATACATACTGGTACTTAAAACCAGCTTCCAACTTTGATACTTTTCTGCCCTTGTTGGTTTCTGGGCTTTTGTTTTTGATCCTTTTTAGAGTTGCTCCAAGTCCAAGGGATTGAAAGGATGATGGGAAGCCACTACTCCTATTTTCCCTCACAAGGGCATGTCACAACAGATTTAAAGATTAAAGGGGGAAAAAAGACAGATTGTAAAGATTTAATAGCAAGTTGGTGACCCTGCTGGTGCTCTTGTCTACTCTCAAGACCATTAGGCCCTATCATCGTCAGCGTGATTCATCTTATTACTGAAAAAATCAGGATTAATGACGAGTTCTCACTTCACTGTCATATCAGCCCATTTAACTCTCCTTTGCTCTCGTACTTTGTCTTTTGGGGTAACATAAATTCTTCAAGATCGTATTGATGCTCAGCTTCGGCTGAAGGTCAGTGGTTTGCAGAAATGAAGGACTGGATAATATATATCACCCGCCACATTCTTGTATATTAACTTGGACGTACTTACAATGGTGACTCATGCTGTGGCATTTTTAAAACTGTAGGTGTCTTTTTATATTTTTAGGTCCTTCTCTAAGACTTTTGCTGGACTACTTTAATCAGAGACAATAATATAACAACCCAGGGTTGACGGAGCGTATAAAAGGTGTATTATGATGTGTTCCACATGTAAGTGACAGCTGTTGACTTTTCTCATTAAGAAACTTTGTTTTTAAGCATTGTCCTCTGTGTGTCTCCACAGAAACCTGCTGGACAGGGACACCTTCTCCAAATCAGACCCAAGTAAGATCCACTTCCACTTTTTTTTTTTTTTTTTAAACCCTCTGGTAACATGATTGCGTGTTAGGACCGCACGGTTTCTTCAGTGAGGAACAAAAAATAAACCATGAGCAGTTCTTTTATAACTAGTTTAATCTGACTTTAAAGGGACCATATGGTATGTGGTAAGTAAACGGTGTAAAACCCCTCACTCCAATGCTGGCGACTGAAAATGCATTCCTTTGGAGACACAAACACGAAATTCAGCAGCAGTAGCAAATCCACCAGGATCGGAAACTTAGGATCGGAAACAGGATCCGCTTTTGAAATGACCACTGAAACCCCACTGACAACTGAAATGACCACGCAAGGAAATTCCTCCCTCTGTGATGTCATAGAGAAGGAAAAAACTTTCCAGAAGGAAGCGTTGAAGCTTCTTAAAAAAACTGAGCATTTTGTTCACAGGAAAACTACAGCGTGCGTATTAATTTCTTTGAACCTCCAGTCACGACTTGTGAGGGTGATAATTTATCATAATTGCACCAGTAATAAGTTAGAAAACGCAACAAAACGTCATGTTGATTCTCTGCATGTACCTCACATGTGGCAGAATTGACAATAAACATGACTTTGACTTTAACTTTGACTTTGATGTTGCCTCTTTTAAGCTGTTGGCAGGCAATTCTTTTCGAAAAGTCTGCAAACTCTTAACATTAGTGTTAAAAACTGAGATTACGCATCATTAGAGTCATTGCTGACAGTGGTTGCTGTCACAGATCCAACGAGCATGAGTAATCGCTCAGACGTGTAGTTAAGGCATCACGCAGTAATGATTTAAAATCAGCTTTTAGCCAAGTGGTTGTTTCGATGAGAGTGAGTCATTAAATACCATCTGAAATGGTCAGAGCATCATATGAATTGAAATTCAGTCGTATTGTGTTAAAGCAGGAAGGTAAAAGCCATTTAGGTGCTTTATTCAGTCTCTGTTTTCACTGTTCCCACCCAATCGCAGCAGATCCAAGAATTCTTCTAATGATGCTGAAATAAATGAAGACTAATGTTTGCTTCACTATCATTTGCAATTATCCTGCATCCGTGTACTTTCTGTGGAAAAATAAAGCAGCCCTCGCCAGCCACACTTGTTTTCTTGAGGCGTGTGTGGTGAACTATGATATCTGAATGACTGTTGGCGCTGTGTAATAGCTCACCAGTAAAACACACATATACACACGTTATCTGCGAAATGGAGTGTGTCAGCACATTACCGGAGCGTGGGATAGAAATATGAGTCAAGTTGACGAAGACGGTGATGAGACCTGTGGGGAGACTGACATTGTATGGGAGGAGGAGGAGAAGAAGAAGAAGAAGGAGGAAGAAGAACAACAAGCCAAGGTTTTAACCATACGTTCGGGTATTGTTTTATGCTGAATAACACTTGTGATTACGCTGAGCGTGGCAGCTTCAGTCTCCTGATATGAACCTGGCTGACAGGGGAAAGGAGGATGAAAAGAATAAGTAAAAAAAAACAACCAGCACATTTATTCGATCATTTATTTGACGAATCCAACGTTTTCTGACATTCTGACGTGAGCGAGGCTACGGGGCCGAGTGGAACGTGATTCATGGAGTCAAGAGGAGGAGAAAAGTGCATCCTCTTCACTCTGAGGCGTCGCTGGTCACGATAAAAAACAACAAAACAAACAAAATACATAGAAGCAACAACAAAAACACTTTAAATGCCATGATTTAATGCTTTGTAGAAATGCTTGCACTAGTAATGACTTTTGTTTCTTTTATTGTTGCTGAGGAAAATAGACTTTACAGCCTTTCTTCAGGTCTTTGACATTCATGGAGTTTTTTTATGGGGTTTCAGGTCTGTTTAGGTCTGGAATTCAGGCGGGTCATTCCAACACTTTCATTCTTATCTTTTTTTAACGATTTTGTTGTAGGGTTGCTTGTGGCACATTCATGGTTTAGTTGACAGACAGCACATTTGACTTTAGATTGCTTTGATGAACGTAGAAGTTCACGGACGTTGGGGAGATTCCAAGGTTTTGTGGCTGCAAAATGAGCCCGAACCATCACCCCACCCCCTCCCTGCTGGACTGTTGTTGTGAGGTGTTTGTGGTGATCCTCTGTGTTGTGTTTTCGTCAAACATGGTGCTGCTCCTGAAGTATTGCGGTGTGGTCCCATTCAGCTTTGCAAACCCAAACCATCACATTGTTTCAGAAGAGAATTTCTCTTAGCAACCCAACTCTTACTTGTATTTTTCGATAAAGAAATGCTGTGTTTTTATATTTATACGGTCATAAACTTTAACATAACTTGTTAACTGAAGCCTCTACAGTTTGAGATGTAACTCTTGCATTTTCTTGCAATTACACTGAGGATTACGTTCCACAGGGGTGTCCACTCATGTCAAGATTGTTAACTGTCTTCAGCATTTTCCGATTGGGAAAAATGTTTGTTCACTATAGAATAATCAGCACCAATTGTTTCGGATTTAGCCTTATAACACTTTGTTTGTTTAATATCACCAACAAATGTGTCTCTAAAAGGATTGTTTATGTCGTTCTCCCTTGGCATTATGTTATCCAACCCCTGATAAATCAGTTAATCAAGTGTATTTGACGTAATGCTAGTGATTAATTATTATTATGCCTTTCTGTTCTTTGTCTTTCACAGTTTGTGTTCTCTATGCACAAGCCATGGGGAACAAGGAGTGGAGAGAGGTTAGTGTGTACATTTACAGCATGTGCTGCTTCACCTGCATCCCCTGAAGTGACCTTGTGTCCAAGTTGCATCCTTTCAGTATCAAACGTAGAGGCAGCTGAGGTCATGTTTAGGAAATAACTTGGAACTGGGTGTACTGAACTACCAGGTGATCATCTAAGTTATTATGACATAATGGTAGGTAATTGTCTCCATAAGACTTTGTCAGTGTCTTGACGGTGTAATGATATTTATTATGGGCTTCCGCAAGGTGATGGAAAAACCAATGACTCGTTGGTATTCCAAGAAATTACGCCACTTGCATGGGCAGAGTTGTACTGTGCAGATTGGCATGTATTGTGATTTAACACATTTGAATTGTGCCTTTTGGCTCATGTGGCATATTGCACATTGCTGCCAAAGCAGTTGTACTGGTGCAGTGCACACAGCATCAATTACACAGTTGTCATATTGAAATGTAATCATGCACCACAAAAGGTCCTTTTTTTTAAATCACAGATATGCAGACAAGTGTTCCAATTACTTCCGTGGCCACAGGTGTATAAAATCAAGCACCACTATTGGTGGAAGAACGGGTCGCTCTCAGGAGCTCAGTGAATTCCAGTATGGAACTATGACAGGATGTCACCTGTGCAGCAAATCCAGTTGTGAAATTTCCTCGCTCCTAAATATTCCACAGTCAGTTGTCAGCTGTATAATAAGAACATGGAAGTGTTTGGGAAGGACACCAACTCAGCCATGAAGTTACAGGCCACGTAAACTGATGGAGCGGGGTCAGCAGATGCTGAGGCCCATAGTGATAAGAGTCGATCACTACAGACCTCCAAACTTCATGTGGCCTTCAGATTAACTAAAGAAGAGTGTGCAGAGAGCTTCATGAGTGGGTTTCCATGGCCGAACAGCTGGATCCAAACCAACCAACGCAAAGTGTTGGATGCAGCGGTGTAAAGCACGCCGCCACTGGACACTAGAGCAGGAGAGACGCGTTCTCTGGGTGAGGAATCGCACTTCTCCATCTGGAAATCTGATGGACGAGTATGGGTTTGAAGGTTGCCAGGACAACGGTACTTGTCTGACTGTATTATGCCCAGTGTAAAGTTAGGTGGAGGGGGGATTATGGTGTGGGGGTGTTCTTCAGAAGCTGGGCTTGGCCCCTTAGTTCCAGTGAAAGGAACTCTGAATGCTTCAGTAGACCAAAGCATTTTGGACAATTCCATGCTTCCAATGTTGTGGGAACAGTTTGGAGCTGCCCCTTCCTCTTCCAGCATGACTGTGCACCAGTGCACAAAGCAGGTCCATTAAGACCTGGATGACAGAGTCTGGTGTGGATGAACTAGACTGGCCTGCAGAGTCTGGCCTGACCTGAACTGATAGTCTCCGCTCTAATTCATCTCAAAGGTGTTCTGAGAGCCAGGCCTTCCCGTCAAAGTAGTATCTGACCTCACAAATGTGCTACTGGAAAAATGGTACGAGCGGTGGTAGCGAACCACACGGGAACCATTATCCACACATAGAGAGAAAAAGGAACAGGAGCGAACCAGCCAAAAATTACCCCAAGGGCTCATCAACGACTCATCCAGGAGGTCACAAAAGAACCCAGAACAACATCTAAAACACTGCTGACCTCACTTGTCTCAGTTAAAGCCAGGGTTCATGATTTCTACAAAACAAAAGAGACTGGACAAAACTGGCATCCACGGGAGACCTCCAAGGCCACAACCACTCCTGACCAAAAAAGAAAATCCGTCCCACACTTCCCAAAAGACGTCTTGAGGATTTCCAAGTCCTTTAGGAAAGGATTCTGTGGAACTTTTTAAAAAAAGGTGTGTTTTTAAAGTTAACATAGCTTTTTAGGAAAAGACCGTCGTACCAACAGTCAAACATGGTGGCGGTAGTGTGATGGTCTGGGGCTGCTTTGCTGCTTCGGGACCTGGACGACTCACGGTAGTTGATGGAACCATGAATTCTGCTCTCTTAACAGAAAATCCTGAAGGAGAATGTTCAAGTTCAAGCGCGTTCGGGTTATGCAGCAGGACAATGATCTGAAACACAGCAAATCCACCTCTAAATGGGTTAAAAAACCCAGAAAATGAAGGTTTCAGAGTGGCCTAGTCAGCATCGGGACCTAAATCAAACCGAGATGCTGTGGCGTGACCTTAAACAGGTCGATGATAACCAAAAGTCTCCAATGTGGCTGAACTAAAACAATTCTGAGGAGAATTCCCCCCCAGCAAAGTGAGAGACCTATTGCCAGTTGATCATAGTTGGCGCCAGAGTGGCACCACCACCTGTCAGGTTTAGGGGGCAATGCCTTCTTTAGTTTTCCATCCCAGCTGTGTTTGGGCAGACGGCAGGCCCCACCCCGGACACGTCGTAATTAACACTTCTCCTTTGTCCTAATTGTGCATGTTCATTGATCGTTAATTAATAAAAGTTCTTTAGGAGCACGTGTGCTTGCCTGTGACTAAGCTCCCATCGTCAGTGTTAATATACATCACCTAGATGAATATTCATGAATGTAAATGACCAGGGCAAATCTCGAAGCCCCAATCATTCAGAGCTCTGAGTAGCCCGTCATCTGCATGCATTACCAACAGGCTACGTTAAATCCCAGGCGGGGACCTACCTGACCCCCGTTGACTCGAAACTACTATGGATTCATTAATGTAAAGCTGTAGATAATCTTCTGTAACCAGCCTTTCCCCTCGTGTGTCTCCTGAGAGTTACACGAATCCCTGTAGCTTCACAGTGTCTGTAAAAGCTTCGAAATCTTTGTAGATCTTAGAGAATCCAGCTGAAGTGGTTTTTATCTCTCCACTGGCCATTTATCTTGCTTTCTTTTCCTAGTTTGGAAGAACGGAGGTGATTGACAACACGCTAAACCCAGACTTTGTGCGGAAATTCATTTTGGACTACTTCTTTGAAGAGCGGCAGAACCTCAGATTTGACCTGTGAGTAAGATAAGTACTTTTTGTGTGTCGATATTCATATTTGCTCATCTTGTGCTCATAGAGTTTTTAATTGCAAAATAACTCAAATGAACGTGATTACATTACATACACTATTAATGATCACCATTTTAGTAACTTAATTTTAGTTTTCTAATTTCAAGATCAGGTAAAGTGTTAATATTTGGTAAATGGATATGAGAGAGAGTGTGATGCTGCTTATTACCGTGTCATTAGGTGTAATTTAGGCTAAATATAAATATGTCTTTGTGAAACCAGAAAGTTGTTGTTGTGAACAGTGAAATGTCTCAAATGGGCATGATTGTGTCAGTTGTAGGTTCTGAATGCCGTTTCGTTTAATTTTCAATGAATCGCGGAGCTCCTTCCAGTTTGTCCACTGGAAATCAACCACGTGACCACTGTGACTGCCTTTTACTGTCGTGGTCCATTGTATTATGGGATATAGTATGCAGTTTAGGATGCCCAGTCACACACAGACACTTCATATTGCAGACTGTACAGCAGTTTCCATACTACATGGTACATCCTCGCATTATCGTTTACAAGAATATGAGATTACGAAGTTTCTCATTCAGAGTGTCGTCTTTATGCACCTGAAAGGACCATTTGCAGTCCCCCTGTAGGAGGTTAAGTTGCCGTCATGACACTGATTACTTTTATTTATTTTTTTTGTCTTTACGTCAGAACTGGGTCGTTTTCATACGGGGTCCTAAATCGGATACATATCGGATGTTTTCCGGTGCAACGTCAGTGTTTACTGTTCGGCTCTGGCAGAATTCCAGGCTCCGACGCCTCATCCACACACGTCCCAGTACAGATATTGAATCTATCGCTCCGCACGTGGCCAGTGTTAAAAGTTTTGCTCTCCTCATCTTCAGGTTTCTTCTCATTATAATCGGCTTATGAATTTTTTCTACGTCCACTGCACGACTATTAACAGGTAGTTCACTTCTGTACATCTGACGTACTGCGTTTGACGTCGCTTCATCTGACGTGCTGGTCCCTTCAAGGCGAAGTCTGACATAAGACGCATTGAACGCAGCTTTAGTCGCCGCCGACATTTCCATGATTGCCGCTGATGTCGCAGGAGATGATGGGAGACCACTGGATCTAAATAATACATCCTAAAAAGAAGTGAAATGAATTTTCAACTGATATTTTAACAAGCTTCTGGGAGTTTTACTGTCGGCGAGCCACAATCGGAGTGTCATCCGTGTAAACACACTGACTCGCACAAATTGATTTAGTACCTGTGTCCTCTTCTTGTCCTGTTGAATATTGATATTCATATCAAGCTGTAAAACACGCTTTATGATTTCCCACTTCATTAGTGCTTGTTTGCTTCGGGACTTTAGTACTTATTAAAGCTCTGGACTGCCGCGAGCTGAGGGGATTCTCCACCTCACCTTGATGATCAGATTGTATTTCTTGTGAATTACGTGGGGGATTTCAGCAGCTAAATTTGATTAAAAAGGAGATTGATTAGATAATGATCTCCGAAACAAGGAGCTAGTGGGACAATGCAGAAAACAAATAGAACAAACACAGGTTTGGCTTTGCTTGTTCATAAAGGCACTGATATGATATAAACACTTCTGAGCTCCACCTTGGCCGTGGCTCGTACTTGGCTGCTATTCTTCTTGCCTTTTCTATTTCGGTTTGCCAATACGTGCAAGCAAACGGCAAGTTTCACACGTCTCCCCTTGGTGAGATCATTTCTCTGTGGATTCTTGGGATCGACCCTTGTTGGAGAGATCCAGCGTGAACATCCGTGAGCTTGGTATCTTCGCTGGTTGCTCTGTCACGGTTCATACTCATCTGTACGACAGATGTGTCAAAGGGTCACGAGGTGGACTGACCCACTCGGAGACTAAAGCAAGGTTGGTGTGTGTGTGTGTGTGTGTGGGACTCTTGAGTACATTTCTCATATACTGCGTGACCGCAGCTTCTGTGTGAGTGTGTATTTTTGTATGCATGAGTTATTGGAGATGTGTGGCTATAGTGGGTAGCCATAGCAACCAAGGTTTCAGGAGATGGTAGCGGAGATATAGGAATAGACAGTTTTCCCTTCAGGGAAAGGGAAGCATTTAACCTTTCATATCTACTCTTCCTGCTCCACTTGCATAGGTTTGTGATGCACAAAGAGGCGATGACAATGATGTCAATGTGTCTCTGTACGTAAACTTTTGCAAAAGATTTCGACCAAATGATGTGCAAATTTGGTGGTCTCAACGTCCTTTGGGGTGAAAGGCTCCCATCCAACCACGCAACCACGTCTTTAGATCATATAAGGAAGTCGAATCTGCAGCTGGTCTAGGACAGGGTCAGATTTTCCTGATAAAGTTCTTTTTATCAGGCAGTCTGATGATTATAGTCTGATGGTCTCCGAAGCCAGTCCCACTTGTCCAGGCTATGCTTATTGACGTAGAGGAGATGCTGAGATCCAACAAGGATGCCTGGGTGATCCTTATGGGTGATTTGTGTTTCAGTAAGCAGACGACGTATATATACACATTGTTTTGCATGTTTGAGTGGCTGTGCGGCCCCCTTTTTTCTTTTTTTTTGCGGTTATGTCATCAGCAGCTGTTGAAAGCTGCTGCTGTTGTCCTGCCAAGGGTAACGAAGTCTGAGATGATGGCAGGTGAAAGATTGTTTCCTCCCACACGCTCATGACAGTGACATCTGTATGAAAACAAAAATGTCACAGTAGAGCTTATGAAACACTACAGTGTGTCCCAGGAATATGATTTACTACACGTACAAGTATGGTAGCAGAGAAACTAACCTCACTGATCCAGAGAGTAAAAAGCAACTCGTCGTCCTGATAAACGATGGTTAAACAACGCTGTGGTTGCGTCTTCGAGGTCAGATGACATAGAAAACTGACGATGAACCTTATTCTGCTGACTCCATTTCAACATGAGAGTCAATGGAGACTGACTTGCTTCTGCAATACCCCGCTACTAAAGAAGAAAGATGTCCAAGGTCTCCCCACCCCAACAACACTGTAAAAAATATGTTAAATTTAAATGGAACTTAAGAAAAAAAGATCTGCTGCATTGTTTAAAAACGGATTTTCTCAGTTTTAAATGGAAGTTGCATGTTGTAAAAGAAGTGAATTATACTCCTTAACAGTCTATGCGTTTCCCCAAATGCAAGTCATTGAGTATAAAATGTCATTTTAGAACAAAAACACTAGAGAGAATAGAGTTAAAGTTATAATATAACACAGGCTGCAATGAGCCATTTTTTACACAGTAGATAATCTGACAGAAGCCAAAAACTGTGAATTATAATAATTGCAAAATAACTGGGTGTTTTTTCCGACATATTTCACAACAGCCTGTGTTTTTGTTCTCCCTCGGTTCTTCACGTTTTACTTCACCCAAATCATACAGAAGTTAAATTGCACCAAGAAAGCCTTCTTATGAGCAAGAGCTTAATTTTTCTTTGGTAATATTTTATTGTGTGATAAAGTCACTCTCACAACGATAGAAAGTCGAGATGATGAGTAAAATGGTTTGCTTTTAGCTTTTAGTTTGACCTTGCAGTATTCGCGTCCGCCTCCGCGGGCAAGCATTTCTTGACGCAGGCGATACGTGGGATACCCGTCCTTGCCACCTGGGGGCAGACTGCAAACCTAGAATCAAAAATACAACTGTACACAAACAAAGCGGTTTAAAATGTAGCAATAAAAATGATCAAAACTGTAGTAGAGCTCCCTCCCAGGTCACTTGCATTTATCTGCTGCATCAGCTTACATTATATTACATTTCATATTAGCGTGGAACATTTTTTTTTTTTTTGGGACTTGATGACCGATGTCTCAAATGAGCACAGGGCATGTGTTGCATTCACATAAATACATTCCAGACTTAAGCCATACCTGCATAATACCATGTGCTTTATCAATGAATTCACTACCTACAATACCTTTTTTTTTCTCTAATTTAGAAAGATTATATCCTTGTGTGTAATTTCAGCTCCTAAAAGAACAGATATAGCAATAAAGAGCATTTTTGTAACACATCAAAAGGCACCAAGATGTATTTGCCTTCCTATTAGACTAAGCATGGACAGTGCTGATATTGAAGCGTTTCTATTCTCAGGGATGAAATGCTGCCATTTACCCAGTTGCATTGGCACGGATGGTTGCGTATTCCTCAACTGCATGTAGTCCTTCATCCTTCTAAATCACTGGCTCCTCCTCGGTTGAAGTTCACGTGAGAAAACCCTAAAACACACCTAATCCCTAATCCACTTTTGACGGAGACCGCAGCCCCAAAATGATCTCAGATTGCCGCGTTAAATGGTTAGTATCATTGCTTCCCATTTTTAAGTCTATTTTTCTTAAAATATTGCACATATTGGGGACATGTAGGTCAGGAAATGAGGTCTCAGAGTGATGAGATGATGGCCACGTAAAATGAGTGAGACTGAAAAACACAACAAAGACTTATTTACTTTCTAAAATGAGATTTATATGTTCCTGTTTGGCTCTTTCATCTGAAAATACACTCTTACAAGCCATATAAGAGGCCTCCAGTTAAATCCATTTAGCGTCAGTTTAAGGGAGAACGTCTGGAAGCCCGTCGTGCAGGGAAGCGGAATAACTAGAATCTCTAGTGAGATCTTTACAGACAAGCAGTTTGGTCTCATTACTGATTTATCCTGTGTTATATTGGTGTTCCCAGCTTGAATCCTGCCACTCTCCAGCATCTTCAACCAATCCACCGAATCTCACTGTCTTTTATTTGCACAGGTATGACGTCGACTCGAAGAGTGCCAACTTGTCCAAACATGTAAGTACTTATCCTTTTTCTCTTTACAAATTTGAATCATTTTCTTTTGTTGATGGGAATGTTTGTGAGCATAATTTCCATCCTCGTCTCTACCTCCCATTAGCCTTGTTTCAGCCCAATCAGTGCGTTTATCATCCTCCGGAATAGCACGCTCCTTGAGCGGTCTGTTGGTCACTTGGAAATCAAATATGTCCACCCTGCTTTTTGCCATTGATTGCAGTGATTACAACAGTAATTAGAAACAACAACCTGCTTGCAGGCTGTAATTACCTGCCAATAATTACCACCAGTTGCCTGCCCACTGCTTCGAGGGAATTGCAAGTTCAGAGAAGTAGTCCCTGTAGTAGTCCACTTCTCACATGTTTATTTTTAAGAGGTCGGTAAGTCGGGAATACCTCTGTTATGTTGATATACTTGAAGGAACTTGCAGGACAAGAAGTGCGGTTTTTATGGGGCAGGAAGGATGTGGCTTTTTTTTTTTAAGTTTAAGTTCTCAGAAGAGCACATTTGAGTGATATCAGACTGGTTTGGACACACAGACGCTTTGGTTACAGTAAACACTCTGAACTGTCACTATTTAAGACAAGGAAGTCAAATAAAAACATTACAGTTAAAAAGAAAGTACCAACTCAACGCTAAAAAGAGAGATTTTCCTAAGCTTTTTCTCTGACGGTCTTTACTCATGCTACTGAGGCTTTTTTTTTTTTCTTTGTGTGTATTTGTGTAGTAAGATGTATATCTGGAGACTAACTTCAAGTTACACTGCTTTTCAAGAACTTCACTGAACCACACTTACTTTTTTTTCCCCCAATTCTTCCTGTTTGCAGAGATGAAGGAAGTAACTTTTAGTTTCCCCCCCATGAGGTAAAACGCTCCACCCCATTTCTTGCCTCTTGGATTCCAACCCGACCGGTCTGTCCACATAAGTGCTGTCCTAGACAGGTGCATGGTCGCTCAACTGGTGCCAGCTTTTATAATTGGGAGAAAAGAGGGTTATGTGGTAGAACTTCCATTGTAAGGGAATTTCAGACATGGGAGATGATGACACTCTTAACAAAACCTGCAGTTTTACTCTCCTGCTGTTTATGTAGGATATAAATACAAAGTGACGTGCAATATAAACTTTTAAAAATCTAAATCTTCTTCAGAGCACTTAGTTGAAATTGTGCATTTTGCATTGAAGTATAAGGAAAATAAACATTTTCTTCTTTTTGATTTTAAAGTCCCTGACCCCACCCCACATTTCATGTAATAATAAAAAACAAAAGGTTTTGACAATATAACTTGTACTTTTATTCTACTTTGAATGGACAAAAAACTTTTAAGCACATATAGAGAATGTCTCACTGCCTTTTTTTTTTTTTTTTAAACCACTATGTCTATAACTTATGGACAAAACATTCACACCAGGGTTCAAACAGAAAAAAGTCCTTACAAGACAAGACTTGGGGCTCATTTGAACATTGAACCCTAACATCTGTTTCACTTGATCTTCCACACTGTTCCAAGACTGACCTGGAAGTGTCCTGGTCACTTATGCAGGTCAGCCGGTGCTGCTGCTGTTGACTTTTCTGGCCGAGCCACCCTGCTGGGCCGAGGCTACAAACGGGGTAATAAATACAGGGTCTATAGCAGTTTAAAAGGATCTTATATCACACACTGAAGAAGAAGCCTCAGCAGCTTCATTTACATTACCAAGTTACATTGCAAGTCTGTGCAACCAGGTCACTGTTTTGTGAAGGGGGCTGCAGCAGATCAATAATTTTCCAATTTCCATGATTAATCTTGCTGGATTACAGCTGTAACCATTTAGTTACAGGCACAATTGTATCAAAAGGTTATCAAAGGTTTCATGGTTTCAAATGTAAATAAAATTTAAATGTGGATGTTGTCTCAGGCGAAAGAATAATTTGAGAAAATGCAACAAAGAGTCAGTTAATTTGAAATAAAAATAAAGGATTATATTGAATTGAATTGTAAATCATACAAGACTTCTCAAGATGAGAGAGAGCACAGGTAGGTCAGTTTAAGGTCTCATATACTTTAAGAAATTGATGGACAATCATTTGAAGGAAGAGATCTCGAAGGCATCTTCACTATTGCAGATGTAAACAGAAATGCACCAACACCTTTAGTTCCCTCAATGTTTATCTAGTTGTTCTAGTTACTACATTGTGTTTTTTGGTGGGGTTTTTTGTATTCTTTTGTATTCTTCACTGTTTTTCTTCTTCTTTTACTTATTGGTGGTTGGAAAACAGCAAAAGTGGTGCATGGAAATGGTAGTTTGCTAAATCAGTGGATCCTACCAGGTCTCTCACAGTGAGGGACCTGGTAGGATCCACTGGGGATCCACTGGGGAGATGACGTCGGAACAGACTGAGGTTTTACCCTGGACCTCGACTTTAGGAAACACTGGGTGTGTTTCCACCATTGCATCTCAGTTGTCCAGATGATGTTGGTCTCAGAAAGCTTGAGTAGAAGCAGCTGAACTTCTTGAAGATGTTTCCCCCTCCCATCCAAAAGACTTTTTCAATTCAGCTGGCTGATGAAGAGTTTTAAGCTTACAAGCTGTTGTGGGGGCAACAACACTGCAACTGCATATATTTTCTGTTATAGCTTGTTGTTTTTTAATATATAATGTAAAAAATATTTTTTTACATGTATTAAGTCTTGATTCTTTTAGATCTATGCAATCTCAGGGTTAGAATATTTCTCTCCTTATTTCATATTGCTTTCATCTTTGGCTGGATGCCGTCTGTTCCTTTTATGCTGTCCTCATCTCTTATGTTTTTTCTTTCCATCTCAATATGGCACTCTGTCAACTTTTCCCTTTTTTTTTTTATTTCACAGCCACACCCCTGTTCTCTCATCTTCCATTTCTATCCTTCGCTGTGTCTTGCCTCCCCTCCTCACTCGCCTCACTCGTTCAAAATCAATAATCTCATATAAGAAGAGACACGAGTGTTTAGCTCTGAGGATGCTCGCGATCTCAGCGTCCTGGATCCAGGTCTCGGAGGGAAAGCCAGCGAGCCAAGCCATTAGATGGTGTTTTAACCTGGGAAATGTTGGCTGCGGGCACACCTGGGAATGAGCGAGAACGAGGGTGTAGTTTAAAGGAGAGGAGGAGGGAGTTGGTGTGAGTTAAAACTCTGCCGCGGTTGTCCGACTATACGCCAGTTTGTGTTTGCATAAGCAGATGGGCAGGAAGCCAAGCTGATCCCTCGTTCTTTTAGCATTTTGAAAATGTTGCAGAAATGCTTTGCAAATTGCAGGTTATATCCAGTGAAGTAAATTCATTAACAGCCAAAAAAAAACCCAGCTAATTTGTATAAAAAAATTATATAACAAACTCTAGGAACCATTTAGCAGTGGTGTATAAGTTCAGTATTAAGCATAAATTATTTCCAAGTTGCCAGGTTGTGTAAAAAAAAAAAAAAAAAAACATTAGCTGACAGGAAACTTCATATTTGTATCTGATCCATTAACGGGTCCATCTAATGCACCGCTTACTCGGCGTAATAACATGATTACAGTTTGGACCATAATCAATTAATCAACCGCTCATTAATCATGCATAATTGCAGATTATTGGAAAATGGAAAAGCATTTGCAGTCTTTCCCACATCCAGTTTTTACCCTGTCGTTGACTGATAAAGTCACATTTTTTTGTGACAGCCGCAGCCCTTGGGTGATTTGTGACTTATACACGGGGAAAACTCTTCAAAATAACATCTCCCGGTGTCATTTTTCTTATTTTTAGCTCATATTGTGGACAAAACAAAGAAGTAAATGACCAATTAAAGTTGCATGACTTGACTACGTGCAAGGCGATGTGGTGATTGATGGGCGAACGGAGGGACATAAAGCTGGGTAGATGGATCGACACGCTGGAGACAGAGTTACAGGACGCGCTGATCGATAGAGCAGAAAAAATACATTTGTTTTACGCTGCTTTGAGCCGACCTGGTATCGGACAGCGCCCAACTGTGATTATCTGATTTCCAGGTTGTGGAAATGGGATGAAGATGGCATGTTTTTTGTAATTAACGATCTGACAAGGGTTAGTCTGTGTTCCACACTTTTGATGACAAATATTTTACGCTAAAGAAGCTCATTTATGCAGACAATATTAATCGATTCCACAATGATGCATCGTGGAGGTTTTTGCACTTACATTTTTTTTTAATCAGTAACGTCTCGTCCATTTTGTGAGTCAAGTGAAATTTATAGGTGTGTCTGTTTTCTTTGTGGTGTCTAAATGATGGTCTGTCACCGACTCCGCAGGACTTTCTGGGCCAGGCCCACTGCACCCTCGGAGAGGTGGTGGGATCGTTGGGCAGTCGCCTGGAAAAACCTCTCGGGTGAGTACAAGTACACGTCTGTTCAGCAGGAGGATGTGTCGGTATGCCAGTCATTATCTGGCCGAAGGTGATTTGTGATTACTGTACACCAAATCAAAAGACTCCCGAAGCTGTCGGTCACGTTTTTCCCTGTAGAGTTTTCTGAAAAACAAAGCTTTTTCCTTCGGGAGTTACTGCGTTTAAGCACCAGTGACGTCTGTTGCACAAACACTTGGCTGCCATGGTTTCTCTGTTATTTTCCGTTGAAAAATACTCCCTGAGGGTGTTTCAGACTAAAACACCGGAGCAGTTGGCACTGTTGATGTGACCTGTAGCTGTATATACCTGCTTTTTAAAGGTAATTGCATGAAAAGTGGGTGGATCTGGCATACACATATATACAGTATACACAGTGTGGCATCAGGCCAGGGATTGTCACAGATGTGTGATACATGTGTTGATTTATGCTCCGAGGTACATCGAGTACATCATGTGTTATTGGTAATAACGCTCAGTATTATAGAGTGCTTCTTGACAGCCGTTTCTGAGGAAACTGAAACTCATGCAGCGCTTGGCTACAGCCTACAAACATGCACGTATGTCCCTGAACTGGTGGCGTGGCGGGTTTCATCCCTGCTGATGTGTAGCTTGAGTTGTGATCAAATATCCCTTTAAATAAAACAAAATCAGATAATACAGCATGAGAATAATTCCTTTGTGCTGGTTGAATGGTGAAAACCCGGAAATGTGCAACATTACAAGTTGTCAAAAAAACAAAAAGCGCAAATTCAGTGTAGTTGGATAAAATATTTTAAATGGGTATTAAGCTGAATTTCTACCTTTTGAGTTATTAATCACATGGCCAGATAACTTCTGAACTATTAAATCCCAAGAGCAACATCCAGTCAAATACATTTTAAATGTCTAATTAGGGTAAATATACTTGGTCTCATTGTTCAACTTACAGTTACAAAGGAATGTGACAGAGTAGTTATTTAGCCAGTAAATCAAAAATACTAAATGAGAACCAGCCAACACCATTTCATTGACCTTTGCGGCTCGTCGCTGTATTACTGCTTTCTTTGCTTTCTGAGTTTTTTCAATGCATCATTAAAGACTGTACAGTAGGCTACACTGACTCGCCGACTCACCAAACGGATTCAGGAGTGCTCATGTAGTCATCCAGCCTTATTCTATGAATATCTAGAACCTAAAAGTTTCACTTAAAGGTTCCTTTTTCTGCAAATTTGAACTGGTTTGAACTGCTTCCTAAACTGATCACGCACCAGTCACGAGTGGTTGTTTAGTTTTTTTCCCTTTTACTTTGGGCTGCAAAGTAAATCTGCTAAATGTGAGTGAGGACAATTTTTTTTCCTCTTTTATTTCCAGTTTGTGTGATTTTGTTTAACAATAACAGCTTTGACTGCTGACAGAAACAGCGGCCCGTTTGTCACCACTTTTCAGTCAAAACAGAAATCAAAATCCTCTTCAAACAAAATTAGTTTCTTGAAGATACACAGTAATCTGCTTTTTACCCAAAATGCTGTGTATCTCATTTCATATATACTCTCCTGACTGTTCTTGACTTCCTTCAAATCATGCTTTTAAAAGCCAATTAGCTTGTTCATTTGGAGCCTTGATGATCCTCGATAGCTCTAAAAAGAGCTGTTGCTGAGACGTAGCGGCAAAGACGGCATCTTTTTAAAAACGCATTAAGAGCCTGGCAACCTGGATGTGTCTTTTCAACATTTGTGTGCACTCCGCTGGTCTTCCTTTCACAGCAACACCGACAGCCAGTCGTTGCAAACCTGCCGCCACAATCGCCATGGTGATCGCAAAAGGCAGTTTTCACACTCGGAAGATGGGGAGAGAGCAAACGCATCCGTCTGTACAAGCATGCCGTGTACGAGAGTGCACGTTTGTGTGCGCCACCAATAACTTCAAAGTGCAAAACTATGTCGCTCTTTCAGAAAACCCCTCCCCCGGCGCTCTTGATCATTCATGCAAACACACACACACACACACACACACACACACACACACACACACACACACACACACACACACACACACACACACACACACACACACACAGACATTCTTGTCATACTTGTCATTTTAAAATAGTTTCATTTAGGGCAAAAAGCATTCAGAGATTGTATTAATAATGCATGCCAAAGTCAAAATACAGGGATACAGTCTGATTCTTTAAAAGTTTGGGTTTTGTGACTTTACTGAGACGGAGCCAAACACAGGATACCAACAGTCAGGAGCAACAGCTTTTGTTTTGTTTGTTTTTTTTGGTCTTTTTGAAGCAAGGAGAGGTGGATCAAGGTGAAACGTCCAACAAGAAACAAATAAAAACATGCTGGTTTTACAAGAACATAACTTATAACTTTGTTGGGTAGTTACCTGGCGAAGGAAGGAAGGAAGGAAGGAAGGAAGGAAGGAAGGAAGGAAGGAAGGAAGGAAGGAAGGAAGGAAGGAAGGAAGGAAGGAAGGAAGGAAGGAAGGAAGGAAGGAAGGAAGGAAGGAAGGAAGGAAGGAAGGAAGGAAGGAAGGAAGGAAGGAAGGAAGGAAGGAAGGAAGGAAGGAAGGAAGGAAGACTGCGTAGATGGGGAGGAACATGAATGTGTGTCAGCTCACAAAATAAGACAACCATGTCACAAACGGAGCAAAGGCTGACTAAAAAAGGATGGAGGGAGGAATAAAAGGGGATTAAATACAAAGGTCAGGATGAAGCAACTGACATGTAATAGTCGAGGTCTGGATCTTCGTAAACAGACGAAGTAGTCATAAGAGTTCTTCAACTTTGAGACTAAAAAGATAAGAAAAATATGTCAACACAAAAAAAAAAAACATACACAAAAGCAGCTTAGTGTTTTTCAAAGGCGTGAAAAGGAAAAGACGAGAAAAAAGAATAAAGTAAATGATAAAGAAACGACATAAGAGTGCAGATTATAACGTCAAAATATGGATAAAAAAATACAAACATTTGAAATGTACGATAAGAAAAAAACATGCAGTCGTGTTCCATTAAAGTATAAATGAATACATCTAAGTGTTTTAAATAAAGATAATTTCATAAAAGCAGTCGCCACTCAGAGATCTTAGTTGGAGTGAAGATGAGGCTCCTTCTTTATTCCACCTCCACTCACCAGCATCCACAACGATGGGATGAAGGCACATATCACCTCCCCAGCGGCTGCTTTCGCAAACATTAGGATGTTCTCCGATCGGTCTCCAAGTGTCCTAATGTCTGTGGTCAGTGTCTGCGGTTCTCACTCGGTGCTGAATACAGTCCAACATAAATGAACGTTTAACCGAGTTGTGGTGGTCCTGGCCCCGGTTTCACGGTCGCTGCTGGGTCTTGTGGCGTTTCCGCTTACTTCTGCCTCTGGCAAACACACCTGGACATCACACGTTGTGTCGTCTATATTATACGATTTGAATTCTTAACAGGGACCCGATTGAGCCGACAGGTTTTAATCTTTTTTTTTTCATCCTCTGCACACTTTGCATGCATCCTCTGGCTCTGGTACACCTTCCCTGATTGCCACTACACATCACTTGTTTTCCCGCTGGTAACGACTTTATAATTTCTACTCAATAAGTTGATAAAAAGCATTTTTGTATAGAGATCAGTAAGAATTACTTATCCTTCCTTTACACCAGCTGTTTTAGGAAGAGCTGTAGCATCATGATTTTCTGTATCTGTGGTATTTTTAGACACAATATGTCACCTTTTAACAGCTATTGAGTTTTTCTGTTATGATCTTTTCATCCGTCCTGCTTTTTAAAAAAATTTTTTGTTAATGTGAGCCACGTCGCACTGTCATTGTGGGGTGCTGAGTGAGGACTGGTGGAGGGGGCTTGACTTGGGTGGTTTTGGTGTTGGAGTGGAGCATGGTGGGATTGGGTGGAGGTCTGTGTGTGGGGGTGTGAATATGTAGTATATGTAGTGTTTAGTGTAGTATTTAGTGTGGTATATGTAGTGTTTATTTTGGTATATGTACTGTTTGGTGTAGTATATGTAGTATTTGGTGTAGTATATGTACTGTTTGGTGTGGTATATGGAGTGTTTGGTGTGGTATATGGAGTGTTTGGTGTGGTATATGGAGTGTTTGGTGTGGTATATGGAGTGTTTGGTGTGGTATATGTACTGTTTGGTGTGGTATATGTACTGTTTGGTGTGGTATATGTACTGTTTGGTGTGGTATATGGAGTGTTTGGTGTGGTATATGGAGTGTTTGGTGTGGTATATGGAGTGTTTGGTGTAGTATATGTAGTGTTTGGTGTGGTATATGTACTGTTTGCTGTGGTATATGTACTGTTTGGTGTAGTATATGTACTGTTTGGTGTGGTATATGTACTGTTTGGTGTGGTATATGTACTGTTTGCTGTGGTATATGTACTGTTTGCTGTGGTATATGTACTGTTTGCTGTGGTATATGTACTGTTTGCTGTGGTATATGTACTGTTTGCTGTGGTATATGGACTGTTTGGTGTGGTATATGTACTGTTTGGTGTAGTATATGGAGTGCTTAGTGTAGTATATGTAGTGTTTGGTGTGGTATATGTACTGTTTGGTGTGGTATATGGAGTGTTTGGTGTAGTATATGTACTGTTTGGTGTGGTATATGTACTGTTTGGTGTGGTATATGTACTGTTTGGTGTGGTATATGTACTGTTTGGTGTGGTATATGTACTGTTTGGTGTGGTATATGGAGTGTTTGGTGTGGTATATGGAGTGTTTGGTGTGGTATATGGAGTGCTTGGTGTAGTATATGTAGTGCTTGGTGTAGTATATGTAGTGCTTAGTGTAGTATATGTAGTGCTTAGTGTAGTATATGTAGTGCTTAGTGTAGTATATGTAGTGTGAATGTGCATGTGAGTATCAGTGTGTAGTTGGATGTGAATTTAAAACTGTAAAATGTAGCATTACAATAATAGATTACTTTCTGCATTACTTTATATGTTAATATATATATTTTTATATTTTTTTCCTCCTCATAAATTCATAAGATTCTGAAAACCAGATGAATGTAAATGTTAATTATGAAATATTGGAGAAAGTGTAGGATTAAATAAGTTTGACTTCTTCCTGTCCCTTTTTTAGACATGTAAAACAGGAAATATGTTATGTGTATTGCTGTGTGTGTGCATGCGTATAAGTATGTATATATAGATAGGTGTGTGCACATCGGGTATAGATTTATTTTATAGATATGTGTACATAAATTTATAACAGATCCATTTATTTATATAGATGTATTTTCAAGTGGTTCTATATGTTCCAATGTGTGTGTCTGCACGTGTTAACGTTGGTATGCTTTTCACAATGGATTCGACATGTCACGAATGAATCAATAAAAATGAAACGTAATAGAAAAAGCATTTATAAGAAGGGATGGATGGAAACATTGTCAGCATTAATTAAAAGCAGGTACAGAGTGAACAGCTGTTGCAGTTGTCTTTATTTGAGGATTTGTGCGTGCGTGTGTCAGAATAAGTGAGACACACACCTGCAGCTCGAGTCAACAGGAAGGCTCTTGAAAAATTTTAATGAATGCAAATTACAATTAATTACGTTGTTCAATCAAACTCCAGTGGGAATTCTGTGTGTGTGTGTGCGTGTGTGTGTGTGTGTGTGTGTGTGTGTGTGTGTGTGTGTGTGTGTGTGTGTGCATGCATGGGTGCGTGTGTGTGTAAGAGAAACGGTATCTTTTAGAGCAGAGCTCCTGGACAACCAGCTCTTGGTTTCTGGTGTCTGCTTGTCATTTCCAGTTGCAGTTTTTTTTGTTTTTTAATTTTATAATAATTAAGATACAAGACGTACACATCATTGCCAGGAAATGGATACAAATACAATTGATGTGCTGTGGTCAAGTTGTGCTTATATGGAGTTTTATCAGCTGGTGACTGAATAAAGGTACCTCATGCAGTGGCTTCTGAGGGATCTCCAGCTTTGCCTTGCGTCCTCGCTCTTCACTCTGTAAAAATGCTTCAGATTCATCCAATCACTGAATGATATTCTGCGATGTAGATGAAGAAATGTATAAATCCCTTCCACTCTCTCTGAATATCATTGTTTTTACAACAGTTTAACTGGTGGGGAGCGTCTACTTTGACCATAAACTCAGCCTTTTCATGGTTTCCTATTTTTCTAGCAAATCAGCAATACCATAACTTGTTTTCCTTTCACCTTCTTACAATCATAAACTGCCCTGATGTCAGCTTAATTTGGTATGTATAACATGTCTCAGATGTAAAAATGGATATATATTAAGAATTGAAATGAACTGGACAAGAACAAACGGGAATCTCTTGGTTTCATGCGGTTTACATATAGATAAAAGTCGAAGTGAATGGGAGAATCAATTGTTTTGATGTTCATTATTAATCTTAAAATAAAAGCAGATCAATCGGGCAACATTGATATCTAAAGGCACCACAGCCTTCTCCAAATCCAATTTATTATCCAGTTCATTCCAAATAAATCTGAAATTCCGTTTTCATGTAAAGCATGAGTCCACAGTGGAGAGGAAAGTACCTGGTGAATGAAGGGGGGCAAAAACCAGCAGAACCAGATTCAGGAGACAATCGGCCTCGATGGGTTGGTGGTCTGAGATGACTGGAGGGAGAGTAAAATACATGTAGAGTACATACATGTCATAAATGAAGCTATCCCAGACCTTCATACCAGCTTTATCAAACAAACGATTTTAGTGGGGTCTGTGTCTGCTCCTCTAAAGCTAACTGGGAACTGGTTCCTCGAGAGAGGAGCAGGATAGCTGAGGGTTCTGCCTCACATCCGAGGTGCCATGACTCACTCCATCTTCACCTCCTCCATCACCGCTCGGTTCATTGCGGCAGCTGTGAGCAGAGCTCTCCCACTCTGCTGCGACGGTGACCGACTGTAGCTCGTCATCTTTCAAAGGACTTGCACGTGTCGTGGCTGACCTCCTCTCCACCCCGGTCGTAATGGTTTTGAAACACTCCCCTCTGGCAAAACGCTGCGGTCTTTCATAATCAGGAGAATCAAGCACAAGCAGGCTTTATTCCTGACTTTTTGCTTCATCTTCTTTGTTGCGATAAACAAGATCTCTGTTCTTTTTAAGTGGGTAGAGGGTCAGAGAGAAGCCCTGGTGAGCTTTTGAAAAGCCAAATGGGCTACAATTTTACATCCAAGTGATCCACAAATGCGCAGACGCACACAAAAGATGAAGGACGGGGAATAGAAAGGCTGATTGTTAACATTTGTAAAACAAGGACAAAGGACGTCTCTATCTGTCTCTGTTGTGACATGAATTCAATGTCAGAGCTCCTTTTGTAAGGGAGAATTATGGCTATGAGTTGCCTTTTTTGGGGAAAAGTGAGTGCTACAGTGCATGTTTGTGTGTCAGGGCACGACCAAAAATAGACGAATCCTCTTGTTACAATAATGACAACCGATGTCTCACTCAGATATTCCACCATTATTGGGAATGTAATGAAAAAGACGTGTATGTAACACTGTAGCCCAGGCTTAATTAGCCATCTCTTGCAAGACACTGATTACAAATCTATGTGTCTTGATTAGTGGATTCAGTGTTTCCTTACACACATACACGTGCACACACATACGCAGGTAGGTTGCAGACATATCCCTGGAGATCTTAACTTTGTAGTGTTTAAGAAACCTGAAAGAGGAAACCTATTTATTTGAGAGAGAGAGACTGAAAGTGAGCGATGGAAACGCCATGTTCTGCACCATATGTATGTCTAAACATCAATGCAGGTGTACATTGGACAAAACACTGAGAGGCACTGTTCATCCTGCAACTAAACAATCCTTTTGGTTGCCACCTACATGTCATTTTAAGGCAGACCTGTCTGCCATAATAATGACCTTGACTCTCTGAGAAATCGGGGAGCGACAGCAAGCATTTGGGCAAAATAACGAGCAGAGGAATCCTATTCGTTCCTGCCACAGGGGCCACCAGCTCGGTCGAGTTGTCATAGCGACACAGATTCTTTTTCTCTCGTCTCGTGGATGTGTGTGTCTCCTTCTTCAACCATTTTTTTTCCCCCTCCAAATATTGTTGCAGTGATATGACGTTATTGAAACTGAGCAGGTGGTAAACATATCACTCTTTATGTTTGATCATGTTCGCAAATGGGGTTTTTCCAGGAAATTGGTTATAAAAAAAAAAAAAAAAAACAACTGTGAAGAATTAGCCTCAATGTGCTGTTTTTGCTCAGAGAGGTTATAAAATGTCATTAGTGTTGCATGAATTTGTCCTCATGCGGAAGACTTGTGAATTTAACCTTTGCTGCTGCAAAGCAGCTTTTTTTTCCTTTTGTTGAGAAACCTACCATAACTTTGTTTGGCACAAGAAGATAACTGTATAGCTTTTGTCTTTTTGATGCTCCAGTATGAATCTTTGCATGTAGCCCAGTTTTGATTGGTTTCAAATGGAAGCGTTAGCAGACCCATTTTACGAATGGGTGACGTCATCCTTTCCTTGAGCTGGGATAGGGAAAGGGTGTGGTCCCCCCCCCCCCCCACCGCATCATTTATTCAACTGTTTCTTCAGGGGTTCTGAAGTCATACCATAATGAAGCTCCTGATTTATCTTCTGCTTGAAAACTAGGACTTTTTCTTACTTGGCACAAAAAGTAAGGACATTTGTGTTTGGTAGATTATTTCTTTGTTTTAACAATGCTTCTTGGCAATAAATCATATACCGTTGGAAAGCCTGTTTATTTCCCTTTTTAAATTTTGCCACATTTGTAAGGAACATGCGTTTGCAGCACACAAATCCACAGCGCAGTGGAAGATGCTGGAGACAAGCCGCAATGTGGGCATCCCAAGAAGACAGCTTCCTCACCCTGTCAGCACTTAGGCTGTCTTGTACAGATTTGCAGTCAAGTTTTGTAGGATGATACGGCCAACGGCTCTCTGCCCAGACAATCCAGAACAGACTGCACCCAGCCACTCTCATATGGCTGCCAGGAGGCCTGCCAAGACTGCCTTTCACAGTCAAACCCGTTTGTGCTGGTGTTGGCAACACTGCACACTGGAACCTGAACTTAACATTCTGATTATGGGAGTTGGATCGTAGAGTCAAAGTGTGTAGAAGATGTGGAGAATGCTATGCTGATTGGTGCACTGATTCTGTAGTATCTTTAGAGTAGCGAGGAGGAAGAGGTGCCTGGCAGTTGTGGCTGTGTTTGGTTCTTAACCGCGCTACTGAGGCACAAGAAGCATGGTTACAACAAAGAAATAATCTACCAAACATAAATTTCCTTGCTTTTTGTGCTCAGTTTATATCTCTCCAATTCAACGTTGTTAAAATATGATTGAGTGAATAAGAATAATAATGTGTGGTTTTCCTTTTTTCTTGTACATCTCTGTGAAGGTGCTGCCCACGTACTACCAACGTGATCAGAAAGTTGTTAGAAATTCTCACACTTCTCACTCAGTTACAGGATGGGGTGGGGGTGCACCTTACATACACAAACGGTCTCTCCTTTTTTACATCTTTTTGTCTACACCATGGGCCGGGGTACGCCTTTCCAGAAAGTGGCTCTTACATATAGGCACCGAGACCAGGAAAAGGGGGGAATGTTCCGCAAAGAAAAGTCATATAGCAAGGGCCTTAAGTAACAGACAACACTGGTGATCTTACTCAGACATGATCTATCGATCAGGAACTCATTTGACAGGTCAGAACTTAATAATGTGGCAAGACAATGACCTTAGTCACACCTGTAGATTATCTAAATAAGTCTTGGAAAGTTAAAAAACAAAAAAAACAAAAAAACAGTTGGTGTGTTACCAGCCCACCTCACTCCACTGACCTTAACCCCGTGAAATTTGTTAGAGATTAACCCTATCAAAAGGTTTGGACAATGCAAACAAAGGCACCGTTGCTTTGGGGATAGCTTCAAACAGCATAGAGAGATATTTTCATCAAGCTGCACTTAAACTCTGGCAGGATGGTCAGAAAGCTGTTATCACAGCCACACAGGACTATTTAGAGGTGCCGAATATCTAATATAAGAGTGTTCATACTTATTAACAGCACTGTGACCAGGAGTGGAAGAATCCAGTGGGTGTACTGTTGTTAAGAATCTGAAGATTACTACGTCAAGAACTTCTTGTGTAGTTTCATTTTGTGGCAACATATACTGGTAACATTTTTCTTTATATGGTAGTTAGTAGAACTTTGGATGTATTAACTACACTTGGAGTCCTTGAGTATCACTTGAACTTGCTTTAACTATTTATTTAAGCATTTGTACGGTTCATTGTCCACTTTTTGTGCTGAGACCTCTTTAAAGGCTTTTTAAATCTTAAGGTTGTTGGTTGGGATTCTCAGAGTTGTAATAATATAAAACAACAAAACCCCCACTCCATCCCTGGATGACGGTTTTCTCAAGCTCATCCATAATTGTAGTCTGCCATCTGGAATTTGAAATGGTTTAACAGAAAATGTCAATAATTTATGCGCAGTTTCACATGGCATCAACCACGAAGCAGAACTCCTGCTGCTGTACAACTTAAATTATATGCGCTCGCTTCAGTTCAAAGCTGTGCTGGTCTGTCATGGTACCCTGGGACAGATGAAACATTGAATGGCATGAATAACTTTATTGTGCACCAACAATATCTCCTTGGGAAAAGCTTATTTCTATTTTCTTATTGATTCTTTTTTTCCCCTCCTCTCTCATCCGTCCTGATCAGACCATTTTTATGGTAACACCATCTGGAAAGCTCTAACTGCTGAAAGGAATTGCTCACAAAGATCAATATAAGCACATGGGAACTCTTAAAGTAAAACTAGATTTAGCTGTAATGCCCCTAAAATTTCACTTGTGTTTAGAAGTAAATAAAAAAATTAAAATTAAAAAAAAAAAAAAGAAAGAAAAAAATATTGAACAGCTCAGACTGATGTGCCCACTTGTGAAATGTTGTCATGCTGCGTCAAATAAATGCTCGACATTAGACAGAAGAAAGAAACTTGCTGTTCGTTCTGGAATAGGAAACCTTATTGTTGTGATGTTGAAGAATATGGTCAGCTTTTCCATATTTTCCTCTCCTGGCTCTTTCCTCGCTCTCCCGGTCTTGATTGACAGGTTTTTTTTCGAAGGAAGACTGACATTCATTTGTCTCGCACAATGGTTTTAAATTATGTGAATCCAGCACCCTGTGCTGTTTGGAATAATAGAAAGCATGAACGGTGAGAAAAATAATCTTCTCCTCCCTTCCCATGTACTATTTTAGTTTTTCTTCCCATATTCAGAATTCTGCTTTTAGCTCATTGGATCCAGGATGTAGTGCAATTTTATAAATCTGCCTTTCTGAAAACATGCTGCTCTCGCGTCCATGTAGTAAAAGGAGAGTTTGCGTTACAGCGACATAGAGGTCCTTGACCCCAATTTTGGGCTTTCTAAATGACGGCCCGAGTCCATTTCTGCCAGCTGGGTCTCATGGCAGAGATCACTGTAAGACCTCTCAAAAGAGAAGTCAAAGAATGTCATCTTCCTCTGTCTGCCAAAGCGTGGACAGCTTGCTTTTACCCAACTATGCGGGGATGGGGATTGTTTGAAGTGGGAGTGGAGCGTCTATCCCAGCAAGATAAATAACCGTCACAATTTAGAGTCACTGATTAACCTCATGGGTTACATCAATTTACTGCCCTTTCAGGGCATTAGTCCTCTCCCAAAAACTGCTATAAAAACATTAAAGATGAATACTGTTTCTGCTTTTTTTCTCAGATCTTTCAGTCAACTTAAGTACTAACCAAAAAATCAAATTATTTTAACCCTTTAAGTGCCAATTGGATTACATGATGTCACATGATATTTTTTCTTCCATATAATACAAGTTGGTGTACTGTTTTTTTTTTTTTCAATATACTGAAGACTAGTAACAACATTCATTTCGATGCATTTTTTTTTTCTAATGTCAGATTTAAAAGTTAGTACTCTTGTTTGTCATTAGAGTATTTTTTTAAAAAAAAAAGCCTAATTAAAAAAGGATGTTTTAATCTCACAGTGTTTACAATACAATAATGTATTCTGTGATGTCAAGGTTTTATTGTGGAGAAAGTCAAATTTGTATTGTTTTATTACGAGTTTGCACCTTTTTTCCTATTTTAGGCTGATTCATGAAAAAAGCCAATTTTGATGATAGAAAAAGTTTCAAACTGAGTGTTGTTACTAGTCTTTGATGTGTTATATGGAAAAACATGTATTATATGGAAAATAATTTAAAAAAAAAAAAAAGCACAGATGACATGTAGGCAAACTGGCATTTACAGAGTTAAAATAATTAAACCCAGTAATGACCTGCAAAGGTTAACATGCAGGTTTTTGGACTTCCAGAGGAAGCCATAGTACCCAAAGAACGTTCTTCACATCAGGAACCACTACTAACTACCAAATTTCCATTCATCCAGAATAAAACATACAATTTTATGTATATCTGACTATAAGCTACAATGTAGAACATATAGTTTTTAGCCTTAGAAGCCTAGAAATTAAGCCAATTCAGTCCCATATACAGGTTCACTCAGTGAAAGTAATCAGGTTAAATGGCATCAAATTCAGTCCACTTCAGTTCAGGTTTAGTCCAGTTACTGTATATTCCAATTATATCATACTTACATGTAAAAGGGCAATAAGAGTGAATTCATTTGCTCTGGCAATATATACTGATTTTCATTCTCTCTGATCACTCAAGTGATTAAACAAATAAGGCAGAGAAACAGTAAACTGACAGATTTTTTTTTTTTGGGGGGGGGGGGGGGGGGGGGGGGGGGGGGGGGTATAGCTGATTATGTGTCAGGATTAGTTTCAGAGGAATTTTCTGAAATGCTCAGCATCCCACCTGAAAGCTCATGTAGGTCTGAAGAACTGAACTCTTCCCGTTGTTGCCAAACAAGCCCGATGTTCTCATTGACTCTTATCTTCTGTACACACTATTTGATGTTGAGCTTCCAATTCCTCTCAGGAAATGTGAGTCATGTCCACAGATTTTTGTCATCTTGGCCCTTTGACCGTGAAGTGGAGGCGACGGCAAGGAAATGCCGTAGCGGGAAGAGCACAAGTAAACAAAATGATTGCCCCACCACCCATGTGACTGTGATCTCTTGACTCGGCTGTGTTGTTTTGTGTCCTCTGCAGAGGCATTCAAGGGAAGAAATGTGGGACCATTATTGTTAAAGCAGAAGAGCTGAACAACTGCAGGGTGAGTACCTGGAGGGGACTGTTGGTTCAGCTGAAACCGAGATACTTGACCACTACAGTGTGGCAAGGTCCAGTCCTTAAATGCAAAAGTGATTAAACAATCATTATCTAAATCAATAAATGATCAAATGAACAGAAGCAGCTTTCTCCTGGGTCGTCACCATAATCAAAGGCATTTTGGGGATTCACCTTTATTGTAACCAAATAACTTCTTTCTCATTCATTTGGTACCAGAATACTCATATTTAGAAAGTTCATATGAGATACAGACCGAGTAAGTTTTTAAACAGCAGAAAGTGGCTTGTACTGCATGTGGGGGAGAGAAGAAAGATGTAGAGATGGTAGACGAGGACGTTATGCCGTTTCTTGTGTTCACCCTTTTGCTCGATAGGAATCGGTAATGATGCAGTTCTGCGGAAACAAGCTGGACAAAAAGGATTTCTTTGGCAAGTCCGATCCGTTCCTGGTCTTCTACAGGAGCAACGAGGATGACACGTGAGTTCCTCTTCCCTCCCTTCCTTCCTTCCTCCCTACTACCTATTCCTTCCATCAGCCCTCCTCCACTTTCAAGTTTGATGTAGTTCCTCCCTGTTGCGTTTCTGGTCTGAGCATGTTAATTGGATGACATGCGAACATGTCAACACCTGTGTGTGTTTGTGTGGAAGCAGGTGGTGTTGGACAAGTGCAGTGCTGCGGTATGTGTGTGAAGGTTTGACATGTGTGTTTGTGTGTGTGGGCGGGTTCGATCCAGCTCGGTCGGTGTTCTCTTTCATCCGTCAGCGTCTTACAAGTCAGATAAGACTTTGTGTTCGGTGGCTGAAAGAAACCAGCTCCACTTTCTAGCTGAGGGACTAATGAAATTACCTCTTTATAGTCAACGTTTCTTATTTATGTGAGTCGGGGCTGCACAGTAGGTTTCACAGCTGCTCCCTTTGGACGAGTTAAAATATGTGAAAAGCCTCTTTCAAAGAAATTGCAACTTATGTGACTCGTGTGGCTAATTAGATTTAAACTTGCCTGGGCTTTATTCGTTCATGTGGACCGAAAAAACAAAAACAAAACACAACACAGAGCCTCTTTCAGTACCAACCAGGTTGAGGTCTGGGGTTCGTCTGGGTCATTTCGGCACAACTTTCAGCTTTCCACTTGTTGGGTATTCTTTGCCGCTGTAGAGTGATGGACTCTAGATTGCTCAGAAAGAGCTTTGTAACCCTACCAATGCTGATGGCCAACAGATATTATAAGATTTAATGATCTTAGATAGTATCTACGATCGTTGCTGATTTCCTTCCTCCTTAGCATTGTATTAACACGCCTGAATGATTCAAACCAGCAAACTGTCAAAGCTTATGCTTTTATACAGGTGCTCACGCCTGCAAATATTTTAAATAATGTTTTTACATTATTGCAGATACAAAATGTTTAGACTAAAAACAAACCAGAAAAAAAAAGCTTTGCTTTTATAGTGTTAAAAGCAAAGAAATCTGTTGCCTGATTAGGCGCAATTGTTCTTTACACCTCAATGCTTTGTGGGGCAGCAGTGTTTTGGGTCTCTGGATCTAAACTGTATCCATAGTGTACATGCGGTGTAGTACACAGTACTGGTCTAAAAACACTGGTCCTGCAGTAGGCAGAAAGTTTAGGGGCGCAAGAACGTGATTTGGAAGACGGCCGCGGTTTCAGAAAGGAAAATCTGTCGTCACAAGGAAGTTTGTATCGGACTTCATCTTCTGTCGTCTGTTCAAGTGATAAACCTGCTTGATGACCTCGGCTCACAAGGGATTGTAGAGCTCCATGTTCCTTGTGCATTTGTCTAAAAGAAGACAATTGCCCACATTGCCCCACCCATCCATAGAGTGTGTCCTCCACCTGGGTAAATGGGAAGGGCTGTGGGATCTAAATACATCAAGACCTCCAGTCAGATTTTGTTAAAACTCTATTTTCTTTAATTAAATCTCATTCATGCTTTAATTCTCTCCTCCTTTTCTCTTTTATAACATTGATTTTCATTTTTTTCTCCTTGCAATGCCCCTCCCGGCCAATCATTAATGTCCTAAATTCTCTCTCTAGGTATACCATCTGCCATAAAACAGAAGTGGTGAAGAACACCCTGAACCCCGTGTGGCAAGCCTTTAAAATCCCCGTGCGAGCTCTTTGTAACGGTGATTACGACAGGTAAATACACCACCCATCCAAGGCAACCATCTCGATATTTTACAAGCTTTATTTTCAGCATAAAAAGATTATAAGTATCACAATTAAGTGTCGAGATGTTCTGAAGGTTTCTAATGGCCCGTTGAGGCTGCAGAACATGTGTGGTTGTGGGTTGCATGAGAGGCTTGTTCGGAAAAGTGCAGCCACAATACTTACAGGTGGTGCATATGGGAGGTGTATCCACACTGCTGTTAATGTTCATTTTAAAGGATGAAAACTTTCCTTCCTGACAACAATGAGTCTGTCACGGTTCTTGACATTTCAGTGGAAACATGGGTCAAAAAGTCATTAAATATGAAAAGTGTATCTGCTGTTTTCAAAGGAGATGAACTTTCATTACGTGTGGTGTGAATGAAAAGCGGCAGTTTTCAGAAATATGAGTGCAGCTCTAATATGCTGTTTTATTATTTTTTTTTTTTTTTTAATTGAATTTAATGGTTGAGTTATATACGTTACTTCCTACAAGTCATTTTATTCTGGCGACAATGTTCCTGCTTCTCCTCAGCAGCCTAGTTTTTTCACTTTTGCCTAAAACCAGGACCCTGTTTCGTCTTGACGATGTGTTCATTCGTTTTGGTTAAAAGTTAATGTTATTTTCCAGTGGTTTTGTTCATATTTATTTAGTCACAGTCGGTGCACAGTCGGGGCAGACATCAGGATTAGGTGAAGCAGCCAAATGAGGGGGGTTGCCAGAAGCATTTATTATAATACAACGGTCCAAGGGGTTGTTTTTATGCTTGCAAAAATGTGCCGCATGATTGATTCAGTTAGTTTCTACCGCAGCAAAATAAACAGGTGATAAAACTTCTATGATGTGAAGCAATAGCTCGATTAAACATCCTCGATTTGGGCGAGTCGTTTCACTCATTCATTTTTCAGTGTTAACAAAAGAGCACAATAGATCTAAAATATGCCACCAACAATGGCTCTGAAAGCCTTTAAATCCAACAGAAGACGCATGAAATGAGAGCTTTAACCAGCGAAAGTAATACTGTATTCAGCACTGCAAAATGAGCGTACGTCAGAAGATCGGCCATCCTCCTGATCTGGAGTTCATGCTGGATTATCTGTAATAAAACGCAACACAGCCACCGTCTGCAGAACAGATCCTGGAAGTCCTGCAGGTGCAGAAGATGTCGGTGAAGGTATCCTAACTTGAAGCTACTTTATTTAACGAAAGTTAGATATTTTTTTACTACAAAAAAGTTCACATATGGAACCACATACGTTTGCGGCAGAAAAACTTTTTTGTAAGAGAGGACAATGTGGTAAATATTGGTAACTGGACTGCGTTTATCTTTTAAAGTTTCACGATCACTTGAAGCGCTTTACTCTACACACGAATTCATGCAACATCCTTTAGGTTGTTTTCGCACCTAACTGTCCGGTAGACTTGAAAGTTCGGTCCAATAGGCTTATTTACGGGGTTAAGTCACACGGTGTCTTATCTCTGGGAGACTCGGGAAGCTGCACATTCAATACACAAGTGAAGACACACATGTATTGAGTCTGTGTGCCTGCAGCCGGGGAGAAGAGATAAGAGGAAGCTCAAGCTGGCAAACAAAAGAGTAATGTGTCTTTCTGCTGGTAGGTGCTCTGGTGGGTCTCTCTCACTTTGTTCTCACACACACACACACACAAAACCACTCTCAATCGCTTAGTTGCATGCAGCGAAGCCACAAGTGAAATCACTGTCAGTTTTATGTCGCATCATCAAAGGTGAGATGTTTCCTGCTGAGATGTGGCACAACACTGACTTAATGAGACATGCGCACGAAAACAAATAAAAGGACGTAGACATTTAGGCCGACAGCTCCACACATCACGCTTTCTCTTTAGGAGTGAGTGCTAAACTAACCAGGAGCCCGATCCATCACCGGAGCCCGTCGTTACCAGCCAGTCCACTCAAGTCTCTTTGCTTTTACTCTGTAGTTTCTTTTCCTCTTTGCTCTGCTGCACATCTGGCTCTCCAAGCAGCTCCCTTTAATGATGGCTTGCATTTCCACTCATTCTCTTATGGAAAGGAGAACAAGACGGAAAAGTGTTGTTAAATTAGATATGACTCAGATAAAAGAGCCATCTGTATTTTGAGTTTTCAGTTTTACACAGTAGAACATGACACTTCTCTGGATTTGATCTACCTTTTTACTGGCAGAGGTTTTACTGTTAATTGGTAGAGTATAATATCATCTAGTCGTAATCTCCGGCAGAGGGCCATTTGATGTCTCTGTTTTAATTTGCTGCTTTAGTTATCAAATACTTGAGTAGATTAACTGATTAGCATACTATTTGTCTTTTTTTAGACTTTTTTAAGACTTTTTTTTTTTTTTTGTCCAATTTGCTCCTGAGGAGCAGACGTTACCAGTGGTGAATACAAGCACACATACAGTGCATTAAAGCCACTCTATGTAGCGAGCGTATTTTGTAATATTTTCACATCCAAATAAGTATTGCATTGTAGGAATATAAAAACAATATGTATTGATCAGTAAAATTGAAATAATCTGTTTTTATTTTTGTTTTGTTGCTTCTCCCAACAGAACAATCAAGGTTGAAGTTTACGACTGGGACAGAGATGGCAGGTAAATTTTCTGTGTTGTCATAAAGCCTTTTTAGATTACAGGCTGCAACATCATCATCATTATCAGTTCAGTTGAGTTACACCACCGTTATTATAAAACCTCTTCATTTAGGGCCCGGCGATACCAGTAAAATGACTCGACACTAATGCCAGAATCACAGCCATCAATACGGATTCCACTATTTTTTATTTATTTATTTATATTGGCACAAATATGCTATTATGTGGAGATGAGCCTCGTATTGTGATGATTAAAGTCCTCTGAAAGAGTTTTGTAAGACCTTTTCTTACCGTAGCTGTCAGTGAATCATATTTAATTCAATATACTTTAATAATCCCATAACGGGAAATTGATTTTTCAGCACAACCCGTCCAAGAGAACAAAAAAAAAAAAACAACAAACAAACAACATAAGACATAGGTAGACAGGTGCCCGAGGCTGCAGCCAAGAAGTCGGCGCAACCCTTTCATTAGGTAGAAAAGGGTGACACAAGGAAATCTCCCACACTGTCCTGTCAGAGGACACTGTGTGAGATTACAAAAAACACCTCAGCACAAAAAGCGACATAAAAGTCGATAAACTAGCGTACGTGGAGAGGGTGAGGGTGAGGGTGAGGGTGGGGGTGCGGGTGGGGGCGGGGGTGAGGTGGGCGCAAGCAGCCCCAGTGAGCCCAGTCTCATGGTGTAAGCGCATGCGAGGGAGGGGAGCCAGCGAAGACAGTGAGTCAAGGGGGGGTGTTTATAGCTGTGTGTGTGTGTGTGTGTGTGTGTGTGTGTGTGTGTGTGTGTGTGTGTGTGTGTGTGTGTGTGTGTGTGTGTGTGTGTGTGTGTGCATGTGTGTGTGTTAGTAAGTAAGTCCATGAACTCTGCCCCAGTTCAGTCCCCAGCCATAGTCCTTGATAGCGATTGTGTTATCAGTCGACCTCGGTAGTTCTGATTCGGGTCCACAGGTGTCATCGGGGAGAGGGGGAGGGGTAGTGGGGGAAGAGCATCACTGTCAGCACAACATCCAGGAGAAACTGAGACAGCCAGCACTTCCAGGGCCGGCATCAGGGGAGCCAATTCAGATAACAGTTGTTTTGGGTCAGGCCGACTCCGGTAATTTTATATCTGCCTTAAAAAGTCTCTTTGGTACATCTGAAACGACAACCGCAAACAGCCAAATTTGTGGTCAATTTCCGTCAAAAGCCGAGCTTGCAACTTCTCCAAGTTCTTCTCCATCCCACTAATGAGCTGCTGGCCTGCGATGCTGTTCAAGATCCAGTTTGCGAAATTCCAACTCATGTAATTGGTTTATGAAAAAATGTACCAGCTGTACACTAATCAATGCTTATTATGTAGTGAAATTGTACAAGCGTGAAGTGTAGGCTGTGATAAGTGCGTACCCCGTATTTGCTCGGGAGCAGTATTACCTGCAGAAAGAGCTGTTCAGATTATCATAGTTAACTGTAAATTAAAATTCCTGGTACAAGTTACCTGAATTTCTCAGGTTATACAAATCCATCTTTCAAACACAAACATGCAGTTCTGATTGCTAATTTTATGTGCAACGTAAACTCTTGCAACAATATGGAGCATGAAAATATAGAAATATCGCAAGGTAAATGTTATATTTTGAACAAAAAGCCCCTCGCTGCATGATCAGTCTCTCTCCACTACCTCATATCAGCTCTGTCGTCTTCTGTGTATTAAGAATGTTTTTTATCTTTGGTTTGACAATGACTACTTTTTTCATATATTGTGATGTTAATCTGATTTGCACTGATAACCTCAGAGCTTGTAATCACGCAGTGCATTTCGTTACTACGTTGTTTTGTAATTAACATTCAACATGTCATTTATTAATGCTCTGTTAATTTAATCCGAGCTGCACATAATTACCGGCGGTCTATGCTTCAGTAGGTAGGAGAGCTGAGTGCAGCAGCGTCGTGGTTTGACTGCTTAATGATGAGTCTGGATTCTGGCTCCAGACAGACAGACGGACAAACCATTTTTTTCCTTTTTTCTTTTTAATGATTTTTGGTTTGAGCAAGAAGTTCAACCTGAACTGCAATATTTTAGTCTTTTTTTTTAATTGAAAATGTCTTTACTAATTAAAGTAACGCCTTTGAAACTAACAATTCTCATTTTTACTTTGAGTTTTCTTTATGAGTTTACTTTATAAACTCATAAATCCACGATCAAGTGCAAAGACGACGAGTGCGTTTTGAGTTTTTATTCTTGCGCGTTGGGGATTGTGGTGGATGGTGGTGTTGGTTGTGATTCTAAAGAAGTAAATTTGATGCGTCGTGAAACTGATTCTGCCTGTAAATCGTCTCTGTAGTCACGACTTCATCGGAGAGTTCAGCACCAGCTACAGAGAGCTATCCAGAGGACAGAGCCAGTTCAACGTCTACGAGGTGAGTCGGCGAACATCTGCGAACATCGGGGAATCCAGTCTGAGTTCTCATGTCCAGGGCTGTTTGAATTGCAGCTCAGCCTCATGTTCACATCAGATCCTGTGGAGAACATCTCCTCTTCAGTACATCTTTGCTTCAGAGATCTTTTCCTGCAGGTCATGGCTCGCAGATGGTAATAAAAACAGATTTAAGAGGTTTTGAGTGCTTTTTATCAATCAAAATAGCTCCAAGAGAAAGTAGCTTGCAAACTGCTGTCATTAGTTATACTCCTAAAGTCCAACCTGCTTACTCCAATAGGCGTTAAGTCCAGGGGTTCACTTACTTTTTCCGTCAGCGCTGTAAATGGGGGTCAGTAAAATGGAGATCAATTCATTTTGTTTTGGCAAATTAATTCCAAATGGTTTTTAATTTTTTCAGTTTAAATTTTGTTCGTTTTTTTTTTCAGTTAGGCTTTTACAGTTGAGCCGTAAAATGAAACTTTTTTTTTCCATTAAGTAAAACATATTTCTTTACATCTTCTATCTTGAGCTACCTGTAAATTTGCCCTTTTCAATGCAACAACGTTATTTAAACATCATTTCTTCTAGAGAAGCCAATTATAGGGCAATACGATAATTGTGTCATAATTCAGTGATGCCATAATGTCCTTGACTTGAATTGAAAACAGTTGCTATTTATTGAATCAATTTTATGTCATTTTTATGCATTTTCAAATGCTAAATCTTTTTGTCAGGGGTTTTGTATATATTGTTTGGTAATTAAATGAATAATGATGGAAGCTTCAAGTCAACCAGAAATGAACATTTGGAAAAAAAAATATATATATATTTACACACACACACACACACACACACACACACACACACACACACACACACACACACACACACACACACACACACACACACACACACACACACACACACAGTGACATTAAGATAGATGATGAGCTTTCCGTCTCTCAGGAAGAGTCAACACTTCTTGATTAACAAAGCTCCGCACAGAGGAGGAAACACACAGGGGACATTTTTAGCTGTTTGCCTAATAGTCCTCAGATGAGCATATAGACCAGTTCACACACACACACTTTGTGCATTTGCAATTTCTGTCCTTTGTTGGGACCCCCTTTTTTTTTTCATCTTTTAAATTTTATTTTATTTCAATCAAATTTAACGAGACAAGTAAGATGATTATTTTGAAATTAGAAATGTCCTGAGTGCGAGACGCTAGGTTATGTTGTATTACAGCCACAGTTCACCTCCAAAAGCAAATGTGCCCTTGTGGGTTCCTCCCCAAAGTAAATCAAGGAGGAATGCATAAATCTACACATTTGTTTGCTGTTTCCTTGAAGCCTTCTCCTTGGCTCAGTTTAATGAAACCATAAAGCAGAGATCAAGTGTTTGAAATTCAAAAAGGGGTTTCAGCTCTGCTGTCCTTCTGGACTCTACGTTACAGGACCATTTGCTTTATCTTTCCTGGGGTAGCACTGTTTTCCTTGAAAAACTTGTCTTAATATTTCCGCTAAATGTTTATAAAAGTTGTTGGAGACAGCAGTTGGTGTTTAACCCTGACTGCCGTGCTGACTATTAATTATGAACAGACTGTTTAATAAAGAACAAGAAAGTGATTTCAACTTAACACAGCTTTTAAAATGGGTGATATAACTTTACGGGTGCCACTTTTAAGGTCCAGTAAATGCAGCATGATGGGAAAGCTGGATGTTTTTATTATCTTTCTCGGATATTTCTACTCTGATCTTTCTACTCTGGATTTTAATTACCCGAAACAAGAGGGCACCGTTGTATTATGTTGGAGTTTTGTTTTCGGTAGTCAGGTCAGACAATCAAATACATGTTCTCAGGCAAGGAAATTCTTCTTGAGTTTTTCCAAGATGCCCCATTCACAGGAAAGAATTTCACAGATTGAAGTAGTTCTGTAACTATAAAACAGATCCATCCATCTTTATCCGCTTATCTGGGCCGCAGGGGCAGAAGTCTAAGCAGGGATGCCCAGACCTCCCTCACCCCAGGCACTTCCTCCAGCTTGTCCGGGGGTAACGGAGGCGTTTCCAGGCCAGCCGAGAGACATAGTCTCTCCAGCGTGTCCTGGGTCTTCCCTGGGGCCTCCTCCCGGTGGGACATGCCTGGAAGGCATAGGGAGGCATCCAGGAGGAATCCTACACAGATGCCCAAGCCAGCTCAGTTGACTTCTCTCGATGTGAAGGAGCAGTGGCTGTACCCCGAGCTCCTCCCGGATGACTGAGCTTCTCACCCTATCTCTAAGGGAGCACCCAGCCACCCTGCAGAAGAAACCCATTTCGGCCGCTCGTATCCGCGATCTTGTCCTTTCGGTCAATACCCAAAGTTCATGGCCGTAGGTGAGGGTGGGAATGCAGATTGACCAGTAAAATCGTGAGATTCCTCTTGCGACTCAGCTCCTTCTTCACCACAACTGTCCGGTACATCGACCGCATAACTGCAGACGCTGCACCGGTCCGTCTGTCAATGTCACGCTCCATCTTTCCCTCACTTGTGAACAAGACCCAGAGATAATTAAACTTCTCCACTTGAGACAGGACATCCCCACCTACCCGAAGAGGGCAAGCCACGGTTTTCCAGTCGAGAACCATGACCTCAGATTTGGAGGTGCTGATTCTCGTCCCAGCCGCTCCTTGATGAAAGATGAAGATGAAATCTTGTGGATCCCAAACTGGACCCCCCTCTCGCCCCTGGCTACGCCTAGAAATCCTGTCCATAAAAATTACGAACAGAACCGGTGACAAAGGGCAGCCCTGCCGGAGTCCAACATGCACAAACAAATCCATAGATAAAAAATTTAAAAAAGAGATCAATTGTTTCACAGTTCTCTAGTGTAGTCTCCAATTTCATACAATCTATGAGGTCACGATTCAAAAGTGGGAAACTCCAAGATGGGGTTGAGTGAAGCGGAGTGGTTGGCTCCGCGGCTTAAAACTGTCTTCTATGTACAGAGCTGTCAGCATATGTTTGTAAAATTGAAAATTCTTGTCAGCATCTATTTGAATGTTAGTCGCCAGCTACAGTTACTGTATTTGTACTGAGCTGTGAGAATGAAAGCTTGAGAGGCAAAGCCTGAGTCAGGACCACTAGGACGGTGCACCACAAAAAAAGACTGGTTCCTCTGACTTCGTCATTAAGGAAGACAAACAAGACCTGCAACTAAGGTTGGGTGTAGATCTGATTAATAGAACTGAGTGCTAGATTATTGCCATTCCTCCCCCTCTGCATGGGCTTTGAGGAAAATGAAATTCAAGTGACCAATAGACATTCACTAAAGTGATAATGCTGCATGCAGCTGATATATAAAGTAGTTTTTTTTGCATTTTTTTATTAATTGTTTTTGCGTGTCAAAGAAATTACATAAAGCCAGCATTGTTATGGTGACACCTGCTGGTATCAGTATAGAGATATAGTCAGTTTTTTTTTTTCATTAATTAGAATAAACCATTAAACAATCTTTCCTTTTTTTAAGGTGGTAAATCCAAAGAAGAGATGCAAGAAGAAAAAATACCTCAACTCTGGAACAGTAAGTCAGTACACCGGATGTTTTGCTCTTTTTCTTGCGTAGACTGGTATTAAGCACATTTGAAATGTAATATTATCAGTGGTAGTCTCTTGACTGTAGCCCTGTCCTTCACAGGTAACGCTGCTGTCTTTTCTGGTGGACATTGAAGTCACCTTTCTGGACTACATCAAAGGAGGGTGAGTCAATGACCACACATTCCTGGAGCCCACACTGGGCAGCAGAGGTTGTACTGTTAATGAGAGCTGACATGCTGAGTGTGCCAGTCCCCGTCACCTTAATAACCCCATCGTGACTGGGTGTCTGCATTGCACCAAAGATAATGATCCATCAGTGTGAAGGATTCAGATGGGAAAAGTGAACATTTGCCTGTGAGGGGATGGCAGCGAAAGGACTGAGCTGACCTGAAGTCACTTAGACGGGGCTCAGACTCTGAAGCGCTTGTGTGTCTGCATCCTTGTGTGTGATCTCTGATTACGCTGCAGCACTTGCAGGAGCCCCGTGTTTTTGTGCGTGCTCCCACGCGTGTCTTCGTGCATGAGCTCGCGCATGTATGTTGCTCGGGAGGGTTGACCGTGTGCACCCAGGCAGGGTGTAAATGCTCGCCTACACACTCTGCCTTCATTAGAGTCACGGCGAGGGAGACTGTCAGGGGAGAGAAAAGAGAGTGCGTGCCTCCAACTTTTGAAAAAATATGTCTTCCTTGCATCTCTCTCTTCTTGACACTTTTTTTTGTCTCCAAGTTTTTTCTAAAGCTTTTTTTTCTTGTCACAAACTGCACATTGCAGTTTCAGTAAGGTTTTGTTTTCTGTTACTCGTTTTTGTAGAGTAAGAAGTGGGGCTGTAAACCGTTTGGTCAAGCGTTAAAAAAAAATAAATAAAAAGCGCATGTCATACGTCCTGATGGAACTAAATGGCAAACAAATCTGAGGGAATTGCAGTACTGTAAAATAGTTACACATGAAAACTCCCAACAAGTCCAGTATCTTGCTGAGTTGCCATATTAATATCATCTGAACTGAACTGTGGCGCTGTTGGGTTGTTTTTTTGTCTCAGGAGCCTGTATTCTCAGTATATCTTTTGTCTCTGGCCTAACGTTTGGGATTTCTGTCTTGCAGCGGATTAATCCCTTTGACTTATCAGAGTCCTCCTTGTTGGTGTTACACGAGTTCAAACATCTTTGAATTGCCTCAGATGTTTTCACACTACTGTTCAAATGAGAGAAAGCAGGCTTGGTGGTCTGTTTACATAAAGGATGGACGGGGTTACCAGAGGATGGAGCTGGAGTTGGAAGAAGCGGGAAAAAAGCTGATAACTTTGATAACTTGTGGGAAATATTTATTGGCATAGTATTGCATTAATGGAAGTTTACACTTAAAAGAATAAAAGCCAAAAATGTTTTGGACTTGATGCTTAATTACAACCCATATTTGGAAAATAATCGACAAAACGCCTCTAACTGCAGGCAAATTAGTGGGCGGTTGGGTGCTAAACGATAGGAGCCTTGTAGTCCACCAGGGCTCCGTCGCAGCCGGCTCCACCGCCAGAGCCCCCATCTAGGAAGGCCTCTTTTTTTCAATCGATAAGCTTCTCTAGAACCTCTGCTGCGACTGAGTCGCGGTGAAGCCGCTGTAGCCGCAAGGCCTCGCCACTAAAACGACATTTGAAACAGGAGGTGTCACTGCAGACCTCCTGCAGACCAAGAGCTCCACAGCTCCTCACAGGTAACCATCAGCTACGTCAAGGCAAAAAGATAACTTGCTGTAATTAATTTAAGCGCCAGGCCTGTTCGCGCCTTCAAAAGGCACACTTGGGAACGCCTGCAGGGGATTTCACAGTGGGTCTGTCCAGTTATTCTTATACAGTTTATGGGTTTTACTTTGATTAATACTGCAGCCAGAGGAGTTGTCCCCTGCTGGTCATTTGAAAGAAGATTAAAGTCACTTTCACGCTGAAGACGATGAAAAAACTGGGAAACATTAATAACAATAATGTGATTTCTCTAAAAAAGAAAAAAAAACCTTATTGTTTCATACAGAACAAGGAAGTTTGTAAGGGGAAGGTTTATTTTTTTCTTGATTCACAGTTAATATCATATTTTATCTTTACTTTAGTCATGTGTGATCCTCTCACGTGTTGTGGCACAAGTTTTCTTGCTGTGCTGCTGAAGTCCCATTATCAAGCCTCTCGACGAGCCGTCTGACCAGCTGCAGAGTCTGAAAGCACTTGAATCTTTCAGAGAGTGTTTTTAATTAGTTTTTTTTTTCCTTTTTTTCTCCCCACTTTCTTTTTTTGGCTCTGCTTTAGGAGAGTAAACTAGGTGCGCTTATACTCTTGCGTGGCTAAATTAAGATCCAAGTGCTGGTTCACATTTTCAGCCTAAGTGGACTGTAATGGTCCAATCGCCCTTACTCCAGTTGCATGATGGGTAGACGGTGCATTTGTGGGCCGAGACACGTGAAATGTAAACGCAGACACTACTGCATGCACGGGACACACACACACCTTTCTTTCCTGCTGTGAAATCCCTTTTGCATCCCAGTCTCGTACATCTGATGGTCATTTTGTTACTCCTCCGAACTCTTCGTCTGCTTTCCTCTCATCTTCTGATTGACAGCTCTTTTTGCAGCTTCAGCTCAACCTGTTAATTGTTCATTTGGGCCTAATTTGGAGCATGACCTGCTGCAAGGGCGCGCATGAATAAGCAGTTCAAGGAGGCTCCATGTCGTCCAGAGCTTCGCCGCTCTCCTCTGGTTCGCTCCCCTAGATGAAGCATCGGTGCCACCCGTGAATTTCAACAAAGAGACCTCTTTTTCATGAGAATGACAATAAAATGATAAACTGTTGCTGATACCTTTCATTTTGCGTAGTGTCTTTGAAGGCAGTCCTGTCACTGTGAGTGACAGATATTGTTCCCATTTGTTTTGGTTTGTGAATTGAGTATTGAAATCATAAAAGAGGCGGAAAACTCTGCTTTTGTTGCCATCTTTCAGAGAGGTTATCATTAATTAGAAGAGCAGGCAGTCAAATCTCTGAAAAGGAGCCAAGACCAAGCATATCCTGCAAATGTGGATTTGCAGGATATGAACAATGAACAAGCATAATGTCTGTCAATAGCAGTGTTAAGGATAGGTTTGCTTGACTTGGCTGCAAAGGAAATCAAGCGTCTCCACACCCATCTGCAATTGCAGATTTTTTAATATCAGACTTTGTATTTGAATGCAATATTCCAACAAACAGAGATCCAGGGGAAAAAATAAATATTCGAAATACGCTGTAATGCACCTTTATTATTGACTTTATTACTTTATTCATGTCCATGTGAATTGAGATTATGGCTTCTTTTTTTTTTTTTAGGTCATTTAGGTCATTAGGACTGAGGTTTGGGTACTGGCTGGGCCACCTCAACACTTGTCTTGGTTGACTTTGGGACAACTATAGGAAATCGTTGCGTTGGAATGTGAAATTCATCTTCATTTTCAACTTTTTGACAGGTTTTGTGCCAAGATATCTTAGTATTTGGAGCTATTAACTTTTTCCATCTGTCTTGACAAGTACACCTGGCTCAGCTGAAGAGAACCAGCCCCAAACCATAATGCTACCTCCACCATGCTTCACTGTTGGTATGGTGATCCCTGAATGGTGCTCTGTATTGATTTTGCACCAAACATACCTTTTAGATTTAAAACCAAAGTTCAACCTTTGGCTCATCACACACCTTCACATATTTTCTCCAGTAATCAATGTTTTTGACAGTGTCCCATGGTACATTCAGTGTCTTCGACACTCTGTTATATCCCTCTCTTGATTACCGACCACTGATTTCTTTTATCAAATCACCAATCAAAATCACTCCATTTGAGCAGATATTTGACAGAATTTGATCAGCGCAGCGTCAGCAGTGATGCAGATGCTGCATCTTTCTGTGGTGGTGAAGAAGCAACTGAACCAAGGTGAACTGAAATGCGAAGCTCTCGATTTAGCAGTGCTCAACATTCCCACCCTCACCTATGGTCATGAGCTGCAGGTACTGACCAAAACGATGACATTGTGAATGCAAGCGGACAAAAAAAGGTTTCTTTTGTAGACTTGGCTTTCCCTTACAAATGGGATGAGAAGCTCAGTCATCCGGGAGACTCAGAGTAGAGGTGGTGCTCCTCCACGTTGAGAGGAGCCAGATGAATTGCCTCGGGCATCTGGTTAGGAAGCCTCCTTGAAGGTTGTGCAGACTTTTACAATCAGGGTATCGTAGTTATTTTATCTTTTTAAAATAAAATGTTCATAATTATTACATTTTTTTCTCTTGGATGTCAAAGACGTGACAGTTCTGTCACATATGGTGTTTCTACGGCCGTCTTTACATTTTTAAAACCTGCAATTTCAGAAGGGTGCGTGAGCTTTTCATATCCACTGTCTTATATGTTTTCCTGGCATCTCTCCTCATCTGCTCTTCACATATGGACACTGTCCAGCCAGCAACATCTGCTTGCTTGCCATCGGGAAAGGTCACTTCCCATCTGATGATGTTTTGGAGCCATTAAGTTCACTCATGCAAACATGCTTCACCTTGGTGCTCGGTTCACAGGAGACAGCTTTTTGTAGACATTTTTCCAAGCATTTTTTTTTTTTTTTTTTAAATTGTAACACTCCTACTTTATGTAAAAACCTTCACAGTAACTACAAATGTGCCTTTCCCTGACGTGATTTAGGTTGATTTTAAAAGAGAAGCTGTAAAGAGCCATGGGGATGATGGGTCCCATCATGGCTAGGATTTAATTGTTAAAACAAATTCTGTTACTCTAAAAACAGAGAGCTCAATTGCTGAGCCAACTAGTTACAAGTGCATAAATATTCTTCTCATGGCTGCTTCAAGAAAGAATCGGCAACCACAAGTGATTAAAAAGAGGACATGGCACACTGTTACTCATGATTTCACAGTAAGTGCAACAATGGATTCTTACCTTGAACCTCTTTGCAAACTTAAAAAAGAAATATGTTTAGTTTAAAGAGTAAGTATTATGAAGGAAGCCTTTAGAGTGTATTTTTGGATGTTTGAAGTCACCAGGAACTCAGAAACTCAATATAATGTAACTGTATTTTTATTTTTTTATTTTCTTATTTTAATGGGTTGTGTTCAAGTACTACATGAGCAGTTATAATTGTTTGTGCATTATTGGCTTAAGCACATCATGTTTGTTTATTACTGACTTGGATGAAGACCAGATCACATCTCATAGCAAATAAATGCTGAAATTAGTTAATTCAAAGGGGTTCATGTTGTTTTTCCTCTTCACTTCTAACTGCTGGTTTAAATGGGTGGAGTCAGCCACTCAGCCCCACCCCCTTATCTTGCAGGGCGTGGTTCTTCTGAAATATATGTAAAGGTTTTAAGTATCCACTTCTGGGGGGCAAGTAATTCTCGTCTCGTTTGGATCTGTGATGTCACAGTGCCCTGCACATCTGGATGACTCACTGAACAAGAAGTTTTCAGACTTGGGTTGTATTATATCAGAGTTTTTGAGTTAATTGTGACTTCAAACAATCAAATAATTAGTCTTACCGCAGACTCATCATTTTTCCCCCCCTTTGAAGTGATTTCTCTCAGGTATTGTCAGTTTAATGCAGAAAATGCAGTTGACGTTTTTGGAAAATATTTCATGCTTTTATCTTAATATTCAGTGTTGCTCTATTATGAATCAAATATAAAAGCTTTTGTTTTCCCATATTAATGCTGTTTTTTTTTTTGTTTTTTTTTTTTTTTATGCCAGTAACTAACATCTGCTTTCTAGATGATCTGTTATTGAAAAGCAATGTCACACAGCCCGCAGTAATCACAGACTGCAGATGTTTGGTAATTTGAATGAATAGACGTGACTCAACAACTGCAACTCTCTTGTAAAAATTGCTATGATTTCTCCTATCTTTGGAGCTACTTTTCTTTCTTTCTTTGACGTTGGGAATTGTTCATCGTGGTCATGACTCACCAGACGTAATGCCGTCATTGTTCTTCTCTTGTGCTGAAGTTTCACGACGATCTGTTCGATCCGGCTCTCTCCTGTTCTCCATCCTTTGTTCCTTCGCGTTTTCTTAGTTGACCTTGTATTTTTGGCCAGCAGCTTACGCAACACATTTTCACTCGAACTTTGTAGATGTCTGACTGAGAGGAAAGTGGTGGGAGAGGAGGAGGAAATGCATAATTTAGACAGCTTGGCTCAACCTCTTCTGTGCCAGCATGGGCAGCTGGACCAGAAATCAGTCTCTGTCTTCTTAACCTTGGAGCTTTTTTTTTCTGTAAAATGTACTCTTAAGATGTGTGGAGTTTTTTGTTTTTTTTTCTATATTTTTATGATGTTTTTCAACTATATCACCTTACTACTAGCTCTGTAACTATTTACTTTCTGTCACTTTTACATTTGTCACTTTCTCATTAACTTTCCAGCACCTGTAAAGTCACACATGCTGTCTGAAAGAAATTGTAAAAACTGTCCTCAGTCGTACAACAACCCTTTAACTACCTAGAAACATTTTGCCCAAACGGGGCCCACATCTGCAGTGTTCTTTGGCCGACATTTGGCATAGACTGACCGTGTTGACTCGGGGTGAGTGTTGCTGTGTGGACTGAGCCACATGGTCCAAATATGCATTTACTTTTGACCTTTAAGGCACTTCTGAGCCCTCTCGGCTGCTCTGGTTCCATAACTGAGCCCTGTGGGCCAAAAAAAAGCCCTTATTAGACCCAAATGTCGACTGTCTGCTATTTTAGGTGTCGACAGCAGTGATAACAGGCAAACTTGCTCAAATCAGAATGAAGAAGGTTTAAAGAGATGCTAGTTTTTTAAATAAAGATGCCTGAGACAATATACATTTTTTAAAAAGTGTTTATTATACATTGAAATTAAAACGTCTTCAATTCTGTCCTAAAAAATTTCTACATAATTTTTTCTTATCATTGTTTAGAAGTTTTGAGGAAATTATGTGAAGATAACTGTTCACATGTTGTTTAATTAGATTCAGCATTTCCTTTGTAGAAAATGACATGTTCATATGTTTAAGTTTACCATCTATGTTCCAGTTGTTTAAACCCAGAAATCCTCCCACCAACTTTTTGCCGCAGTTCACATGACCGGTCCAGGTGTGAAACTCGATGTTTGACACTAGAGGTGTTTAAGGTGGACTTAGGAGCTTTCATCTGCATGGCAGCACCGAGGCTCAAGGTGGAAAAGTTGTGACTGAGTGACCAAACACATCCTGCTCCTGATGGTTAACAAGTTGGGAAATGTTTTGATCGAGAGAGAGAAAGAGAAATGCGCCACTTTCTCATGAGAGATGCTCTAAAGTCACAAATTGAAAAAAGAGTGAAGCATAGGATGCATTACTTTAAATCTGATTCTTTTGACGAGACCATGCGATTGACTCAAATATCCCAACTACTGAACGGATCACTAAGAAGTCTTTTGCTCTTGTAATGATTGATGATTTTTTTTTTGATTAATGACAGATGTTTCCATTTCTCTTCAAAGGACCCAGATTAACTTCACAGTGGCCATCGATTTCACGGCTTCAAACGGTGAGCGACGTATGCTTTTATTGCGCACACATTCAGTCTTGCATCAAAGTGCTGTGACTGCTTAAGTGGAGTTTTTTTTAGATGTATTCACACGGAGCATCAAGCGATTCCTAATGGCTCTATCCAGTGCACAAATTGCTATGATGGCGGTGATTAAAGACCGTATTATTATCCATCCAACCTCAAACTCAGGCACTGCAGGACAGGTGGCAGCAGTCAAGCCCCATCGTTTAAAATCCAAGAAGATCCTTTAAATGATGCTTGTAGAAAATGTATTTTAACTTCAGGTGCGCTTGTTCTTTGGGATGTATCACCAAAGTCAGACTGTTAAAGGTGATTAAAAGCAAGTAAAGCGATGTGATCAGTCGCTTGCAGGGTGATCAGAATACGCTTCACATTAGTACCACTTAAAGATAACTACCAGCTGATTTCACTACAGGTATGAAGCTGTGATGGATCTACTGAGGTTTGAGTACCAGCCAAAGATATTTAACAATCTGAATAGCTACTTTCAGTTTCTAAAAGTGGCTCTCGTAATTGCAATAAACCTCTGTTCTCAACCCCAAAATGTTTCAAAACAGAAATTTTAGTGCATAATGATCGCTGATTCCTCAGGCGGAAGAAGTTAATAAAACCACCTGGGAGGTGGTTCACAGATCACTATGCAACAACAGAGGTCTTATGTTTACAACCATGTCCAGAGGTGGCATCAGCATCTCTGGGCTCAGAGGCATCTGAAATGGATCATCACACGGTGGGAATGAGTGTCGCGTTCAGATGAATCATTATTCCAGATCTCCCTTGGAAGTGGAGTCTGCTCAGACCCAGGGATTAAAATTACCCTCCAGACTGTTACGTTTCTCTGATGGCAGCACAAATGCAAAGAAGTACACTGAGCTTTTAGAGATACTTACACTTCCTCCATGATGACATATTTTTGAGGGACATCATGTGTTTTATATTTTCCATATCACCTACACTTTATCTAAATTTGGGTTTGCAGTTTGGACTTTATTGCTTATGTTTTACAAAGTGACTACCCTGCCCTCCCTCTGTCACGAGCAGGAAACCCAGCCCAGCCCACCTCGCTCCACTACATGAGTCCCTACCAGCTGAATGCCTACGCCATGGCCCTGAAAGCGGTGGGAGAAATCATTCAGGACTACGACAGCGACAAGATGTTCCCTGCGCTCGGATTTGGAGCCAAACTTCCGCCTGATGGACGAGTGTCCCACGAGTTTGCCTTGGTGAGCGTAAGACTGAGGCACATTGGAAAAGATGTGAAGAGGAAACTATGGATTTGTTCCCAGTTTCCGCCTTTCTAAACTGGCCGTCTGCCACGTGTGTTTTGAATGTTTTTGTCACTGATGGCGCCGCTCTAGTGGCAACCACCTGCGATAGCGCCAGTAACTTTGAACTTTTTGTCATCTGGTATTGTAAGTAACCCTAACAGCAGGAGAGTTGCAGGAGCAGCTTTCTAAATCCAAACTAATTCCTGCAATAAGACCCCAAAGCCCAGCAAGCTTAAAGGAAGATATTGCAAATATAAAACAAGAGCAAAATGGGGAGTTTTGGGAATTGGTTTAAAAAAACAACTCCCTGCTCAACTGTCATTTGGTCCGTTAGGTCCCTGGCAAAAGGTGACATTTTTCCTTAGCTGTGATGCTGAATTCAACAACAGCTGAAACAAAGTGCTGTTAATTTATGAAAATCCAGTGGATGAACTTTTATTGTTGCAGTATAAAGTACGAAAAATAAATAAAAATATTAAGACTAAAACATCATTTGACACATTGAAAAGTACGAAGCTTAAAAGTAAGAGGGAGACAACTGAGCTGATGACGTCTCATGCAGCTTCAGCAGGTAACGCAGGTGAACCTTCCCCAAAGGGGACATGTTCGGAAGTTCACAGCCGGTGGTTTAACGTCCAGGGTGCAGAGATGCTTAGGCTCCGACGGCCCCCCGTGACCCTGAGAAGGAGTTAAGCGGGTATCGATAATGGATGGATGGTGCGGAGATGCTCCTTCTGTCTGCCGTTTGTCTGCTTCTTGTGTTATGAATAAAAAACAACTACATCCTCAATATTCCTGTTGTGTCCTCCAAGATGAGGACTGAGGGAAAAAAAACAGTCTGAGCGTCTTCCTCTTCGCTCTCTGCTTTGATCCTGCTTTACGTCCCTGATGTCTCCCTTTCAACCTTTTGTAAATCTGAGGTCTTCTTCCCAGCATTACTTTGGCTTTGAAAAACTCAATCAGCTGCTCCCGACTTGTAAACAATTTCTCTGCTGCCACGATAAATCGTAAAAACGGATGTTAAAAAGAGCCAGGAGAAGAAAATCTGAGGGAGAATTGTGAAAAGAAAAGATAGAACATGATCAGGGCTGCTGCAACAGTCTGCCACTGCTGTTCGAGTCCTATTAACTTTAAACGTGTTGAGCTGAGGCTCAAACTGCATCCTCCAAAGTGTCTGCTTCTCTTCTGCCCGTTGCACCTGTAAAAAGCCCGTCAAGTTAACCCCTGATTGTAATCCTCCCATCCCCTGTCCTCTGCTCTCCAGAACGGGAACCCTCAGAACCCGTACTGTGCAGGTATCGACGGCGTCATGGAAGCTTATTACCAGAGTCTGAAGTCAGTTCAACTCTACGGACCCACTAACTTCTCCCCCGTCATCAACCATGTTGCCAGGTAACATGTGCATCATTTTTCACCACTGAAGTTTTTACATTCAGATACTTGCTATAACTCTTTATTAATTAAACGTAATTATGTGTTATGAGTTCTCTGTGAAGCAAGTGTTGCCAGGAAGCTGCGAAGAGTTGGAGGTTTCTGATTGCATGTTTGTCTCTGTTGATGATGGAAAAAATAAATTTAGAGACTCTTAATAAACTCTTCCTTCGAGTATATAATCGGAGAGATGTATTTGGGTGTCGTCTCATCGAGTAGCTTCACAAATGTGGAAGATCTTTTTTTGAGGAGGTAAAGCACTTTTATTTTAGGGAAATAAAACTAATTATAAGGTGTCTTGTTTTACATAGAAAATTGATTTCACGTTTTCACCCAAAATTCAATTTATTCACAGTACTAAATAACATCTGTTCAGTCCTGTCATCTTTAAAGAATTTAAAAGGGTACTTATGTGATCATTTCCTCTCAGCTATCCAATAAATCCATAATTGACGTATTGACGTGCCATAACTCTTTAAGATTCGCTTTAAGTTTACACAGGCTGAAAAGACACGAAAGATCATCCTTAAATCCTTGATGACTGAATAAAATATCTAGCATGATATTGCAGTTTAAAGAGGCCAAGAGTTACAAGTGACAATGGAAATAAGTAAAGATTCAAAGGACAGACGTTGGTGTCATTCCTGCCAAAAGCAGAATCTTCAGTTTTTGGGTTTTCCGTTTAAAGGCTCACTGCAGTAAGCAACATTTATTTGTAGAGTACCTTTCACAAACAGCAGTCACAAAGTGCTTCACGATAAAAACATAATGGAAAGAGCAAAAAAGCTGGATATCATCAGCAAAGATGATGGGGAATGTTGGCGCCCCAACACGGTCATGTTCCACATATTGATTTGGATTTGGTTTTGTGTCGGACGCCTTTCCTGAAACAACACTCCCCATGTGTGCGGGCTCTGGACCAGAATCTTGAGAACACTGGCTGGTGACTCAGTGGGGCTAGGGATTACTGATTACTAGGATTACTGATTACTAGGGACCTACTGACCACCAGCTCTACGACTGGTATAACTGAAATTCAAATGTGCACAAGAGCAGGCATATATATATATATATATATATATATATATATATATATATATATATATATATATATATATATATATATAGATATATATATATATATATATATATATATATATATATATATATATATATATATATATATATATATATATATATATATATATATAAATAGGAGTTTGGAAAGAGACAGAATTATTCCTGAGGCTGGACGGAGCTGAAAACTACATGGACTTTTGATTTGGTGCATCATCAGCGCCCCGGTGGACCAATTTAACCCAGAGTTCCCTGAGCGCGGCCCAAACGGTAATCAGTGACCTAATGAACACTGAGCAGGACATGTCCCTGCTCCTACCGGATCTTCTGTCAGCACTAGAAAACAGTCAGGATAGTGATAATATTCCCCACATGGACCAAATCCAGACAGATAGTATTGTGTTCTTTTACACTGTGTAATGATCCTGCTGAGTAAAGCACGCACCATAAACAGTGAATGTATTTTATTGTTAAGGCTTCAGTTTAGAGCATCATGCTACATGAACCCGAACTACACCCGTGTGCAGGGTGAGATACACGTCTTGTTGTGTTAAAGAAATTAGTTGGACTTGTGTTAAAACTTACCTGTATCAGGTTAAAGCTACAACACGGGAGAAGAGACCTCTAGTGGTTGTTGTTACTTAATTATTATTTTATTTTTTGGAGTACTCAGCATTAAAGATCAAGATGCCCTTCAGCTTTTGATTAAACTCAACCACCAACATTTAAACTGCCCGGATTTAATCAATTGTAAAACAAAACACAGATGCAGTTCCCCGACAGACCACTAGGGGCCAGCTTCAAAAGTCACAGCTAAAATGTCATACTCCACTGCACAAATAAACATAAGGGTTCAGATAGTATATATATGTATAATATATATATATATATATATATAAAGCAGGAGGAGACTCTGAAAAGAAAGATGAGATGTTTTCGTTTTTTTTTCGGACCAAAAGGCACTTCAGGCAAATCAGGTCTTTTCAAAAACTATTTATCAAAGTTAGCTTTAGAGGGTGCACTTAATTTTGCATGCCATGTTATTTTTTGTTTTTTCTCCTGGCCTCTCCCACCAGACTGCAGATCATTATTTGTTGTTTTTGCTTGTTTCCAGACTAATCGGCGCATGTTCTACATATTTCTCCACTGAAACCTCATTAAAACTTTCACAGCTTTGTGTAAGAGCCGTGTGAAATATTTCTCTGCACCTCTGTTGCCTTTTTGTCGACCGTAAGCCTGCTTATAGTTTGTTGTCACGCACAGGCTGTTCTCATGACACCGCTTCTCATCATCTCTAATCCTGCTTTCTCCACCTTTATTAACTTTCTATGTCCTTCTGTGTCTCCCTCTGTTTTTCTTTAGTTGCTTCACAACAGCCAAGTCTTTCTCTATACCCTGAACTTCTTTCAACCGTGATGAAAGAATCGGAATCAAAAGCCTTTTATATGGGAATGAAAGATTATATGTCACATTACAACAGCTAAGGAGCTGTAGAATAAAAAGGGAGAAAGAAATAATACCTTATTTTCACATAATTGGTTTTGTATTCTTTAAACCACACCGAATAATAGTTAATAAAAGTCTAAAATTGAGTTGCAGTACGTAAAATGTATATAGAGCTCCTCAGGATTCTCAAAGATGTGTAAAAATACTGCAGGAGAGAAAGAGAACAAGTCAGACCACGGCTCTTCCAGGCTCAGCAGGACCCGGGTTCAGAAAGGCTGTCTTCGATAGTCTTATCATGGTGCTCCATACACACCGTCTCTATTTTTGTGGAAGGGCGAGAGACCGAAAACGTAATATTTCTGTCTTCTCCACAGATACGCAGCTTCTGTAAAGGATGGCTCTCAGTACTTTGTGCTCCTCATCATCACGGACGGCGTCATCTCAGACATGGCTCAGACTAAAGAGTCCATTGTCAACGTGAGTACATGTGTTTTAGCCGTCAGCAGCCGAGTTTTTTTTTTTTGGAGGGGGGGGGGAGTGTCAGTTGCATTTTTTGAACGTGTTTAGCTGCTATTTTAAGTTTGAATGAGAATGCTGGGATCAGTCGGCTTCCGAAGCACATTGGCTGAATCCCGTAAGAAGAAAAACAGGCTTCAAAACCAGTCTTAAGAAACCAATGGGTCACGTGACCTAATGCTTAATTTTGCAGGATACTGTGATAAAGTGTGTGGCGGAAACCTGTAACACCAGTTTCAAAAAGGCTCGATCAAATTTCAGAGATGGATGGAATTAAATCAACAGTCTGACTCCGCCCCCTGTAACCAGCCGCTGTGAACAAGCTATAAAACATGGTTGAAAAGGACCCTGTTGTACGGTATCTGTGTTGTATTTCGACCAAAGTATGTCACAGATATTTCATTCAGACCTCAGGAAACGGTGCTTATTTCTTTGTGTTTGCCGTGTGGCTCTCGTACACCGCATCTTCTGCCTCTAACGGAAAAACAAAATGCCACGAGAAATGGAAAAAAATAAATACAACAGTGAGCTGTAGCCATGTCTGTGGAGCCCTTGACCCAGGAAGTAAAACTTTAAAAAAAAGAAAACTAAAATGAGGGAGAAAGGAAAAGCCAAATGAGCAGATGGGAGTAGAGACCCAGAGGACCACAACCATGGGGAGCAAAATGATGATCAAGATGTTTGGATGCTATCATCAATCTGTCTGCAGCCTCGGGTCAAAACATTCGTCAGATAACACTGAACACACATTCTGCCGGCATCGTTTTTAATACAGACTCTGCAACACACACACGCACACACACACACACACACGTCATTTGTAAGCTGTCACAAATCCAGGCTGTGTTGTTGATTCGCGCATCTCCAATATTATTGACTGTGATGTCTCAACCCACGCAGCGTGCTGGAAGGCGCTGTCATAAACACACACATCAAATGTTCACACACATTCTTACACATATCCGTGTGGAAAATATCAGTGTCACATTATCTGGCTACCAGATGAAAAAAAAAAAAGTGTGTGGAAAGGATCTTGATATATTCACCTCGTTAACCGACCCAGCTCCGGTGTAGGAGGACTGAAGGTTCCTGTCTGCTCTCGAGGGCATTCGCTTGCAAACATCTCTCTCAAGGTCCCACTGCAGCATCTCCAGTGTTTTAAGATCAGAACTTGGACTTGGTTGGTTTTTATGGCCATTCAGATGTGGATTTGCTGGTGTAGTTCACTGATTTCAAAGTGCTCAGGTCCTGTGGCTGCAAAACAAGCCCAAATCATCACTCGTCTACTGCTGTGCTTCACAGTGGGCTTGAGGTTTATGTTAAAATGCCGTGTTTAGTTAGTGCCAAACATGGCGCTGAGCATTAAGGTCATATAACTCCACTTGCGTCTCATCTGAACATAGGATTTTGTTTTAATAAAACAATTGAACATCCTCACCGAGACCTGTTGGGTCTGCATTTCATGCTTTTTTACTCATATTTGTTGTATGATCGTATTGCTTGGTCTATACTGGAGGCAAACTTGGTGGGAAGTCCAGTCCTGTTAGGACTCGCAACGATTTCAAATGTTTTCCATTTGTGAATAAGTTCCATCTCTGTAGATTGTTAAACTCTAAATTGTTGGCTTACATCTTACCTTCTTGGCATTGAGTTAACACAAACTTAAATGCTTCAGATAAGCAAATTGCTAAAACATCTGCTTTTATAGCTGCAGCTTACCTTCTTAAGTCTTGAGGAAATAGTAAGAGGTTACTTATTTTTATTGTTATTGTTGTAATTATTGTTGTTATGTGTTTGATCTGAGGTTGAACGTGCGTCAGGGATGTAACTCTTTAGTTTTACTTGTATGTTTTTTGCAGAAGTGAATTTTCCACTGTGGATCCATTAAGTTTTTTTTTTTGTTTTTTTTTAATTATATGTATATTGATTTTTATATTATATTTGCCTAATACAAAAACCCACTAAGATCAAATCATTGTAATTATGTTTTTACACAAAAAAAAAAAAAGATTAGGTTTTAAATGGGGGATGATTGCTTATGCGTATTGACCACGCTGTAAACTCAAAGTAAACACACTTAAGTCTGAACAAGAGAGTTTAGCTCTGGAGAACCACACGAGGCGCTGGGGAGTCCCACCTGGCTCACGGGTCTGAACCACACATTATTTTTACCTTGTTGATGTTTTACATGTTTCCAAATATTTCACAGTTTTTCTCCTTCAGGCCTCCTGTCTGCCGATGTCCATCATTATTGTAGGAGTAGGACCGGCAGAATTCGACGGTAGGCCACCAAACAGTTACATATTTAAAAAAAAAAATGTGTGTTTTGTTAGTAGAAGTAATGTTTACATGTCAATGATGCAATGTCCTTTCAATTTATTTATTTATTTATTTATTTATTTATCTGGCCCCTCTTAGCCATGGTCGAGTTGGACGGCGATGAGGTCAGGATCTCATCCAGAGGAAGATTTGCCGAGCGAGACATCGTTCAGGTACTTACTTTTTTACACTCTTACATATAAAACACTGTCCAAGTTCAAAAGGATGTCTGCCTCGTGGACATTTGTCATTATTTTCTTTTTTTTTTTTTTAAATGATGTTCATTATGATTTAGTTAATAAACCTTAAATGCAGCAGAGATCACTGCCAGATTGACCATCTACATGTCTGCTGTGTCTGCTCCTGCACCTTTACATCACATCAGTTTTTGTTGTTTCTCGTGTGGAAGATGAATCTGTACTGTAGAGGAATCCCAAACATTCGAGCCACTTTCATCTTTGATAGGATGTGCATTAGATTTACAATTGCACTCAGTAGCGGGGGATTCAGGAGGTTTTACGGGTGTGAAAAGGCTACTCAGTGTCATGTACTGACTCTTTCTGCTAATGGGGGCAGATGTGAACTTGGTCTCACTTGGACTTTTGTTAGATACCGGAATTCATGTATGCATCATAATAGCTAATAATAGACTTCTCAAATATCATTTCAATGGTGACGTCAGAAATGAGGACGTTTTGACAGATTTGAAAAGTATGAAAACAAGGTGAATGTTCGTTAGAGTCACAGGTCAGCTACGTAACGCTGATAGGTAACTGACTTAAGGTGGGTGTGCGTCAGCTGACCTGTAGGTCATGCAGCAGTTTTCTTACATCACATCTCCTGATGCTTTACTCTGTTCCAATCACTCAAGTTTGATATCCATGGTGCAGAGTAGCTCCTTCACAGTAACATGATGACTCATCGGATCTTTACAAGCACTGAGATCCCTCCTCCTTCTAGTCTGGCTGCTCTGTTTGCAGTCTTTATCCACCTTTACTGTCTTGAATCCAAGTGAAGACGTGTTGGAGCCCAGAATATCTTCCTGATGGACAGAATTTGTTGCTGATGAAGAAATAGTTCAAGCTTATTATTTATTTTACTCTTTCCCTTTTTCTTAATCTTGTTTCCCTAGTCTGGATTAAAGCTTCCCCTGTATGTAAACTGCTTTGTTACTCCTAGTAACAGATGTTTAAAAGTGCCAGAATTACATGCAGAAATGTATTGAAGCATCACATCATCCAAACTAGAATACAAAAATGTCACAAAAAACAAAACAAAAAAAAAACAACAAAGAAAACACACTTACTTTCTTTGTCCTCTACGATGAGTCTCTTGACTGATCCTGAACTTCTCACTTTGGCATTTAAGTTGATTTATTCATGATAAAGATCAGAGTGGCGATCATGCATGTAATCTCACCGCTTCTGAGACTGATACAAGAGAAGCTTGCACACAACCAGCTTATATATCATTTCTCATTTTGTGTACACTTGTTTTTGTGCAGCTACACATTTCTTTTTCCTTTTGACCGTTGGTTTCACCAACCACAGATGCAACGCTCCACCATGTTTGTGAGGAGCCAGGTCTCTGCCACTCTACTTTTTGCTCTTCATTTTTCTCTTCATTAAAGTGTATAAAAGAAGATCCTCGGCCCTAACCTCTAGCCTTATAGCCTACTTAGAAAGCCTATGTGGCGTTGTGGGGTCTGCAGGCAGTCGTGCCGAAGGGATCCATGTAGTGCACTGAGAACACAAGTAAAAAGTGGAGACATCGAATTTAAACTCTCAAACTTTTGACAAATCTGTGTAATGTGGTATTCGTTGCTTTGACCCACATGTTTATCCCATTTCGCTTTCCTTTTATTCTCTCTCCTTTTTTTTATATTGATACTAGAGATTATGTCACAGCCAACACTTTTCAGATCCCTGCTCTCCCAGAGTCAAAGAGAAAAATGCAAACATTCACGGCGTGCTGTTTGCTTGATTGTGACACGGTGAAGTTGCTCTGTGACCTTTATGCTGCTGCTGTCAGATCCCGCTGCTCTGCAGCCTCCTGTAGAGCCACATGGATGCTCATTAGTTCACTTTTTAACGAGCTGATGTCCACATATATGGAGCTGTTCCATGCAGAACATACCCGGGGATGGTGTGAAGCGAAGTTTCAGTACACAAGTGTTGCACCAGCTCAGCCTTGAGGCTCTCATTATCAGCGATCTAATAACCCCATGTGACATGCCGAAGCCTACCTTCCACAGAAAGGACTTCCAGCACAAATTGGCTTCTCATATTTTGATTGCAGGTGGCAACATGTAATGAAGTAAAGAAAGCAATGCCTTCAATCTGTAGTGCACCCATGTAAGTACACATTCATTTCCAAGCAGAAGTTGAAAATTATAGCTTGGAGAACCCCTGATAGGATTACTGATTAGTGGTGTGAAATGTTCAAATAGACCCTAGAACCAGAATGAAAGACCTTGTGAAGATGCAGGATGAAACCAGGAAGAGAGCATCATCATCTGCAGTAAAACACCTTCTGTACCAACATGAGCTGAAAGGCCACGTGAGAAAAAGCCACTGCTCCAAAACCACATTCAAAAAAAGCCAGATTACAGTTTACAGCTGCACATGGAGACAAAGACTCTCATTTTTGGAGACCTGTCCTGCAGTCTGATGATGCCTTTATTGAACTGTTTGGTCATGATGATCGTCATAATGTTTAAAGGATAAAAGGGAAACCTCACGGGGCTCAGAACCGTAGACTGTATAAGAAGAGCTGGGCAAACCCCCTGTGATGTCACCCATAGGTTTTATTTTTTTATTTCTTTGCAAATTTGCAGAAAGAACAGGGGCCTCATGTATGAAAAGTGCGGTGCACAAAAAAACGTACATATGCCATTTTCATATGCCATCAGGATTGTTCAAAAATCAGCTTTGTGTCGATTTGTGTGTACCGCCACGCACATTTCTGCGCATTTTTGACCTGGCGTAAAAAAGTGCGCACGGCCACGCAAATTTTGTCAGTTGACAGTATCCAACACTAAAGTAGTGAAACTCGCTTTTATACACCAAAATATGCTCTGCTGGATCTCCTGAAGTCACGAGGGATTTGGAAAGAAAAAATCTTCACGTTTGAACACTTCTGATTTACATCAGAACAATAAAAAAAAAAAAAATTAAGTTAAATTAAGTTCAATTCAATTCAATTAAAATAAAATAACTCTGCTGACAAGTCGGACATCTCTGTTGCCATGGCGACACGTCTACGGGACAACTAATCGAGATGAAAGCCAGATCCTTAAAACATCTCATAACTGTGTCTGAACAGACAAAGATTAAAATACAATTTACAGCGAGGAACAGGTTCCCCAATGTTATTTTTTTTAAGTAAAACTAACATGTCACGGAAAGTTTAGTTGGTACGAATTGATGTGACTTAGCAATATATGAATAATGTTTTTTATTGAATGTATAGGATACTTTTAGAGTGTTTGCAACAAGTCGAGTTTCTCCGATGATGGAGGCCGGTCTCTCCTCCTACGGCAACCCTTTGATTTGCAGCGACTCTTTAATTAAATTCTTTATTTTTGCATGTCGACAATAAAATTGGCTCGACTTGTCTTTCATTCTGCAGCGGAGCGATATCAGATTGTGTTGCTTCCAGGACTAAATATAAGTTCACGCTGTTTAAATTGTTTCACTTATGAGAGTTGGGACCACGGTGACGTCCTCTTAAATTAACAACGGTTAGCAACTCAAGCTTGGCTGACTTATGCCAACCTACGATACTAATTAATATTACTTTATATTGATTCCTATCAAATCTGTCCAAGCATGCTTATTTCAAATCTCGCAACTGAAATGACATCTGAAATGAGAGCTGCCAGAGCTGAAACGAGGACTAACAAAGCTTCGCCGGGACCTGTGGTCACTTGTCAGCCAGTAGCATAGTTAGACCCATTGTAGTCGGGCAACCCACCGACGTCCAGCAGAAGGTCCTGAAATGATCCACCAATTCCCAATTTATACACATCTTTGGTATCAAAAACAAAAAAAATCCCCCCCTGACATGGGAGTCAATGGAGACCGAAGCATGGTGGTGGCAGAATCATGCTGGGACTGTTGCGCTTCACAAAATAGCAACATGAGAGAAGAAGACAATCCAGATATATTGAAGAAGCATCTCAAGACATGGGCCGAAACTTCGAAGTTAGAGAAGCGAAACTAGTTAGTCCTGATATTAGCCAGGTATTTTGTTCTCATCGTTGCGGATTACTTGGACAACCAATAAATATGGAAGCGATTCCCTAATATCAACATGTGAACAGTTTCTGCATGAGTTCAGCAGCTGTGACATGTTGAGATCTGTCTATTAGAAACAGCTGATCCTTTAGCGTTGTCTGCTTTTAGCACCATGATCATAATTTCAGCCTGATATCTGATCCCTAAAACACTTGTCGGCTTGTTGGTGAGCTTAAGGTAGCAGATTTAGAAGATTATTTTCCAGCACCATCCTCCTGCTCACCAGATATCTGTACATCACTCAATTTGACTTGTGTCATTTCGGTGGATTTAATTTAGTAGCATCCTAATTGGGTTGAATCTCTTCTCTTTATCAAAACCAGTTTGTGCGTTAGACTGGTTGGGTTTATAGATTTAATAATATCCAATTTTATCCCTCTTTTCTCTCAGTTTGTCCCATTTAGGGACTACATCGACCGGACCGGGAACCACATCCTGAGCATGGCCCGTCTCGCCAAAGACGTCTTGGCCGAGATCCCGGAGCAGTTCCTCTCCTACATGCGGACCCGTGGGATAAAGCCTTCGCCAGCACCGCCCCCCTACACGCCACCAGTCCAGCCCCTTCAAACCCAGATATAAAAAGAGCAGGGCAGAGAAAATGTTTTCAAGTCAGGGGTTCGCAGAAGTTTACGCGCGAAATACTTCCATTTCCTTAAAGCCGCTCTTCACGCCTTTGCCGTCACGGATCCCAGCGATCTTTCTCGTGTCAGGAATCTGCACATCAGCCTGGGATAGAGCCGCTGTTGATGGGAAAGCTAAAGAGAGTGTGTTTACTTCCAGTGTCAAGCATTCCTGTAATTGTCTGGATTTTTATTCACTTGTTTTGTTTTGTTTTGGTTTTTTTTTGTTTTATTTTAACAAGGAAAGGCTTTGAAGAATGTTAGTAGGTTCAAGCTGCAAGGCAAAAAGTGAAGAAAGTAAACCATGAGGGGAACAATGGACCATTCTTTGGAAACATTGTTAAGAAAATGTCCTCAGATAAACAAAGGAATCGCTTAATATTAAATGAACTTCTGTAAATAAGTGGAGATATGTAACGTCTCTCTATCTCTCTAACTCACTCGCTGTTTACAGTAAATGCTATCAAGCATTTTTATTGTTGATACTTTTATATATGTATAGTTTCAATATGAAGCTTGTAATATTCTTAATTTCTCTCTCCTGGCATTTGTGTCAGTGCAGGTCCTGGTGCAGGTCCTGGTGCAGGTCCTGGTGCAGGTCCTGGTAGCCCTTCTGTACTGTACTCTGGTGTTTGTATCAACCTTTGCATGAGTGTAGCCTCAGTCAAGTGCATGCATGTAGTGGTCCTGCACTACCTCTACTGCCCACCAGTCTGTCTGTGGGAGGTGAGTGTCTGCTCAGTTTCCACTTCACTTTGCCCAACTCCATCCATCTTTCTTTCGTCTCCTTCCCGTCTGTGTAGATGTGTTTCCTTGCAGCATAATTTAGAAAATTAGTTTAGACATAATAAGCTTCATGAAGGATTTATTTTTTTAAGACACACAGACACACTTATTTCTCAATCATATATTTCTTGATTTTTAGTCCTAGCTGGATTTCCATTAGCAGGCATCTGGGATAAAACCTTAGCAGACTGGAATTGTTACTCGGCTGACCTCCTCCACAGTCCTTTCCACCGTTGTCTCCATTGTGACGGACCTGGCAGGATCCACTGACTTAGCAAACTATCGCTCAGTAATATTTGTTGGTGGTAGCGCATCGTCTTTGCTGTTTTTCAAATGCCAATTTAAAAAAAAATACAAAAAAGATGACAGCAAAGATGACACAAGAATAACAAACTGGAAAAACAAGGTTCACGTAGACTGCAGCGGTGGCCATGAATGAAAGGAGACGGCCCAAACTGGAAGAGGACCTCAGGGCAGGTGGACATCTAATTTCCTGTCTACAGCATACCTAATCAAAAGTGAGCCAACACCACCCGCCCAGCAGTTGTTCCAGGTCACACTTGTTTTTTTTAGCCCTCTAGAAGTTCCTACTGCAGAGCCGGTTCTGCCAACGGAGACACTGGTCAAGACCTCAGAATATAACCTCAGACCCCCTACTAATGCAAACCCAACTTATATTGGCTATGCAATTTAAGGTGATGTTGTTAATCAAGTTTAACACTTCTCCTTTTAAAATGAACTTTGGAGCTTGTAATTATATCTAAATAAGGAGAGATGCTCATGCTGACTTGTCACTTCCCCACTTTCACAGTATCATCTACAACTATGTTGATTATCCAAATTGTATGTCAGACTTTATTTCTTGAAAAGCAAGAAAAAATGTTGATTGATAATCCTGCAGTCTGAGGTGTGCGCTAGACTGAGGTGCAGACTGACCAATCACAGAAAGTCTTTCAGGAGCCGGACAATTAGGAGTTTCATTTTGTTTGGAAACACACCTACTCTTTCTCTTTCTATCTCTCTCCGTCTCTCCCTTTCTCCTCCACGTTGCCTCGGCGATAAGTTGCTGAGGGGTTTCATCTCGTGTCGCCACATCGCTTTTCTGTACCCTCTGTAAAATGAAAGCAGCTGTTCTCAAACAAATTGTTGTTTGAGCAAAATGAGCCCAGTGGTCAAAAATGCATAGAAAAACACTCTCCCTCCGTATTGTCTTTGGTTCTTTTGTGTGTGGGTGCGTGGATGTGGGTGTGTATTTTTATCACACCTTTTGGCTTTGATACAGCTTTATACGTATGATTTTATGACGTGTGTTTCTGTTATGATGTGCGCAAGGATGATTTATGCGAGATGTTAGTCAACGAAGACGTTCAACAATTTTCCGTTCAACGCTGATGTCTTCTGTTTTTTGTCGTGAATGTGGCGAGATTGATGTGTTGTGATGATGTCACTGAAAAGGTTGACTTGTTGAAAGAAAAACTCCTTTTTAAAAATATAGGTGGTTTAAAAAAAGAAAAGAAAAAAAGAAACAGAATTTGGTAACAATTATAAGATATTGAGTAAAATATCGTGGCAGCGCCAGCATTGTGAGGCATTTGAGGGATGTCAAAATGACAAAAAATAATTTAAAAATATTTATTGTACTCTGATATTTACTATAAGGTTGAATTCATTTGAAAAATGAATTCAACAATGAAAAACATTTTTTACAAGAGTGCCAAGTTGAACCAGGCGGTATCAAAGTCTTAACTTCCAACTATGGCATTTGTGAAACCCTCAAAAACATATTTTGAAGCATGGCTGCAACAGTCAGTCTGTATTATGAATCATGAAAATGTATAACGTTTAGTCTTGATAAGTCATGTTAAACCACAGTGTCATGAACAATCAGGTCTTTCCAGCTTAGTGGTAATCGTTTACTTGTAATACACAACATGAAAGGCAGGGGGCAGTAAAGCCTGCATTATACTAATACTTATACCATGGCGGCGTGTAGTCAACCAGACAACAATATGAGGATGCTGACAAAGTAAAGAGGGGTGGGAGGCAACGGAACAGCAGCATCGCGAGGTGGTGGGTATCGTGCAGTCGCGCTGCCGAGGGTTTACCTTTCCTGGCTGCGTCATCATCTACTTGTGCCTTCCACAGCTGGTGCACCGGTGGTGAGCCGTAGTACAGCCGTCGTTTCCCGGCAGGAACGACGTCATGCAGTGTTGCCAGGAGCAATAACACTGGATAATAAAACGTAACTTTACACACCAGATCTGTTACGAACAAACGAATCTGCTGTAGTTGATTTCAAACTGGTGAATAACAGGCGTGAAGAAGTTATCACCCTTTGAGAGGCATCGCGAAATCATCAACTATTCATGAGGTTCAGGGAAAACCGGATCCAGTCAAGCTTGAGTTCCGATTACACTATTACAAATTGAAATATAAGCATTGTTTTGTATGCGTGTTTTGTGTTTTCCCCATAATGAAAACTGAGCCCCTTCAAAAGGCTCACTTTATACAAAAAAAACAACAACACAGGTTTCTTGAATCGCTGCATGGTGACGTTTTATCGTGTAGTTGCCTTACAATCCCAAGCTTTAGTTCGTCCCTGTTCTAGTGTGTTTTCACTGGAGCTCTGAGTGTCCGTACGTTTGGACTGACCGCGTGAATGTTTGCGTGTGTTGCTTTAACGCTTCTGCAGCCACCCGCTGCATTCAGAGCATTTCTGGACCTAGTAGGTCAGCAGGTCAATGCGAGGAGCTCGTTACTGCAGCAGATGCGCTGCAAGAACGCATCCAAACCGTTAACGGATCCAGAACTGTTGAGCACGGCTGCATTTAATGGTTTGGATTTCTCAGCTGCACATTTGCAAAACACGTCTTCGTGGTTGAAACGTTAGATTAGATTTATCGATTAAAAGTGAACCCACCAGAAACACGAAAAGATTTCATCGCATAACCTTTGAACTAAGTTAAAAACGGAGGCGAGAACACCAGACCAAGCTGAATACCGTGGGTGTCTTTGAAAACTACTTCATACGGCGTTTATAACTTAGACATATTGAAAACCATCAGTCTGAATTTATGTGGTCTTAGTTCCTGTATTTGCGTTAACATCATTTTTTAAATTACATTTCTTTTTTAAGTTTTACAGATTCTGTAAATACAATTAAGTCCAGAAGTATGTGGACAATAAGAGCTTTTATGATTTTGTCTTTTAAACCAGAATGGAATTGAAGTAAAATAAAGGAGATGTCATCGAAGTATAGATTTTAAGTAAAGCGTCTCCATTCTCAGGGGCTCATAGATTGCTGCTTTTCTTTGGGTCGTCATGGTTTCAGGTTTTGTCTTCAGTAACTGCAAAGTTGCTGTGTTGGGTCGAGATCAAACTAGGCAAAAGAGAATTTATTTCATTTATTTTAGTCATTCTAGCATTCAACTAAAAAGCGTCTTCTACACCTTAGTATTCACCTTTTAACTTCTTTCAGCAGTTGCATCATCAATAAACACCAGTGAGCTTGTTCCAGTCAACACCTGTACATGCCCATACCATAATACTGCCACCACTGTGTTTGACACATGATGTCCTCCGCCTTGGATCTCGAGCTGTTGCTGTTCTTCACAGTGCTTTTTCTCTTCCCGCCATTAGGATACAAGTTTTCCTTGGTTTCATCTCTCTATAAATTGGGACCTACTTGGACTCCAAAATGTTTGCTACAATAAAACAGCTTCAAAATACCAACTCAGTACCCGATATCAGATCTAGAACTTCTATCTGCTTCTTGTGTTTTAAACATAACATGTTCGAATATTTTTGAGACCCAGAAAATGGGGTTATATTGCTTAAAATAGCTTTAATGCCATATAAATACCACATAAAACCTCTACAATTAAAATTAAAAGTCTACACCTTGATCACATCTTATTTTATCTCAAATCCATCAAAAGGAATTGTTTTCTTTGGCTTTTCTTGTTCATTTTCTCACAACATCCAAAGTCTGTCGGTCGGTCTTGGATGGACAAACATATATGCTTTTTAATCTTAGAAACAGCTCACTAACTTTGCCTATGCCCATGTAGCCAGAAGTGTGTGTGTGTGTGCATGCATGTATTTTATAATGTACTTTGCGCGTGTATGTGTGTAAGTGCCTGTGAGGCACCTTTATAAAAGTATTTTATTAGACCAAGTGAAGTGTAAACACACGTAAGACCTTTGTTTACTAAACATATCCAAATGATATATTATATGCTCGTCAAATCTTCTTAACAAATGTGCACTATGTTTGCATGTACAGTTTTACAAAGGATTCACCAGTCCCTTTTGTTAAAAATGAAGTGTTTTGAAATATAAGTCTTACAAGCAAATTTACTTGTACAAAATGGCCTTAAATCTTTCACTGATTTTGGAATTGTGCGATGCCTTCTTTAGAAAAATAATTTGTTTAAAGAAATTGATCGGTATCTATTTTGTGTCAGTGTTTCTATTGCTTTCTAGTGTATTTTCTTTGCACAAGTTCAGTTATGGGGGAAGAAAAAATAAAATAAAAATCTTGTACTTTTTTTGAGACTGTGATTAATCAGTTAAAGCATGGCTGAAGTACTGATTGTCTGAGAAAACATAGATAACTATTTCTGTATTGAACAATGGATTTTTAAATAAATATTAATAACTCAATTTATTGTACTGCAGTGGTCTATTTTTATGAGATGATCTTAACCTCTGGTTCATTTCTTCTAGACTGGAAGGTACTTCCATCTTTTTATACACAGTTTTAAGTTGAAAGGACTCTAGCCTTTGACTTGGCCTCCAAAGAGCGTTCTGTTAAAAGGTTTGTGCAAGCATTGCCAAGAACAGACATACAAAAAGTGCACATTTTGCTTTTCATACCTCTAAATATTTAATATGTTTTATCCAAGTAAATCCTAATAATATTCCCACCATTCATACCAACCTCGCAGGTGTGTTGCTTCTAATGCACCTTCCTTTGAAACGTCTCGCAGGTTCTTAATTCACAGCACAATATGATTGAGAGTTATCTCACATGTCCATCTGCTCTCCCGTTTACGTGGCAGCTGCATTTATCTTTAATGCCATAGGCCTGAAAGTCCTAATTAGTGTTATTTCTTCAAACTGGCTCTCACTTTGCATTTGTTTCCAGCTTGATAACAAGCGTATGATGACCCATCATATTCTGCATGCCGGGCCAGCTGTCAGCATTAGATCCGTCACTTCGAAAGAGAAAGATGAAGCAGCTGTTGAACATGGATTTGTTGCTAATTATCTAATGGAGGAGCAGACTGAAAGTAAAAGGCAGTCGTACACTGCCTCATCAGTACTTCTCAAGGATAGAGCTCATCATTGTAAACATTAATTATCACAGACGAACTGAGAAATCTTGCAGTCTGTCAGAAAATTTCCTCATTAAATGGTCTGAAGGCTGTTTCAGCTGATTGCTAAGTTTTCAAAAAACCTCCACCTGTGGTCAGTAAGCTGAGCATCGTCTAATCTGGCATCAAACAGACCTCCAGATGGCCTCGTTTGAGATCCAGTGCTTGTTTTGTTCCACCTATTGGCCCATATTTAATTGAGCCAATGTTGGGCGGAATCATTTAATGCAAAAGTACTTAATCATTCCCCCAAAGGGAAATTATTTGTTACAGTATTCCTGATTTAAGTCACTTGAGAGAGTCATTATAGAAGGATGTAGCTGTGGGCAGGAAGGTTCTCCTGCAGAGGTCTGAAGGTTCTCCTGCAGAGGTCTGAAGGTTCTAATGCAGAGGTCTGTAGGTTCTAATGCAGAGGTCTGAAGGTTCTAATGCAGAGGTCTGAAGGTTCTAATGCAGAGGTCTGTAGGTTCTAATGCAGAGGTCTGTAGGTTCTAATGCAGAGGTCTGAAGGTTCTCCTGCAGAGGTCTGAAGGTTCTCTTGCAGAGGTCTGAAGGTTCTCCTGCAGAGGTCTGAAGGTTCTCCTGCAGAGGTCTGAAGGTTCTAATGCAGAGGTCTGTAGGTTCTAATGCAGAGGTCTGTAGGTTCTAATGCAGAGGTCTGAAGGTTCTAATGCAGAGGTCTGTAGGTTCTAATGCAGAGGTCTGAAGGTTCTCCTGCAGAGGTCTGAAGGTTCTCTTGCAGAGGTCTGAAGGTTCTCCTGCAGAGGTCTGAAGGATCTCCTCCAGAGGTCTGAAGGATCTCCTGCAGAGGTCTGAAGGTTCTCCTGCAGAGGTCTGAAGGTTCTCCTACAGAGGTCTGAAGGATCTCCTGCAGAGGTCTGAAGGATCTCCTGCAGAGGTTTGAAGGATCTCCTGCAGAGGTCTGAAGGTTCTCCTGCAGAGGTCTGAAGGTTCTCCTGCAGAGGTTTGAAGGATCTTCTGCAGCAGCAGATCTGAAGAAGCCTCTGACTGGAGTCACTGATGAATCACGGTGTTGTGAAGAAGATCCTCAGGGTTGTTGATTGTTGAAGTATCCTCCTTTCCACAGTCAGCTCCAGAGGCTCCACAACAGTCCCCAAGGAAGAGCCAGCCCTCTGTGTCAACTCGCTCAGTTTCTTCAGTCACTGGCTCTGATGCTGAAGGACCACATCTTTCTCAAGAAGTAAACTTTGCTCTTTCTACTCTGCTCCTGCATATTTGTTGTCATCCAGAGCCCCAAAAGTTGGGGCTTCAAACTGACACTTCAGAAGACCTGTGGCTGAAACCACATGTTGTTTTTTCTTATAAAGTCTCGGTTGTAAACAGAGTGACAGTTTACACTTCTGAGTTCGACTTTTGTTCTGGCAGCTATTGCCGCCAGTATGACCATACAGCTCAGTTTAGTGTCAGATCTCTGTCAGCTTATCAAAAACACTTCTGCCTCGATGCCGTCTGGATTTGCTAAAAACTGGATTTGTTCTTGCAGTGTGGACAAAAACCAAAGCACCCATAAAACTGTAAATCCCAGTTTCTGGAGTTGACAGAAATACTGTTTTGTGTGTGTGTGTGTGTGTGTGTGTGTGTGTGTGTGTGTGTGTGTGTGTGTGTGTGTGTGTGTGTTTGTGTACTTGAATCATTGAAATAACAACATTACGCTGATGATATACGCAGCGGCCTGACGGATATAATCAAGCATGTGCATGGCGTGTCTGCTATTCACGGACGCCCCACTCAATCACCCTCAGCCCTCACGTACACATTAGATGGATGTCAAGAGTTGGCTCCTGCATTCCTCCTCACATAAATGCACTCCTACATTTAGAAAACAGACCAAATTGGCTGATGAATTTGCCTCATTACAGGTCCACATTTGCATATATTTGCATAATAAATTCGCTCAGCCCGCTTCACATTTGGCCTGCTCAGGATCGAGACTGAACGAGTGAAGTCACCCTTCAGTTTAGATGAAGTTCAAACACTGACACGTGAAATAGGATTGCTGTGATGGAAGAAATCTTCTTGAGTGGATATGAAATCATTGTAGTGTGTTTATCAAATGGCAGGTTCAGGTTTGTTGGTAAAGGGATTCGTACCGGTGGAGTTTTTTTATTTTTTTAATTTTTTTTCTCTGGCTGATAATATCCTGTCCACATTCTGATATATTTATTATTTTAATATTATAAATACCAGGTAGCTCATTTAAGTGTCACTTTGTGCTTCGGTTTTTGCCTCAAATATTCCTTCATTTCATGTTTTGTTGGACTCGATTGTTGAAGGTTGTCAGATAAATTGAAACGCAGTAAAAATTAAATAAAAATAGAGTGTAATGATTTGCAAAATCTAACAAACTCATATTTTATTTAGAACAGAACAAAAGAAGTGAAAATATTTTACCATTTTATTTTTAAAAAGTTATATATTTACTGCCTTTAGATTAATACGATGGCCAAAAAAATTAGGATGTGTGCAACAAAAGGCTGGAAAAGTTAGTGACGTTAAAACAAAACATCTGGAAACATATCAGGTTAATTGTCAACAGTCTCAAATTGGAAAAACTATTTCGGAATAATGTTCCTGAACATAAAATTATGAAGACTTTGAATATTTCATTATCTACAGTGCATATTTTAATAATAACGATTAAACAAAATGAGTGAATAATGGACAAATGTTTGTTGAAAAAAAGCACCAACTTGGAACGTGTGGTGATTGAAAAACTCATATTTTTCTTGAGTACTTTGAGTACTTCAAATATGATCTGTGTCTTTTTTTCCCCTTCTTCTTCTTCTTCTTGCCAGGGAAGTGTCTTGTTTATGCTTGGAGTTGCTATAAATAGCTTCATTTTCCCAGCGCCGCTGAGGTAAAGGGAGGAGATGGATGGATTGATTGTGGGTTGAAGCGAGGCAGAGTGAGGAAAAGGTGCTAATATCCCTCTCAGTCAAAGGTGTCAAAAAGAGACGGCCCTGCGGTATTTAATGCAAAGAAAAAACACAACAGAGGACTGATATAATTCAAGATGAAGAAGAAAAAAAAAAGAAATCCAAACGTATACTTTACAGAGTTCATTTGTCTGTATGTCCACTGCAAAACGAGACCAAAAAAAAAAAAACTGCTCAAAATCAGCCAAACTCTTAAGTCTTTGCATCAAACCTCTCGTAAAGAGCGGAAACGAGCTTCTTCACCGATCAAAATACTTTATCACCAAATTAATTTTGTGGTAATAAGTTGATACAAAGGGTCATGTCGGGTTTTAATCCTTTAAAAAGACTTGATGCCTTAATGCTCGAGTAAGTCTGATGAACACGGTGCTCGATGGCTGTCAGCCGGGGTCGCAATTATGTCCGCGTGTCATTTCCTGACACAGTCAGTCGCTTAGCAACCTGCGATGGAGACGGAGCTAAAGCTGGGCGTCGTTTGAATGTTCGTCAGAAAATAAAAATAGTTGTAGTGGTTGCACCAAGATAATCTGATCGGCAAACGTGGACATGTGCATTAGTCGAGCTTATAAATGTGCCGTTCGTGTCGTGGTTTTGCTTTGTGACTGTTTTACTGTGAAAGTCTGTGTCCTTGCTGCCATCTGCCTCGACTGTTTGCACCTGTGTCTCGTCGCTCCTGTGAGTATATCTCCTTGTTGGCGTTTCAACAAAAAGGCTTAAATATTTTGCGAAGAATATGCCTATATGATGACATAAAACGCTTGTTTTCTTTTCTCCGTCTCTGTCAATTTATAACAGTGAGAAAGTGCAGACAGGACAGGGCTTCCTGGACTCGTGTTCCCGACCTGTCCCTTAAGGTGTAGGGTTTTGTGGACCATACCTCCCGTGACACCAAAAGGTTTGACAAAGGACAGAAAGAAGAAGAAAGACATCGGTTAAAGCAAGATACAGATGTACACCTGGGATTATAAAAGCACAGGGATTTTTAGATCTGGGCTTTCATGAATGAGTCTCAGCCGAATAAATATTTTTTCATGACATGAAATCAAATTGTTCTGCGCTCTCTGTTTTTCCCTGGTGCAGCGGGCAATAGGAACACAGCAAAAACGAACATCGTCTTGTCTTTGTCTCCCTGGCTGTGGTTATTCCCGGTTCTGTGTGTTTTGTCCGAGTTCTTCAGCTTGTTTTTGTTTAATTAAAGACTTTTGGTTAAAACTCCTGGTGCCTCGTCTCCTGCGTTTGGGCACCGCTCCAACCTAAACTCCTGACAGTTTTCATAACTACCATGAGTTAGTAATGAAACTAAGCTTTGTTTTGACCTCTAAGCCTGACGAACGCCCACCACTTCTACATAAATTGAACATTTTCTTTGTTGCTGGGATTTGTTTTATTAAAGTTGCTGAGAGACGGCGCATAGACACATTCAGGTTCGTGTCTATCTTGACAAATATTATTCCAGCTGTACACGTTAAACATCTTCATGAGATTTCTTCTGTTGCTAAAAGAAGCATTGAAAGTAAAACTCGAAACAAGTTTGTTTTTTTTTTTAAAGAAAAATAAAACAAGTTTCTCTTTATTGTTTAACTTCACCAAACTGTTTGAGATCATTTTTCTTGTTAAACACGACACGACAAACTATAACACACACTCACGTTTAGTCTGTTTTCTTTCCCATGATGCAATTTGATTTGTTGAACGCCGGGAAGGTTTAGTAGTAAAGTGAACACTTGTATGGTTCAACCATGGTTAGATTGTTTGATGGTTGATCCACCATCAATCGTCAACGTTAACCAAAAATCCACCTTTTTGACCATAATTCAACACTGAATTAACATCTTTTGCTATCTGGGTGTATATATATATATATATATATATATATATATATATATATATATATATATATATATATATATATATATATATATATATATATATATATATATATATATGTAACATCTGTTTCTTTGCGTACCTGCTCTTTGTTGGGACCTCACGCAGAAACGTTTGCCTTAATCACCACTACTATCTGAGCCCACTTGTCTTTAACTCAGCTTGTTATTTCGAACATCCCGGCTGTTTCTGTGCTGCTCTGTGTAACTCCGTGTTTCCACCTCAGTTTGTCCGGCGTTATGCACTGAGACACAACGCAGAAAAACGGGATGCTGAAGGCTTTGTTGCCTCGCGTGCATGTGTGTGAGAAACTGTTCAGTGTTGTGTCGGCGGTCTCTTCGGGCTCGTGTGAAAGTGTACGAGGGCACCCACCCGGGCATGCGAATACTTATATGTGTGCTGACATGCGGATGACGAGGACAGCGCTACAACCGGCTGTTTTTGAAAGGAAAAAAAAAAAAAAAAGACATCCAAATACCCAAATTGAAACCTGATCCAGATGACACAGAAGACGCAACGTCTTTAATCGTGTATCTGCTCTCTCTGCTCTTCATCTCGATTTTGTAAGAGCTGCCTGGGCTGGTTCAAAAGTTACTGTTTCAATTGTTTACAGTTTCTAAGGGTTGAGGATCTTTTTTATCTGATCCTCTGCCCCTTGTGACAGGTGTCCCACAAGGATCCATATGCAATATGTATTTTGATAAGGATTCCTATACATCTATACGCTGATGATACAATTATTTATACATCTAGTCCTGCAACTCCTTCACTCCAGACTAGTTTCAGTAACATCCAGTGTGCCTTCGTTGGCCTTCATTTAGTATTAAATACAAGCAAAGCTAAATAAATAATTTTCCACAGAAATCTTCCACAGGTAGACTGTCGCTTTTAAAGTTTCCTTATTAGATGGCTCCCAGGTTGACTATATCAAGCGCCTTTAGTATCTAGATACCTGGCTTGACACCACTCTCTGATTTTAAACACAAACATTTTGCTCACCAAGGTCAAATCTCTTAACACATTCTGCAAAAGAACTTGGGGTTAAAATGACATTGTTCCCAATTTTTCATTTTGGTGATGTATTCTACGGGTCTCCCTCAAAAAGCCTTTACATACTGGATGTTGTTTACCATCCTGCCATCCGCTTTGTGACCAGGGCTCCATTTAACAAAATACTGCTGCCTCTATTCCTTCGTGAACTGGCCGTCACTCCATTCATGTAGCCGGACTCTCTGGTTTTTGTTCATTTACAAAACTTTATTGGGCAAATCCCAACATAGCTACAGTCACTATTCAATTTTCATAACGGTAGTCACAGTTTACGGTCCAGCAGCTTCATCCATCCCCTGATACCCAAAGCCTGCAACAGACCTTAAAGCTCAGCTCATTTATTATATTATCTGCCTTTATAAATTCATTACAAACAATAGTCCATGAACACTTTTAGACATTTACTTTTTAATACTCTCACTGTATTTATTATACACAATATTTTCCTTTAGATATGTTGTAAAATTCTTTGTTTTTTTTTAATGTTGTTACTGCCCTGTATCGAATCTGAACTGCAGGTAGGTCAGTCAATCAGACACCCATTGTGTGTGCTGGAGATGAAACCATGCTGTCGTTCTGGCATTGTATTGCTGAAGTCACCAAAGATCTCTCAGTAAAAACCATCGTCTTGATGGTAGCACGTGTCTCACAAATCCCAGTCTACTCCTCTGCATGAATTCAAGTCGCTCATGTCATGCACTGACACTGATGTACCGACGTATCCATCACAGATACTGCTGTGCACATTTTAGTGATGGTCTTTCTCATCTTACATGCCAGCTACCTCGGCAGGTGTGTAAAACCTGACATCCAGGTTTCCCCAGAAACAAGCTGAAACATGGACTACTGTGACCACAGAACACATCTCCACTGTCTTTCCTCTGAGATTAAATTGTCAAGAAACCTCATTGACGTTTCTGCACAGAAACCTGCCTTGACTCGGATTTCAATTTAAGTGACATCCCATTCCTAATCCATAGGGTTCAGTATGATGTCGGTCTAGTCATGTTGGAAGAGGACGGCTTCAAACTGTTCCCACAAGTTGGGAACATGAATTCTCCAAACAGTTCTTGGTCTGCTGAAGCATTCAGAGTTCCTTTCACTGGAACTAAGGGGCCAAGCCCAGCTACTGAAAAACTACCCCACACCATAATCCCCCCTCCACCAAACTTTACACTTGGCACAATGCAGTCAGACAAGTACCGTTGTCCTGGCAACCGGCAAACCCAGACTCCTCCATTAGATTGCCAGATGTTGAAGTGCGATTCGTCCCTCCAGAGAACGCGTCTCCACTGCTCTAGAGTCCAGTGGCGGCGTGTTTTACACCACTGTATCTGACACTTTGCATTGCACTTGGTGATGTTTGGTTTGGATGCAGCTGCTCGGCCATGGAAACCCATTCATGAAGCTCTCTGCACACTGTTCTTTAGATAATCTGAAGGCCACATGAAGTTTGGAGGTCTGTAGCGATTGACTCTGCAGAAAGTTGGCGACCTCTTCTCACTATGCACCTCAGCATCTGCTGACCCCACTCCGTCAGTTTACGTGGCCTGTAACTTCATGGCTGAGTTGCTGTTGTTCCCAAACACTTCCATGTTCTTATAATACAGCTGGCAGTTGACTATGGAATATTTAGGAGCGAGGAAATTTCACGACTGGATTTGCTGCACAGTTCCACGCTGGAATTCACTGAGCTCCTGAGAGCGACCCGTTCTTCCACAAATAGTTGAATAGTGCTTGATTTTATACACCTTTTTCCTTGGGACTCTGCTGCTTTGTTTTACTTTACTGTGTTTTGTTGATTATTCTGTTTAATTTTCTTTATTTTCAGCCGGCTGCAGCTCAAAATGCCTGAGCAGATTTTTTTTTTTTTTTTGTCCCAGTCCAGCTCTGATTGACGGTTACACGTCTTGATGCAGCAGAACTGTGCATTGAGTGGCAGTGATATTAAAAGGTACTCCCTTGTCTTGATATAGATCAGGTGCAGCATGACAGTTTCTAAAGCTGCCTCAGGGCTGGAAGCTCACACTCATCCAGCAGTCGTTTCTGGTCCTGGCCTTAACACGCACAGATTTCTCCAATCTTCCCGGATCTGAAAAAGATGCACTTTAGATGTTGACGGTTTGGCATGAAACGATGAGGCACAACCCCTCACTGCTTGGAAAGTTGGGTGGATTTTACACCCATTTTACACGCCTTGTTTTTTAGTCATACTTTGTTTAAGCTTTTATATGAACTAAATGGCTGATAAATATAAAAACGCAACACAAGAAAACTGGAATGATGTGTTTTTGTGTACATGCGAAAAAAATTCATGATCATTACTTATGAACAAGAAATTAACTTCTAATTACAATGGAAAGCAACATTTTTGGTGTTACTGATCAAAAGGTCTGTTAGTGTGAAAAAAAATGTGAAGAAATAAATGATTTGATTTTATTTTTTTTAATCTTATACAGTTATAGGTCAAATAAAGAGGAATCGTGATTCTGCATGATCATGAGTATCACAACTTCAGAACAGTTTATCTGTTGTTATTTGGGGGATTCAAACATTTCGTCTCTCGCTGGTTTCAGTTCAGGCCAAAGCATGATTGAACCACCACCGTGCTTAACAGCAAGATTGTTCTTTTTGTTAAAGTCTGCACTTTAAACACCCAATCAAAGATTTGATCATTAAATAGACATCTGCTCTTTTTTGACAAGTGACTTGCTGTCAAGAAAGTTGTAGGCTTTAACATAGGAGTCAGTGGGGATTGAGCCAGCCCCCAGTGGTCAGTTAAGAAACTGCAGTTTTCTTTAGTTCCTTGTAGGCTTCAACCTGGAACTTTGATTGTTGGTCCTTGGTTTATGCGGCACCCCCACCCCTCGTGGAAATCTTACCCAATTCTGGCCAAAATACTCTTAAAACCCTTCAGACATTCGACTGGTCGGAAAACACTTTGAACAGCATCCATCCATCCACCAGCTACATCTGCTTATTCCAATGCAGGGTCACATGGATCTGCTGGAGTCGATCCCAGCTCTCTTTGGATGAAAGGCAGCTCCACCCTGGCAGATCGCCGGTCCATCATGGGGCTACCTATAGACAAACAACCACATACTCTGTTTGGAGGTAGGATGGGTGTTAATCCAATCTCTAAGTACCCTAGGTAAAACAAGAATGGCTGGAAATGGCCATCTGATGTCCACTTTAACTCACTTTTCTTCCAGTTTTGATACTTGGTGTGACCTTCAGCAGGTCACCTTGATGTAGGTAGTGGGTGTATGCCCTCAAAGAACCTGGGTGGAGCCACCCAAGCACCATCAGATGACTCCCTGGACACGTCACCTGTCTATCACAGGGATCCGCGGAGGTAGATGAGACAAACATCCAGGCACACTCGCACACGTTTTACTTGTTGGCCCGAAAATGTTCAGCATGACAAGCGCTTGGAAAGTTGTCTCATCTTTCACCTCAAGAAGTGCAGAAGAACAACTTTTAGAGCATAAAAATAAGTTATATTTACATCATAACAAATTTAGTTTGTATAGCTTTTGTGCTTTATTCACACAAGTTACATCATCGGTTAAAGAAAATGCTACGAAATATGAAATAACATTTATTTTTAGTTTGGCTCACAGCAATATTCTTTGCTCTGTTGATTGCCAGTTAAGTAAAATTTACAGGGAAATAAAAATGTTTCCACATATTCTTGTGCTGGAGGTTAAAACAGAATATTAGTAGATAAAACATAAGCAACGTTAAATCATAGCTGCATCAGGAAAATGATCTTGTTGACTCTTGTTGGTTTTTCACAGGATCGCTGTTCCCTGGTTAAAACTAACAAATAAAAAACAAAGTAGCCAACAGACGAGTCTTTTTCTTTTTCTCCCCCCATCAGACAGTCAGCATTTAAACAATCGCCTCCTTTGGATTTCATTAAATCTCTCCCGACAGCCGCTCCCACGCAGATCGATGCAATTAGAAACTCAAGATGATGCAGGTAAGATGCCGAGCGATCATAACGATGTTTAGAGTCAAATGGGGATTTAGTCTTTTACAGAGGGATCTTGGTTTCTTCAATATGTAGATAGACACTTGTAATTTAATTACAGTTTGTATAGTTTTTCCTAACATGAGCGCTCACTTCTAAAATGATGATTCTCTTAAATGATGCTGCACTGAGGTAAAATCGTTGATCTATTCTGATCTGATTTGAAAGCAGTCGGGTTTCATCCAGGTTTCCTTTTTCGGTTACTCAGGTAGAGCCAGACTGATTGGTCTGTCCACCTGCGATCATGTTTGATGCCCATCAGATCGTACACAGCTTTGTCTTGCAGCGCCTCCTGGTGGCGGATCTGTGACAGGACTTAATGTCAGTGTTTGATATATTAAAGGCGTTTACTCATCGCTGGGAAATCCTCTCAAGGTATCTGCCATCCAAAAAGGGGCGGGGACATTATGCAAAGGCAAAATACCTAAATGTATTGTTCTCATCTAAGATCAAGCAAAGTCTTCATGTCTTTAAGACTCTTAAGGATGTTTTTTTTTACTTTTTAATACCCCCACAGACCACTCCTCTGTTTTTTTTTTCTAATATATACAAATAATGGTCTAAAAAGCAGAGTTCATGCTAAAAGTCTGAGAAGCAAACTTGAAAATAAAATGAAACCACGTAAGAAAAAAAAGTGCTTAAAACGACAAAACAGATCACATGAACTCAACACAAACTCAACACGCTTCATTGAAAGTAAGACATTTTATTCAAAGATCGTTTTAAGGTGGGAGCGATGTGCTTACAGCTGGACGGACAACGTGGAGCACAAACACAGAAAGTAGCACAATCGAACACAGATCATTCAACGTGAAATGTTGAAATCAGAGGTCCTGCAAAACAAGAAGATGCTACCAGAACCATTTACAGGCCGCTGCCGTCTGCAAAGACTAACAGTGGCTACGCGGGGGGGGGGGGGGGGGGGGGGGGGGGAGCAGATTGCAGTTGAGCTGAACTTGTTTTCTTTAAATTAAGACAAAACTAAAGTCACAACAACAAGCTGAACAACTCAGGACCTCAACTCGCAGAAGGACGTAAACGGCTCGTTTCATACGTCTGTGTGGGAAAATAACTGTGAAGGACACACGCACGCACGTGCACGCACACGGGCCAAGAATAGGAAAAAAAAGAAAAAAACCAAAAACACGACATGTAAATTAAAAATGTAAATCATCAGTGTGGTCATTTTAAAGCTGTGGCAGTATCACATGTTCATCAGTTCTTCACTGGCAAAATTAAAAAAAAAAAACAAAAACAAAAATTAACGTGTCACAAACATGAGGTTGAGAGGTTTTGGACAAGGCGGCGGTCATTTTTGATCTCTTTAATCATATTTACAGCTTGAGTTAACTGTTCTCCCAGATGTGACAAAGATTGTTTCTTGTAGGAAAATGCTGTCTCACTCTGACTCTGAACCAGGATCAACAGTTCAAGGAAAAAGGTTTTTAAAAAGGGACAAGTTTTACAAACGGTAAATTCTCCGTATCGACGGTCACTTCACCGCGGTTCCTCACCACATGAAGCGCTGCGCGGCTGTGCTGTCGGGCCAGTGGAAGGTCTTTGCGATGAAGATGTAAACGGTGGCAGCATTCACGGCGGTGTACAGGAGGAACTCCGCCACCAGTCTGGGAAGAGATGGGAGAGGCATGTGCAGGCGGTATATCAGGTACGGGACGATGAAGTACCTGAACTCCAGGAGCTTCTGGGGCACCGTGGAGGCCGCGAGGCATGCCAAGTAGGCCAAACTCCAGAAGAGCGAGCGCGACTTGAACGAGTCCAAGAAATTCCACGCGGCGAACACGTATGCGGGGACGAGGAGGAAGCGCACCAGCTCGTGCCTCTGGAAGAGCTTCTTCCACACGTAGAAGGTGTAGTGGCGGTTGTCCGCAAGGAGGTACTTGTGGACGTACGTGAACTTCCACACCAGGAGCAAGGAGATGACCGTGACGAGGAGGAAGAACAGAGGCTGTTTCTTCAGAGCCTGGAGGAAGCGGAGGACGCGGTGGTAGCACAGCGAGACGGGGAGGGAGAAGAAGAGGGTGAAGGAGAAGAAATAGAAGAGCTGGGGGAAGTTGAGGCAGGCCTCGTGGCTCGTCCTGTCGCCGACCACGATCCCGTCGTTCAACGCCACAAACGCCAGGAAGCCAACGCCGACCGCCGCGTAAGGCCAAGCCACCAACAGCACCGCCTTCACGTGACTGGGTGAGGTGAGGAACTCCAGGGAGAACAGGATCACTCGCTTAGCTCCGCTGAACGACAGCGGCACCTGGGAGGGCGGAGACTTCTCGTCCCTCTTCTTTGCGTGCTCCACCCTCCAAGCCTCGTCCATTTTGGTGGCCACCAGAGTGCCGGCGCAGAAGGCCACCCAGACGATGTTGGTCTGGCGGAAGAGCACGGAGCAGACCCCGAGGAGCGCGGACACCTTGTGGCAGCCGTAGAGCATCATGAGATAGGTGAAGAGGATGAAGAACGTAGACCCGGCATCGGTGTAGTACAGGAAGTTAAAGAAGTAGAGCACTGGGAAGGTGGACAGAGAGAGCGCCGATAACACTCGGCGCGAGGTCGTTCGCGTCTGGAAGAGAAACGTAACATCAGAGAAGAAAGAAAAAAAACCTTCATCGTGACCTTCATCGTCCACGCCTACCTTCTCTCGGAGGTGCAGCTTGCAGATGAGCAGATGGACGAGGTACAGAATCCCACAGTTGAAGAGAAGGTTGACGAAGCGCAGCATCGCCGTAGAGCACACCACGTCCCCCGTCACGTCGGCGAGCCACACCACCGGCTTGATGATGCCCACAGAGATGAAGTAGAGGCCTGGAAGGGTAGTGATCATCGGGTCCCACTGAAAAAAATGAAAACATTGGAACGTCTCATTCTGCTCATTTGAGATGCCGATCTGGCCGTAGCCAACTCACGGTCTCGACCGTCGAAACGCTTTCAGATCCACTGTTGTAAAATCAAGTTTTAGGAGACTTCCAAAAGTCTAGTTTCCATTTTACAAACTCCAATACATGTTTGAGTGTATAGCCATTTTTTTTATGTCCCTAACATGTCCTTTTGCAATTTCTATTTGTTGTGCTCTATTTACTATAATTTTTACTATCATTTTGCAGTTTTGTGGGTGTTTGTCACTTTAAGACCCCGTTTCTTTGGCAGTAACATGTGAACACCCGTTTCCGTTCATACAGCCATGTGGGTCTACGGTTAAGTTGAATAAAATTACTTTGTTCTGCTCAGAAAGTGAGGAGTAAAGCTTTTAAAATGGATTGTAAAACATCAACAGTGACCAGTGCAAAGAGGTGGGGTCGTTCTAAGCTCCTCCACCTTTGACCTGAAAACAGCTGGGATGGACTCCAGCAAAACCGGGTGTAGAAGATGGATGGAGGGATGACTCCTATACTGTTGGCTTTCATCGTGCCACTGTAACGATGACACATGACAACCCCCCCCCAGCTCCACCCTAGTCCTGCTCCGCCTTAACCATGCTCCACATTACTTCTGCTCCACCTTAATCCTGCTCCACCTTATTTCTCCTCCACTCTAACCCTGCTCTGCCTTACTCCTGCTCCACCTTACTTGTCCTCCACTCTAACCCTGCTCCACCTTTCTCCTACTCCGCCTTACTCGTGCTCCACTCTAACCCTGCTCCGCCTTAATCCTGATCCACTCTACTCCCGCTTCACCTTACTTCTCCACTCTAACTCTGCTCTGCCTTAATCCTGCTCCACCTTACTTCTCCACTCTAACTCCCGCTCCACCTTACTTCTCCTCCACTCTAACCCTGCTCCACCTTACTCGTGCTCCACTCTAACCCTGCTCCGCCTTACTTCTGCTTCGCCTTAATCCTGCTTCACTCTTCTCCTGCTCCACCTTACTTCTGCTCCACTCTAACCCTGCTCCACCTTACTTCTGCTCCACTCTAACCCTGCTCCGCCTTAATCCTGATCCACTCTACTCCCGCTTCACCTTACTTCTCCACTCTACTCCCGCTCCACTCTAACTCCCGCTCCACCTTACTCCGGCTCCACTCTAACTCTGCTCTGCCTTAATCCTGCTCCACCTTACTTCTCCACTCTAACTCCCGCTCCACCCTACTCCTGCGGGACCTGTACCTCGCTGAATCTCCCGCGGCAGTACTTTTGAGCCTGCGGGACGTGAAACAGCTCGTCCATGTACGGCTCCCTCTGCGCGCGCGTGACTCCGGAGAACAGCAGGCACGAGACCAAGAAGTTGGCGCTGCAGAGCGCGGTGAAGACGTAGCCCTCAAACCGCTCCATGTCTGGAGACTCGACGCTGCCTCGGCTCCGAAGCTACCCGCCGCGCTGCCGTGCGCCGCCCATAGCGGTCGGAGTCGCGTCTAGAAAACAAAACGACAACAAGAAAAAGAGAAAAACCGCCGCTCGAGTTTCAATCCGAGAAAAACAGCCGGGAAACTGCTAAGTGTTGCTGTGCACTAAGTCCGCCTCGGGAAAGCGTCCGATTGCGAAACATTTCTGTGATCAATAGTTCCTATATGCTGGCAAACACTTTTGCGTTACAGATATTTATTTTTTTTAAGTTGTAATTGGCATCTCGTGATTAGTTTTATATAAAAAAGTACCCAAATTCTGTTATTTTATTTTACGTTATACTTTTCACTTTTTTCAAGCGGTGCCACAGTGTATGCTTTCCCCTTGTGCGGAACCTTCACACGGGAAACGTCTTTTTTCCAGATTTTGTTAAACAACCTTTGTTTTCTAAAACAAAATGCACTTTACGCACGAGTTAGAGCTCTTCCCCGACTACAGCGTGACTCAGTTGCTTTTCAAAGAAGTCAGAAATGCGGCAGAGTTGCGACAAAGAGCCGTGGAGGGCAAAATAAACGGGGCTCTGATCAACCCGACTGTGGTGAGGTTGTTTCGGCTGTGACGCTGATAAAAGTCTGCTATCCTCACTAAATACAGTTAAACATCGGTGTAAATCTTATATACGTAACATCCCACATGTAAAATTGTCCTTTGTTTTCATTTTCAGGTAGTAAATCCTTTCCAAGCGCTGGTGGCGGCAAATAAAGCCGTTCACTTACAGACGATTGGGAAAATGAAGACGAGAAGTTTGAACTCGGAGATCATCTTCAACTTATCACCTACTAATAATGTAAGTTATCTCAACAACGTACTTAGTCAGAATAAATCTCCCCAACTTGAACTGGCATCCCAATATTAATATACACCCCCAATGGTTTTAATGTAAAAACAAAATATACATATCCCCTTTTGCCATTGTTTTGTTAACAAAAATGAAGCACACAAGATAAAAGTATTACAAGGCAATACTAAGTATCCCCTCAGTGCTTCTGTGGACCTTTGCATCTAAAGTAGACGTTTGTTTTTTATGGTCTGCAGCATTAACGGTGAACATTAACACAACAGCGAAGCAACGGTCGTTAAGAGATAAATGCATTTCTAAACTACGTGAAGTTCAATGTTCTACAGAGAAAAAGGAAGCATTCAATGCAGTTCTTTCTAGTTTTATCAGGAGTGGATGTCCCAGCAGACGTACTTGCAATGAGCAGAGAAAAACTAACAATTAGGAGAATCAGCATATCCAGTTTGTTGAGAAGTGTAGCCAGGATGAAGGCTCCTCTGTACAAAAGGCTCAGGGACAAACCTGCATCTGGACAAAGACCCAGACTTCCGGAAGAAGTCCTGTGTGCAGGAAGTGGAGTTCTTTGACATTAATGCTCCGCATTATGCTTGATGGAAACCAAATACAGTATTTTAGCAGGAACGTCTCACACTCGTAGTGAAGCACGGCGGTGGCGAGGTGAGGATCTGGGGTTGTTTTGCAGTCAAAGAACCTTCTTGCGTACAAGCTTGTCACGGCCTAACATCAATATGAATTCACAAACTATATAAGCTTTCTTTGTGCTTTAACTGATGCAGATCTCAGAGGCCTTTAAACGATTTGGGATCTCGGATGGGGACGATTCTGTGTTGGTGGTCGTGGTTCACGACAAAGACGAGCAGCAGTTTCTGTCAGACGTAGCGGCCGTGGTGGACGGACAGCAGGTCCCAGTGGAAGACGTCTCCTCCTTGTCAGACCCTGCAAAGATCAAAAAGGTTCCCCTGCTCCGCTTTACTTCTCATGACCCATTAAAATGTCGAATAAATTGAGGATATTTATGTATTTTAACACAGTTACTCGACAGAAAGCTTAGAGCATGCACCCTTCATCGTGCTACATTAAAGGTAGGGTAAGTGATTTCTGGATGATGGCAAAAATTAGAAAAAAAACAAAAAACCCAGAGAGCTAAACTGGAACTGAAAATTGTAACCTGGTGTGGAGACCGGAAGTAAGGGATGGGGTCAGGCTGAAGGAGGAGTCCTACTGGGCCATGTTGGCCTGTAGGACTCTTGACGCAGTTGACGGGTATCGACAGGCCAAGCAAGCCGCAGCTCGGGCGGTCCTGGAGGTGGAGGTCGGGGACAGTGCTGCTGGAGTGGAAAACCGGGGTGGTGGTCCCTCTGTTTAAAAAGGGGGGCCAGAGACTGTGTTCCAACTATAGGGGGATCACACTTCTCAGGCCCCCTGAGAAAGTCTACGCCAGGGTACCTGAGAGGAGAATTCGGCCGATAGTCGAACCTCGGATTCAGGAGGAACAATGCGGTTTTCGTCCTGGTCGTGGAACACTAGACCAACTCTATACTCTCCGCAGGGTGCTGGAGGGTTTATGGGAAAATGCTCAACCAGTCTGCATGTGCTTTGTGGATCTGGAGTAGGCATTTGACCGTGTCCCTCGTGGTACTCTGTGGTGGGCGCTCCGTGAGTACGGGTTCCGGCGGCCTCTGCTAAGGCCTGTACGACCGGAGCAGCAGCTTGGTTCGCATTGCCGGCAGTAAGTCAGACCTGCTCCCAGTGCACGTAGGACTCCGGCAGGGCTGCTGTCTGTCACCGCTTCTTAAATAATAGATTCAGGAGCATCTTTTTAAAGCCCGTATTCTCTTTTGTATCTCCATTACAGCTGTACAAAATCACTCCTGAGGAGGAGAAGGTTGGGAGTCTTCTAGATGCAGTTGTGTGTCGGATGGCCACCAAGGACGTCCTGTAGCGCCACCGGGACATGATACCAGAAAACGCTTGTTACAGCTGAAAAGTTATTGTTTCTTTTATTTTTCCTTCATCATTTCCAAATACATACAGTCCGTGTGTCTCTCAGACAACCGAAGTCTGTGTCAGCTTTGTAAAAGTCATGTTTTCTGCACTCTGAGCTCAGTTTTTAATGTCTGGATTGGACACGTTTGTAATTTTGCTTCCCGGATCTGTTCTGTCCCGTATCCCGGTCAGACCGAGCAGTCAAACGGTACCATCATCCCAAGTTTCTGCGGCAACTTTTCAAGTTTTCTAACAGCGTTGTGTTCAGCGGCGGCCGTTTACGACGAGGACTCGCATTAATAATGCGAGTGTTTCCGACAGCAGGGGGCCGTGATGTAAACACGGTCTCGGGCCGGCGGTTCTGAATAATAGATCCAAAGTGCTTTGGGCCAAATACAAGCGACGCCTCTGGAGGATAGAAGAGAAAAAAACACACACACACTCCCACATCCACGACACCGACACGAAAGATTTGAGCTTCAAACGCAGTCACAGTGAGAAGAAAAGGATTATTAATAAAGTGGTGGTTGGACTTTATACCAGCAATGCTTTTATTCTTTTAAATGAATGTGAATATGCTGGAGTTTTCTTTTTATTTAACTTTTAATTAACTTTGTAAAATAAATTGTCAGAAAATCAGTTAAACTACGTTTACCGTCAGTTGACTCATGATTTTTGTTAAATGCTGTTTATTATTGAATACACTAGAAAAAAGGAGGTAGGACAACATATTTTCCTTCTGTTATCTGTTAAGACTGTAAAAAGCGTGCAGCTTGCAGAAGACCTTCAGTCACAATACGAGACAAACACGATGTGCTTGCATCTGTACCGAACACGGACACGCCCACCGCGCTGGACGAAAAAGTTGGAGCAAACTAGTTCCGGAAATTAAAGCCAATCGGAGTCGGCAGCCTGCTCACCTGGACTCCAGTAAATGCCGCCCAGTCGTTTATCTGTACGAGGCTACAAAATCATCTGAAAGTGTTCAGGCGTCCGTCAGTCCAGAGACGGACAAGCTGTGTACAAACGGAGACAGTCGGACGTGGACGTCCAGCCCTGTAAACGGCTCAAGGCTTGAAGGCGTCCCGGCTGGGACTCCACCACCTAAAGCCTTCAGTAGTGTTAATATTTATCTTCAATAAAAGGCATGACAATTTATAATCTTGTTATCGGCTTTATTTTTTTGTTAATTATTGGGACTTAGATAAAAGTCAAATCACATTTTATGACAATTTAATGATGAGAACCACTAATTCCAATAGATTCACATAGTTTTTTTTCCCCCCACTATGTTGTTTTCACTCTGGAAAATTGGCGAGCTCGTCTTTTCCGATGTTGCCTCCGCTGAGGATGCACACGACGTTCTTCCCCTCCAGGTGGGGTATCTTCTTGTTCACGATGGCAGCAAAGGCAGCAGAGCCTGAAGGCTCCACCACGAGTCCAGCTCTGTAGAGGGTGCTCACCGCTGCCCTGATTTCCTCATCGCTCACCAGGACGATTCCCTCCACAAAACGCCGACACAGCTGGTAGGGCAGCTCGCCTGGTTTGCATAGACAAGCAGTCTCAAAGTTATTCGTGTTACGACCCTGAAGCGAGAAAGGAAAAATGAGAAAAAATGGACAAACCTGCAAAAGGAGGCGCAAGACCTGAGGCGATGCTCCTGGCGTCCATCCCCACCGGCCTCTTCTCAATAAAGCTTGTGTACATGGTGCATGCTGGGATCAAACAAGGACACGAACTCACAACAAAACCAAGTCCTGCTGATTTCTGTACGCGACACTTACACTTACACAGCTGTAAGCCACGTTTCTGGTTTTTTGGGGGGGGGGGGGGGGGGTTCTTTACCTCCATCTGGTTCCACGCCGTAGATCTTTGTTTGATCACAGCCTGACAGCTTGATGGCAGCAGCTACTCCAGCCAGCAGCCCGCCTCCACCACAGCACACCACCACCACATCCGGCTCCGGCACCACTTCCAGCACCTCCAAGCCCAGGCTGCACAAGCCGCGTTGATGGAGGGTAAAATTAAAGTTTTAACCAACCAAATACAAGACGGAATGTGTTTTAGACGGTCAGCCCAAGGGTGTACCTTGCATGTCCGGCTATTAGATCCGAGTCGTCGAAGGAGTGCAGGAAGGTCATGTTTTCCTCCTGCACACAGCGGTTCACCGCGTTCATCAGAGAACCTTTAGCAACTCGCTCCACCTCCACTCCAAAACTCTGAGAACCAGAATCAAGAAGTCAGACGACAAGCCGAGCTGGTTTCATTACAAGTATGCTTGAATTTGTTTTGTACACAAAAAAAAAAAAACTTAACCCAGAGTATTTGACTGTCACAGCTCGTCTCTGACCTTTATGAGGACGGACCGGGACTCTGGGGCGGTTTCTGGCATGATCACCTTTCCCTTTGACCCATAGTGTTTTGAGGCATAGGCGAAAGATTTCCCATAGTTCCCTGCAGACATGGTGACAAAGTGGCCGCCCCTTGGTCTCCTGGCAAACTGATTGGCCACTCCCCTGATCTTAAAAGACCCTTCAAAATCAGAAACGATCAGCCAACTAATGCAGAAAGGCGGGCCGCTGTCAGTACTAAATCAAAGCGATTCCCACCAACCGGTTCGCTGCATGTTTTCCAGTTTGATGTGGACGTTGCAGCTGATGCTCAGGGGCAGGGTGGTCTGGCACCAGGAGATCATGGGGGTGTTGATGACACCCAGAGGGCTGCTGCTCACCGTCTCTCTGGCTTCCTTCAAAAGATCCAGCGTAAGTCCGTCTGCAGACACCTGAGCCATCTGAGGAAACGGCACACAGACGTGGACGTCATGAATTTCTAACAGTCTTAAACTTATCAACATTCAAACTGAGAATTTAGGGTTTGAGCTCATGTGAAAGATTCAAAAAGCTACAGAATCATTTGACTTTAAATTAAACATTTCGACCAGTTCCAGGTTACGAGGCCAGTGTTTGCTTGCAGCGTGTGATAAAACCCTCTAAAACGGTTTAATTTGCTTAAATGACAGAATTACAATGGAACAGGTGCAGAGTAGGCGGGAATGACGAGTCTCAAAGCGTCGGAAGTTGGAGTGCTCAGGAGATTCTCTTCTTGAAGGTGAAGAAGGACGTGTTCTTCACCAGATGCTCCACTGGATAATCTGTAGGAGGGACAAAGGGAGACCTGCTACAGGACTGCAGCAAGAAATAAATCACTCACTGAAACGTAAATTACGTTTTGGATTTTTCGTGAGTTGAAAAATAAGTTTAACGTTTAAACGTCAGTTAGATTCAAGATGAGACTAAGATCAGTTACGGTGAGGTATTATCTGCCTAACAGTGATATGAAAAGCCATATGATTGGATATAAAGACTTAAGAAGGATGTGTATATTGCAAAGAGGAAGGGTCCCAAAATTGAGCCTTTTGAAAACCACCTTTTCAATAAACATTAATAGAAATTAATTGATACCCTTAAAAAAAAATTTTTCAAATAAAATTGTGAATTGCTGTAACAACTTAAAAAAAAAAAGGATTTAAACGAAATCAGGAGTATGTTCCTATTGATTATTACTGATATTCCAGTATCATAAATGTACAATTTTCATATAATTATTAGTTTATATCTGATTTTAAAAAAGAAAGAAACGAGTACTCCTCATTTGTTCTGTTAGTTTGTTTTAGACTCCATTAATGACATTTCCACGTCTTTCTTTCTCTCAGCATTGATAAAATTAAAAAAAAAAAAGTGCAAACAGTTAAAATCAAAGACTCGTACAGATGTTAGTTTTGAATCTGGAGAATTATGCAGCCCAAGAACCCCAAACTTATCCGGAACATCTAGAGAACAATGAGTTAATACGCCAACGGAACAAGGCAGCCCGAAAATTCAACAGAAAATCTGTCAAGCGTGTTAAAATGATTTTATACTCACCCGAATATCTCTTTAAACTTTACAACGTCTGCACGCTCCGAAACACACGGTGTTACAGTTTTTGCGGCTCTCGTGAACCCAATAGTTCCGATGTACCGTGTTTATAGTCGGACGCAGTTCTCCCCCGGACCTGAGATGTACGAGCGGTTGCACGAAAACATTTTTTATGCGACACGAGAAATAAACGTTTTTAGTTTATAGTTTGTTTTTTTTCCTTTTTTGGGGGGCAAACAGAATGGGATTGATAAGACACGTCGTGTGCGCAATGTCCGGCGGAGTTGACAGCTCTGTCGCCGCGTTTTTACTGAAAAAAAGAGGTGAGAGACAGTTTGTCCTAGTGCGTTTTTCTGACACTCTTTCTCCTAACTTTGGTCTGTTTTTTGTTTGTTTGTTTGTTTGTTTGTTTAAGGCTACGCGGTGACGGGGGTGTTCATGAAGAACTGGGACTCTCTGGACGAGGGCGGGGTCTGCGCCGCGGAGAAGGACTGTGAGGACGCCTACAGGGTGTGTCGGGACCTGGACGTCTCCTTCCACCAGGTGTCTTACGTTAAAGAGTACTGGCACGACGTTTTCAGGTACGACGACAACCACGAGTCACATTTGAAGGAACCTCTTGGACATGATTTGGTCAAAATACCACAGAAATATGCTTTTGAGTCCCGGCGACAGTCCTCTCAGTAGCAGCTGTCTTGTAGGGGGCGGAGTCAGCTACTGGACTTGACTCCACCCCTCTCATCTCAAAATGTGCAGAAATGGCAAAGTGTTTTATGCAAGTTAGATCTAATCTAATGCTATAGGATGACATGTATGTATATCTGATATAAAATAAAGTTAAATGTTCTTGTACATAAAACTGAGTTATTGATGATCAAAATGAGGCAACAATCCTCAAAACCCACAAATCATGTTTGAGACACTAACTCATGTTGCATCAGCAGTCATGCGGTCTACAAAGTCGCTTAGTAAAACACATTTCACCTCTAATTTGCTGCTCGGTGATTGACTATATTTTTGTGTTAAAGAGCAGTTAAAGTTGTGCACCTAATAATAAAATGGCTAAAGTGGAGTGTATAAAAATGATCGTTGTTGCTGTGATTGTAAATGTCTCATTTATCGTCATCCTTTGCAGTAATCTGTTGAAGGAGTATGAGAAGGGCAGGACACCAAACCCTGACATCTTATGCAACAAACACATCAAATTTAACCATTTCCACAAGTACGCCATCAACATTCTGGGTATGTAATAAAAACATGACAGAGGTTTTCATGTAAAAATGTCTGGTTAGACAGAAGATTTTAGGACACTTGTACCAACAGTAACAATGAACTAAGGGGGGTATCTGTCTAGGTTCAGCTAGAGATGAGCTTTTTCTTGTTTTAGGTGCTGATGCCATGGCAACCGGCCATTATGCCAGGACGTCACAGGAGGACGACGAGGTTTTCCAGCAGTCGCACGCGGCCCCACCTGCCACTCTTTTCAGGGATCGATTTGAAATCAGGAATCGTAGGTGTTTTGATTGGTCAGAGTTGTGTTTACTCGTCGGTCCCTGTTTTAACGAGCAGAGGCGTCGTTCCACCGCACAGCCGTTCAGATCGAGTGGGACTGGGATGTGTTGGGGGCGGGGAGGGGGGTTATTTCGGTACCATTCCCAACTTTTGACCAGGTAAATGCAGAAAACGGTGACCGCCGCTGTACCCCCTTGTCCCCTCTTCCCTCCTGCAGCTGTCAGGCTGTTCAAAGGTGCCGATCTCCTCAAAGACCAGACCTTCTTCCTCAGCCAGATCTCGCAAGATGCTTTGAGACAAACCATGTTCCCACTCGCTGGACTCACCAAAGAGTTTGTGAAAAAGATTGCTGCCGAGGCAGGCTTTCACCATGTGCTCAAGAAGAAAGAGGTGCGTTAAAACACACGGGCAGCGAGTTATTCAGGTTTTATTTACAATTTGTGACTAACCGGTGTGTTTTTGTGCATTCAGAGTATGGGTATCTGCTTTATTGGGGAGAGGAACTTTGAAAAGTTCATTTTAGAGGTAAGAAACTTTTTTTTTTTGTCTTTGGCTTTGCAACTAGGGCTCCTGTCTGTTTGAGGTGATACATATCCAGTGTTGTGTCTTCATTTTTAGTATCTAGAGCCCAAACCGGGGAACTTTGTTTCCATTGAGGACGGGACTGTGATGGGAGCACACAAAGGTACATTTATACGCGTTTAGCTGGCTTAAACTATAACGTACGTGCCAATAGGTTTGTTAAATATGAGGGTCGTAACACTGCTGACCTAAAGATTTGTCTCTGTTTTTGACAGTTTATCATCTTGTCTGTTTTCTTATTTGGCCTCTCGGTTGCACATTCAGCCCCTTCACTTGTCTCTTCTGTATGTTCTGTCCTTCCAGGTTGGTTCACTGTGACTCTGGGCCAGAGGGCAAGGATAGGAGGGCAGAGGGACGCCTGGTTTGTGGTCGACAAAGACATCGTCACCGGAGACGTGTTTGTGGTGAGAACATCCCTTAAGGAGCCAGATGCCTAAGATGTAGAAGAGGAAACGCAACCGTCTTTTTCCATTTTTTTTTTTTGATTTGGGGTTGGTTTTAGTAGCTATGCTGTCTTAAAGAGACAGAATATTTTCTAACCTTTTAAACATGCCTGTCGTTATCCAGCATTCCTAGTTATTCAGAACACTTTCCGAAGGTATTTGTAGACGTTTTACAGAAAACGGAACTAAAACCCCTGCACCCACAGGCTCCAACTACCAATCACCCGGCTCTTTTCCGTGACACGGTTCGAACCGACCGCTTCCACTGGGTAGCGGTCGACCCCCCTCCACAGCTGGCCAGGACCCAGATGCTGGAGTGCCACTTCCGCTTCATCCACCAGATGCCCCTGAGTGAGTCATGGGATCGTTGGGGTTTGTTACGTGATGATGAAGTGACTGAAGTTCACCTTAAACGGGAATCACAGCTTTAAATTCTGCTGCTTGGCAGTTCCCTGCACCGTGACTCTGAACATGGACGGGTCTGTGTGGATTTCACTTTCCCAGCCGGTCAGAGCTCTAACGCCTGGACAGGTAACATCAAACACACCACTGTTAAGAGACGCGCCGTACTTGTTACGGAGCGTTCGGGACGTTCGGCTTCCACCCTCAAAGACGTGGCAGCCGACATTACGGTTCCTTCGTCTCACCGTAAAAGCATCAGCCGTTCTGTTTCTTCTGCTCCAGTTTGCGGTGCTCTACAAAGGTGACGAGTGTCTGGGCAGCGGGAAGATCGTCCAGCTGGGTCCCAGTGAACACACACTCCAGAAGGGCAGAGAGCAGTTTGTGGCACGTCTGCAGCACAAAGAGCAGCCAGGTCCTGATCCGGCCAGCTGAGACGATCCGGGCCCAGTCTGGCTTGGTCTGGTCCGGTCTGACCCAGTCTGGCTGCGTCGTGGCGGTCCAGGAGGAACGATGTTTCTGTTGACAGTATTTTGAAATTCTCCGTCTGTATTTTGCCTTCAGAGGAAACATTGATGAGGTTTGCTGTCGGGTTCTCAGATGAACCATCTGTACCAAAGCCGGTACGGTTTACCAAGTAACAGTATCCCTCATATTGAGGGGAAAAAAAAAAACACGAAACTTTCAACTATCTGACATTACAGATCTGCTCCGACCTTATTTGTATTTCATTTAAAAAAAAAAAAAAAAAATAAGCCACCTTAAATTGAAAATATGCCAATGTAGACGCAGTTTTCACAGTCTCTTTCAAACATAAACGCTTAAAGACATGGCTGATAAGTGCAGTGTGTTTTCAAAAAAAGGGGCGTGTTTTGTCCTTTGACATTGTACCAAACCAGCACTTCTTTAGCCCCGGGTCTTTGTGGCTCTTTTATCAAGAGCCACGTGTAGTTTAGGACCTTTTTCTTTTCGTATTCTCTAATTTATTGTTAGAACAGTAATGCTGTGACTTTAAAGGGAGGAGCTGTCGTGTGCTGTGGTGTATGAGCAACTCAACTGTGACTCAGAGGAACTTTTCATACTCGTCTATTAATCTTTATAATAGAATTTAAACTACTGACTGTAGTGTGGCCTGTAACTTGTCAGGCTGCTCAAGTAACTAAAAATATCCCAGTTTTTCTCAGACCAACTGCAACCTTCTACAACTAATGAAAATGATTTGTTGCATCCGCTACAGCATTTTTCATTTTTATATTTGCGCCTAAAATGACCCAGTAAGAAAAATGACATCAGCTGAAGCTGCTACAAGAAAATATCACGTGTAAGTGGTTATTTGATTTATTATATTTACTAATTAAGATCTTCTGAATAATTTATAGAAGTACCTGACATTTTTATGACCTATTTTATAGGATTGTACATATTTGCAAGTTCATTTTGAACAACAGAGTGATATGAATAAAGGACACATTGAAAAACGATAACTAAATAAGTGCCTTTTTAAATGTAAAGTTTAAAGTTGTGATGCTGGTTCTTGTGTATAAACTTTTTTTTTTTTTTTAAACTGGACAGAAAATTAAAAAAAATACCAAAAAGAAAGATGTTTTTTTAGTTGATTTTTTTTTCCTTGTTGTGCATCAATAATTCATCCAATAATTTTTTTAAATAATAATGATAAAAAGTGTTGTATCCGTCATAAACTTTGCCAACCACGCGGGGGCGCTGTTACACAAAATATCCCAAAAGGTGAACCTGTTAATTTCTAACAGTTTCCAAACGACACACCGAGCTTTAATGATTTATAATGAGATTGGCAGCTTAACCTTGTTATACGAGTTTAACTCAGTCATATGTTTTGTTTTAGGTTTTTTTATTTTTCCCAGAACAAGTTACATCTTTGGCAAACTTTTTTTTTGTGTGTGTGTCAAGTTGGAAACTTTCTGAGGAAAAAGCGAACAAACAAACAAAAAAAGAAAGAAACAATGAATGTGTAGAAGACAACAGACTTTTAAGTGAGGTTCTTTAAGGTAAAAAAAAATTGACGACTATATAATTTTATACACTTTACAGCGTTGACAAAGAAGTTAAAACTAAGTGAAAACACTTTCTAACATTTGTTAGTCTTGTTTTCTCTCATCGTAATAATACTATTCCGTTTTTAAGAAATATCCATAACATAAATACGTCTTGAGACTAAAATTTGTAACGTTTTCTTGGGCTAAAAAGTCGTTTGGGGGTCTAAGTTGAAGAAACATCTTCAGTCTTTGTGAGTTTCAGTTTAAATCACCGTTTCTTGTAGAAACAATGCTCTGGTGGGCTTCAGTGGAACCTTTTAAATCTCCATAATAAAAAAAAAGCTCCCTTTCCACCCGAAAGCGTCCCGGGGGGGGGGACACAACAGGTTTATGGAAATAAGCCCCGGAGGAGGAGAGGAGGAGGCGGCGGAGGAGAGAGACGGAGCCACGGAGCCATTTTGTAGTCATTGTGGACTCGGTGAGGGCTCCTCACGCAGCTCCTGCGCGCCGTGGACGCCGTGGATACCATGGATGCCGAGCGTCTTTTCCCACGTTGAAACTTCACAATGAGAGAGAAAAACAAAGCGGCGTGCTGGGAGCGGGAGAGTTAACACTGCAGCGGCGGAGTTTCAGAGAAGCGGACGTGTATTCGAGCATGGAGCCGCCGACGCGCTGCTGGGTCTGGGTCGCCGTCCTCCTCGCCGTCCCGCTCGCGGGATGTTTGGAGATGCACCTTCTGGAGACTTTACAGCCCGGGAGCCCTTTGGCAAACTTGTCGCTCGGTGCCGGCTGGACTTATAAAATCGACAGGACTTTGTCGCCCAACTTTATCCAGGACCTTTTCCAAGTGGAGGCGCGCGACGGGACGGTCAGCTTGTCCCACACGGCTCGCTGTGCGCGCACGCCGCGGAACCCGGCGCCCGTCTATTTCAGAGCAGGTTCCTCGACGTCCGCACACGTTATTCTGACGCGTTTTAATGTCTTTGTGCACGGCCAGGACTGCTTTATTAAATACAAGAGAAAGAAAGCGTCAGGTAAGCCAGACATCGAAATTAAGCACCATTTAGATCTGAAGGCAACTTCCTGCTTACCCGCAGGTAAGTTGTTATTGAATGTAACAGAACTTCTGCCAACCTTTACGCGGAGCATTGCCCTTTTGGACACCGAGTGCGTCGGAAAAGACTTCGTGGCAGTGTTCAGGCATGGGGATTTGTTCCTGGTCAGTGACTTGTGTTTTAAGCGTAAGAGAAAGCCGGAGGTGGATTTGCACTGCGCCCTGCGCAGCTCTCCGCGCGGCAGACTCTCCGTGCAGCTGAGTTTAACCCTACTACATGCGCCCCTATCAGAAGGCATCCAGAGAAAGTCGGGGAAATTAACCCACAGGGGGAAGCGACAGGTAAACGCATCTCCACAGTTCCAGCTCCCCAACTATCTGGTGCCCGTGCCTGAGAATGAGCCCGCAGGCACGCGGGTTATCACCCTTAAAGCCACCGACCCAGATGATGGAGAGGCAGGAAGGCTGGAGTACAGTATGGAAGCGATATTTGACAGGAGATCGGATGACTATTTTGAAATTGACCCACAGACGGGGAGCGTATCAACCACCCAGGTGCTTGACCGAGAAGTAAAAGACACCCATGTTTTCAAAGTCACCGTGACCGACAATGGCACCCCGAAAAGATTTGCCACTTCTTACCTCACCGTCACCGTGAGTGACTCGAACGACCACATCCCCGTTTTTGAGCAAAATGATTATCGTGTCACCATCAGAGAGAATGTGGAAGTTGGTTTTGAAGTGATGACGATCCGTGCCACCGATGGTGATGCCCCCTCCAACGCCAACATGATTTATAAAATTGTGAATGAGAATGATGTAAACTCTGTTTTTGAAATCGACCCCCGCAACGGCCTGGTGAGGATCAGGGAGCGGCCGGACAGGGAGACCCGGGCCCAGTATAAGTTAATTGTTGAGGCCAACGATCAGGGCAAAGATCCGGGTCCGCTCAGTGCCACCACCACCGTTCACATCTCTGTGGAGGATGAAAACGACAACTACCCGCAGTTCAGTGAGAAGAGGTATGTTGTTCAGGTCCCGGAGAATGTGGCGGTCAACACTAAAATCATCCAGGTGGAAGCGACGGACAAAGATGAGGGAAACAACGCCAAAGTTCACTACAGCATCATCAGCGGCAACGTTAAAGGGCAGTTCTACATCCACTCCCCCACCGGCGTGATTGATGTCATCAATCCACTGGACTACGAGATGATTCGGGAGTATAACCTGCGGATTAAAGCTCAGGACGGCGGCCGGCCTCCACTGATAAACGGAACGGGGATGGTGGTGGTCCAAGTGGTTGATGTCAACGATAATGCCCCTATGTTTGTCAGCACACCTTTCCAAGCGACTGTGCTGGAAAATGTGCCCATCGGTTACTCTGTTATTCACATTCAAGCAATCGATAACGATTCAGGAGAAAACGCCCGCCTGGAATACCGGCTCACCGACACCCTGCCGGGGTTTCCGTTCACCATCAACAACAGCACAGGCTGGATCACGGTCAATGAAGAACTGGACAGAGAGACCACGGAGTTCTACACCTTTGGCGTGGAGGCGAGAGATCATGGAATAACTGTGATGTCCTCGTCGGCCAGCGTCAGCATCACGGTCCTGGATGTGAATGACAACGTGCCCACATTTACAGAGAAGACCTACTCGCTGAAGATCAATGAAGATGCAGTAGTAGGCACCAGCGTGCTGACGGTAACGGCCGTGGATAGGGACGTCAACAGTGTGGTGACTTACCAGATCTCCAGCGGCAACACCAGGAACCGCTTTGCCATCACCAGCCAGAGCGGCGGGGGCCTCATTACGCTGGCTCTTCCCTTGGACTACAAGCAGGAACGTCAGTATGTCCTGACCATCACCGCCAGCGACGGAACGCGCTATGACACAGCTCAGGTGTTCATCAATGTGACGGACGCCAACACGCACCGACCCGTATTCCAAAGTGCCAACTACCAGGTGATGCTCAGTGAAGAGAAACCGGTGGGATCCACCGTGGTGGTGATCAGCGCCACGGATGAGGATACGGGGGAGAATGCTCGAATCACGTACGTAATGGAGGACAACGTTCCTCAGTTTAAAATTGACCCAGACACGGGTGCCATCACAACGCAAATGGAGATCGACTACGAAGACCAGGCCTCCTACACGTTGGCCATCATCGCCAGAGACAATGGCATCCCTCAGAAATCCGATACGACGTATGTGGAGATTATTATTCTTGATGCCAACGACAATGCTCCCCAGTTCCTCCGAGACAGGTACCAGGGAACTGTTTTTGAGGATGCTCCCGTTTATACCAGTGTGCTTCAGATCTCTGCTTCAGACAGAGATTCTGGCTCTAACGGCAGGGTGAGCTACACATTTCAAGGTGGCGACGACGGAGACGGGGATTTCTTGATAGAGCCTTACTCCGGTATCATTAGAACGGCACGCAAACTGGACCGTGAGAACGTTCCTGTTTACAATCTGAAGGTCTACGCTGTGGATAGAGGGGTTCCTCCCCTGAAAGCGGCTGTTTCTGTTCACGTTGTCGTCCAAGACATAAATGACAACGCCCCGGTGTTTGAGAAGGATGAGCTTTTTATTGATGTAAAGGAGAACAGCCCAGTGGGGTCCGTCGTGGCCCAGATCACTGCCACCGACCCGGACGAGGGCACCAATGCTCAGATCATGTACCAGATCGTAGAAGGGAATATTCCAGAAGTCTTCCAGCTGGACATTTTTAACGGTGACCTAACTGCACTCACGGACCTGGATTATGAGGTTAAGACAGAGTACGTCATAGTGGTCCAGGCCACTTCAGCGCCACTAGTGAGCCGGGCCACCGTGCACATCCGCCTAGTAGACATGAATGACAACACACCGGTACTGCAGAACTTTGAGATTATTTTCAACAACTATGTCACCAACAAGTCAAACAGTTTCCCATCAGGAATAATTGGAAAGGTACCAGCTCACGACCCGGATGTGTCGGATAAGCTACGGTACAAGTTCGAATCTGGAAATGAGCTGAGTCTGCTGCTGCTGAATGAAGACACGGGAGACCTGAGGCTGAGCAGGGACCTGGACAACGACCGGCCTCTGGAAGCACCCATGACTATTTCTGTCACAGGTAAGTAGTTATCCAATTTCACAAAAAATCTTTCCCTCTGGGAAAAAAAACAAAAAAAAATACAGTTTTTGTGTCGCTGCTTTCAAGCGAGCATATGAAGATGGAAGTTTGAGTGACCACATTGTGATGCATCGTTACGCTGCACCGTCGGTATCAGATTTTCTGTTGAATAGAGACAGAGGTTGGTTTCAGCTCTGTTGACTGTTTGGCCGGGGAAGTGTTTGCTGCAGGCTCTGCGCACGATCCGGTTGTGCTGCTTTTGGGTGATAAATGTATTGTGAGCAAGTGGTTGGTTTGGGTAATAAAAAGGCGCTATTAGAAGTGCACCCTGCATAACCAGGCTGCTTTGTTGTTGCACTTCTGTGGTTTTCTGTCAAGAGAAAACACAGTTGCACATAAAGGCAGTGCGTGTGCTTGTATGTATATGTATGCTGATTATTTCCTGTCCTCAGTTTGTGGCCTTCTGCAGGGAGGTAGATGACCATCTTGCGGCGTGATGTTTGTTGTAAGGATTGCACCGCAGGATTTGCTCTTCTCACACTTGTTGCCCTCTTGATTTTGAGTGAGAAAGGCGCTCGGGGAGGTTTATGCCGTGGGGTCGTTTGTGCTGCAAGGTCATGTAGAAAGAATTTGTTTTGAGTCTCCAGTGTTCTTTTTTTCCAAGACAGAAGCAGACTTTGTTCTTTAAAGTTAAAGATTAGTGAGATGAAAACACTTGGGAATTCTCACTTTTAAACTGGCAGGATGAGGGCAACAAAACAAGCCAGCACAAACACACTCACTTTGCAAGAAAAAGCCTTCGCTGACATGCATCGGCCAGATATTTAATATCCTGATGGAGTAACGCTCCTACAGACAGCTGGTTTCTCAACAACCGCTCTTATTTTTCCAATCTTCCCATTTCAGTTTAGTTAAATCTCACAACGTATATTAAATCAAATTGAAACGGCGTGATCACAGCTCGATCTGTTCATCTGGGTTCCAATCTAGACGCTTGTAGTTATTTTAATGTTGGGGACGGCTGATCGTGACAGAAACACTGATGCGTTGACCTGAAACTGCAAACAATGTTTTAGTCACTAGGTGCTTCTCTATCACTCATGAAATTGTGAATTTTTTTCAGATCTACAGGTCACACGTGGCACCTAAAAGATTTTTCTCCATAGGAAGTGGCACCTTTTGAGCATGGTCGACAGGAGGAGCTTTTGTCTTGCGTAACTCAGGAAAAGCTGCACGAATCCACCTACGTATGGATGATTAAAGCTAAAGTAGTTGCAGACATAGAAATTAAAACGTGAAAAAACGGGACTTAGTCGCATAAACTGGCAGCAGAAAACAGTCACTTCACAGTTGTTATTGGCTTCCAAGTTTTGCCTCAAAACTAATGGAAACGAGGCGCGCGATTTGCCGGGTGATGGAAGACCTTCGCTTGAGCTCCAGTCTTTTTTTTTTTTTCCTGCCAGTAATTTTTCTTAATGATCTACACTTCATCTTTGTCTTGAACAGAAAGACAGATTGCCCTTTTCTAAGTGCTTTATGGCTGTTGTAGTTGACCCGCAGAGCTTCTGAGGAGGCAGCCACTCACCGGGTTACGGGCCTTATAGCCCTCATTCTCTGTCCCTGCATTCATGCTTGTCAATAATGCTTTACAAATTTTGGTGTATCCTTGACAACAGCGACCTCGTGATGAACCCAACAGGGGCTGGACCTCTTTGTCGGCTGTAGCCTCTTGCATAGAAATTACAGGATCTAAGCATGCATTCATGCGCAATTGAACAAATGTGCAGGTTCACACTTAGAACTGATCTAATCCCTGCTTTTGTAGGGTTCACCCTGATGTCAAGTGTTAGGTAACCACTACCTCAAGTCTTGACCTCACAACCTAGGGGTCCAGGGAGAGGAAGGCCTGGGGGGATTGGTAGGTAATCAGCTCCTTTACAAGCACCAAGAGACAAGACACCGATTGTGTCTCAAACTCTCTTGGATTCAGTTCCGTCTGGCTGCTTTGGTCAAGTATTTTTTCTTTTTATGTGGTTATTGTTTTGATCTTTCTGCTTTAGCAATGTCTGTTGTCCTCTTCGTTTTGAACGCCAAAACTGTCCCAAGTTAGACCAATTTCTTAGGAAGAGTGAGAAATCAGTTTTTGAAGATTGATTTACACTATTTGGTTATGGGTACATTTTCTACACGTCCGTTTTGGGTGTGCTCCTCCTATTTGGACATGTGACAACTTCTCAGATGGAGACTTATTTGCCTTTTTCTGGCCTTATTAGGTCATTATATCAGCTCTAATCATCAACAGTCTTCCCAATGATCTCAGTTGTTGCCCCGATTAACATAACAAGCAGCTCCATTTGTTGTTTTATTGAAATAAAACAACTGTCACAAGAATTTTGCAAGGCAACTTTTTCAACCTGTCCACAAAAAGCTTTTAGTTTGAAGGGCTGAGAATGTTCCTCGGAGTACCCTGATAACTCGAGATACACTTGTTTAACAGACTTGTAGCCACAACACTCCTCCATCTGTCGTCCTTCTCCAACCATGTACTTGTGTGCATGTGTGTGTATGGTGGCAGCTCTGCTGTTCAGTGCCTAAGTGCCATGTGTTCTTATTGGCTCGTCAAATTTCACTTAAAACCTTTAGGATTTTCTCACTTTTTTCAGGGGGGGGGGGCATAAAAACAAGATCTGTGGAGTAGAGCATATGTGTAGATGTCTGATGTGATACTTACTCTAAAACTCTGACATGGGGTGGGGGGTGGGGGGGGCTCTGTGTGCAAGGGCAAGCAGGGAAATAAAGTTATGTTGAAGCGTCACTGGTAAAAGCGACAAGCTGTGTTTAATCACACACTAGCCCTTTTTACATTGATTGGTTTAAAAAAAAGACATGATAACAAAAACATATACATCTTTCTGTGGTTAAGGTCATCCAGGGGCACTACCAATAAAAAAACTGTCACTTCATTGGGTGGCATGAGTCTGCAAATTTGTAAATCAGTGAACCTTTGAGATTTGCAGAGCACAGGAACCGCACAGATCACGCTCAGAGTAGAAGTACCGAGCCTCGCTATCTTTGAGTCCCGCCCAAAACTTCGCATCTTGCACGATTTTCCTCCTAAAATGGGTTTGTCAAAGCTGTAGCACCACGACAAGGTGCACCCCGTATAGAGGAGAGGGGTGGAGACGTGTTGGACTCCATCCCCTACTATGTCTCCCTTAAATTCAGTTGTACCCGGATGGCCTCTTGAGCTGAAGAGAAATTTAAACTAGTCCCAGGCGACAACGTTTTGATGTCGTTCATAGCGCTGCTCTACTTTCATTTTTAATACGATGACTTACTGTATGAGGTATTTTTAAAGAAGATGGGAAATAAAGAGCTTACATTTGACATGTGTTGGGTGTTTTATTGGACAGCAATAAAGCAGTTGCGTGTCAGAGCAGGAATGGCATTGATCAATCACTGGGGCCGTCTCCACTACCTTATCCGCCTATGCAGCCAGCACAGTTTTGAGTTTTGCTTCCAATGAAATTGTTCCTTTCTGATCGGTAAAAAGCGTCACTTTAATGTGAATTTTCAGCTTACGTGGAGCTGATAAGAATTAATGTTAAAGCATGCACAGACAGGCTATAGGTGGAGTTTTGTATAGATGAAGTATAACAGGTTGTTACATAAACGATTAGGAATGATTGATGCTCAGTTGTCTTTTTTTTCCACCCGGGCTCTGATGTGTTTTTATGCTTAACCTTCAGTGAGCGGGACGGCATGATGCTACATGCGCTTGTGCACCCCACCCCTTCCTCCTCCCACCTCCCTGTGCTTCCCCCCACTTTTCCCCATGGGGCTTTTGCTGAGCTTCTCTTCCTTGGGTTTGGTCCTTAATCCCGTTGGAGGAGTTGCATAGCTCAGGTTTTTCGCATTTCTGTTCTCGTCTGCCTACCCCCTCAAAGACGCACTTTCTCTGCCCCGCCCCCCCACCCCCCACCCCCACCCCCGTCTCCTAATGTGCTTTGATGAGATTCCTACTGCAGTACCAGGACCGTAAAGCTTATTTTAAATGCAAGCCTTGGGATAACAGAATATACTCATGCGCTTCCTTAATGCCCACATATAAGAAGTGTTCAACTGAGTTTTACAGAATTTCACTTCATAAAGACAGACGACTGTATTTCCTGTTTCTAATGAGCTACATTTGTGTCATGCAAACACTGTAATAAATCTGATTACCAATTTAAATCATCTGATCCTGGGACTTATTTTTTCCTTAGTCCTGGGCTCTCGTTGTTTTTATTCATCTGACCCTTTACTACAGTCCTGTCAAAATTATAACATTTTGCTCTACAATTAATAGAAATCAAAGAATTTATTAATATATTTATCTTTCTCTGGTTATTTTATATCACTATTTATTCTTCTATTTATGAGCTTAGATGAGACATATTAAGACCTTTCTCTTCAGGTCTTTGATTGTGCGCTGGATGAGAAGGTTTCTGACCACGTTTTTGAGGTTGCAGGTTCAGATGCCCAAATAAAGGCCATTAAGAACAGAATATATCGCTTATCTTTAAAGAACAGGGTGCTGGTGAAACGTATCATTTCTCTTTGCTTTCTTGAGCTGTTTTACGTTCAAAGTAAAGTCATATTTATTTCTAATAGTATTTACAAAAGTGTCTTACAGTCAAATAAAATGTAAAAGTAAGTCAATAAAGATGATAACATATGAAGGTGTAATAAGCAGATGTAAACCAGCAGTAACATGGAAACAGTCCAGCATTATTTTAATGATATATTTTGGTTTTATACTCTTTTGGAGTCAAAATCCAAGAAAAGTGGATGATTCCTAAATGAGGGATGTTCTGTTTTGTTGTTTTTTTTTCTTTTTCTTTTAAAAAATATAATTAATTTTCTTTCATTTTAAATGAATATCTGTGATGGGATTTGGTTATAACACCTTAGAGATATAGTAGAAAAAGCTCCTTTTCTACCCTGTCTTTACAGCTCTGTTCAAAGCAGCTGGTTTTAGGTTGGAGGGGTTGGAGTCAGACACAGAAGTCCGCTCCGCCTCCCTTCTTCTGAGGATTGAGGATTTTCTGAGTAGCTTTCAGGGTGCAGAATATGATGTGAAGCTGAGTGAAAATAAACTCGGGGAGGCGGGATTATTCTGCTACGATCTGGGTCTCTGATGCAGCAGCACAGATGGACTGACGCATTTTCAGACCAGGGTGACCCAAGCAAAGTAACTGGGTTGAGTTAATCACAGGTTTTGATCCGGTCGTCAATACAGACACTCAATTATACGCTCTTGAACATGAAGAAAATGCTCCCATGTCTACAGCCTGAGCGGTGACAATGTTTCTGGTAAACTGTTTTTGAGGCAGCTACCACAAACCACGAAACTGACCCCTTATCAATGGATAATAAAAGTTAAGATACTTTTTAAATAGGCAATTAATAATTACAGCAAGTTGACGTTAGACGCAAGAATTTAACTGATAAAAGACACATTTTTAACTTGGATGCCAGGGGGCTGAAGCGAAGGTGTGGCAGGGCGGTATAAGCAGGAGTAAAGCTGCTCCTCTGACTTCGGTCATCAAAACTGGATTTTTTTTTTTTTTTTCTTTTTTAGTGGTGACAAATAACCCTGAAATTCTTCAAATGACTTCCGACCTCGGGTTGATGGATGGGAAGGAGGTGTCAGCGAGCGTATGTGCGTCAGAGAAAAGTTAACGCGTATGATTTTTCTCTGTAAAACTGCCTAAAAACCACTTTTCAGCAATCAAAAATCAGTTTACTCCACTTGTCTTTATTCTCAGATATTTTCTACTTTTAGCTCAACGTCATGAAAACCTCTCGGTGTCAGCGGTGTGACATAACCACCAAGGAATGTTAAGTTGGTATCCACAACGTGTACGATAGTGTGTGTGTGTGTGTGTGTGTGTGTCTGCAGCCCCTCGTAAATCTTTCTTGTGCGTATGCGTCCGAGGCTTGACATGCTCCGTCACTGATATTGGGAATCCCGCTCATTCCTTCGATATCACACGGTCTTCGCATTAAACAGTTCCCCCCTAACAGCCTCGTCCCATCTCTTTCTGTGTCTGTTCTTCACCGCCAACCTCTAATGTCGCCCCTCGTTACACTTCAGTCAACGCTTTCGCCGCTTCCACTTTGCTGAAGAATATTTTCTTCGCTCAACCACGTGCCTGCCAAAAGTGTTTCCCTCTTGCCACATGGTTGTCATGGCTACGTCTGTCCTGAGTGGTTTTAGAAGCTGATTGAATTACTGCTCTCACTTGTGTCTCTGTCTTGCGTGCCTGTCCTCTTGTGGGAGTGTCTCTTGAATTTGCTTTACGTTGATGAGTGGATACTTGGCTAAATGTGTCCTTCCCCTTTTTTTTTTTTTTTTTAACCTTTTTTGCATTCATACCTTCAACTTCAACATACCTTCTGGCATCTCATTTTGACCCAATAAAGTTAGGAATCCAGATGATTTTTTTTTTTTCAACTAAAATGAGGTGATTTGTTGTTATAGCCATGTAATAGCTGCAGACGTGTGTGATCAATCATGGGATAGTTGCAGCACAGTCTGCTTCTCTAGAGTTTGGAGAGTACTTTCTCCATGACGTTGGAGCTAAAAAAAAAAAAAGGCCTTAAAATGCAATTTTAAGGACTAGTGTGGACCTCAGCTTGCACAAGGGTGATGCAAAAAAAAAAAAAAAAAAAAAAAGTAATTTCCTCAAAGTGTCTCCTGTTCCGTTGCTCCCATTTTACTCCATTTAACTTGGAATTACAACATAGCTTGAAGGCTGAACTGTCTCACAAAGATCGACATGTAAAAATGAATTAAGTCTGGTGCTTTTTTTGTGGTTCCTTGGCTCTCGGTTCTTATCTAATGAAGAGATGCATTAGTGAAATTTAGGGTGCACTAACACTAGGTGTTATCTCCACCGTACCTCAAAGTACATTTGATCCCTGAAGTCTAGTGTGAGACTAGTGGGCACTCGCCATGCACGGCGTGATTCTTTGTCTCACGGTACAACTTATCTAGTGTGAGCCCACCCTACGAAGTAACTTAATCTCCCGATATAAACCTCACATGTCAAATACTGCTGTTTGTCAGTTGCCTTTGGCACCAAAAAGAGATCCTTTTAAAAAGAAAAGTAAAAAAAAAAAGAAAAAAGCAAAGTTCTGTCCGTGGGAGTAAATACTTGGCTGTCTGAAGTCACTACCAACTAACAGACTGTGAGACTGTACATCACTGACCCACTTCAAAGTTGAATTATCCAGCCCTAATCTTCACCCAAATTAAAATTAAGCTGTTGTTTCTCAGAAGTGGGTCATGTTTGTAAGATATTTCAAATAAAGGGACACTCCGAAGAAAAGGTGGGAGGGGTGGGGTGGAGTATCGGAAACAGGGTAAAACATGGTACCGTCAACAGAGACTTGGTGACTAAACCTAACCAGATAATTGTAGTTCGTAGGTGTACAAAAATTAAACCGCCAATAAAAAAAAAACGAGAGTAAACAAACCAAAATGTTTTTAAAAAATTAGCATATTGGCTTCTCATGACAAAAAATCAAAGTCTGCGGACACGTCCTCAATTTGTTACTTGTTTACATTGAAATACTTCAGACTTTCAAAAGGAAAAAAAAAAAGGAAAAAAGGTGTTTTCTTTTGAACTCTGATAGTACTGAAACTGTCGTTTATGCCCGAGGCAGAATGACAGTATTTCCCTCCCTGAGAATGAGAATGGGCTGCTGTAACACACTATTTTTCGGGACAATTTTGCAGCTTGTAAAATGTAATTTTGGAAGTCACCGTAAGTCCGAAACACACAATTCAACCACTTTTTTTTTTTTTTTTTTTTAGAATCTATGTTCACGTCTCTCTGTCTTCGTGTTTATCTGCGCAGTGAGTGACAACGGATACACATTCAGTTTAGGCTTTAATGTATGTGCGTGTGTTTTGCAATGTGGGCATGGTTGCCTCCAGGCTGTAGTCTAAAGTTTAAAGTGTAAATACCAAGGGGATGAGGACTGGTCACTGTTTGACTCCACTGAGGTCTGAACACTCAATTACAGACTAGAGAGCGGTGGGATGTTCAGGGATTATATCTGATGCTGTCTGCTGACGCGGCTGCTGGCTGCCAGAAACAATACGGACACATAACTACTGTAAGACAGGTTTCCCAAAGCAAAGACAGGCCTTTAAGTTTTACATATAACTAAAAAGGCAATTAAAAGGTTCAATTTAGGCTTTCCTGTGTGACATCTGTTTTGAATGATCAAAATCTTCCAATATTGTCCACTTTCTTTGTAGTCCACGAGCTGCCTTGGGTGAAATAGGTTTTATTTTTTTAAATCAAATATGTACATTTAGTATGTGGGTGTCATTCTCTCTATCTCACAGCCACACACACAGAGGCAGAGGTATACTGTATCTCATTTACATGCTGCAGGACAGTGATTTGACCAACTCTGACAGGTTTTTGGGTGGCGGAGGGGGGTCGTCTCCGATTGTAACCGGACACACCTCTCTCACCCTGTCCTCCTTTTTCATTCTGTCTCACTCGGATGACACAATACTGTTCTTTGTCTCTACCTCCAGAGGGGGGCAAGGAGAGCTTGCCAACGGCCCACGAGTGTGACATTACATGCGTCAAGATGTGCAGTGACCAGCTGTTGGAATGTTAAGTGGTGGTGATGGGTGGGGGGGGCTCAGGGTGTATACATCTACAGTCTCTAGCTGAAATGAATGACAAGGAAGGAGAGGGAGGGAGGCAGAAAAGAAGGAGACAGTCGGAGCCTCTCATCATTAGTTTTCAGGTGGGCAGTGTTCACACCGCGGGGCTTTTTGCTCAGTTACTAATTGTGGCTCATATGTCATTTTTGCTGGTTACTTGTTGCAACCTGAGTGATGAACAACCGAGAGTGAACTGTAATGGTGTGCTCACAAAAGTGATGTACTTTTTGCCAACACGTTTTCTACCCTGTAGCTTTATCTTTGTTGCTGTGTCTTCTTGTCTGTTGACAACAGCATTTGTCACAGCAACCTTGAATACTTCCAGCTTGACGGGGAACACCAGTTGTGGGCAACCCGGAGGTCAGATGTGAATCTGATGGCATTTTACAAAACATGAGAGCACAATCGTATTTTTAAAACGCATGTAAACATCTTAGTCCGGCTGAAATCAAACTAAAATGAGGTACATGTAAGCCCCTTTTACAATGGCGGATACCCCGCGTTTAACACGCCGATCTCGCCCGATCCGCGAGCTACTCAGCCGGGGACGCCTTAAACCCGGGATATGTCCGTAACCACAAAGGATGGTCCATTGTTTGAACAATTGGCCACAAAAATGACAAACCGGGGCTTTGCAAGAAGCAAATCTCAGCCAAAAAAACGCTCATCCCGATGTTAAACCAGCCTCGTTTTTAAATATTTAAGGCAAATAACACGCATTAAACACGTGTTCATCATCCAGCAATAATAGCTGGATTTAATTTAAAAACTATGTAGGCTACATTTGTCGTTGCTATGAAGAAGCATAAGTCGGGCTTAACACACCCAGATAACGGGGTTGAAGTCTGGCTATCCCCACCAGTAAACGTTCAACTGAACCAAAACTGACCTATGCATGCATCACACTTCCTGGCCCGGACCTTCACCCAGAAGCACTGGAAGAAGCCAACACTGAGAAGCAAAACAAAAGCTTTACCGTCCCCAGCAAAACCAGAAGTCAAAACAAGAAAAGCCCGATGCTAACAAGCTGAAGTTTTTTCAGGCGGGGAATATGCAAGCCCGGTTCTAGAGGATAATCTTCGCTGCAGCCATGTAGACAGGCAGCACAGGAATCCTTTGAGAATGGTGACGCCACAATCACACTTCACTCGCGCTCATTATGTTTTACTTGAAATATCCATGTACAAACAGGACAATAACAGTGGTGAACCACAGAGTTGTATGCGTGCTGCTTACTCTGAGTTAATTAACACTCCTCCAGCAAAGTAAACATTTGTTGCGCTTTCACTGTGAATGTATGCGTGAGCGTGGTGCGTAATCACAAAGTTACCCTGGGAACTATTGGCCTGGCACTCACACTACACAGTTTTTAATCATCTTTGCAGATACATGTGCTTTAAAGCTCATTTTCACTCCTGTATGAGGGCAAAATCTTTTAAAAATGTAAAATATTTGTTCATTTTTGGCAGAAGCATTGTGATATAAACAGTGTCTTAGATAGAGATCCCTTGAACCCTGTGGGTTGGTGGGTGAGGTTTTTGTGGATTAACCTTGCTTCTCAGGGATATGGTCAGATCCCATCGGATTGTATCTGGGGAATTAGGAGGTGGGCTGAACACCTCAGACTCTTTGTTGTGTGACAACAAAGTTTCTCAAGATGTTTTTCCAGAGCTCACTGCTGTCCTGGTGGTGGAGGCGGCCACTGTAGAGTAGTAATGCTGCCATGTCAGGGTGTGGGTGTGTGAGAGAGAGAAAGGGACTCGTCTGCAGAATTGTTTAGGTTAATTGGCAGGAGCCAAAGTAACATCCATGTGAATGCCAGGATGCAGGTTTTCCCAGCAGAACAATGTGTCGTCTCAAGATAAGCACTGCGACACGCTTGTCTTTGCTTTAGATGTGGCAAATTTATGTATCCAGCTCTTGTTTTCATCTCAGTTTGTAAAGGTGACATCATATGGAAAAATAAGTCCCTTTTGTTGTGCTGCGTTTGTGCTTAAGAGTTTACTACCAACTCAAAAATGTCAAATCCTGCCATTCATTAAGTTGTTTATCACAGAACAAGGTTAGAGCCGTTGTACTGTTCACATAACTTGTGATAGAAATGAGCTCATAGTGTCATACCAGTATTTTCTAATGTCCTGAAAAGACTATTTAAGTTCTTGTTAGTGTTTTGGGTTGTCTTTTTTGGTCACATAGTGCACCATTAGTACATCAACTAAAGTTCCATTGTTACAAAAACAAACAATGGTAAAACATAAAACTATTACCTTGCATCCAAATATTTGAATTAGAAAGACGAATGGACCTCAAGTGTCGCCCGGGGTTTAATGAGCTTACGTGGGATGGCAGAATTATGGTGTACTTCTTGACTGGTCTGTTAAGACATTTTGAAATGGGAGCTGTGGTACTGTAATCCTGTGGTATTTTGATCAAAGCATGAGGGAGCCATATCAAGTTGAGAAAAAAGGGGATAATATGTCTTCTGTGAAGGATTAAACTGCTTATGCTTGAATGGTTTGGCCCCTCAGCTTCATGACTGACATTTTGACTCCAGACAGTAACCTGAGGTAGTTCATGGTCTTTTTAAGTTTAGTCTGAAATCTGGTGGGAGGCATAAGTTCATATTCAGCATTCCTAGAATTATGAAGAACCTGCCCGAGGAGCTAAAGCCATTGAACTTGCTGCAGTTGAAAAAAGCATAACTTCAGCTGCTTAAAACAGCACCTGATCCAAAGCAAAAAGAAAATGCAAAGACCCTGATTGGTTAACGCCGCGGGTGAGGTGTGAAAAGTTTCGAATTCCCCAACTTTTGAAAGAAGCGACATTGACGCCGCCACACACGGAAACCATATTTCGGTTTGGCAGTGCTTGACGTTACCCCGTTCAATGTGAAAGGACAGTTAATTTTTTTAAAGGTCAATGCACTGTAAAGGACTTTGCATTGGTTTTGGCCCGTTTCTTTAAGGACTCTTCACTAAAAGCCCTAGTAAGCTTTAAATGGTTACAGAAGACAGTACCAGACCAGACATAGTTTGAGGCATTTCAAAATAGTTGCCACTAGGTCATAGAAAAGTGATGATTGTTACGTAGTAAAATAAGAAGGCCCTGGACTACCAACAACAGGTTTAAGGCAACTGAGGAACACTGTCTTCTGTTGGAGAGATTATCTTCACGGCTGTATACTTTTTTAACCTTCGCAAAGAGTTTGCATGTACATAAAAAAAGAAAGAAAGATATGATACACTGAAAGAGGAAAAACAATCTCTTCTCCCCAAAAAACCCTTCTCCAACTTCAATTTATAAGCTTAAAATACTGTTTATTTTGAGTATTCTTCCACCTTTGTTTTCATGTTGTCTAACCTAATGTTTTAGCCTTTACTGAGGAACATCTCCTTTGTTAAAAGTCCTATGAGCAGCACATTGGCCTGTGATGGTCACTTCTAGTAAGACTTGGCATAGGAACTGACACTACAGGTATTAGGCTGAAATGTCAAACGGCTTAAATGGATTGAGTTCACCGGCACAAACGGAGTAATATTTGCCCCACAGAGTTAAACTAAGCTAAACAAGCCCTTCTGCAGAAACCCAATCCACAAAGATATCGTATGTCTGACCAGCATAGCTCGGATACAGGAAATAAGAGAAAGGGAGTATTGAGAAGATATACCTGGTGATGGGATAAATACCAAGACTAAACAGAAAAACCGTCTGCATCTCAGTTCTATGAGAACATTTCTCATGCCTGAAAACCGACACCTTCCCATAATTGCATCCTAAGGAAAAGAAAATCCTTGATTGAGGCCTTAAAACTAATCCCCTTAGTGCTGATGTTGGACTCTACAGAAGGACGTCATGCCAGGTTGTGCTTATGGAGTTGTCAGTTACAGTCATTTCCCACTCAGCTAAAGAACAAGCTGGTGACATGTGTAATCTCTACAGTTAAAAGCTTGTATGTTTGAACTTGTTGATGCAGGATTGGTACTTAAATTGTTGACCCTTCTCCCTTTGGCTTACAGTCTGCCAGAGAACATTTGATTTTCTAAAACATATTTTGATTATTGTGTTTATGAGATTACTGTAGTTTCCTTTTCTACTTAGATTGTATCTTGCTGGACATGAAGCTGCCATTCAACTAATCTTATTTTTAGACTACTGTTTTTAGCTTTCTAGCTGCTAGATTGCTGTTAAAAACAAAACAAAAGACAAACAAAGTGCATTTATTAATTTCCCATTTGTCATTTGTGAAACGTGCTGTTTCAATTTAAAGTATGCATCTTGTCAAGCACAGTTGAAGTCCCATGATGTGTTCTTGGACCGCCCATTTTATCGAATTAAGTTACTGAAAATATTGCAAAATGCGCTAAGAAATTTCCTTTGACATATCTGGAGTTTTGTTTTTATTTTCCCTCCACTACGTTTTATGACACGCTTAAAATGAAAATGCATTTTTAACCAGCAGTATCTGTAGTCCATATCGAGCAACATTAATTTCCAGCTTGTTTTATTTTATGCTTTGTTAAACTGTAGATGTTTTTGAATAAGTGTTACCCTGCTGGCTGTGACCCCATCAAGTATACAAGTACACGTCTTTTCCAGTTGCACAAAGACTGAAATGCGTCCTTCTGTCCTCCAAGGTACATTTCTTTGAGTCTTCCTTCCCTACTTGTATGAACAACTACGTACACCTGTCCAAACTTTGTGTATTTGATATTAAGAAATGGCTGCAATGAGACACAGTATAATACTCAAACGTTAAGCATGCATGTTTTTTTTGTATTTTTTTTAATCCATTTGTGTTTAGTACAATTATTTCTGTAATTGTTTAATTAATTGCGAGGAGGCACTGTTTACCACAGCTGTTGAAGAGTTGTAATTAGTCTCTCTCTGTGATATGCGTGACTATGAGTGAGGCCCACAACTGAGTCCGAACTATAGGGGTGCATACGTGGATGAGCAAATGAGATGGGCACATGACAGCAAAGTTATGAATGTGTGCGTGACCGAGTGAGGTGTGCACAACAGAATGGAAAGTAACTTGCATGCCATTGAAAAATAATTCTTCCTTCCTGTCAACAAATGTAATACGGAAGGGATGTTTTAAATGTAAAATCCTGTTGTCACTGAATTTAAGATGAGCCACACGGCTGAGGTCTTCAGCGTAGCGTCAATCCTTTAACAACTGAAATGAACTGAAGTATCCCGTGCAGAACTTACAAAATGTACAAAGCTGTTTCGTTTGGTGTAAAAGGTTAACAAGCTGAAAGCAGAATCCAGACGTACAGTTATGTCTATCATACCATCGTATCCATCATTTTAATCATTACAATAATTTTACCTACAGAGACCACATGGCATCCAGCCTTCATACCACCAAAAGCACAATCAATGGCCTGTGTGTTTACCGTCATGAGGAGACTTGAACCCTGGAATAGCGCCTGCCCCGTGCTGTCAGCATCAGTGTCACCTTTCAACCTCAGGGAGTACCTCTCTCCTGTAAAGCTGAAGTAGAAAAATACATGCGGACACAAACACACTAAGGAAAAAAAAGCTAGACGTATGATCTGACATGTAACAAAATGGATCAATCAGCCCACCATTAGTACCTTCACTATGCACACAGTGGAGCGCCACCACAGTGCTGAAAGGCACACTGGCGTGCACACCCCGGGTTACATTTGGCTCCTCCAGGGGGAGAAGCCCATGCTTTTGTAAGTATTTCAAAGAAACAGACTTAAGACGTGCAGGTTGAAGCTTTGTATGTTCCCTCCAGCCCCCCAGGCTCTGTCTTTTAGCAGACAGCGAAAGGGAGATGTCAACAGAGGGAGCTCCGAGGTATACTGGCTTTTGCTCTGCTATTTGACAACCTGTCAAGATGCTCCTTTGAACTGAGAGTTCCTCCTGTTACAATTTGGATAGGGTGACTTATGCACATAACAATAACAACCATGAACAGTTCAGAAGTATGCATTTGCACTCACAGATGCAGTAAACGGTGCCGGCTTTCCTCCTGTCCCTCTTGGTCCAGATTGCACAGCAGTCGGCTGGAGAGGCTGGCCTGGTGGCTTTGAGTGTGACGGGCAGGTTTTATAAAAAAGATCCAGCCTTTTTAAGTATTTGCCCAGATATTCCTCTGAAGGCATTTATTTCATGTAACCATTTCATTACTGTTACGTGTATGTAAAGCACATACCCTTCCATACGGTGTGTAATACCCAATTAGGAAACGCTTATAAATTATGTAAAGTAGTTATGATAAAGTTTAACTATTTATTTTCTTCTTAAACTTTTAACGAAATATTCAAAGTTGATGTTAAAATTAAAGGTAAATGATTAAATAAATTAAAGGCCTCGATGTCACTTCTGGGATCAATGTCTGTGTTTTTTGTAATAAAAAATAGACTCTGCTTATCGGGCACAAATGCGCTTAAGTAAATACAGATCCGCATCTGTATTTACTTAAGCGCATTTGTGCCCGTAATTGTAGAGTTACTGCAAGTCCAGAGGTCATTTTAGTCCAGGGTACATTAGTACATAAAAATTCCAATTAATCCTCCCATTTTCTGTTGTTTAGTAACAGTATTTGACATATTGATGTGACAATGGAAGTGAAGCTTTTCTTTTAATTAATGTGAATTTGGTTCGCAGCATTCCTAACACCCTGTTGCAGACCAGAACAAGTAACTACAAAGCCTCGCTCTGTTTCTCTTCATCCCATGTGATGAAAATAATACACATGCTGCCATCTACCTTCAGTAGCCCTTATCAAATTGCACCTTGGGTTACAGTAAGGAGTTCTTCTCAGGGTTTTTTCAGAAATTCAGAAACTCCCCCTACACTCAAAATTCACTAAAATGCTGCCAGAAAGTCATTTATAGTATGTACATATAGTACATATAGTACATGTCATAGCATTGTAATGCTTATGTTGATTTAAAGAGCGAGTTAGTCAAGCAGAAGTGACCTGTTTCGGTATGTCTGAAGTAACTAGTAACTAAAAAGGTTTAGAATAACTCAGCTGTGCAACACTGTTTTAGGTTGTTCTAACGCCTAATAGTCTGTCGTACCGAGATTGAGGACTCTGTTCAATTGGGGTTGTAACATTCAGCCAGACAAACAAAAAAGCAGAAAACTTACTTAAACTCACTTAATCTATTGGTTAATGCAGCACTTTGGCAAATTTCATTGTTCTTGTGAGAGTTTACCAGCAATTGTGAGATACTTTTATCGGACATCACCTCGTCCTCACTCCACGTCTGACCACGAGACATTTCTCCTACAAATGGCACTACTAGCCCGTTTGTTTAGGGTGTATTTACCCTCAATGCCCTGTGTTATACTCCACTTCCTTTATTTGGTCCGCTTGAAGCGGCCCGAGCCCATGTTTTTTAGGCGAGCCATAGTCCGCTTCTTAGGGCCTGCGTCAGTGCAGTTGCTCATTTCACACCAGTCCAAACAATCCAAACTTTCTGAGCAAACAAACTGGTCAATTAAAGCAGAGCAAACACGACTGGCGTGAATGCATCCTTAGTGGTCTTCTGTAAATGGAGACCCCAGACCCTTTCTAATTGAAAGCCACTTACTTTTGCAGTTGCTGCACCTCAAAAATGAATAGTGCAAAGTAGAAAAGCCCTGCAAAGAGGCACACCCAACCTGTGGCGTCTCCATTGAAGATAAAGATCCAGGATTACGCTGTTTGATCTGTGCAAGATTACGAGTTGAGATTTCATTAAAAAACAAATCCAGGTCAACCATTAATTACAGATATTAGTCGTGATTCTGCACAAGTTTGGGGACTTTTAAATTTAGCACTGAAAACCCACTTGTTTTTACTGGCTTTTGAAAAAGTTTAATTTGACATCCATCGTCCATTTATTGTGTCTTTTATCTCCAGAAAGCATTTTTATCATAGTTTTATATGATATTTTATGTTATCCTGTTTTATTGTTGTTATCCGCTTTATCTGTACAGCACTTTGTTCAACATTAGTTATTTTAAATGTGCTTTATAAATAAACTTGACTGGTCTTGTTTTGTCTCTTGTTTCATTTCTGCTTTATGTGACGTTATAAATTAAACCTGATAAAGCCACATATATGACCTCTGGTTATAGAGTGGTTATGGACTGTCGCTCTGCTTTACTTCTGCATGTTAAGATCCATGGAAACAACACAAACCCTAATTCATGTCAGGACTCAGTAATAATAGTGGTAATGAATTCATGCACATGTCTGTGCTTCAATGTGATACATACTTTCTGTTATTCATCGTTGCTCATCATATTTGCTGTCCTCTGGGGGCAAATTTAAATGAAAACCTCACCAGAACCAATCATTTATCCTTCAGAGCAATCATTTACGGGCGTGTTTCTCTTGTACTAGGAAATGTATGATGTTTTAATCAAGTAGCGCACCAGATAACGATGGTGAAGCCAAACCAGATAGAGAACTCACATTTCAGTCTCAGGGCAACAAGCCCAAAGATTCAGACAAAACAAAAGATCCCAGAGCTCACATTCAGGAGTCTGGCCGTCATTTGCATCTAAATGCCTCGTATGCAGTCACAGATTTTTTTCTTAGTGTGTCTAGATACCCTTGCCTGGTTTTAACATGTCAAAAGTGTGACAGTGTGTGTGCCTTTAAATGCTTATTGTCTTCGCAGAGCCAAGTCTTTAAGCCAGGAGCATTGTTTTGGATGTGTGAAGTGATCGTCTCAAAGTGGTTGTAATGGAATGACAAGGCATGGCATTTGAATAGAGACCTGAGAGATCCAACTGTAGTAGCTTTTTTTTGTTTTTTTTCTTCATTGCAGACACCAGTTTGAGTACTCTTAAGTATAGTATGTTGTAACACATGTAGCCCATCATGTTAGAAGTTTAGATGGGTTCTCATGTTCAGTGATTCGGGTCCTCAGCCATAAATCTGACCCTATGTGCGCGCCGTGAACCAGACTGAGGTAAAGCTGAGAATACCCAGTGTCCCAAACAGAAGTCGAAATATGCAAATGATGTCAGGAATGAGTCCGCTCAGCTCCAGACTCCAGTTGTTACAGTTTCCTCGCTGAGGGTCCGAAGGCTGACAGCTGGGTCAGGGACTGGCAGACTCGCTGCTGCCCTCAAACTCATCCATCACGAAGCCCACACACTTATACGCAAGCGGAGAGTAGCAGTCTGCTGCTACTGAAAGATGCAAAACATTTTTAGGACAAAGTCTGGGCATATTTCAAATAAATTCAACAGATTAATTCTTTTCCATAAATGCAAGCAAGGTTTTTCCCAGGTCGGGGGATGACATGTTGAAGCTTTGACTATTGCTTTTTGTTCTTGTCCACACAAAATCTACACATAAACATGTACAAGGACCATCTGGGTATTTATGATGTCACCCCCCCCCATGAAGTTTGGATATGCTGAGGACATACTGAAATGAGTCAAGACCTGTCAGTCTTGTGGGATGGTATCCATAAAATAAGAGATGAGAGCTGTGGTTAGTTGTTGTGGTTTTGCTTCAGGGGGAAGCTGGTTTGCAGCTGCGCTGATCCTCATTTGCCACACACATCCAGTTGTGCACTTACAGTACACACAGGCTGCTTGTCTACCGATCTATACGTCCTCTTCCCTCAGAGGTATCCAGAAGGCTGCGGGAATGATAAAGTGGAAGTGGTCTGTTATTACTAAGGCGATAACAGCAGCTGTGGGCAGGTATCGCACGCTGGCATGCCTTTAGACGTGCGTAAGCCGAACGGTACTGTATTACAAAAAGTTACTGACTTTTGTGATATAAAAGATCCATGCATTTCTTCAGTCTTTTAATTTGTTTTCTTGCAGAGAGAATGCAATCTAATACTGCTTTTAATAAAAAACATGTTTGTTTGGGAGTAAAAGACAGAAAATGTGTCATTATCATTCTAGTTAGTTAGTTACTTAGTTGTGTCTTTCCTGACTGGTTTGATGGATTATATTGCTCTTTAATTAAGTATAATAAATAATTTACGTAACTGCAACATCCTGTGGATATCTATGACGTGTAAACCACTGGCTGCCATGATTTGACAGCCACCTTTTGATTACCCAGTGCCTTGTTTTATCCCCTATTATATTTCTATCAACCTTGTCTGAATATTGTGTTTGGTGCTGAAAATATTTGAGAGCATATAGTAGTGTTTGTGTTTGCTAAGCATTAGTTTGTTTGCACTGTTTGCATCTTTATATATCACTAATTTATTGAGTAGTTGCTGTGGATATCTTCTGTTTTGAGCGTAATAGGTGACAAGAAGCCACAGCAGTAAAAACGGTAGGGGTTTACTGTTTAGGTGCACTCACACCGGGTAATCCATGCCAAAGCATGATTGATGGGCGCAAATTTACGAATCCTACTATGGCCACGCCAAGACACTGGCAAGACACACAGACTCTGTCTCAGCTGGTCCACCCCGATACGTCACCTCTGCCCATGGGGTTCAAGTTTGTCACAATGCTGTGAGCAGATTGAGGAGACGCCGACTACTGTCTTCAACTGTCTCCAACTGTCCAGGCTGTCAACAATTACCATCAACTTTGACATTTTGAGTGAGCTCTCAACTAAATGGGCCCCACTGTATGCAGAAAATGTCTAGCGTTCCTGTCTTTATGCAATACACATTGTCTTGACATGCCTTTTTCAGTATCTGACCTTTAGATGTGGAAAAAATACTTGTATTGCATGCTGAATAATGATGATCAGCGGTGTATATGTTAGTGTAAACGTGTGCTGTAATGCGTTGTTTGACGCTGTAGTGCACAGGTGTCGGACCCCAGACCTCGAGGGCCGCTGTCCTGCATGTTTTAGATGTTTCTCAACTTCAACACACCTGATTCAAATTAATGGTCATCACCAGCATGCACAAGTCTGTTAATGAACAGAAACAGTCATTTGTATCAGGGTGTGTTGAAGCAGCGAAATATCTCAAACATGCAGGACAGCGGCCCTCGAGGACTGGAGCCCTACACCTGTGCTGTAGTGGAATTGTACAGACTGTGTAGGCTTTTAGACACTAGTAAGTACGTTTCTTTTCCTTGGCATTAGTGATGCAAGCATAGGTAGAATTAGTGCTAAGCCAATCCATCCATAAAGAACTGAAAGTGCTTGCATTAAACACATAACAGCACGGTCCATATTTCATACAGACTTACAGAGAGGAAGTGGCAATGAGTGGGAATGCAGTGACTCGGGTTTGTTTGTTGCATCAACGATGTAATGAGTCTCCATACACTTCGAGAAAGCCCTTATCTGCTCAATAGTAGTAATTTAGAGTTAGGCTATTTGTATGTTTATCCATACTCCTAGTCTCTCCTTTCCTCAGCTGTGTGTCTGTATGGTCTCTCACATTCAAAAATGAACAAAGGTTCATTTTAGATACATTTCAACCCGTTCTGTCCAATAACACTCATCATAATTAGCATTAATGGCTGAAAAACACAACAAAGTTTTCATAGACATATGGTGGAATTCACCAAAACAGCTACACCTACTATTTTCAGTCCTCCTCCTTCCTTGGAAAACCGTAGACCTCCCACTTGGATTAAGCCTTGTCTCATTGACTGGCACAGGGAGAATCAACAGTGAACAGTCAACCGCTTACTGCGATGCACACACACGCACACACACACAAACATTCGGTTGTCTCTCATTCCCAGGATTATTTTAGTTGTTTTCACAGACTGCGTATAAATCTCCAGTTTGGACCGCAGGAATGACTTCACCTGTGAACAAACCAAGAAACATCCTCATAATTACACTTAAATCTGCCTATAAGTGTGTGCACATGTGCAGTCACGTAGTTCTTGTGATTGTTGAGCCTTAGATAAAAGACTTTGTGCTCACTAAAACCTATATGTTCGTAAAGTATTTAAATTGTCTAAATGAATCAACTGAAGAGCTTCAAACAAGAGTCTGTGGTCCTTATTCTTATTACGGCAACTTTAGTCCACAACGTGCTCTTCTTCTATTGAAATCATCAAAACATGCCATTGTCTAACCCACAGACCTCATTCAAGAGAACTGATATTCTGACATGATTGCAGTGTAGTGCTGAAATTGTAATTCAGCAAATTATTAAGATTTTCTCTTCGGGGGTTGACCAGTTGCATTTTCTTTTTAAAGGGCATTTGGGGCATCTCCCTGTGACTATATCCAAGGTCATACTTTACCATATCCATGCCCTAATAAATCTTCTCCAATTAGACGATGAAGAGAGACAGAAACTATTTCAAAAGTCTCGAGGTGCCTGACAAATGGTGAAGCATGTGCAATCTACCGTTTTGAAGACGTTCTACCACTTTGTCATGGTGTGGTTGACTGCTAGAAACGTGTTGGACTTTAGGTTGGATGAAAGAAGAATGAAAGACATTTCAAGTTTCTGTTGAATCTGAAGACTATACGAAGGGCTAACCAATTAGGTTCATCACTGATGTATTTTTGTAAATGACAATAGCAGGAAACAACCAACATACAGGATGGGGTAACAAAAGAGGAGCTTCCAGTGACCCTGTTTCATCTGGATGGATGGATGGATGGATGGATGGATGGATGGATGGATGGATGGATGGATGGATGGATGGATGGATGGATGGATGGATGGATGGATGGATGGATGATGTACACCCTACCAACGTTCGGCCTGTCTGTGTGAAACATATGAAAAGCCAACTCTTGAGTATAACCGGAGGATCAAGTTTGATCTCTGCTCGAAGTTCTTATGTGAAAACTCTTTAGAGATTTTTGAAGATTGTAAAGAACCTGGAAAGATGACAGAAACTGATATGTCTCCCTGCCTCTGCTTCTTTTCTCTCCTGAGGCTGACTCATTATGAGGCACCTTTCTTGTCGACCACGTTGCAGGGCATAATACAGTGACATTTGCCTGACCCTGTAAAGGAAAAGAGGAGGGTAGCTAGGGTAAGAAATAACCATAAGAGTAGGAGGAGACATAGGGTGAGACAAAAGGAGTTGTACCTCTGAGAAGGGCTGAAGTGAAATACAGCAATGTGGAAGAGGTGTTGAGGGAAGAAATAAAAGAAAACGAGAATGTGGGGGAAGAAAGTGGGTGTTGAGTTGGGGGGGACAAGCTATCCTTTTCTTTCCGACATTCCCTTCTTTTCTGACTTCAAAGAAACTCCTGTCAAGCAGGAATTATTCATCTCTGCTCAACCGTACGGCATTGTTAGGCCCCCCTCCTAGTCTTCCACCTCTGAAACCCCATCATGACCAGATTTGCTTATTGCTTCCTCAGACAAAAGTGATATAAATGGGATATTAAAGGGTCCATATAAAGGCTTTTAATGCTGCAATGCCATAATAGATGATACAATGATGGCATTCTTCTTTATTTACTATAATTATGTTTAAAACACGTCTTATTTTGTAGTTTTCTTAAGCTTATCTCTCATGTTATTTACTAGGACGTCTCTAGGACGCCCACCAGACATTAACATGTTGTAGGTCCTCATAAAAATTAGTTTTTTGCTTATCCATATGTTGAAAGAGAGTTCATAAGATTTTCCAGATATGGCTTGTCCAGACTGGACCGGTGCAGGCACAGGGCCAATGGAGGATAGAAACATCAAGAAGTCAGCAGGGAGCCAATAGCTCCAGGTGGGCAGGCAGAGCCAAAACAGCACCAAGGCCATCTCAGACTTGCTCGGTGACGAGCCAGTAGATGTGAATGCTTGATGTAATCAGTGAATTAGCTGCTTCACTGGCCGCCAGGCTGAGACGGCCAGTAGCTTTATTGACTCCTTGATTAAGCAAATGTTCTGCTGGGTGGCAAACAGGCCAACAGCAACTGAACCGCTGATACACATGTTAATCCCACGTGTGAATCAGGGTCAATTAAGCGAACAGTTGGGAGTGTATTCTCTAATGAAAATACCCATCCATATCTACAGCCGCTTCATCTTGTTCATCCTGGACCCTTTCCCAGCTGTCATTGGGTGTGGGGTGGGGTACACCCTGAATGGGTTGCCAGTTTATCACAGGAGTGCTGTAAAGATAAATGAAACAGACATGTTTTTGACCTAAGTGAGGTTTGTCAGTGATTGTTCAGAATTCCTTTGTCTGTTATGTTTGTTATAGACATTTTTCCTTTAAGTGAATTAGTAAAATTCTCCGCTCCAATGAAAACTGTTGTGGAAGGGTAAATAACTTAATGTAAACAACTTGAAACACTATCAGTAACATAAAATAGTTCAATCTTAAATTTAAGGATCTTCTAATTGGGTTTAATTCACGTTAAGAGCACTACAGTTATTAACGAAATATCTTTTAAGTCAGTTTACAAGCTTTGTAAGTAAATCTGGCAGCTCATCATTAGCAGCACTGTCTTCAGATAATAATTTGCTTTTACTCTTCCTCTGACAGCCTCAAAGATCTGGCTAATACATTAACAATTTATAGGATTTCGCTAGACTTCCTGAAGTTGACAGGAGGTCTGAAAACGAGCCTCCAGGCTCAAACACTCAACAGGAGCACAGAAGGTAAAGCAAGTGGAGGAGCTTTGCTTTGAGTAATTAGGGTTGAAAACTAACTATTCTGGCCGCCAACTTTTTAAATCCCTTTATTTCTTTATGTTTGATTTGCTTTTACTGTCTTCATCGCTTGAAAGCAAGCATAAAATGAGGAATGTGGGTATTTCTTTTATGTTTGCAACATTCAGACCTGCCAATTTCAGGCGGTGCAGTTCAACAGTAAGAACAGTAAAATATGTCTAATTTCCCTCCACATTGGTGGTTGATGATTGCTGAGGTTGTGAGTATTGAGGACAAGACTTCGGCCGAATGTTCACTGATGGAGCTTGCAATATTATCAAAGTGATGGAGCTTCAGAGGGCGAGACACATCAGCCAGGCTTCAACTGGCAGAGACTATGTCATATTGCTAAGTATGGTTTTCTGAGTAGCGTTTAACAAATGACCCGAAGAAAGCATGTATGGAGAGAAAAGTATAGGACCTGAGACTGTACCTTGAGGGACACCACTCAACACTTGTGCTAAGGCAGACGCAAGATTGTCCGCTTGCACATTTAAGAATTTGTTATTGATGTACGTTTGGTGGCTTGAACCAGTTTAATTCTGTAACAGAAATTCCAGATTTTTAGCCTGTCAGGTAAAATGGCATCATTGATGATATCAAAGTAGTTCTAGTTGGTCTTCCTGGGATTAACAAAGCTGATATTTCAATTTTGATTTATTTATATTTTCTTTATACAGTAGCGTTGAAGTCATAATAATTTCCTGGCGACTTGTTAAATAATGTCTCATACAAATTAATAATTTATCAATTGAAATTTATTTTTAATTAATTTTAGTAACTTCACTACCTCCTAGGAAATCGGGTTTATATGAAGACGTGTAAGCTTCCTTTAAGAAGCAAGTTTTAGTGGAGGAAAGTGAATGAAATTGTACATTACAGCGGCAGACTTCTGGACGAGATCGTGTCGAGGCGAACCGTCCCTCTAGGCCTCGCCCCTTCCTTTCTTTGTAGGGGGGCCGAGCCTGGCAGAGAGCCGCGTAACTCCCAGCAGGGATGGAGGCAGGATGGGGGTACACAGCAGGCATTCAGCAGGTGTCGATGGGGGGGCTCGAGGGTGTCTGAGGGGTCGCTGTCTCAGTGGCTTTGTCTGTGCAGCCATGCAGAAACGAGCACACGTACACACTCAAACACACACACACAGATGAACGCACAGATGCCTCAAAGATTTGGCCTATTTAAATTGACCCAAGTCTCATGGTTTCCCTGGGCGACCCCCACCCCCCGACACACAAACACACCTTTTTTTTTTCCTTCCCTGCGTTGTTGAAAAGAGCCAATCATGTGTCAGTTGGTAACTAGGCACCCTATTTATCAGTAACCAGCACCAACAATAAGTGTAACCCGACACCTCCTCTGAGAATAGAGAGAAAAAGACGAGAGTTGGAATGAGACTTGAAAAGAATAGAGACAGGAAGGTAAACAAAGTGAGGAAATACAAGAAAATTGACAATTTTCTCGATTCAGTTGATGGTTTCCCTTATTGGTTCTGTTAGTTTACATTTTTAGGTATCTTTAATAACACCTGTTGAGCTGTCAAATAGCTTTGCCACTTCCAATCTCAACATTTTACACAAATAGCATTCTGTTATAGAATCCATTTATGGAAATATATGGAAAAAGAGCAGAAATGAGCGATAAGGCAACAGCTAACGACAGGGGCAGGGAGAAAGATCCAGTGTCTGTGTAATGGATACTTGGGTCCTATTAGGCCATTCATGGCTGGGTGGCTCTTAAGAGAGCGTTGCAGACCGACCTGCGAGGCGGCTTTTGATCAGTTTGACCCCTCCTATGCCCACTTCTCCCTGAAAAAAAAACTATTTGTCCACAGTTAGCTTATCAATTGCGATCAATGCCTGACAGTGGAGGAAAGAAGAGGCATTGTATGTACAAGCATGATAATATGGGTTGTTTGTTTGAGTGCACGTGAATGTGTGTCCAGTCAGCGTTGGCAGTATTTAAGTGAACAAATATAATTGTATTCATGTGCTAATTGAGAGATTAAGAGTGTCTGTGGATACTGCGAGTGCTGAGCGGGGCCTGGTGGTAATGCTCACACTGCTTGGAGATTGTCTGCATTACTGTGTGCGCATGAATCCCTGTTTCCAGTTGAGTGATTCCCCTCTATAAAAAGAGAGAGGCCTGTTTGACTCTTCACCTGTCTGTGAGACTTGACTTAGGTACAATTTCGTTTAAAGGAATATTGGATTACTTTAAGTGAGTGCCGTCCAGCTCCCGCGGTCTCCTGTTCCTTATTACTGGAAAAAACCTGCCAAAGTAAACGTATGAGTTCCCCACTACAGCGTAGATACACCATCAGATCAACGCAGAAGGATAAACCAGGTTTCTCACACCGACATGCGGATGCTCATCTCGTCTGAAACTGGCTTACGTGCCCTGAGCATGTTCTTCATTCCTGTCTCGGACTTATAGCTCAACCTAAAAGTCTAACGCTGATAAGCTGAAAGTGATCACAATTGGCATTTTGTTCTTCGAATTGATTCCCCTGGCGTGCATGTATATTGGCACTAATAAAGAAGTTAATTAAAAGTCCTAGTTGAGCTATCGCTGCAGCTCTGCTCAACCTAACCTTCGTTATAGGAGGATCCACTGAGCGAAAAGTTGCAAAAGTTCTTTTGTATTGCTTTAAGCATTAAATAATCCATCTTATACCAACCAAATTAAACCCAATTTTTGTAATTGATGACGAGACCCCTCTGAGAACATCATTTAAAACTGCATGAACTTTGACCTCAGCAAACGTAATTTGTTTTCTCTCATCTACCAACTCTGAAACTCTGACAAGCCTTAATGATGCTCATATAAAGCTTTAATATGATGTCAAGAGAACCAACTGGAGGTGATTTGTGGTACGAGTTTGGACTTGTGTTGGAGAAGTTCAGTCAGTCGCTGCTTCTGCGTTCAGCCAGGTTTATTTTGTGGTTTATTGATTTTTTTTGTCTGTAAGTTATCAGGTTACGTCAAAGGGAAAACTTTTATTTTTCCATCTTTGATCAATTAAATAAAATTTGAATAATTTGTATTTTTAGTGCTCATTCGTAAAGTTACCTGAAGATACTTGACAGTCTAATTTAGTCCAATTATATTAAAGCAAAATCCATTTTGTTATTAAAGAAACAACACATATGAATAAGAAGAACTTACTATAAAGGTTAAACATTTTTCTTATTAATTGCAAATTTCGCATTTTGTCTTAATGCTTATTAAAATATTTAAATAATTAATAATACTTAGTTCTTAAAATATGAATGCAACATATACATTGTTTTTTTTCCAGGATTAGAGGATAAAAAATGCTTCTGTCCCATCAGGTTATGATGGGTTAAAGAAATCATATGCACCAATTAGTACCTCCTTTTTAATATGCCTTTCTTTTTTTCATGGCCAACAAACCCAAAGGAAAATAAAAAGCACAAACCAGATGGACACTAATAAACACCTCCATGATTCAATAGATCAATAGTGAGTGTTATTGTTCTCATATTCCTGCAGTTAAAGTAAACATGAAAACAGGCATTTTAATTAAAACATGGACTCAGATTAGCAGCTTTTTCTGTCATCCATCCATCCATCCATCCATCCATCCATCCATCCATCCATCCATCCATCCATCCATCCTTTGTGTAGACTTTAATTCAGTCAGTGCTTATTTATTTTTTGTAAATCTGACGCACATTTGTTTGTAGTTGCATGAGACAATTTCAGCCAAACTTTAGATGTTCGGACACATTTGCCTTTAGTCTCCTCAATGACTGCAAGGTGTCCAGCACCTGACTCCAGCTTACCCTCTTAAATACTTTGGAAGCAATAAAGAATCGCCCACAATTTTCCTTTTCATTTTGAGTCCATTTTTGTTTAATGAATTTTTTTTTTTTTTGCATTTAGTCACTGAGAGATAATGTTAAACTCCTTTCACCAGTATCAAAGAAGCAGGTCCTGGATGTTTTTCTGCCACTGTGTGGGCTAGAACATGGCCCACTTCGTCAGCGAAAGGTTTCTTTAAAAGTTCTTAACCACTTTTTACAGTTTGTGAAAGCAGAACCAGACGACACCTGGAAGCTGTGAACTCTGACCTTCTAATAAGAAGAAGTGGAGGGTTTTAACTTGATTAGTCGGCTCGGAAGAGAGACAGACTGACATGGAAAAGGCACAGCGAGATTCCAGAGTTCTCCTGGGGACCGGCTAAGTGGATTTAACAGTGTTTTAAAATTGATTACGGAAGAAGAGGCTGCATTGAGAGAGATTTGAGAATTGCCTCTGATTGCTTACATATTCAAAGACATAGTTCAGAGAGTCTGGGCTTCCTCATGGCATCGTCACCACCGGTGTTTTGCTCTGAAATGTTATAATTGAGTTTGTGAGGGCCTGGAAAAGCAAGCATCGCATGACACTCAACTAATTTAGAAGACAAAGACTGTATTCCTCATTGATTACACAGGTTAGATGTCCTAATTCATTTTGCCGCAAAGTTCTCAACTCTCTTACACTTCTCATTTTTACTTTTCTCTGTCCCAAAGGTGTCTTCTCAAACTTTTTAAACACTTGTACGGGATTTTTATGACCAGCTTCAAACCTTGACAAAACAACTAACCTGATTGGATTTCTATTTCCATCTGTGGTTTCTATGTCATGGATATCTCTTCTATTAATCTTCTATTAATGGCAATAATCTAGCTGGCGATGAGTTAACAAGCGCACTAATATAAGACAAGCTTGAGCCACTAAAACAAACCATGCGTTCATTAGTGCCCATTTCACATTGTTTGGCCTTGCCATCCGGACTCGTTTAGTATTGTCTGGACAGGAACAGTGCTTCTATTCTTCTCGCTGCGCTCTCCCAGGGATCCTAAATAGGGACCTAGATATTCAAGCTGGGTTGGTTCTTGGACTGGCACTCGATGCCCCTGAGTGCTCTGCTTAAGTACAGTCACTAAGGGCACTTGTGGATGGCTTGTGAAAGTCTATTCTGTTTAAAGATGAGGGTGGAGGAGAAGTTGATACAGCGGTCCAGGCCTCCGAACCCCCGTACATGCCGAGTCAAAGGTATCAAACTGCTATGTCACAGTGCAGGGAGGGTTTCCAAGCTCACAGATGTGTGCGGATGACCAAAAACCCAACCAGTGCCGGTGTGGACTACACTGCATGAGTTTGAGCTCGGATGTGCTTTCAAAAGAAGGTTGCGTAGATGCGGTTCTAGAAACGTCATACACGATGGCGGGAACCTCAAGTGTGCAGGTGGTGAATACTTTCCTGTAAAAAAAAAAAAAATAAAGTGCCTGAGAAAATGTCCTTAGTTGAGGGGTTGCCTGAGTCAACATTTCTCCTAAGAAGTGTTTCCAGCTCAAAGTGGGCAATCCCACTTTGCATGAGGAGGGGATCCATGAACAAGAGAAGCCACTTTCATACAGAAAACATGGTGTAAAGACGTGCTGAAGATCTCCAACTGTGCCTTCAGAGTCACATTATTACCCCACCAGGTAATAATTTCACAAAGCAACCTCTAACGCACCTTTCCTCTTCTTTGGGGCCTATAGTCGGTTAGAAGCCCTTTCTTGCAGCTTTGTTGCGCTTCTTTACGTTGCCGTTTCACACACCACAAATTTCTGCCTGTATCACAAACCATCCGCCAAAGTGGAACAGAGGTGTCGCAGCCACATGTTACACCGTTGTGCCGCTGGTCACTTCACGCAGCACAGTAAGGTGGAACAAAGGCGCTACAGTCGTGGAAGGAACTACCTGTGTTAACTGGTCTTCCGCCACAGAAAATAAGCCATAAACCTTTATGGTTGCATCGTGGCTTCCTGTCATTGAGTTTCCATGTGTATATCCTAATACCTCTCTAATGTTTATGGCTTGACGCCAGCTTCGGTCCCATTGATCTGCATTAATGTTGGCATAGCTCAAGATAGCTACATGGAAGAGTTGGTGTAGAGCTGGGACAGGCAGGTATTTGGACTGCAGACACCCAAACGTTGACCTAAACAACTCAACCGACAAGGACAAATGCATTAAATATGGTGGTTCTAAGTTTGACATAGTGCTGTTCATATCACGATAAGCCTTGCAAAACCAGACAAAGATGTTGTGCACCCTGTGTAAGACATCAGCAGGGTTAGAGTTTGGGAGCTGAGTCTCGAAGGAAGTATGTAGTCTAATTTGAGGTGCTCAGTAAATGTGTGTTTTGTTTCTCAGACGTTCAGTCTTCTGCTCCTGTTCAGTCAACATCAACAAGCTGTCATCCCACCTGTTCGCTCTCTTTTCTGTTGCTTCAATCACTGGTCCTGGTTCAGTCAGCGTGTTGATGTGTAATCCCACCTGTTCTCCGGCTGTGGTCGGGATGTTATCCCTCTGACAGCCCCCTCCCCGACACCCACCCAGACCGTACCCGCGCAACTCCCCTCTGAACCACTCAGTCCTGAGGAGAAAGGAGTCTTTTGTGTGCTCTCTTCTACATTTTCATCTATAGAAGCTTAAAGACTAGATTGAAAAGAGAGAGCTAATCCTACTAGTGTGGTCACTACAGTGACAGGAGGAGAACAAAAAAGCGCAGAGGAGAAATGCCGGTTTGACCTCCTAGAGAGCTTCAGGTGGAAATTAGCCTGCAACAGCTGAGTGTCGATGCAAGCGTGTTGGTGGATGTTTCGTGATATACGATCAAACATACACATAATAAAGTTAACCAGTCACCTGCGTTAGAAAACCGAGGTGAAACACAGTTTCTCACAGATTTTATTCCTTACTGCCATTTCCATTCCTTTACATATTCAGTATCACTGGCCTTCCTCTCTAACATACTTTCCTCCTGTTTCCAATATTTTACCCCTCTCTGACTGCCAGGCCGTCTGCCCGTCACTAAACCTTGTAGCCACATGTATCTGCATGTAAGTGTTCAAAGCGTCATCCTCCGTCCTGAGCACTTTGATCAGAAGAGCAGCTCATGGACAGAGATGAGAGGGGCTGAGAGCTTCCAGATATTTACTTACACACACACGTGCATGAGCAGGGAAGTGACTGCAGATAGAAAGTTTCCAGTCCAGCGTAAGCTGACAGAGGCTACGCTCAGCGCTGAAGGGCAGAGCTGTGGCTCAGTTCATGTGTAAAACATTGATTTCACTAATAGCAAGGTGTCTTCGGCTTTAATTGTAGTTGTGCAGTGTTTTGGCAGGTGTTGACAGATTGATGGGACTTCACCCGTTTGATGTGAAAATTGTTGTATTTTTAGGTGTCATGAAATGAAGTACAGTTGGAGTCTGGTAACATTGCTTCCTTTTGTAGAACCCATAAATTGTTCTTTCTCTGCCTGGATCTCCTAACCTGCTGCCTTTGGCATTCCTGTGGTTAATCATACACACTTGGTTAAGTCTTGCTTGCATTTGGAGTCTCCTGCGAGTAATGATTAAAAGAGACATATTATGGAAAAAAAAGTACCTTATATTTGGGCTTTAGAAACATATTTAGGAGTTTATAGTGACTAAAAACTGAGATAACAAAACCATATCACATTTTTTGAGGCCACATAAATTGAAAAAATATGTAATTTAGTGCATCTGCGGCATCGCACTTGCAGATCAGGTTGGAAGGTTGGAAGGTTGGCAGGTTGGCGGTGGCCACCTGCAGTGAGGGTGGTGTAGGATGCTGCAGGTAATAAAACGAAGGCGGAATGATGTGGGTGCCAAAAATTGGGGCCTTTTTGCCTATATCCCAGCATAAACAATTGTTTTCACCATTGAGAAATTCCGTATAAGCTATCTTTTTTCACGGATTACTTTTGCATTATAATTAGTAATAGCAGTAGCAATGAATGAAGAACGTGAATGTGTAGATCAGTTCTCCTACTGACTTGTTAGTTATGTTTCATTTGTACAGAAGAGCTATGTAAGTTTTCTACATCTTTGTAGAAATCAAAGATGTTTTTCTTACAAACATGTCGAACACACGTGGATGTTTTCTAGCAGATCAGATCTTTGTTATCCTGGTCCTCCAGGACCTTTCACGTGCGCTTCTAACGCCGTGAAATTACGGGGGTTTCCCACTAAAACCTCTCAGCTTAGTAAAGTTGCTGTCAGTGAGTCACTCCTTCATTATTCACGGTTGTAGTCTGCAGCTGTCCGTCTTAAAAATGTGTCCCTCTCATTGCACATTCATCTTTTATTTTTCCAAAGCTGGCTGCATGTTTTTTGATTAATGATTCTTTGACTTTCTCTCCAGTAGACTTTTTTTTTTGCTTTTCATTGGGCAGGTTTCCTCTGTATGCCTCCAGCAGGATGTCTGCCAGTGTGTCTGCTGCCTGCTGATACATGATCTGATCTGATGCTGGTGCTGGTTGGCATGAGAAGATGCCAGGAGATGAGACTCCACTACTAGTTGTTGCTAAAAAGTAAAGCTTTAACTGGGAGCAGTACTTCCTTTGTGGGAAAAATAAAATATTTTATAGGAGTGAAGGCGTACAAAGACACATTGAAGAGATGAGCGTTATTGCTGAAATTAGCAGAGATCACCTGAAAGTTATTAGAAAGAGGATAAAACTGGCAAAGAGCTGGAGGAATGTTGCCAGCGTGTTCCTCTGCAGCTTGTTTGCCCCTCTTGATGAGGTAAAAGGTGTTCAGGAGTGTCTGAAAAAAGAAAGTGTGTCGGTTAAGTATCTGCTCTGTGATTGGCTGTAAGCCTTTTTGTATAGATTCAAATATTTGAAGCCCTTTTTTTTTTTTTTTTTTTTTTTTTCCACCTAAGCAGAGAGGGAGAGAAATTAAAAGGAAAATGCACACACGCTTTTCCTGCAGCGCTATCTGAGAGGACTTTTCATCTGCTCCTCAGCTGTAAAACTGTGGAGTGAAAAGAGTTTTTAAAAGTGAATAGAGGGGATTTGCACAATGCTCTGTTGTGTAGGCCTCCTGCTTTTATTGTGGCAGTTTTCCTGTGTGGCTGTGATATATTTAGGCTTTCAAGAGCTGTTTTCTCCAGCTGGGTGAAATCGTTTTTCAATATAAATATTTTTTTCTAATAAGTTTAAACAGAGGAAACTAAAACTACAATGACATCGCAGGATAAGTTGATAAACGAAGGAGAATTTAGTGATTTGATATCAGAGGAGAAGGTTTACTCCATATCTTATCTTCTAGTTGTGTTGCAGAAATTCTGCATTGGGTTTGTCGCCTCCTGGAAACCTGCTGGAGGTGGAGATGTTTTCTGTTTTTTTACGGACCTGCCTGCTAACTGACTGACAAAACACGGCTGTTGTTTTTGCACGGTGGAGTTTGGGAGGTGGGTGGTCACCAGTGGAAAATCTGGCTGCTTCCCTGTTTCACAGTTACCCACAAGTTGTGTCAAAAGTTCAGACTGTTATATATTTCATTTATAATTAGGCATGCAAAGTTCCACGAATTTTCAAGGTTGGAAATTTTCCACACAAAGTCAGTTTTGTTATAACGTGGTTAAATACGTTTGATCCATGGTATTAGAGTTTTACTTGCAAATGCAATCCAATTAAAAATTACTTTTATTAATCCCCAAATGCTGTTTCTTCTGGCCATTGTTGTCTAGTTTTGTGTTTTCGTACGAGACCATTTTTTGACGATCAATCAAAATAATTCGTTAAAGTTCTGCTCACAAATAACTCAGTCTCGAATGTTAATTTTTAAAAGTTGCTGTCGGTTTTTATGTCTCTTTATTTTCATGTTTTTACATGTTACATTAAAAACTAATTTCCAGTTAATTCTCTCACAATTAATAATTCCCTTATATTTTTAATTCTTTTATATTCCTTTTCATTTCCGAAGAAAGCTTGCAAACTATTTTCCAGGCAGTTTTTTTTTTTTTTTTTAAATGTGTTGGACACTTTTGGCCCGGTGCAACCATTTTCCAGCTGTTGCCCGGAGGCCAGATCTTGTCCTGTGTGCTGCTGTTTGTACAACCGCATGCACATCGTCTATGTATGTTGCACGTATATTCGTGTAGCCGAGATGGTAACTCACTGCCAGGATGAGTGGTAACTGCATGAGGAGACTTGTGTGTTCGCGTGAAGGAGTCGGAGTGGGGTTAACGAAGCACACCAGCGGTTGATCGGCACATCTATTTGCTTCTTCTCTGTCCCTGTGTGTCTGTAAGTGTGTGGTCACTTGTCTTTGCACGCAAACACAACTGTGTTACTGGGGCGGCTTGCTTCGCAGCTCTTTAACGACTTTTATCACCTCCGCTGCCCCCACCACCTGCAACGCAGACCTCTAAATATGTGGTCCTTTGATGTTCCTTTTTCTTGTTTTGTCATTGATTTATGTAACTGCAAACCACCAGAGAAAACTTGCGTGAAGGCAGTACTCAGTCCACAGTGTAGCAACGGTTTGGCCAGTGAATTAGAGGATATGTTGGTGAGATGTGTACAATTTTCGCTTGACGCTTTTAAACTGCACAGGCCTTGATGTCCACAGCTTGATTTAACTTCGAAGTTGTATTATATCAGTCTCTGTAGTCATAAATCCTGTTAAACCCATGTGTGCGTCTGTTTGCTGGTGTCTGTGTGTGTGGTAGGATGCTTAAACACACACGCTGCTATTTTTCATCCCTCTGACACACCCTTTGTCGGGTCCAACCCATCCTCTGCATGTGTGTGCGTGATCCCGTGCTAGCAGCTGGTGGGCTCTATTAATAGCGTTGGTTGGGATGGGAAATAGAAAATACGGTGGCAAATGAACTGTTTTGGAACTTCTTTCTTGCATGGATTTGCCTCCTCCTTTCACAGCAACGTCTGGCTCGTATCTGGCTTGTAACGAGGTCGACTGGGCCACTTCAAAGGCAGATTTTCTTTTTCTGAAGACAGTTAGTGGATTTTATTGATGCTTAGGGTCATCGTCCTACTTTTTCTCCCAACGTCTACTAAGCTTCAGTTGGTGGGTAGCCACCCTGATGTTATTCTGTATGATGCTTTGATAAACATGGACATTAACGACTGCTGATGTTTTATGCCTTGAGGCATTGAAGTGGACCCAAATCACGATGCTCCCTCCTCCATGTGACGGATCAATGACTAATGAATGTTAAACCCATGAGCTACAACATTTGCAAGTTGCTTTAGCTGTAACTCATGGGTTCTTCTGACACATCAAGGATTCTGTGTTGTTTGTGGAGTCCTCTTGGCCGGAAGCCCACTTCTAGGAAGATAAGCCGCACTGAACTGTGTCAACTTGTAGACCAACGTCCAACTGTGAACTGATGGATGCTTGAGGATTCGGAGATGACTTTGTATGCCTTTCTAGCCTTCAGTCTTGGTTCACACATCAGCAGATGTTTCTCACTTTTTTAATGTTTGTCTTTATCAATCAAAGCAGCGCTTAGTCATATCTCTAAACTCATTTAATTAATTTGACTCAATCAAGTAGTGATTCCAACTAGCTTTCATTGTAGTAATTGGTATATGAGTTCACTTACTGTTTACATCCAGAACTGAAAATTTCAATGGATGTGTTTAATAAATACAGGGTCAATTACAATTATTCATGTGTCATGTGCTTACGAAGACTATGATGCCCTGATATTGTGACGTAGATGAAGATCATTTACATTTAATGACGAATTAATGCAGAAAACCAGCGTCAACGATGCAGTTTCAACCCACTCTGGAAGGAAACCCCACTGGTTAACACATTGTGTCAGTACTTACTTGGTTACATAATTATTTGATGATGCTGTTAAAATGTTTTGACATCAAGTTGATTTTATTTTGTCTTTGTGTATACCGACTAATGGGGGAGCGTCTAGGATGTGTGCCTTAAAGATTGCCAGGTGATGGATCTCTCGCGGCAAAGTGGGATACCGCTGTGATCTCAGGCACACAGGAACAGACAGGTGTGGGGTGCTTTGTGGTCGATAGATACTCAGTCTGTTATCACTGGGTTGAAAAAAGACAGCGATTTCACCACTTTTCAGCAGCTCAGTACATTACAGCTGCGGCAGTTGTCTTCCAGAGTGACTTATGTGTCTCCACATGCTTGCTCTTTTTCTTTTTCCTTGCAGTGAGACTTATATGCATGAAACTACTTGACCCTTGTGTTGTTTTTTGTTGTGAGTTATTAGTCTGTGTGCAGATGGCGTTGACCTCTTGACTAGTGAGCCAGAGGCCAGCACATCGACCGGCCTATGCTGTGTGTGTGTGTGTGTGTGTGTGTGTGTGTGTGTGTGTGTGTGTGTGTGTGTGTGTGTGTGTGTGTGTGTGTGTGTGTGTGTGTGTGTGTGTGCGTGTGCGTGTGGGTGTGCGTGGGGGGTTTTGGGGTTCACATCGATGACAGGGCACCTGTGACCAAGCCTCACTATGACCTTCTCACCCCTGAAACTGAAACACACACAAACAGGAACACGCATATATGTCACACTCATGTGCTCATTATGGTGCAGTGAAGCTGTGCAATCCGACCCATCTCCCTGTGCCGCTTCAACAGTATTAACCCTCCCCTGTGAATTTCATCTGGCCTCACCACCTGTCGTCAGCTGCGTTTCCCTCAGCCTGCGTCCTCTGCAGCCCGCAGCTCTTCTTCTTCCCTCTAGACCTTACAGTTGTGCCAGAAGTAGGCTGGAGACCACTTTGAAAAACCCTCACAAATTAAATTTTCAACTGATCCAATTACAGCCAATCTACGCTCGACTCAGATCAAGTCCACACCGCCCCACCAATTCTTTGAAATTATTACTCAGTAAGAAAGTCAAGACGTCATGCTCGAAACATCCAGGGTTTTTCTGAACACCATGTTGACTCTTTTATTTTATGTCAAAGCCACAAAACCTCAAAGAAACAATACACAGGGCCGTGGTTTTTAACTACCTGATGTTTAATTACCCACTTAACTTCTCTTTTCTCTCTCAATAACCCAGTCCAACAAAAGCCCCCGCGAGCCTTGTGCAGCATAGTTACTGGAAGTGGATTAGCCTAAATGACAAAAAATAACCTCCAAAAACTCCAAAATGTTCTCATTTACATCTATTTACCTTGTGTAGAAATAACAGTGGAAAAGACGCAAAAGTCTTATAGGCAGATTCATACAAGCAACTATATTTTCATTGAGCTGCCAACAGTGTCCAAGTAGTGGTGCTATACTAAGATTATTTTTCGTTATATGTATCGTATATATTTTAAATAGCGTATAAACAAGTCAAAACTCGAGGGGAGTGTTCCTCGAGTCGGGGGGGAGGGGCTCCCCTGACAATATGCCCATGAAGTTAAGTCACTTTTACACCATACAAGATGTACTCTTTAATTTAGTTTTTTTTTTTTTGCTCAATCACTCTTTCATTTTCTCTTTCTTTTATTATGTTCTTAAGTCTCTTTCCTCACCTCTGCCATGAGGCCCACTCATTGTTTATGTGTGACAGTCACATAAAGAGTTGTCACATGAGATGACCTGGATAGGAGTCCAACGTTGCTTTGGGTGATTTTTGCCGATGATAGGGATGGGAGTCCGCAAGAGCTAGACAATATTTCATGAAAGTAGGCAAGGCAAGGCAAGTTTACACAGTACAACAACAAGGTGTTTCAAAGGGCTTTACAGAAACACTAAAACATCACATAGTCAAAAATAAAAGGCATGATTAAAAGTTAAAAACAAAAAAAGAACAACAGACAAAATCAGTAGTTAAAATATGATACATTTTTTAAACTCTAGCTTAAAAGCAGATTTGTGTCTTTATTCAAATGCAGCTGAGAACAGGTGAGTCTTCAACCTGGATGTAAATAAACTGAGTGTTTCAGCTGATCTGAGGATTTCTGGGAGTTTGTTCCAGACATGTGGAGCAGAGAAGCTGAAGGAAACTTCTCCATGTCTGGTTCTGACTCTGGGAACTGATAAAAAACCGGATCCAGATGATCTGAGGGGTCTGGAAGGTTCATACTGGGTCAGGAGGTCACTGGTGTATTTTGGTCCTAAACCATTTAGAGCTTTACAGACCAGCATCAGAGCTTTAAAGTCTATCCCCTGATGGACAGGCAGACAGTGTAGAGACCTCAGAGCTGGACTGATGTGGTCCACTTTTTTGGTCTCAGTGAGGACTGGAGCAGCAGAGTTCTGAATGAGCTGCAGTTGTAAGTGATTTTTTTTTAATTAGACCTGTAAAGATGTTGTTACAATAATCAAGTCTACTGAAGATGAATGCATGGACCAGTTTTTCCAGGTCCTGCTGACACATCAGATCTTTTAACCTTGATATATTTTTGAGGTGATAGTAGACTGACTTTGTTATTAGTTTAATGTGCTTTTCCATATTTAGGTCTGAGTCCATCACTACAACCAGATTTCTGGCCTGGTTGGTGGTTTGTAGGTGTATAGATTGAAGCTCTGTGGTGACCTGTGAGCATTTCTCTTTGGCTCCAAAGACAATTACCTCAGTTTTGTTTTTGTTTAGCTGGAGAAAATTGTGGCCCATCCAGTCATTAATCTCCTCAATGCATTTACCAAGAGCCTGTACAGGACCTCTGTCTCCTGGTAATATATATCTGTGTCTCATCTGCATAGCTGTGGTATGTTATTTTGTTGTTTTTTATAATCTGTGCCAGTGCGAGCATGTAGATGTTAAACAGAAGAGGTCCAAGGATGGAACCTTGGGGAACTCCACATGTGATTCTTGTCTGCTCAGATGTAACGTAACCTATTGACACAAAGTACTTCCTGTTCTCTAAGTTTTTTTAACCAGTTTAGTACAGCTCCGGAATGATCTGTCCATTTCTCCAGTCGTTTGAGTAATATGTTGAGGTCAGCAAAAGTAAGACTGACATTTTTCCACCATCTGTATTCAAGCATATGTCATTAAAAACGTTGGTCAGAGCAGTCTCGGTGCTGTGTAAATTCTGACTGCCGTTATTTTGTATTAAAAAGTAATTAACCTGTTGAAAAACTGCTTTTTCAATTATCTTACTTAAAAATAGGAGATTTGGGATCGGTCTGTAATTGTCCATTTGTGTCTTGTCAAGATTGTCCTTTTTCAGCAGAGGTTTAATAACAGCTGTTTTCAGTGGCTCAGGGAACACACCTGACATTAAAGACAAGTTTATGATCTGTAACAGGTCCAACTCCAATCAGATATTCTTTCAAATTGAAATTGATATTTTTATTTGAAAAACACTCCTTTGTGTGGCTTTAAGTTTCAGATAAAAATGTGGGATGCACTTGTCTGTGTATATATATAAAAACACTCCAACATGGTTAAAAGTCTTTACAAATGAATGTCTCAGTTTTAGTTTCCAAATTGATTTTAAGAATTTCCTGTTGAAGTTTTCAAACAAATTGGTGACATCTTACTTATTAGATTTTTTACACATTTAAACCAGGAAAGTGCTTATTGATATTGTAAGATCCAAATTAAAGCTTGTTTTCAAGGCTGTCTCAAATTTCTCCGTCTTAGTACTACGACTCAAACTGTAAACATTTAAATCCCATTGTCCTCTAGCATTCAGGGGAAAGCATATCATCTCAATGCAACTTGATCTTAGTCATGTAGTTGTTTAAGAAATCTAGACACTTTTACAGGAAGAAAATTGTTTTCTTGGATAAATAAGGGTTGCTTCTGGGCTACACATCTGCGGTGATGGTTATGGTATACAGGAAAGTTTCCTGCTTTGTTGATGTGAACATTATCTTAGAAACCTGCTGACTTTGACTTGGCCTCATGTGTCACAATGCAGCCATTTTTCGTTGTAATTTTCCAACTGCTTTGCTAATATTTCAGGAGATATTGGAATATGACAGCGTTCCGTGACTGAGTCTTCTGTTTTCTTCCAGATGGTATCCATCGTGTTGTAGCTCTCTGCACGCTGCGTGTCACCATCATCACAGATGACATGCTGACCAACAGCATCACGGTGCGTCTGGAGAACATGTCCCAGGAGCGCTTCCTCTCTCCCCTGCTAACCCTCTTCCTTGAGGGCGTGGCAGCAGTCCTCTCCACCAAGCGGGAAGCAGTGTTTGTATTCAACATCCAAAACGACACAGACGTCCAAGGCTCCATCCTCAACGTGACCTTTTCGGCGCTGCAGCCAGGAGGTGCTCCGGGTAAAGGGACTTTTTTCCCCTCCGAGGAGCTGCAGGAGCAGATTTACCTCAACAGGACATTGCTCAGGCTGATATCCTCTCAAGAGGTAGCATTTTAAGGCTCAGAAATTGAAACAAAGGAGGGCCTAAAAGATCCATCTCATATTAATGTTAATTTAATCTTGTCCTCTCTTCAGGTGTTGCCGTTTGATGATAACATCTGCTTGCGGGAGCCCTGTGAAAACTATATGAAGTGTGTATCAGTACTGAAGTTTGACAGCTCCCCTCCCTTCATCGCCTCTGACACGGTTCTGTTTCGGCCCATCCACCCCATCAACGGGTTGCGGTGCCGCTGCCCACTCGGTTTTACTGGGGACTACTGCGAGACCGAAATCGACCTCTGCTACTCAGGGCCTTGCAAGAACAACGGGCGGTGTCGCAGCCGAGAGGGCGGATACACCTGCGAGTGCCTGGAAGACTTCACAGGTGAGTTTGGTGCGGTGTAAATTATTTGAACAAAACTGCCAAACTGCACAGATGTAAAGCTTTCATTACATACAGTTGAAACTTGATATTGACCCCAGTACAAGAAGGAAAAATGTGCTTTGCAGTCCTGTAGGTATAACCACCCGCACATGCACATCCACACAATAAAGTAGATTTATTGCGGTGAAGATGTGAATGGAATGCCGCGCTGGTCTGACCAGATACTTATCAAGTAACTTGTAGCTCACATCTGCAGTTTCATATGGTGCACAATCTGCATTGACTAAACTTAATTCAGTGGGTTCAGTGTGGTTGCCAGATATGGTCTGTCTACCAGACCAAATTTCTTTTTATTTGGGTCTTTAGGCCCCACGTAGGTTTTACAGCAGTCGTCATGAACCAGTTCAAAGCTGTTATACTCAATGTTTGTTTTTTTGTTAAGATAGATAATCATAAACAGTTCATCCAATAATTTAACAAGTCACTCTGTCCTTTTTTCTAACACTCTTATTCTTAATTTGATATGTACGTAACATGTGTACGTATCCCTGCTACAAATTGAATTCATCCCACCTCCATCTCCAAGATTCCCCTGTCTGCAGCTGGTTACCTTTGACTCTGCTTAAACACTGGATCCCACTTCCAGGATCCAGGGTCTTTCAATCAGACCAAGTAATCAAACTTTAACCTTTCCAGTGGTTTCACAGTTGTTACCTTGTAAACAGGAACGTATGTTGCGTTAATACAGATTCAGTGGACTTCCCAGGGAAATAATTTAACCAGCACGGAGACGTTTACACTCCTAGAAAGACCTTTTGGAGACGAGAGACGCACATCAATGGGCTTAATTGGTCTAATATACCCTGAAGTCTAGACCTCAATAGGAAAACAGAAGATATATGGCTAAGATAATCTTTTAAATCCTTGAAAAACAGTTTTGGGATGCTTTAAGTTCCGGGTTCAGTTGGTCAAAATGAGTTTTTTAGGTCAAAATGAAAGCAAAAATATGTCTAGAGGTGTTATGCAAGATTTTTAAATATTACAGTAATGGAAAATAAAGATGTCACAATCTTTGTGGAGAAGCTGTGAGTTACAGTATCTCTGAGTAGATGAGCAGGGGGAAGACTTTGAAGCTTCATTGTTCCCACTGTAATCACTGTGAAATATTTCCCGATGTCTGTAATTTTCCTCCCATATTTCCCCTCGTACATATGATACCCGACTGTCTCTGCCGTCCCTCTCTAATAGATCCTAGCTGGCTGCCCTCATGCCTCCTGTCCATCCATCTCTCCCAACACTCTGTCCCTCCTCTCTTTCCCTTCCTCTACTTTATCTGATGTAATTACCTGATTATACCTGCCTTTGTCACTTGCAGGGATTCTCGCCTCCTTCCCTCAGTGCCCATGTCCATCCTCTCCACTAACCCATCATATTTCCCTTACCCACATCTCGGTGTCCCCGCTTTGAAGGTCACAGTTCAACTGCAGATAGTCAGGGCCCATCAGGGACTATTATGGGCCTGATGACAGCAGGGGGCCGTTCTGTCCTCCTTGGGTTTCCTACATTATAGGGAAAAAGATCCTTATAATTCCTCCTCGGAAAAAAGGATTATGCTGAGGAGAGAAGGGCCATTAGCTGGTTCCAACCTGTGATGTTGTGGGTCTAGATGTGCCCTGCATGGAGAGATCTCGTCTGGATAGCAGGCTGACACATTACACTGCATGAGACGCAGAGCCACAACAAATAATATTGCTGTCACAAAGACGTCTGTGGAATTTAAATGAGAGGAGACAAGGAGCTGGGCTCGGCCTGCCCATTTTGGGAAAAGCTACATCCATGTGGTCATTAAAGAGGTATTTCCCATGCTGGGACCCACTGATGTAGGAAATCACTGGCTTTTAATAAAGCAGGATGTATGATAGATAGATTCATCTGCACTTATTACGACATCCTGTTCACCTGGAAAGTAGTTTTAGCCATCGTACAGGTAATCCAGTTGCGGATTGGCCAGGTACAGTAGATATCTCATTGCATGTTTTAATTGCACCATCTGCACAAAAATACAATCTCTCTTTTTTGTGTGTATTTCTTTTTTTTTAACAAAATGAACCTGTGATGTCATAGTTCCCTGCCAATCGGAGCCCCTTACTAAACGGGAAACAAAAGAAAGTGAAAGTATTGTGTTTTCTGAAAGATTTAGGGTTGTAGTATTATATCCTCTTTAACTGAAGAGAGGAATTAATCTGATTAGTGCGCTGCTGCGTGCAGATAGAGAGATTTATTCTGTCTTTCAAATATTTAGTTCTGCTTCTAGAGGACCTGAAAGGGCAGACAGCTGTGTTTTAAAAAGAGACTGTTTAATAAATGGCCGTGCCCGATTTATCAAAGCATCTTGTTAAAACAAGTGAATTCCAGACAGCTGACATGAAGTCTGTAATTCAGTCATCGGTGGACAACATGCTTCACAGAAATGATAAAATGGTGATAGATTAAAAGGAATGAGGTGATGCTGTGGTCATTTATCATCCACACTGCATGTCAACTGAAATAAACTGCTCAGACATGTAAAGAACTGTGTTATCTTGGAGCTCAGAAACTGCAGCACTAATTTAAAGTTGTTGTTTTTTTTTGTGTAGGCGAGCACTGCGAGCTAAATGCATCCTCAGACCGGTGTATTCCCGGCGTGTGCAAGAACGGAGGCAAGTGTGTGAACCGGCTCGCGGGTGGTTTCATGTGCCAGTGTCCGCCGGGGGAGTACGAGAAACCCTACTGTGAGATGACCACCCGCAGCTTTCCCGGACAGTCCTTCATCACCTTCAGAGGCCTGCGGCAAAGGTTCCACTTCACCGTGTCCTTCATGTGAGTAGTTTCTCATCTTCCCTCCGGGTTAAAATGGAATATTCAGGATTTGAATTGATAAGTAATAATCTTCCTAATGTAAACGAAACCTGCATAGATATTAATGAGCAAAGAGCGTAGACGTAAAGGGCCGACATGGATGAGTTTCGTCATACTGTCATGTTTTTTTTTCTCGCAGTAAAAGCCGTTTCTCTTGCATCTATACATCTATACACTGGACTGGATTACAGATCCCGACACGCTGTCTCCCTACAGATTCCTGCAAATTGCAACCTATGTTTTTATAAGATACTATATTGTTAAATATTTTCTATAGTGTTGGATTGTGTTATACTTTTTTTGTTTTATTTTACTTGCTCAGTAAAGTCTGACAGCCACTTGGACAGATGCATATCTTTTTCATTCTGTTATGTCCATTGGAAATGATCCGAGGTTGGATTTTGACGGTCTGAACTACAGTGGAAGTGGAATGATCGCGAAGAATAATAACACTGTTTTCCTGCGTGCAAGAGTTTTATTCCCACCAGGATCCTTACAAAATGCTGCATTATAAACAACAAAAAAAAAAAGACAAAAAAATGCAGTGCAATGTGACATCAAGTCGTGATACATGCAGTGGTGTGGGTCATAAATGCTAATTTCTTCACAGCTGAGTTCAGTGAACTAAACTGTGTCAGGTAGGGCATGCCGGGACACGTGCACACTTTTCCATTGTGTGTCTTTTCCCTCCTCCGAGTGCAAATGCAGACTCACATTTAAAGCAGATTAGTCTGTACCCCATACACTAATATGTGCAACTGTACGTCCTTCATTTCCTTTTATACTCAAACCAAACGATATAAGTGAGAGGCTTCGGTTCAGTACATCTTTATAGCCCGTCTGCTTCTTTTGTAGTTTATAAACTTTAGGTGAGTTTTATAGCGTAAATTAATCATCATGGTAGTGAGAACGGTTTGCAGTGCAGTGAAAACAGGAAAGGCTGTGCGACGAGTTTGCCTTATCAGTGTTTGGCTACAGCCATCCTGCCTTCCTGCCCTCTTGGCCTCGCTGGCATCTGTCGGCTGACTCCTCTGCCCTCACCTTACACGCCAAACACGCAAACAAACAGCTACGTATCTGAACTCCGAAGCGGCCCGCCGACAAGAGGGCACTTACTCATCGTCTTTTAAGGCAGGGGACTTGTTTCCACTCTGCATTGCACATCCTTTACTCACTTTCCCTGGCAAGTCACTTTTCCTCAGGAGCGCCTCTGCCTCTGTGTCATGAAGCTTTCGTCCAGGTCTTCAATCTCTCAGTACAACGCGGTTTTAGCTGTAGGGGCGCTCAGAGTCCGTGTCCCAGAAACATACGTTTCTTTCACCAGATTTGTTCTGATCTGAGTGTTTGCTGCTTTATGAGCGATTGTTTCCAAATAAAACACCTGATATCCATCCGTTTCTGCAGGTTTGCGACACGAGAAAGAAACGCTCTGCTTCTCTACAATGGCAGGTTCAACGAGAAACATGACTTCATCGCCCTGGAGATCATCGACGAACAGATTCAGCTCACCTTCTCCGGAGGTCAGGCCTCTAATGTGTGTTTGCCTGCCTGTGTATGCGCCTTCATCCCTCTTTGTCAGCCGCGTTTTAAGAAGATTAACTCAGCTTCGAATGCCCTTTAACTTAAGTGACTTTTGCAAAGAGAAGGCTAAATAATTCTTATCACTCCGCGCTTATTTTTGACAAGGGTGCGTGTGTTTCCAAATGTTCCCGTTTAAACATGATCGTGTGTATATGTGCGTGCGTGTGAAGGTAAGTAGGTGTGTTTTACTAATCTGTAGGCAGCTGCCAGAATGATTAAGTTTAGTTCAAGTAATCAAAACTGCTGTTCAAACACAGCTTCTTCAGGTCGGCGGCGGTTGTTTTTAGACTCGGGCCACTTTCCCACGGCACCACCTGGTTTAATACTGTAAAATCAAATGCATTTAAACATTTACACATTTAAATCATGAGCCATGCTTTTTTAATGAGATAAGCGTGACGGAAGTGCTTTGATTTGTTAGTAGCGTTTTCTTCTTTCATCTGAGAAGCATCTGGCCAACAAAAGCGCACATGTACCTCCAGTCAGGGTTGCAGTTGTGTTTGCTGATTTCAAGCGCAGAGGATTTTTGCACTGGCTGCTCCTGCCTTTAATAAACAGAGTAAACCCCGAGTAAATCTAGTGCTTTTGTACTCTGCAATCTTTCCACATGCAGCCATTGATTGACAATCTTTGTGTGTTTTCGTATGTTAAGATAACTTGCCTTTAAAGGTAACTTATTAATAATCAGGGATAGGCTGTTTGTTTTTCCAGTTATTCATATTATTACTTAGAAGCTAAAGTTGTTGAATTCATTAAAGACACCCCCTTTCTGCCAACATGAAACTTGAAAGTTGAATTAGTCTGGACGCAGATAGTTTTATTCACCAGATGTCTAGTTATTCATCACTAATTTCAAACGATTCTTCTTATCTTGTGTAAACACAGCTTCCAGGCCGCAGCACAAACATTAAAAATCTCAATTAAAATAAGGATTCAGGGGATGCAAAAGGTATAGCCTGGCTACTATTTGTATACTTACTGAATGTTTTGTTAACTTTCAGTAAGTTTATTTCACAAAAAAACCAAGGTTTGCTTACAATCCTGGTTTGCAACTTTAAGACTCCAGGACATTGGTTCCCGGTTTGTGTCAAAGACAGTAACAAGACCAGTTGGTGTGTAATATTGTATAGTTTAGTAAGAGTGTGTAAGTCGCCAACGCTGGCGACACAACTGACATATACCCTTCATCCCACCATGTAACTCCTTCCATCGCTGATCCTGATTTCCTCATTATAATTTTTCTGCATCCAGTCTCCCATCTCACTCCTCTCCTCTTATTTCCCCCCTTTGTCTCGTCATCCAGGAGAGCGAAAGACCAAGGTGTCTCCCTATGTCCCAGGCGGAGTCAGTGACGGGCAGTGGCACTCCGTCCAGCTCCATTACTACAACAAAGTGAGTGATCAACCAGCCAGCATGACTTATAAGATTTATCTTCTTTGAGTTTGAAAGACATAAATAGTAAGTTAGAAGCTCGATCCATGTCAGGCAGTGTGAAATCTGGTTCTGCTGGAGGTTACTGGACTGCTGGGTAGAGAGATTATCCGACCAAATCAGCAAACCTGCAGCTCCCTGGCCTCAAATGTGTACTGACTGTGTTCTCGCTGTAGAGCACCGATGGTCATCCAGCCCCGTTTTGCCTGATCACAATCATAAGACATCTTAACTTAATTCACAGCGTTCAAAGTAAATGTTCAAGATGTTCCCACGCTTTACTGAATCAGAAAAGAGGCCATGTTAATTTCACAGCCGAGCTCACGTATCCTCTTCAGCTTTCATATTATATTATTCTGACTTACACTGCAGTCAAGAGCTGGTATTATTTTTCCAACAAACTTCCACAGCCGCCGGCATTGTTCTTATAACATTAAACCAGTTGGGAAATAAGATAAGACTGTTCTTGTTTGGATGCACAAGCTATTGTGTGGATCTTTATAACATTCATTTAACTTGAAAGTTTAAAGTTGGGCTGTTAAATGTCAAATGTAATATTATATCGACTTAGTCAGTGTGTACAGCGGTAGAAATGTAGAAATATCGTAGCCATTTCAAGTCAAAGCAATAGCTAAAAGCTTTCTCTCAGTAATGTGCATGCGAAGCATCATATTTTCCTCCTTTCCTTTACTTTCTGTTTCCTTCTTCATGTATGTGCAGCTCAAAACTGCAGCATCACTGACCCAGACATCCAGCATCATGTTTCGGCAGCACCTGCTTGTTAAAGTAAAGGGAGTGCTCGTGTTCTCGCCCTCGCGCTCCCCAACAATGCACACCTACTCACATTTCACAGGTTGTTCACCTCTTTCTAGTGTCTTTCAGACGTAGAGCCCATAGCATTCTTGGCTGCCTCGACGGCGTTCATCAAAGGTGATGAATCGGGCCACTGTTCTTTACCATGTTACCTGCAGGGTCACATATGTATCCATTGTTTGGGGTGCGTTTACTCTCCGTGTCCCTCTCTTCAGCTTCCAAACAGCAGAATAATGTTGTAGAGACAATGTTTTAACCTTGCTTGAGTGCTGCTGCAAGGCTTCTTCCTACTACAACTATTACTTTCAGGATAGTCTGTTTGTATTGTAACTTTTGTTTGGGGGGGTAAGAACATCACCGTGGAAACGAGAGATTAATGCTCACATGTAAGGAGAGTTCCTGCCTCATTCCTGTTATGTGGAATTTGCTTCTCTTTATTTTTTTGACTTCACTGATCCTATAGGCTTGTTTCTTTCCGCTGCTATGACACATATGTATTACGCTGGCGTCGTGAGTGCGTCCTGGGGTCATTGGCGTGTAAAGCAGAGGGTGGGAGGATGCATTCCACCAAGTCCGTCCTAAAATGGACCAGTGATTTGTAGAGCCAGTGCCACATTCCGGTAAATTAGCCCAAGGCCGACTGTATCGCTGACATCGGGTCGGCTTTTCTTCATGCGCTGACTGATCAGAAGTCAGATTGACGGATGGTAATTTAATCCCACGTCAGTTGCTGGAGGGATTAGTGGAAACCCATCTGGCAGAAAGCTGTAATGTTCTCACAGTAGATGTGCTGTGTTGACGTGTGAATGCACGAACGTGAATGAAGGGTTGCATATGCTTGAAAGGGCGGTCACTCTTTCAGTTTGCAGGTAGCGTTGCTTTCTTAGCCCAGAGGCAGAAGATCAGAGCCTAAATCTGTAGGTATGATGCCACCCAGACTCACACAGATAACGTTCCCTCATTGTCCGTTAGTGATCAATCTTAGCGCTTTTTTCTTTTCCTACACACAATCACACATCAGCGGTAGTGTGGGGGTTCAGTGTCTTGCTCAACATGTGGATGTGAGGTCAGGAATCGTGTCACCAACTTTTAAGGTATGTATATTTGATCATGTACTTGTCATTTATTTTAAACTTTTAAAGATGTACTCTTTCATTTTTATATTTACAGCAAACACTGGTCAGTGTTCTATGAGGAGAAAAATAAAACAACGCTAAAATATCCATCCATTAATCATAATCAAGGGAAAGTCGTGATATGATTTCAGGCGCCTTCATCCTACAACAATCACTCCTTTGTTGCTCTGGAGCCAGCTTACAAAACTTACAAAACTTACAAAACTGTGACCCTGCATTGGATGTAAGACCTGGTCATGGTGCACCCTGCTTCAGCAGATCCTCATGACCCTCAATAGAAATAAATATGTATTCGTGATATCTGTCTATCTATAGATAAATGCACTTCCTAAGACCTTCAAGACAGTCCTGTAGGAAAGAAAGAAGTGTTTTTTATCCGAGAAAAGATCTGAGATAGATGTTCCTCTCTGTATGGTCACTTTTGATTAAACTATCAACACGGGGTAAAATGGGACTGAGTGAATCATCAGTGTGAATATTGCAAATAAATGTCCAGAACTTTATGCTCAAACATCCAAACACATTAACAAATGTCTGGCACAGCTGGATTACAGAAACGGTTCCAACGGGACACCCGCACAATGCACACATGCACAATGCACACATGCACAATGCGCACATGCACAATGCACACATGCACAATGCACACATGCACAATGCACACATGCACAATGCACAATGCACACATGCACAATGCGCACATGCAGGCGTGGACGGTGATTTATTTTGTCAGATCATTGGGCGGCTCAAGTTTTAAGGGTGCCTCCTTATAAAACCGTGGTTGCCGTCTCCACAAATATCAGGGTGCCTCCTTGAAACAACAGAGGCCAAAGGTCAGGGGAGGGTTGGCATGGCAACCATCATTGGCTTCCCATTGTTGCATTGATCAGGCTCGGCTGGAAAGCCGTTTGTCTGTCTGTGATTGCATGCATTAGGGGGGGTGTAAGTTGAACGTCTACTTAGGTCGTTACCATTTTTAAACATGCTGTACAACAGAAATGGAAAGAGAGACATTTTTGACATTCCAGAGTAGTCTCAAGGAGAGTCGTCTGTGCCAGCGAACCAGATCTAAACAGGAAACAGAGGCACACAAACGTTGATAAAGCGCGTGGGAGGATATTCTAGGAGCAGCAGGAGGTTTTGTCTTGAGTTTTGATGTGCTCGCGACGGGAAACCACATCTTTTGTTGCAGGAAATGATGCAATTTAGCAGGACGCTGGGCAGGATGTCAGTTGTATCTTAATTGTCTTCCCGGGCTCCTGCATTAGTGTTTCCACTGACTACGATCATGATCGAATACAACAAAATTAATATTCTCAGTCAAGATTTTGTTTTAGAAGAAAAGCTCTAAATGAATCTGAACATGTATTTCGGACTTGCGGCTGGAAAGATCTAAATGATTGATTGTCTATTTGTTTGAGTAAATCAATGTGCCTAATCACGTCAAGTATGTAGATTGTAACTTAATCTTGACCGATTTATGTCAAAGTTGTGATTTGATAACCTACAAATGTCCCTCTTTTTCTTTTCTTGTTGGCACCTCGGACTTTCATTTGTAACTTTTTTAAATTTTGAGAGACATTGACAAGAAGCACGGAAACATTTGAAGTAAATAAAGAAGATAATCTGCAGGAATATTATATGTGTGTTCGTTCTGTGTAAAGTAGAAACTGTATGAGGAGAACTAAGACAATATTTGATGTCATTGGAGTTTTTGAAGAACAGCTTTGAAGCTGGTTTTTAAGCCTATTGAGGCTACAACATTGACAGGAACTGACTCCGCCCACAAATAAAATATGAAATAATGTTGCTGACAATTTTCCTTACTTTAAAAAAATGGTTGTTTTTTGAATTATTTTATGTCATAAACATGTCTTGAAAGTCTAGAGAGGACAAACTTTGGTCCAACAAGTAACAACTGATGTTGATCTGAGAAATTCTAACATAGAATAATGTAAATAATAGATAATAAAATATAAATATTAATAAAAACAGTTTTTAGCCAAATATTATTAGCCTGTTTAAAAAAATAATGCTTTATTGGTTAATTTCACATCCATGACAACTCTTAGGGTCACTTTTCTTAACCACGTCAGGGGAATTTATATGAAGAAATACATGTATTTGAGGCGTGGCCTTTTGATTGACAGTTGGCTCAGCCAATAGCAGGACATCATCACAAAAAGTTTATATTCTTAATTTTAAAACCCTTTGAGGGTGGTCCAAAGCAGGTCGCAGCACTCTGTTAGTACAATTAACAAGACAACAAGCCATATTAGTGTTAAATTAAGAGGGATTGTGACGTTTCAGCCCCGAAATCACAGCTCAGAAGTTACTTAGTGGGGTTTTTGTTTATAGTTTGGATGGGAGACCCTGAGAGCCAGAGGACACTAAAGAAAAATAATCAAATATATGATGTCAAACAGGACTTTGAGGGCACAGGTGAGCCACCATCTGTAAGCCGCAGCTACACCTAACCCGTTATTATCATTCGAGTCAGCCATCTGAACCAGTCCTAATTCAGCAAATCTGCAGACATGATGTTGTTTTTCAGACTAAGTATGTTAATTGTGTCATGCCGAATAATTTGGGCTGAGAATCTTTCCGCTCCGTGTGTTGACAGCATTCCCAGACAGGCCTTAGTTGGCTCTTATCACCAGCGAGCACCAAAAGTTCACTCATTCCTGGCCCTGCTGTTCTTCTCCCAGGACTCTCGCGGCAGAGCTTTCATCACCAGAGCATACGTGCAAATTAGTTCACAGCATAGTGGCACATGCTTTTTTAATGCACTCAGTGTATATTTTAGCATTCAGCCTCTGCTGTAACTGCAACTCAGCCACTCGACTGAAAAAGTCCGTTTGATGTCCACTGTAATGGTCAGAATGAATGTGAACGCTCATCCCCGTGTCTGCCGTGGTATCTGTACTCTCCTTCTTTGTTGATGTTTCAGGATGTATTGGTTCTGCAGGGTGAGCTTACATGCAGTCAGACACACACTCTCGTTGTTACACAATCACTCCTGGGAGATAATAACTCTTAAAATACACTCTGGAGAGCATGTAGGTGGTTTCGAACCACCCCCTCCCCCCTCTTTTGTTAAAGTTTTACTGCCAATACATGTGTCTTTCCTGGGTGGTCAGAGTGGGATAGAGGGACAGATGCAGTCCTTATTTGGTGTCACGGTCTGGCACTTTTGTCAGCTGTGTGTGTGTGTGTGTGTGTGTGTGTGTGTGTGTGTGTGTGTGTGTGTGTGTGCGCGCGTGTGAAGGCAGGCTACCGTACGATGGGTTTCTGCAGAGACAGGAGTGAAGCTTTACAAGTTTTCTCTGCTAAGTGCTTTGGAAAAAGGTTAAGTATTTCTATTTTTCAGAGGTGAAGCCCCAGACTCGGCATTCCCCGGCAGGGTATGTTTTCAGAGGAAGAGGCCATGTTATTCCTCGTTCTCCTTGACGTATGTTTCCACACACCTCAGACAGTTGATGTTATCACTACACAAACACAGGCGCTGCTTCTTACTACTAGGGACCGAACAGTGTAAGTTCCTATCGGAGGGGAAAAGTTTGATTGTTTTGATGACTCCTCATCAGTGTCGTCACAAACTGCAGCGATACTTCAAAATGCCCATCTCTTCCGCCGCTGTTTGGGCGGGGCACCAGGACTTTTTGGGGGCTTTTGCATGCTTGTGTCACCAGAAGCGTTTCCCCTTGTTGTGTCTTTTTGTCTTTTTTTTCCTGCTGTAAATTTCACCTACTCTTCACGCAGCTCAGTGTTTCAAATCTAACCGGGGCACCTTTGTCCGAGGGCGACGGTGCATGAGCGGCGGCCTATTGTGTGAGCCGGTGGGAGAGGCGGTTTTGAAGTGGGAAGGAGGAAACGGCGTTGCCCGTTGGAGAGTGTTATTGTTGGCAGACCGGCTGGGGGCAAATAAAACCACAGACACCTCAGCCCACGTGCCTTTGTAGTTCAGGCGATAGAGGACACGCTGGTCTTGACATCTGCTGTTGAGGATGGGCGCAAACGCTGCCGTGGACATGGTCCTCCACATGTACATTTGATAAAACTACAATACAAACAGTTCACGGGTTCCTAGTGCAGATGTTGATATGTTTCCAGCATGTCAGGCCCCGGCAGACCACGGCCGCGGTGCGCTCACACTTACATGAACAGACTACATGCACTCACGGTGTGTGGCTTGGTTGTGGGCTGCAGGTCTAACGTGGTGTCTCTCTTTCTCACGGTGTCTCTCTCCCAGGACGGGGGGAGTCTGGTGGACTCCAGTGGGGGTCTCCGTGTCCCGCTTTATACCGCCTGGCTGGAGCTCGATCAGAAGGAGGTAACCTCCGACCTCTAGCCTAGTTCCTGGTGTTTTTCCTGAACCTGGGTGCGGTTTAGTACCCGCTCTGCCTCTAGTTCCAGCTACTAGACTGCTTTTGTGTCTGCAGTTCAGACACTCAAAGGTAACAAGGCCTGCTGAGAGTCTGGCTCTCGGTTAGTGATGCTGCAGTAGATGGCGTGGTTTTGACTTGTTGGTTTGGCTGTAGCGGGTGAGTGGACTTCCTCTCTGGGTTCTTGTGGGATCTGGCTTGCTTTCAGCTTTTCTTTTTTTTTTTTTTTCTTTTTGAATGAAGTTAGGATTTTATGTGGCACAGGTTCCCAGAGGACCTACATGCACTTGTTTCATATTTAAAGAAATAAACTATTTTGACATCCTTTAGGATTTATGAGCACCTTGAATGTTCTTTTTGAATATTCTACCCTGGTCGCATCCTGCTATTTGTGGTTTATTACCCTACTGACCGTCTCCAGAGTTATGACTCTCAACATTCACACCAAAGGGAATTATCATCAGGAGTGAATAACACTCCTTTTGTTACGTATCTACAAACCAAATCCAGAAGTTAGGACACTGTGCAGAATGTAACTCCGTTTTTATTCGTGGTTGAACACAGAATAAATGGAGGAAATGCACCACATTAATTAAAAAAAAACAACAAAACAACTAATAATAATGTACATTTTAAATTAAGATGCCTCAAAAAAGTCGGAGCCAAACCTTCACAGTAAAAGTAAAAAGAAATCCGTCTGGAGGGGAGAAGACGTCGCTCTAAAACCTGTATGTACCGCTCAGCTCTGATGTTTCTTGTCCAGATCTTTTCTAGAGCTGTTTCTAACCTCAGGCGTTGATTTTCATAACACACTTGCTCTCAGTCCAGTGCTGCCTGAAAGCCTTTAAAACATTTGCATGAATATTTGCATCATTCCCTTCGCACAGAGATTTCTCCAGATTCCTCAACTTATGATATTATGTTCTGTAGATGAGGTTAGAGACCCTCTGCCCATCTTTACTTCTTACCTCTCCAAGATGCTCTTTTTATACCCGATCATCGATCTTTTACCCATTCACCTAATGTAGTTAAAAGATGTGTTCCAGGTCTTTTTTTTTAACATCAGTTGCTTTTCCAGCCTTTTTGACACCCATGTCCCAATTGTTTTTTCCTTACAAGATGTGTAGACGTTCGGTGAAGAAGGATGGTGTTTCGCTTGGCAGCAGAGTGGCAGGTGGAAGCTGTGGTTCTGTCAAGGCGGATTAACGGAGCTCAGAGTTAGTCAGAGACGCTTCTCTTCACATGGACAGCAAATGTGACTCACATGCTTCTGTTTAGTGTGAAGGTTTTGTGTCTTTGATCCTCTCTCGTGCTGCATGTCCTTAGACTTTAGACTCAACCACACTGCTCGTGTCGTCAAACTCAGCGAGTTCTTAGTTAGCAGGAACAGCAGATGTGTACAATGCAGGAGATAACTCAGTCGCCTTCAGTCATGCCTCAAGATCTCGCTACGCAGCTTTACCTCATGGCTATTCCTGTACACCCACTCAGACTTGTACAATCCTCCCTCACACTCCTGTGACGTCACTGAAAGGAGTAGATTTCACACACTTCACCTACCATGAACTTCATGTCTCGGTAACACAGAAGGAGACAGTCAGTGGAATCTGTGGGGAGCAGAGATAAAGATGTCGAGGACTCTGTGCAGATGAGATCTACAGAGAGGAAACATTCATACAGTTTACAACAGCTCCGCTCTGTTGGCAGGAAACTGTCCTCCTCCTCCTGCTCTCCCGCCTCTCTGTCTCCAGACTCTTCTCTCTTATCGTTTTCCACTTATGTCTTATCTCTTAAACGATCCTTATTAGATGCCATCTTTATTCTTTCCAGTGCTTCTTACAGCTGAGCGCTCGCATCAGTTCAGATCGTGACTGACGTCTCTCCGAAGGCTGTTTAGATAATAACTACATGGTCGCTGCACAGCAGCTACTGCCTCTGCTCCCATCCAGGTATATCTTGTGTATTTGGCATTTGTGAAATAGAGCACAGGTTTTATTTTAGAAAAAAACATGTTGAAATAAAATACTTTTTATCAGTATTCAAGAAATAATGTGTTCAAAAGTACATTTGCTTATTTTCTTTGTTCCTGTGGAGGTGGTAGACCTGTGAATTACTGGTTACATTCATGCTGAAAGTGGTTTCAAAATGATCTGGATTGTCCAATTTCAGTTGGAAATGCAACAAATCTCCAAACGTATCTGCTTCAAAGAGCAAATGTAAAAAAAAAAACAACTTTTTTTTTATTATTTATGGCTTTAAAGTACATACTTGGGATTGTGGAGGGACTAATGACTGAAAAAACTTTGAGATAACACAGCAACACTTCATTTGAGAACATATACAAGTGAAGTCAGTCAGTGAGCTGTTCAGGTTTCCAGGATACCGTGACCTCACAAACCCAGACCAGAGTACCGTTTTCTCCACCGCATAAAACCAGCTGATGTGGGAGCTACAAAGACGCGGTTACAAAGGGAGCTTTTGTACTGTATGTCTGTGTATTTTGACAACCATGGCATCAAGACCTCAAGAAGTAGGATCAACTTTTGCATAAGTGTCATAAAGTCGTTTTTAGATGTCAAGAGGCATCTGAGCATGGAGGCAATGCTTTACATAATAGACACAATCCAAATTCAAAACAAGTCCTGACACTCCATACAATGTAAATAAAAACAGAATACTTAGGAGAGGAATGTTTTCCTCGATCTTCCTCTGTGATGGAGGCAGGATGTGCTTTAGTTATGTCTTGCTGAAAGCTGCAAGCCGTAGTAGATCTTTAAACCTGCGTTTTTAGATGTCACAGTAAACCGACTCTTATTAGACGTGTTCCTGAACCCATGAAGTGATCGGCAGTATTGATTTTTCATTCCCAAACACACAGAGATTTCTTCTGATTCTTGGGATCTTTTAATGATGTTTTGTTCTGTTTTCAAAGTCTTTATAATACATTATTCTGAATTTCTTTCACAATTTGTAGATGCAGTTTTCTATTGTGAATCAGTTATGGTTTTATGCCATTTGTTAATCTTTGCATTCGTCCTAGTTTTTTTTTAATTTTTTTATTCCGAACATAGTTGCAGGATACGGTTACTGTTCCCTCGACTTGTGCTGTCTCATATCTGTCTTTGAAAACACACTAACGACTTGAAAACAAGACCTTGTAATGTTGTGAAAGCCCTCTAGAAAGTGTGTGTGTGTGTGTGTGTGTGTGTGTGTGTGTGTGTGTGTGTGTGTGTGTGTGTGTGTGTGTGTGTGTGCGTGAATAATTCACACTTCTAGGTTTACATAGCCAGAGGGTAGATGAAGTAATGTGGCCATGATGGGTTGTGGGAAAGGTGGGACACAACAGCTTATACATGACAAGGCCAGAAATCATCTCTGAACACACACGCACGCACACACACACACACACACACACACACACACACACACACACACACACACACACACCCTCACACACACACACTCACACCCCCGCCAGCCCCCAGCAGGCGAGTGTAATTTTGATCTAAAAGTCGGAGCAACAATGCTGCTTCCTCAGATCAACACAGATAACATCAAATCCGTGTGCGCCCGTTTTCCTTTATGATCTGCAGGTCCGCCAGCCACTTCCTGATCGCCACACACACTCACACACACCCGTTTGCCTCCTTACTCACTCAACACACTCACTTAAACACACTGCAGACATCCTTCCCAAACTGCCCAATCACCCATGTACAAACACACAATCACAACTTCTGTCCCATACACACACACACACACACACACACACACACACACACACACACACACACACACACACACACACACACACACACACACACACATGTTTCCTTGTCATTAGGTGCTCATTTCAACTGCGTTTTCTGACTAAGCTGTTAAACTGAGCGTGTAACAGTCTGCAGTCAGGCTGTTTATCCCAGCTGCAAGGCTGGTTAAGTGATCATGTCAGGTCTGACAGGAAGCCCGGTGTTAACAGAGGTGTCAGTCTGTGTGTGTGTGTGTGTCTGTGTGTTGGTGGAAGGAAGAGGGTGTGTGTGCGCTTAGGTGTGTCTTTGTGCTGGATCACACATGGACTGTTGTGCGTATGGGTGAATGCCACAACTTTGTGTGGCCGTCTCTGCAGCTATGCCACTTGTGTCGTCCGGCCTCTTTGTCTTTGTGAAAAGCTGTGGGGATCAAGTGCGTTGTCATGGCTGCGGCGAGCCTATCGCCCCTGGAGACAACACCGTAGAGACCGAGAATCTCCAGCAGCCACACGGAGGTCACAGGGTAAATAACTGGCTCTTGATGGGGCCCATCAATGCCGGGGCCGGGAGCTCTTACAAACCAGGAGCAAAGATCAGCGTACAATTCACTGCAAATCATAACTTTATCTCTCAGACGGCACTTGTAAGCGAGCTGGAGGACATTTGTACGTTTTGAAACTAGTTGTGAAACTAACTGACTGAGGCACTGTGCTGATAACCATTACTTGGGAAAAAATATATATATTTTTGATTTTATTTTCATAAAAATATTTATAAAAAACATAAGATTTCCTCTAATGCAGACAAAAATATGTCTTTTTTTACTTCTTTTAGGACTACTATGTCAGGTTACGTTAAGATGCATTTGGTGACATGATTTGAAAGCAATTACAAAAGGTACAACGGCAGATAAAGGTGTAGGTGAAGTGAAGATAAACGATATACGATTGGGTTCTTCTGGCGTACTTCCACTGCTGCATCATAAACCATTAACCTCGACTCAGATGCAGTGCAAAATATTAAAAACATCATTTGTCAGCGTTACAGGTCAAGAGCCATTATTACATAAATGCTAATATACATAAAACATTTACATTGGATTTCCTAATTGTGTGTAATTTCCCACTTTAATATATTGGTGTGTGTGTGTGTGTTTGGTCTGTGGATCCATTTCAGCCACGACGTGGGTTTCTCTATGTTCCTCTTCTCTACTTTGCATCTTTTCTTTGTCTTTTATCTCATCTTTTTGCTTGACTTGACTTCCAAAGAGATAAGACTGTAATCACAGTGACTACACGCTGTCTAAATCTACCTTTTGTAGTCTGTGAAAGCTGTTTTATGTCACTCATTTTTGTCGCGCTGGTTCCAGACATCACCTCTGTCATTGTTTGAATTAAGTCATTTTATTTCTTTATCAGAGTAATTAAAGTAAAAACACGTGAAGATGAGCACAGCTGATATTCACAAAGCTCCAGATGAATATAGATATTCCTGACGGCACTTTTTTTTTTTTTTTTTTTTTTTGCTCTTTAATCTGATTTTAGAGGAATTTGAACCTTCTCAGGAGTCGTTCTAATGCACTACGTGCCACACTAATACACTTATATGTTCCAGTCAAATTGCACCATTTTTAGCTCGTGCTCCTGAACTAGAAATGCTTGTTTCTTCCCGATCGCTGCTCCACATTAATCTACTTCTTTTCACGTTTTGCTTGTTTGTGTAGGAATTTTTCAGCGTTAACGTTTTCCTTACTTTAATGGCGTTTAGTTTTATTTCACCCCAGACTGCCTGAAGGGGACATTCATGCAGGTTTCGTCGCAAACAAATGCAGTAAAAGTGTAATAGTACAAGCACAGGCATTTCCAAGCTCTTTATTGCACTAAAAAAAATGTGATTTAAAAAAAAAATCAATCATGTACTTCCAAGGTTTGCTAAATAATAGATGTATGTGATAAATGTGTTCAGTCCTGTGAATAAAGTACAGTTAATGTTTTCTTTGACAAGAAGTTTAAATATAATCTAGCACGTCGTTTAACAGATTTATACACTTGTGTGCCCAGTTGTGTGGATAGTATAGATTTATGTTTTTGAATCAATGTTTTTGACTGCAAATAAGAAAGAATAAATGATGAACAAAAGCCGCTCTCAACCCAGTGCCACTTCTGACCACATGGGGGCGTAGAGCTCTGCGGTGTTGACAAAAGAGCCGCTGATAGTACTGTCGATGCGTCAGGATCATCCTGTTCTACTGCAGGATCACTTTGTTGTTCGTCCAGCTTCTTAGTCTCATATAAACCTGGAAATGGATAAAATTGCAGTTCCTCAACTGACCACTGGGGTCTGGCTGCAAAAGAAGGTCATTCTCTATTGACCCTCATGTTAACATGTCCAACTTTGCAGCAGAAATAAACAATTACATGTGTAAACATGAGGGTTAGGGCATGCTGGGACAGTCATCCCTCCATGCCCCACATTCTTTTTAATGCACTCACTCACCAGAATAATATCAACAAAGAAATGAACATGGAGGAGAGGGGGAAACATGATGAAAACATATATTTTAGTTATACAGAGAGCTGGGGCATGCAGGGATTATCCACCCCACATGTCCCACCTTCCATTTAAGGCACCTAGGACACATACAAGATAAATAAATAAAGATACACGTTTCAGTTATATGGAAGACTGGGGTGTGTGGGGAACGTCCACCCTGCATGCCCCACCTTCTGTTTTTAATGCACCCAAGACACACATAAATTTACATAAAAGTGAACATAGGGGGGACATAAAGACAAAAAAAGATGGTCAACTGGGATGGAGGGGGGTTAGCAGGGTGGATCGGGGGTCATCTGCTGGTGGGACCCAGCAGGGCCTTTGGGTGCCTGGGCTGTGTCCCTACTAATGGGACTGGCCCTGTGGCAGGGATGTATAGGGCCTCTGCAGGTCTGGGATACGCCTCGGCTGGTGGGTCTGGTGAGTGGGCCAGCCTCCAGGGCGAGACTTCTGGGTGGGGAAGCTGGGCCGCATGGGGCAGGGGTCTGCTGGGTTGTTGGGCCGTCGGTGGCGCTGTTGCCTGGATGGGGGGACAATGGGGCTGGGGGGCCTAGGGGTTGGGGTGGCCTCTGGTTGGCAGTTGGGGGGTGGGTTGGGTTTTCCTCCTGCTCCCCCTCCCATGTGGGATACGGTTATGACCGATGCTCTTTAGGGACAGTCAAATATAACAAGGATGTTGGTGGGAGTAAACAATGATAATAAAAAGTTTTATCTGTAAGAATAACTATTAAAGTCATGATGATTATTACTCTATTTGTGTATATGTATGTATGTATGTATATATGTATATATAAGAGCCAAAAACAGACAAATTGAAGACTTTCTTAACTTCTTCTGTTTTTATTTATAAACTGCTGACATTTTACAACCAACTCAACAAAAAAAGAGGATTTTTTTTAAAATATTCACCAGCAGTTTCTGTCGCCTCATCCTCGATGTCGGTGCTCAGCTGTATGTGTGTGTGTGTGTGTGCGTGTGCGTGTGTGTACACGGTTTTGCTTCTGAGATTTTAAGGGAAAAAGCGTCGGGGACGGTCTAAATGAGATTAGATGTGAAAGAGAAAGACAACATCAGCGGTGTGGTACTTCCCGTTTGCCCCATGGAAAGTGTGAAAGTGTTTTTTTTTTGGTGGCATACATGGAAACAAGGCCAGTTGAAGGGAGTGGCAGGGAAAAGCCACAATAAACCTCCCCCTGGGTCAGAAACTATGCCCGGACCGGAGCCCACCTGAACTAAAACAGAGGACAGCGCTCCCTTCTGTTGCCTCTTCCCCCAGTTTTGTCTGTGGCTCTTTCTTTTCTGTTTCTCTCCTTTGTTTGGCGAGTCTCAACCCCACCAGTATCTCATTACTCTAATCCCATTTTTACGCCAGATAATCACATGCACACGCATTGTTTTCTTATGCATGCGTCTTGTCCGTCCTCGCCTCCTCCTCTGCATCTCTGACTCTCACATTCATGCGCAGTTGAACAAAGGTGATTACAACGTGGCCTAGAAATGAATTTGAACTGAAAATAACGTTTTTACTGTGAACATTACCAGTTAAAGTCACGGCTTGAATAAATGATGTAAATTGGCAGTTTGTTCCTGGTCCAAAGTCAAGAAAGGAAAAAAACACCCAGTTGAACTTCAGTCTCAGGTTGGGAATTATTTACAACTGGCCTGGTTTTCTAAGCTGATTCACATTTTCTCAGATCAACATTTTTCGGTCACACTTGATCATGGAATTACCCCAGTTTGTTAGTTTTCGGTGCAAGGTAACGCACGGTGGCTTTTCTTGACGCATTAAGCCACGAGAGGCTTTTGCGCTTCAGCTCAAAGTCGCTTGATGTCGGCCAGTTTGCGGAGCGCTGACCTGCACTGATCGAAAAGTCAACTTCCTCAGATCTCATGAAAAGAACGAAAGAGATCAGGCATTAAATAGTCAGTTGGGGTAATTTACCTTAAAAAAACAGCGTAAAGAAGCTTAGTTTGGAAAAGCAAAAGAATGGCTCACAGGTTCATGCGTTGTTCCAGTGTCTTTAAGTGAAACTGTCATTTTGATTGTGTTTTCCAGCCTAACATCGGGCGTCTCGGCGTCCCTTATGGGCCCTCTGCTGAAAAGGTGGCCGTGGTTGCCGTGGACGACTGTGATATCTCCATGGCGATTCGCTTTGGAAAGCAGATTGGCAACTACTCCTGCGCCGCCCAGGGCACCCAGACTGGACAGAAGAAGTAACAGCTGCTTCCCCCACTCTCACCCTTTCCTCCTTTTCCTTCAGTCCTTCCCACACACTAGTCAAGCAGTCGGGAATTAGTTGTACCTTTGGGGCAACGTCGGCTTACACAATTTGCATTCTGCCATCCTTTTTTCTCTGTTTATCTTTTAATCTTTGCGTTCATCCTTGCGTCATTTCTGCTGTCAGACACGGCCTTAGAGGACTAAAAGCTCATATCAGCACAAGCTTTAGAGGATTTACCGTGTTTACCAACCACTAATCAGTTCTTATTTTTATAATGTGAGAGTTTTTTTGATGAGTCTCACAGACACTTGGCATGCTGAGGCACATTTAGTTCGTGGCGGGTGGAGACGGAGTGAAGCTTCAAAAGGAAGACGTTACATTCCTTTAGTAACTTGTTGCACAGCTTACCAATAAATATAGGAGGAAGCTGTACACCAGAATTTAGTGGTAAAATGTCTCTGAAACAATAAACATTGGCATCAATCAGTTCCAGCTGCTTATCATCTGGATGTAGTCGTTCTTTTGTTCAGAATAAAAGACAAACATAATGAGCTTAAGCTGGTAACACAATAAAAGTCCTATATATATATATATATATATATATATATATATATATATATATATATATATATATATATATATATATATATATATATATAGTGCATTTCCTCCCACGGTGATGGCGAGTGGTCCAGAGCCTGAGGCAGGCTTACGAGCCCAAACCATGATGCTTCTCCCACCGTGCTTCACCATCAGGGCAATGCTTTGATGTTGATAGGCTGTGTCCTTTTGGTGCTAGAACATAGTATTCATTTTATTATTATTATTATTTTTAATTTTATTTTGTTTAGAGAGCAGCACTTCTTCTGTGCTGTTCTGTCACGGACAACCGACCACAAACAACACCTCCAAACTCCAGCTGTTCCAACCACTGACTCCAGTTAACCTTGAAGTAATGTTCTCCAGCATTGTCAGTGTTTATTAGATATTACCAATAAAAACACAAGAAATCATAATTGTTTGTGAATTATGAGCTTAAGCATGTTGAGGAAAACCTGCTAATTAAAAAAGTTCATACGGTTTCTTACTTACGGAGTTATTTTTAATAACTTCAGACGCATTTCTGCACAGTTACTAAGGAATATAGTTTATTGTCTGATTTAATTAATTATACTGTGTTTTGTGTCATTTGCACACAGTTTTAGTGGTCTTTTTGTGCAGAATTGAAACCACATTAAGGCTCTTAAAGCCTTTGGTGTTTGATGTTTAGTGTTTTAAAGCTCTATATGTAAGCAGCTTCTTGTGTGAGCAAGTATGTTAAACCGGGCCGAGTCATGAGGGTACAGTCACTTACAGTAGTTTTATAAATCTTTAAAACTTTTAACACAATAACCTTATTTTCAAATATTATATAAGTATTTGCCTCTCAGAGGTAAAACTGGGGGCATCACTGATGCACAGGTGGAATTTATTTACACCAAAATTGCAGTTTTTGGGGAATAAAATTTGCTTGACATAAAAAAAAAAAAAAAATGATAATCTAATCTACGTTACTGAACCTTCTGCAGATCACTGGACTTGACAGGACCACTGTTGCTGGGTGGCGTTCCCAACCTACCTGAGGACTTCCCGGTCAGAAACAGGGACTTTGTGGGCTGCATGAGAAACCTCACCATCGACAGCAAACCCATCGACATGGCCAGCTACATCGCCAACAACGGCACCGCGGCAGGTAGGGCCTCCACCGGGTGAAGATGCAGTCGTCTCTTCAGCCTTCACTCATTTTATCATTTTCATTTTATCCTTTTCTTTTCTGTTCTATGTCAATTCCTTTTCGGATGTGTTTGACGTTCAGGTTGTCCAGCAAAGAAGAACTTCTGCACGAATGACGTGTGTCTGAATGGAGGAGTTTGTGTCAGCAAGTGGAACACGTACAGCTGCGACTGCCCGACAGGTTACGGGGGCAAAAACTGCGAGCAAGGTGAGAAACGTGAACAGAAAAGCTGAGCATTTGCATACGGCTTCGTGTGCAGGCGCGTCTGTGGCTGAACGTGCATGCGTCCGCTTGCTCATCTCCGAGCTTCTGCACCAACACGTTTGTTTACCTGCTGCATGTGTCTAGAAAACTTCCAGGAAACCGTGCAAGTTTGGGAGATCACATGGGATAAGGAGCTCCTCCCGTGACTCACCGTGACTCATGCAGAAGTCACAAACATGGCCCGAGGTTCGGAGTTTTGGTACAAAGAGAAAACTTTGGCTCAGTCATCAGAACCTGGGCTGCAAGGATGAAATTAAAGACACTCGTCACCAAAATACTAAATATAAACTCAATACCTGTGCATTTTTTAATGCAGACGAATAGCAAAGGCTATTTAATTTCCCACTTCGTTCCTCTTCACCAAACAGAAAATATTATGTTCTCCTCTGCGAAGGAGAGATGGTTGATGTTTCCTTCAGGGAAACTTTCCAAACAGTGTTGTAAAGGTGTGAATATCCCTGTTTGGCCTCTGGTCTGTGAGGTAGCCAGCCAGCGCCGGGATACCGGTATCCAGTATCTGAACTGCAAGCAAGCTGGAAGCAGGGTTTGGCCGCTCCGTCGCTCGCTGACGCATCTGAGCCGAGGCTTCACACACACCGCAGCGACGAAAGAAACAGGAGATGTGTTTTGGGGTGTTTCATCTAGGTGTGAAAAGACCTGCTGGAAGTCACCCGCCAGGCTTTCTTTTTCTTTCTTAATCTTTTGATTCAGTAAGATCAGGTTTAATTTGATAGATTATTCTAAAAGAATACGCCATACGGAAAGCACGCTGGACACGGGTTTACCTTAAATGTGAAGTACGGGTGTAGTTGTGTGTTTTTGTGCTGGTATCTGGGTCTGTGTTGGTGTTATTGATCAGGAGGATGCTGACAGAGAAAACGTCCCAGAGCTGCTGTCACGTGACTAAGGAGCGGCTGTTTTTGTCTGCAGATTTGTTCTCCTTTACGGAGAAACCGAGATTTAGTCAAGAGCAGACTAAACCCACCAGAGAACAAATATGTGCTTTGTGTCATAATTACAGCTCGTGGCTGCGTTCGTTTGTTAATGATTTGGTGGAAGTCTGCGCTCCGGAGAGCAGAGAACATGCAGCTTTACTCTCCAGCAGCCACACAAGCTTTTACAGGCTATTTTTTATGTGTGATGTTTTTTTTATAGTTTAATTTTGTCTTCAAGTAACAGATGCTTGTCTGCTAAATTATCTGCTATATTAATTTCACACAGGATCGCTGTTTTTAGGAACAAAACAATCTAGCGTATTTTACATTGATAGGAATCTCAACAATGTTTAATATGACGCTGCACCACATCATTTATGCTGCCTCTTATTTGCTTGCTGTTGTTTGCTTTCACCTGATACAGTATGTAGCGTTGATGGAGGTTTGGTGTCACCCCCAGTGAGGCTTTAAATGTGGCACATTTCCTCTCAGCACCAGAACACATTTAGTACCAGACAAAAGTCAGGTTTCTGACAGCAGCGTGACACATTTCTTTCCTCCTGTCTCAATCCTGTGCAGAGATGCCGTCTCCTCAGTTCTTTGACGGCCAGGCGTTGGTGTCCTGGAGCGAGCCGGACATCACCGTGGCTGTGCCCTGGTACATGGGCCTCATGTTCAGAACCAGGCAGCCTGCTGGGACCCTGATGCAGATCAATGCTGGACCTTCCTCCACTATTAACCTCATGGTGAGGTGCAGCTTTTACAGCACAAGTGGTTTGGTGTGGTTAAACTTATCATTGGTTGATTTCTCCATCCGGTCATCCTTTCATCCTCCAGGTGAGCGAGCAGCAGGTCCGTATGGAGGTGATGCTCAGGCAGCAGCTGCTGGCGTCGCTGAGCTTTCCACAAGTCCGCGTCAATGACGGCGAGTGGCATCACTTGCTGGTGGAACTAAGAAGCATTAAAGACGGCAAAGACATCAAATACGTGGCTGCTGTGTCACTGGACTACGACATGTACCAGGTATACTACAACACAAGCAGTACCTGCTTACAGACATGTTCACATTTGCATATTAAAAAATGTATGTATTTTTAAGCAGAAGTCGGTGGAGATTGGTAATGAGCTGCCCGGTCTGAAGCTGCAGACTCTTCACGTTGGAGGTCTGCCCGGAGAGGGAAACCATGTCAACAAAGGATTCGTTGGCTGCATACAGGTGGGTTTGTCTGTGTTGGCTATGAGTCATGCTCGCTGAGTTTTGTCTTTTAATTTCCCTGTTTGTCGTCTTCATGATCGTGTCGTGCTCTCCATCAGGGCGTACGTATGGGTGAGACATCCACCAACGTCGCCAACGTCAACATGGCTCAGGGCCTGAAGATCCGTGTCGAAGACGGCTGCGACCTGGCAGACCCCTGCGACTCCAACATCTGCCCCGAGAACAGCCACTGCAGCGACGACTGGAGCGCACACACCTGTGTCTGTGACCCAGGTAACACACACACGCATCTACGAACACACACCTGTGTCTGTGACCCAGGTAACACACACGCATCTACGAACACACACCTGTGTCTGTGACCCAGGTAACACACACACGCATCTACGAACATACACCTGCTTGCTTCGCTCTGTGTGATCCGAGTGTCTCCTCATCCTTCGCTCTTCGTCTCACAGGCTACTTCGGTAAGAACTGCATGGACGCCTGTCATCTCAATCCTTGTGAGCACGTTTCCACATGTGCTCGCAAGCCAAGCTCCTCCCACGGATACACCTGCGAATGTGGACAGAACTACTACGGCCAGTACTGTGAAAACAAGTACGCTTCTTTTCTACTTCATGAACCGGTGTTTATGCTGGAAGGAGAGGCTTTAAATTACATTTTAAAAACGAATGTTTCTCTTTAAGATATGCATCCAGGGATTTCAGCGGCGTTCCCAATATGCTGATATTTGTAATGATACAAACTAAAAATGGACTCTTAAATTTCTTTGGTTCTGTTAGGCTCTTACTGTTTTTTTTTTTAATGTTGCCAATCTGTCGATGCAGCTTTATTTGTAATCTGAGCTTGACTGTGTGTGTGTGTGTGTGTGTGAGTGAGTGAGAGGCCAACCAGTAGAAAAAGTGGAAAAAAATCAGCCGTTTATTGATCAACTAGTAGCAGTTTATGTGAATTAGTCATTCCTGATTGAGGATCAGTCATTTCTTTCCTGAACTTTTAGCTCTGCAGCATCACGCAGGATGTGGGATTCCCCCTTCCATGCTTGAGCGATCCTCCATAGATGTTTAGTCTTTGCTGCCTTCATTCTGCCACTTGTCCCCCATCATATCACATTCCAGTAATGGTGTTTTGGAAGTGCAGAGGAAGTTTATTGAAGAATCACATACTTGGAGATAAACTGAACAGATAATCACCTGATTGTTTGATTCATTTGACCAGATAACCGAGTCAGTAACTTGTCAAAATAAATGCTTTGCTTTGATTGTCGCTGGAGCATGAACCAGCCACCGGGGAGACCTTTTCTAGCCCACAACTTACACAGACAGCAAAGAAATATAATTTATTAACTCTTTTTGAAAAGCGCTATGGTAACAGAGTACACAGGTGGACAGTTGTAGGTCCTTTTTTTTCTGGGTTCCAGCACACTCCTACAGGGATAAACTAATTAGTGATCTGCTGCAGATGTGTTGAGTTAGTTTATTCTGGCACTGTTCCCTGAACTACTGTCCCACATCTGGTAAAACAGATTTACATAAATGAACTGTTGACATGTTGAGGCTTCTTTTAAGTGACTTTTTTCACGTTTGTCTTTGTCTTTCTTGTCAGAATGGAGAAGCCATGCCCTCAGGGTTGGTGGGGCAGTCCCATGTGCGGGCCTTGTAACTGTGACACGGGCAAAGGATTTCACAAAGACTGCAACAAAACCACTGGAGAGTGTCGCTGCAAGGTGACTACACTCAAAACTTCACAGCTTTACTTGGTTGTACGGCCTGTTTGTTCATTTGAAAGCAGCTCAGGACAGGATGAAACCACTATCTTTAAATGTGTCTCTTATTTACCTCTTTATACAAACAGTCATGTACCGCCAGCCGGCGAAGTTCAGCTACAGTGTGTCTCCAGGAGATTTATTATGAAGATAATGATTTTCTGTACTTGAGAACATTAATTTATTTGTGTAGCCCCCTAAAACCAGCTGCTATAAATAGATTAGTAATGACAGGGTTAAAACAGGGTGCCTTTGTTCAGTATCTTTTCATTAAAACTTCAGATATTTTGATCAACTTTAAAAATGAAAGCAAACAGTGTCTTTCTTAAGGACAAAAAAAAAAGACAACAGATACTTTGATTAGGAGCTTAATTTCATCACCACAATCTGATTCTAATATAAAGTATATCACACATCCAGATCTATCTCTCATTTCCTTACATTTAAACAGGTAAAAAAAAAAGAAACAAATTGAAACTTTGTCATAAACTCACTCAGCTAAATCTTTAGAAACTGTTAAAGACTCAGTTTAAAATAAACCTGTTTAAATTGTTTTAGCCCAGCAGTTAATATGAACATGTGATTAAACCTATAACCGTTTGTACTTTATGAAAGAAGTTCAGGTCAAAAAGGTGTTTAGATTTAGACTAAGACGTTCAGGGTTCAGCGGGGGCGTGCAGCACCCAACTGGATTATCTGCAAACTCGCTTTGTGAAGGATGAAGCTGGATCATTTACATCCCTTGACATCCAGTCGACGACTGACATGACGAGTTAAAGCATGCGTGCTTTTGGGTTCTAGGTATAAACCCAGTCTCATCTCATTACTTCCTGCAGGACAACCACTATCGTCCGGAGGGCGAGGACACCTGCTACGCCTGCGAATGTTTCTCCGTAGGCTCCGAGTCTCGGACCTGCGACCCCGTCACGGGTCAGTGTCCCTGCAAAGGAGGAGTCATTGGTCGCCAATGTAATCGATGTGATAACCCCTTTGCTGAAGTCACGCCCACTGGCTGCGAGGGTACGTAACCTGTGGACTTTGTTTTCAATACTAATAATAAATTAATTGATGTAACACAACATACATAAACTTTTAACAAAGACTGACTTGGGCCTACTTAGGTTATTAAACATTGAAGAAATTGTACTTTTTTAAGGAATCAAGGAGGCAGTAATTTGAAATGTAACTTTCAAAAGTGTGATTTTCCAGCTCTGGTGCTCTGGGTTTGGATTAATCAGAGAAGTGCCAAAATGAAACAAATCCTGCCACCCACATCCGCTGGTTCTCAGCTGAGTTGACTTCCCATCTTTGTCGCCACCCAGTCAAGCAGAAGAGGCGAATCTGGCCACCTCGCTAACTTGGCAGCAGCTCTGAATGAAAACAATACAGCAGAGATGAAGAGCACACAAAAACGGACGTCAGCGTTATTACTGTTTGACTCAACATGAAGCTCCTCAGAGCCCCAGAACGTGTTTGGACTTTTAAAGAAGATAAAATCCCAAAGCTTTGTCCCTCTCTGTTTCCCTCCAAATCATACAATGCACGTTATTAAGTCATTTGCATATCATCTGTCTAAATGCATCAGTCCAACAGCTCCAGATGCTGGAGACGGGGTGACGATGCAGAACAACCGAAGCACGAGGCTTCTTTGGTTTGGGTCCGCGGATCACAGAGATGTGACCACGCTTCACTGGCCCGTCTGTCAGCTTCGCGTGAACCGCTTTAACTTTGCTCTTAGATATGCTGAGAGTTTTTGTTTTTGATGGATAGTAGAGGCGCAGACGCCAGAACGACGATAAAAGGACTTTATCAGCAGTTATCATGTTTAAATATATTTCTTCTCCTCGCAGTGGTGTATGAGGGTTGTCCTAAGGCGTTTGATGCTGGTATTTGGTGGCCGAAGACCAAATTTGGACGCCCTGCTGCCATGAACTGTCCCAGAGGATCCATCGGTGAGTTTCATTTGACTTCTACTTGACAGTTTCACACAAAAATGTAGATTATAGTTGTATTCAGTTAACTGAATCTTTAACTGTTTGTGCACATCTGTCAGTTTTTTTTTTTTTAACTTAATGTATTTTAAGTCATATAAACACACTCAGTGAGGCTTAAATACACAGTAATGAGGCTCCGTTGTCGGTGAGTTAATCCATCAGAGCTGCCTCGCCAGGCGGTCGTGTACACGTTCGTCTCTAGAGGAAAAACAGCGGGTACAACAACACGCCTGCACGTATTCTTGCTCTGTGAGCATGTGAGAGTGACTCAGAAGTCAAGTTCAGCGATCTCTTCCCAGTGAAACAGTCTCACTTTCCTGGTTACAACCGTAGTAACTGCGGTCACCATGGCAACGCTGTTGTTGCCTCCCAAGGCTCAGCGGCGACTGTGAGCATCGGTGCCCTCTGTCAGCTCTAGTGGGTTGGGTTTCTTCCTTTGCTGCAGTAGCAGACTGCGTTTGGATTTTCAGGTTTAATTATCATATGCAGGAGAGCAGCTGTGATGAGATTGACATTTATTAAGAGCTGCTCAAACCCTCTACACCTTACTCACCGGTACTCTGCTTTTGTTATTTTTCTTTTTTTTTTTCTTTTATTTAGGTACGGCGATCCGTCACTGCAGTGATGAGAAGGGCTGGGTGGCACCTGAGCTTTTCAACTGCACCACTGCCACCTTCTCTCATCTGAAGAAACTGGTGAATAATGCACACAAGACAAACAAATGCTGCCATTTCAGGGTAAAAAAAACAAAAAAAAACAACAGTTATTTGAAATAAAGCTGCTGTCTGTGATTATCGGGGTCCAAGCAGCTCTGCAGCAACACACTGAATGACTGTGGGCAGCCTTAGGCTCCACTTACGATCGAAGGCTTGTTTTAATAAACTAAAATTGACATTTTTGTTTGTTTTACAACAGAAATAGACGGTAGTGAATGTGTTAGATCTGGGAGCTTCCGAGGAATCTAATGAGTAGAAATGTTCGCTCTACCTCCAACCACCGGAGGCTGCTGGTTTACCAGCTAAAATGTAAAAGTGCGTATAACAGCGCCACCTAGTGACCATTTCTCTTCATATTTGGTACAAAGTTTCGTCAAATTGTGCATTTCCACGTGGGGATTCTTGAGGTTTTGGCATGTAGCAACTGTAGCACCACTACAGTTGGATTTTCTGCACAATGTAATGCTGACATGTTAAGTAGAAGGTTTGATGATGAATCGGATAAAACATCTAAGAAGGGTTCCTTTTACTGTCACTTTGTTTTATTTTATTATTTTATAATTAGAAATGGGCTCAGCTAGGTGGACCGGAGTTAGGGGGTTTCATAAGAGGACTTGTGCCGCCACCTACAGGTCAACATGGGTCATTTGACTTAAACAGGTCATTTCACTGATCAGGGATCAAGTTTGGTGCCTTCATCAAACTTCTAGCGGCTTGACTGCTTGGACCCTTAAAAATTATTGTATAGAACCAGATTGTGTTGGACAGACAGCGATTTCATCACTAAAGGATTTAGCAGATTATTTCAGCAGTTGGATTTGAACGGCTATAGTTGAGGTTTGAACGTTTCCAAGTCTCCGTAACCTCCAGATGGTCCGGCTTCTGCCTTTTTCTTATTTTCCTGTCCCGTTTACCCCTCAACCAGAATGAGGAGCTGCGCCGCAACAGCTCGCAGATGGACAGCGAACACTCCAAGGCCATCGTGCGCTTGCTTCACGGCGCCACGGCTAACACGCCCCGTTTCTACGGCAACGACGTGAAGATGGCCTCCCACTTGCTGAATCACGTGCTGCTGTTTGAGAGCCGGCAGACCGGGTTTGATCTGTCTGCCATGAAGGATGCCGAGTTTAATGAGGTAGGAAAACGAACTTTGAAACTCTTGAACTGAGAACAGAGCAGGTCCGGTGCGTGTTACCGAAATCACTGGTTCACTCCAAACTGAGTATTTATGCATGCATTTGTTTATTACTTTATCATCAGGCCTCTCTGGTTCTTCAGTTACACTATTACATTCATTTTTTGATTTTTATGTCTAGAATTTGGTGCGAGCAGGAAGCGCCATCCTGGATCCTGAAACCAAAGATCACTGGGAGCAGATCCAGAGGACAGACGGCGGCACCGCTCATCTGCTCCACAACTTTGAGCTCTACGCCAACACACTGGCAAAAAACGTCAGGAAGACCTACTTGAAACCCTTCACCATCGTCACTGAGAACATGAGTGAGTGGAGGGACCGAAATCATGAGTGTATAAAGTCACGTGTCACATGATTTTCATCCTGTCGCTCCTGTATCCTCTCCTCTTTTTCTTTCCTGAACATCAACTCCACAGTTCTGACTGTGGACTACTTGGACATGTCCGATCCAGAGAAGGCAACATTACCTCGCTTCCAGGACATCCAGGAGTCCTACTCCAAAGAACTTGGATCCTCCGTCCACTTCCCACAGTTCAACTTGCGCACTCATGTCCAGAAAGGTCAGAACGCTGCAGAATCTACCCCTGATGTTTTTTTTTTTTTTTTTTTTTTTTTTTGGCTTTATGCTTCTTGGTCTTGAGCTCCATCTTTTCTCTTCTTTAACATAGCAGAGCCCACTCCTGCCCCTCCAACCCAGACCAGCATCCCCCAGGTGGAAGAGCAAACACTGTCTGACAGGAAACGGCGCCACCTGGAGCCAGCTGCACCTCTGCCCGTTGCCGTGGTGATAGTGTACAAGTCGCTGGGACAGCTCCTTCCAGAAAGATACGACCCCGACCGTCGAAGTCTGAGGTAGGCTTTCTGACTGGCTGGAACACATGTGCAGGATTCCAGGATTCCATGTTTTTCAAATGAAGAGAAATAAAATCCCTCAGCTAAAGTTTAAGAGCATTTAAAAACCCTGCAGTTATAATAAAACCCTAAATGCATGCTTACAGGCTCCCCAACCGTCCAGTGATTAACACGGCCATCGTGAGCGCCACCGTCCACAGCGAAGACCCACCGCTTCCATCCATCCTGGACCCTCCCATCACGTTGGACTACCCCCTTCTTGAGACGGAGGAGCGCACGAAACCCGTGTGCGTGTTCTGGGACCACTCCATCACGTGAGTCGGACTTGAATAACAGAAATAAAATGAATTCAGCATCTGCAGTTTTTATGGTTTTGCAGATAAAAAGCATTTGAGAGTTGTTGCTTTTCTGCTCCTGTTGGGGTTGGTAGGATTGGGGGTTCAGGCGGCTGGTCCTCTAAAGGCTGCGAGGTGCTCAACAGGAACAACAGTCACATCAGCTGCCAGTGCAACCACATGACCAGCTTCGCTGTACTGATGGACATTTCCAAGAGAGAGGTACTCCCAGAAACATGAACGTCAAAACACGCAGCTAAGCTTGTCGCTGATTTCTGACCTGGTGTCTTTGAACTCCCCTCCACAGCACGGAGACGTCCTCCCGCTGAAGATTGTCACCTACACCACTGTCTCGGTCTCCCTGTTCCTCCTCCTCCTCACCTTCATCCTCCTCTGCCTACTGCGCCGGCTCCGCTCCAACCTCCACGCCATTCACAGGAACCTGGTGGCCACGCTCTTCTTCTCTGAGCTCGTCTTCCTGCTCGGCATCAATCAGACCGACAACATGGTCAGTGTAGTTTCCACCCACGCCGAGTCAGTTGCACGTCGAACCCTAAAAACAGAGCGGTTTGAACAGAGCTGCAAAGATATGGTTAAAAATAGAGCTTTACTTGTTGTTGCCGTGGTATTTTGAACAAATCATACCACAGATAATTCAATAAAACGTAAAAAAAAACTGCTGACGGTGCAGAGAAGTCTTTACTGCGTTGTAACATGGCTCTAAATTATAAACAATGTTTGAACAACGGTTTGAGTACAATAGAAAGCAGGAAAAGAGCATAATGTCTCCTTTAACAATGCTCATTTCTGATATGATGCACTAAATAGAAAAAAAAACATAATTTTAGATCTCCTCAAGACTTCATCAGGAGTTATTTACTGATCATTTACGCATAAAAGAGTCTTAAATGGTATGATATAAAATAAAGACAACGTGAAGTCACAGAGAACATACTTTGGTGCAACATGATGCAGGATAAAGGCGTCTCACTTACTGGTGTTTACCGTATCAGTGCTTAAGAACCTGGCAGGCATCCTGAAGGTATTTATTTGGCCTTCAGGCAGCAGTCTAACGCTGGCTTCACGGCGGCTTTACGCGGCTTAACGGGCTGAGGCCGCACGCAGTCTCTGTGTTTCTGTCATGTGTTTTGAAGATCAATTAATGGCTGAAATTGTTAAGAACGTTACCAAATTTCTCCAGACACTCAACCAGTTTCAAAGAGTGTGAGGAAAATACTACAACTAGGTGTTCAAAGTCTAAGTTCAAAGTCTAGTTTGGTGTCTGGTTGGTCAGAAACCTGGATGTGCGCACGCCTACGTACGGTGAAGGATCAAAAGATGCAGGATCTCTTTGATGTGCGCTTCCACGGACGCTGGGACTCACACGTGCACGCGAAAACCAGTCGGCGGTCCAGCAGCCGAAACGTGCTTCGACTGGTACCTGTCTGCAGAGGCGGGCCTCAGGCTGGGAGGCCACAAACGACGGCAACGTCTTGCTGGTCTGCATCAGTGAAACGTAACTCGTCTTTGAACTGATGAGTCCTGCTGGAGGCCCATCAGAGCTGAGAGTCGGTCTCATACGCGGCCTGTCGTGGCCACGCTGCTGCGTCTGCACCGGTTCTGCCTTCGTTTATGACTCGTTCGCTTACTTGATGAGTCACAGGGCTGGAGAAGAAGAAGCGGCCACATATTTCAAGTGCGGGTGCCAGCATAATCTCCTGGAGTTAATAACTGCCCACTAATTCAGAGACTAATGCAGTTGTGTTTAAACCTGCTATAAATCTAAAACTGGAATAAGGGCAACAGCCGCAATTCCTGAGTAATGAGACGAGCTCTGCTCGCCCATCAGATCTGATCTCTCTCTATAGTCATCCCTCTGAGGTTAAGGATCCCGCCTTCATCTTCAAATACAGCAGCTTGAATAAATAAATGAATAATTAGGATTAGTGCAAAGTTAATCACATTGAAACATCTCCAATCAAACATTTGAGGCATATTTTGCAAGAAATCGTTAATAATGAGGATCGAATCTTTTATCTAATAAAAATGACGCGTATCAGCTATAATAGGCTGTAAAATGTTATTAGATTACGTTGAATAAACAGATTTATGGGATGTTCAACTGACCAAATGCCATACTGCGCCGCCCTGACATCTGTCGCTTCAGTTTTAAACGTGTTCCTGTTTATTTTTCTTTTTTCTCTCGTTTCAGTTTGTGTGCACGGTGATAGCCATCCTCCTTCACTACTTCTACATGTGCACGTTTGCGTGGATGTTCGTGGAGGGGCTCCACATCTACCGCATGCTGACGGAGCTGCGAAACATCAACCACGGTCATATGAGGTTCTACTATGCCATCGGCTGGGGCATCCCGGCCATCATCACTGGTGAGGAAGCCCAAACATGTACATCTTATTTTTTGGCTGCAAGTTTGACTCGATTGACTTTTGTGCCTTTATTTATAATAACCATTAAAAAAAAAAAAGACAAATACATGGAGCTTAAGTTAGGGATTTCAGTGAGCAGAGGAGTAAAAAGAGGCTTTAAAAAGGTGAGAGTGACAGAACATCCCATGTTCATCATATTCTGTTTGTGCGTGCAGGTTTGGCCGTAGGTCTCGATCCTCAGGGTTACGGAAACCCAGATTTCTGCTGGCTTTCTGTCCACGACACGCTCATCTGGAGCTTCGCTGGACCCATCTTCGTCGTCGTCCTGGTACGCGCTGTATTTATTGCAGCCTCTTCTGTTTCTGTCGCAGTAAAATAAAGAAATCCTCAAAAGATCCATTTTCTCTTCTTCTTTTTTTAAAGGTGAACATCGTCATCTTTATTTTAGCGGCGAAGGCTTCCTGTGGTCGCAGGCAGAAGGCTGTGGAGAAGTCAGGAGCGATGTAGGTCCCCCCGTCTCTTTACCGCCCCACAAGCAGCACGTCATCGACGTGTACAGTTGTGCCGTGCGTATATATTCGTTCCATTGATTTATTTATTTTCCTACGTTCAGTCCTGCGCTACGCATGGCCTTCGTCCTCCTCCTCCTCATCAGTGCCACCTGGCTGCTCGGCCTCATGGCCGTCAACAGCAACGTCATGACCTTCCACTATCTGTTCGCCGTCTTCAGCTGCTTGCAGGTGAAACACACTTTAGCGTCTTTTTTTTTTTTTAGGATCTGTTGTTCAAATGCATTCATTCGTTTAACGTTTCGCTTTTGCTTTCTTCGCAGGGAGTCTTCATCTTTTTCTTCCATGTGATCTTCAACAAAGAGGTGAGGAAGAACATAAAGAACGTCCTCACTGGGAAAAAGAGCGTGCAAGACGAGTCCAGCACCACCCGAGGCTCTTTGCTCACGGTGAGTTTAGAGATTTATTCATAAAACATGTGATTGTTAGGTGAGTATTATTAATCAGTGACCTTGGTTCTTACTTTTTCATCCTTCGGTTTTCCCTACATCCTCAGCGCTCTCTGAACTGCAACAACACGTACACGGAGGACGGCCCGCTGTACCGCTCCGCCATCGGCGAGTCCAACGTCTCCCTGGACAGTACGCTCAGGTCAGCCAAGAGCCGCAGCAGCTACCTGGCTTATACACTCAGGTACAACACGTTCACTGACTGCACGGCCGCTGCTACTGCTGCATGACGAGTGTGTGCGCGTGTCAGCTCCTTTCTCTCTTTTAACGCACCTGTTGATGCATCAAATGTCTCACACTTACTCAAACGCCCAAACCCCTGCTTCTCAGCACGTTCTGCAGTTACACCTTCTCCTGTTCTCCTCGCTGCTTCGTCCAAAGCTAAAGTTTATTCACAGTATTGCACGTCTGGAGGGTGGTGCTGGACATTTTGTTTTCTTCTTCACATGCATGCTGCTTTGTCACGGCGCCTGAACTGTACAGAGACGGTGTGAATGACCACACTGAAATATGCATGGCTGGCTCGCATGAATCCGACATGCACATGGAGGAAACGACACAATACGGACACAGAAGTGCTCAGCATTGATGCATCAACGCACACGTTATTTATGGTGTTTTTTGATGATTATTGGGTGATGAAACTCATGCAACATGTAAAGGTTGGAGTAATTTAAATATTAGGGTTATATAATAATAATAATATAATTGACGTTGACGTTTTGTGAAGATTCTTTGTAACCCTGGATACAATTTTCCCAGTAGATCTTTTTTTTTTTTTTTTTTAAACAACCGTGCAACGGTTAAACAACCTGTTTTCTGACTCTGATGCTCAGTTTGAACATGAAGAAGTCATACTGACCATATACATGAATTTCCCTTCAGGGATAAATAAAGTATATTATTAATTGGATTGAATATCTTCATGTGATTGGCTTATTGGAGACATTGAAAGAGCTGTTAAAGAGGTTCATCTGTGTGTTTCTGTGCAACGTCTTTACATGAAAATATGATGAAAAGTCACAACACATCAAGCTATTGCAGGGTTTGTGTATAAAATTCTGTTAATAGTGTTTACAGATCAAATAAATCAACTAATTGGAGTCGGTATACAATATACTTGAAATTAATAACAAAACCCACTAAATGCTGAACGCAGATGTCAAATGTTTCCATTTGTGATAAAAAAAAAATGTTTTAAAAACTAGTCTCAACGCTTTTGGCGGCTGAGTTTGAAGGTTTACACCCCTTGTGCTCCAGAACTTTGATGAGGGAGCGGCTGGCGCTTTGATCTGAGTTTGTGGTTTCCACACTCGTCTGGGATTCAGCGCAGGAAGAGGCCAAACACAGAGATTAAAGTTTACTAAAACTACACAAGAGTTCAAAAGTTAAGTGGACAGCGGGGTCAGAGACGACAATCTGGGGAGGAGTGGTGGGAGAGTCTGTGTTCAGCAGGTTGATTCTGACTGCAGATGAATAAAATATACGTTTGAACCTTTAAATAGTTTGTATTTAAAACGATCCGTCTCTGAATCAAAGCCGAAGCGTGGATTCAGCGTGGAGTTGATTTATCAGCGGGTCGTGTTCCTCGTGCAGTCGTGTTTTCGGTGAATCCCAGATGTGTTTTCACTGCTGCAGAGCGACGTAACACGTCCTCAGTGTTTTTTTAAAGAGTCAAACCGCCTGTACGCCTCATAAAACTGTCATAATACAAGCCGACGCCGGGGTCAGTCAGAGCAAAGACACCGCGGGGAGAGGAGACCTGGCGTGCTGCCTGTACGAGAACGGTAAAACGAGGAGGACGAATGGAGGGAAAAGTGAAAGCAGGGAAGAGGGGAGATGAGATGGCACCTGTCGAGGGGGGGGAATGTAATGCAGACGTGCTTCATACCTGGTCCCTGCAGCTGTTGGCAGGGCTTCAGCTGCTTCCAGAAGCTTCTCTCAGATCAGCCGTCAGACTGCTCAGAGTCTCAGGTAGCAAGTTTACCCCTCAGGTAATTAGAAGGCAAATCCAACCTGGAAAACAAGGAAAACCTTTATACTCATGGCATTTAGCAATTAAAGAATCAGATAATGGAAATAAATGATCTCGCTTGGACTCAACTTCTAAACGTGTGGTTGCTCCAGATAAGAATTTCAATAAACACACCAAAGTTGATGAGGATTCAAGTTTATGTATGAGTAATGAACCTGACCCAACCACACCTAAACCGCATATTTTGTCAAAGCAAACAGACAGAAATGTTGTAATTAGAGACGCTGGGTTCTTCAGCCGTTGAACAGTAGCTCAAAAGGATGAGTGGAAGCTTGAATTAATGTCCACCAATGCTGTTCTTCATCTCCTGTAAACCTATAACATCTTTTTCTGGCTTTTCTTTCGCTGTCTGTGTATGTTTTTAGGGAAGAGTCTGGTCAGAAGCCCAGCGTGTCCTCAGGAACAGCTAAAGGACACACGGATCTGGACGGACCTCTGTTCCACAGGAACAGCAACAAAGGAGATGGTGAGCTACGTCCATCCACAGATAGTCTCCCTACTCATAAATGAGATTCGATTCAATTTTATTCATATAGCGTCTATTACAACACAAGTTGTCTCTAGGCGCTTTCCAGAGACCCAGAACATGACCCCCGAGCAATTATTACATAAACAACGGCAGGTAAAAACTCGTGGGAGAAAAACCTTAAGCCAAACAGTGGCAAGGAAAAAAACTTCCCTTTAAGAGGATGAACCCTTAACCAGGACCTGGATGATAAGGGGGGACCCTCCTGCTGAGGAACAGCAGGGTAGAGCAGAAAAAGGGAGATCAGAGAGAGAGAATGAAGAACAGAGAGGAGAGACACAGACACACCGTCAAAGGTATAGTTAAGAAAGTATAATTATCCATCAGCAGCAGAACTAAGACTTCCATGTTTATATGACTGATACCTGGTTAGTTGGTGATCTACAGAGACGACTATACAAACAGGTGTAGACAGCAGACACTGGGATGGTCAGAGGGTGGGACTGCAGGTCAGGATGTCAGCAGGTATCCAACAGAGACGTCTATACAGACAGGTGGAGGTAAACACTAGGACCAACACTGTTGTTGCCCCCCTGCAGCAGGTCTACAGCAGCAGATCTAGGATGAAGCTGTGTTGAAGACCAGCTGCTCTGGTCGGGTCCTGCAGCTGCAGCTCTGACTACTGGTCATAAAACATTAACGTTTACACTATTTATATGCTTTACTAAACAGAATCATTTCAAGTTTGGTTTTAAAGGTGGAGGTGGCGTCAGCCTCCTGAACCCAAACTGGAAGTTGGTTCCATAGTGATGGTTCCTGATAACAGAAGACCCGTCCTCCAAATCTACATTTGGATCTTCTAAGAACTACGAGTAAACCTGCACTCAGAGAACGGAGAGTTCTGTTAGGAACATTTGGATCTATCAGGTCTTGAAAATATCGTGGTGCTAGGCCATTTTGGACTTTATACTCTAGTAATAACATTTTTAATTGGATTCTGAGTGTTACGAGAAGCCTATGGAGGGAGGTTAACAGTGGAGACATGTTCTCTCTTGTTGAGATGCAGACTTTCATGACAAAGTGGTTCCTGAATTCAAATTTGCGTCCAAAGGATAGTTTGTGTAATTCACATGTCCACCATGCGATGGCAGCAGAGATCCGCGATGCGGTTTAGTGCCACTGTCTCATGTTTGAAACGAAAAAGAAAGATCACGATTCCCATTTTTACTGTTTTTTTGATTGTTTTAAGCTGCTAGTTGATCATTATAAATGAAACGCTTCCTAAACTCAGATTTCTGACTCTGAAATTCAAAGAAAAATCAGGGACTCAAGTTCAGAATCCGATTTTCCGTTTAACCAAGTTCGGGTCTATGAAATGTCCACACCTATTTCAGCTCTCCTTGGAATATGCCAAGTTGTTTCCAGAAAACCAAGAGATACAACCTCTCCAGTGTGTCTGAGGTGTGCCTCAGGGCGTCCTCCTGGTTGGACATGTCCAAACACCTCCTCAGGGAGACATCCTAAGCAGATGCTCCACCTCAGCTGTCTTCTCCCACTAAAGTTGTATTAATTTATTCACATTATTTCAGACAAACACACAGTGCTGGTCATTTTCATCGGTGCACGTGACATTTGGAAAGGTTCATTTTCCGACTTTACATATGAGGTCAACTCGAATTGTGACATGATCCCAGTTCCGACCTCCAACTTCTGGGTTAAGGGAAATGCGCCGTGAAGCGCTGCCATTAACTTCAGGTCAGACGATCTCCTCGTCCTCCGGCTCATCTAATCTTTTTTTACTTCTCCAAATCTGAAACTATTGTCCGTACGTACCAACACAAACCAAAACGGTACCGTTGGCCTCATGGAACATAACCAGTTCGTGAGTGGATGACGGTGCCTCGTCATTCACATGTAGTCCTGTGTTTTATTCATGGAGGTTTATCAGTTCGTGACATCCTCCTTTCTTCCGTTTCCCGGTCAGATTCTGACTCAGACAGTGAGCTGTCGGTAGATGAGCACAGCTCCTCCTACGCCTCGTCCCACTCTTCCGACAGCGAAGACGATGACATCGACATCAAGCATAAATGGAACAACGAGCGGCCTCTTCACAGCACCCCAAAAGGTGCATCTTCTGACACTTTTTAAAAAAAAGATGTTTTTTCTTTTTTTTTTTTTTTTTTTTTTTTACTTTAACAGTCCATATTTCTCTTTCTTCTCTTTCTAGGAGACCCAGTATCTAATCACGTGAAGCCCTACTGGCCCACAGAGGCCACCACGGCCAGTGACAGCGAGGACCCCGGCAGGCCGGAGAGGCTGAGGGTGGAGACCAAGGTGAACGTGGAGCTGCACCCAGAAAACAAACTTAACCACATCGGTGAACGAGAGAGGGAAGCTCTGCTGGAAAGAGACAAACAGATGCCCAGCAACGCGAAAGACACGGCGCCGGCCAGTCAAAGCAACAGCAACCACCAACCGGAGCAGAGGAAAGGTGAGTGAGGAGACTCCTGACGGAGATGAAAGTTTGAATCATTGTCATCTGATGCAGCATAACTGGAATCACTCGTCCTGTTCAGGGATCTTAAAAAACAAGATCAGCTACCCTCCTCCACTCACCGACAAGAACATGAAGAACCGTCTGAGGGAGAAGCTGAGCGACTACAACTCCCCCACCATCACCTCCCCTCCACCCAACAACACCACCTCCCCTCCGCCTGTCTCCTCCGTCAACATCATGAACCCTTCGTCCAGGGCGCCGTCACAGGCCTCCAATGATGGCAACCACGACAGCAGCACTCTCGTTAAGCCTCCAATCGCTCCGAAACCTCAGATTCCTGTGGGAGCGCCATCAGCCGGCATCTACCGGGAGACCAACGGGGGAGTGGCCATGCACTTAAAGTCAGGGACGGTCAACGGAGGCAACGAGTCCGACTCAGAGTAAGCAGACGACGTTGACATCAGAGTCAAGAGTACACAGAACAAACTAACACTGAACATTGCGGTCCCCACATAAAACTAACATAACTTGGTTTGAACTCTGTTAATCTTCTATCTTCATCAGGTCTCCAGACTCAACAACTAAACTTTACAATTAGACGTACTTCAAAATATCCCTTTATGTTGAGGGGGTGGCTCCTGAGAAAGCCCAGCCAGGTAGAGAAAGGAGAGGCCCAGATATATCGTCAGTGGTACACAAGACAAGAAAAATAAGTAGTTATTATCTGTTAACTAGAGAACCAAGAGTTCCATGTACATATGCCTGAGCTCTAATAGGAACACATGGCACTATCAGGTCTTGTAGATAACGCAGGCTTTGCACGTTTAAGACTTTATATGCAAGTACAGAATTTTGAATTAGATTCTGAGTTTTACGGGGAGCCAGTGAAGGGAGGATAATACAGGAGAGACGTGGCCTCCCTCGTTGATTCCTGTCAGCGCTCGCGATGCTGCATTTTGGATCAGCTGGAGGATATTCAGAAAATGATTTGGACATCCTGCTAATAATACATTACAGTAATCTAGTCTAGAAAATAAAAATGCATTAATTGTTTTTTCAGCATCCCTCTGGGAGAGGATACTTCTAATCTTGGCAATATTACAGAGATGAAAAAACAATGTCTAGCAAACCTGATTAATATGTTGATTAAATTACAAATAATGGCTTATAGATTTTTTACAGTTGTACTGGAGACCAGCGCGAAATCTGCTAACCTGTGTTTAGGAACCAAAACAATACCCTCTGTTTTTTTCTTAATTTAAAAGCAACATTTGTGGACATCCAGCCTTTAATGTCATTAAGGTTTGTTACACCAGGCTTCATAGACAAATACAGCTGCGATTCATCAGAATAGCAATAAAAAAGGCCATGGTTGTGGATAATATTTCACAAGGGTTGCATGTATAAATTAAACAGGAGAGGCCCTAACACTGAACCCTGAGGGACACCATCAGATAATGATGTTGAATCTGTGTGTGTGTGTGTGTGTGTGTCTGTGTGTGTGTGTGTGTGTGTGTGTGTGTGTGTGTGTGGGTATTCTAGAGTTATGACCAGAAGTCAGCATGTAGGAGTAATGGTTTCACATATTTCTCAGTCCTTATAATTATTTAATATTTACCCACAGCATTTGTTTATTTAATGTTGTATTTTCTTATGTAATAAAAATAAAATGCAGTGCAAAAAACAAAAAAACTTCAATGTCAAACGATCCCTTTTACTAAAGCATGAAAAAACACGCCCATCTTCCTTAAATGTTGCATGAAAACTCCCTGCATCCATTTTCACCTTGCATGTTCTCGTTTTCCCTTCTTTCTCCCTGCACATATCTTCCCTGCATCCCCACCTCCCCTGTTCTCTCCCTACCTCCCCTCCCTCCTTTAACAGTGGCAGTAACGAGACTTCCATCTGACCTGTTAGGAAAACCCAGACCAGCCTGCCCTTGTGAGAGGAGGAGCCTGCTGGGGAACAGAGGAAAGGAAAGAACGGAGATCCGAGAGGGAAGGAGTGAAATGAAACAAAGACGGACGGATGCTGAGCAGGAGATCTGCCCGTCCATTCCTCCTCATGTTTCTTCTCTCCGGTGAGCAGTATTAATGGCAGACTTCAGGACTGCTTGGGACCAGAAAGAAAGCACGGATAAAGGAAAGATGTGAGCGACAATAAAGGGAAAGCTCTGCGGGATTGTACCAAGAAATGACTCTGTGGAGACGTGTGTGCCAAAACAATTCAAGAAATTACGGAGGAAAAGTCAGATGATGAAGTACCAAGAATGCTCTGCAGACCTACAATGGTGCTCCTCTTGGAGGTCATGAGGAGCTTGTAGATGTTCATTACGTTGCCTTTCAGATAGCATCTCTCTCACGGGAAGGGCTGGCGTATTATCACAGGCCGGTTCAGCCCGGTTTGGTCTGAAAGAAGTTCATGGACTACAGTTTGAAGACTTCTGACTCTGGATGATGCTGTCAAACACAAAGTGCTCTTTTTTTTTTCAACGCAAATGTTTCTACAGCCTCTCAGTGCAGTGTCAGTAGAGTGTAATTACTGTGTAGATATTTTTTAAGGTGAAGAACAAAGGACAAGTTGTTAAACTGAGAACGGTCATGAAAATCACTGCATATGCTGGTTTAATACTGAACAAAAGTCTGCGTGCCTTTATCCTGGACTGAGGCCTTAAACGCTCTCCCAGCCTTCAGCAACGTTCACACTCGTGTACAAAGACAACAGTTGTGCCTACACAAATAATAATAATGAGGAAAGAAGAGGAATTCCCTTTCACTTGTAAAAGTCAGTGTCACTTGGAGCACTATGAGCCTGAAGCCTTCGTTTCCAGTGTCCGTCCAGCCTGCCTGTCGGACCTGGGAACCAAACACTCTCCTGGTAACCAAAGTCATGACAAACCATAATAAGCAGGCGAGGGTTGGAGTCAGGTCATTTCAAGTCCATTTTATTGCATAAATTGCTGAAAAATTCGTTGTTTTTTTGTCTTCTTTTTTTATCATAAAAGTGAATCACTATGTTATGTCTTAGGATTTAATCATTGTTTCAAGTTGGTTTTTCTTTTTCTGCAAGTCACAAGTCCAAATGACACCAACTCGAATGTATTTCGCAGCTATGTTAAGGCAACTTACAATGTACAGTAGGCTACTTTTATCAATAAATGCCTTTGTACCTCATACATTGCACATCTGCAGTTTTTCGCCCTTATATAATTGATGCTGTTAAATATCCTTGTTTTTGTATGATCTGAGACACTGGAAATGTTTTGTAACATAATGTATATTTATTTTTTATGGTTTTAAGACACTGGAAAGAGAGAAAATAATTGTGATTGTAAAATTAAAAATGACATTATGGAAATTTTTAATCTTCTGGTGCCTTTGCATGTTCTGTGGGGGAGGGAAACGTGGTTTGATGAAAGACGAATAAGAATTGAGAAAAAAGAAGTACCAACTTTTCAGGAAAAAATGACCGATAGGAAATATACTACTCTTGGTGATGTATGACTTGGATGCAGCTGCTCGGCCATGGAAACACATTCCGTGAAGGTCACTGTTCTTGAACTAATCTGAAGGCCACATGAAGTTTGGAGGTCTGTAGCGACTGACTCTGCAGAAAGTTGGCGACCTCTTGGCACCTCAGCATCCGCTGACCCCGCTCCGTCAGTTTACGTGGCCTACCACTTCGTGGCTGAGTTGCTGCGATTCCCAAACACTTGTTCTTTTAATTCCGCTGACAGTTGACAGTGGAATATTTAGGAGTGAGGAAATTCCAGGACTGGACTTGTTGCACAGGTGACATCCTATCACAGTTCACCGAGCTCCTAAGAGCGACCCATTCTTTCACAAATAGTTGTAAAAACACTTTGCTCGTCTAGGTAATGGATTTTATACTCCTGTGGCTGTGGAAGTGATTGGAACACCTGATTCCCATTATTTGGATGGCAGAGCAAATACTTTTGGCAATACAGTGTATGTAACTTCAACAATTTTGCAATTGTGACAGTACAGAAAGCAAAGCAGTTTGAATTTATTACGCTCCACCCGGTATCATCTGAAACCTGTGAATAACCCTAAATTGCAACTCCCTTGCTTTGTTGGTACCACCCATTCCCTCTTTAATTTTAGGTGTTCACTGTCATCTAAATGGGTCTCTTGGATCAGAGCTACCGTATCTGCACATTCTCTTTTAGTAAATGTAATATTTTCTTACTTTTAATAGGGTCCTGAATACCAAGGTAATTCCAAGTACACAGTTTAACTGTTGTTATCAGACATAATCCCAAGTATATGCGTGCAATCTGTCTAGATCCCCCGGTGTTATATACAGATTCAATATATAAAACCTTCGGACAAAATGACAAATATGAGAAGAAAAGAAAAACAGTGTGGACAGAAGCGACCCTCCCCATAACCTCAATGCGCCTCCCAAAAACGGAGCGCCTGAAACACCTTACCTGTGCATCCTAACTGCACTAAACCAGTGCTCCAAATCTAACAATATATAGTAAATAGCAACAAATGTCAAGAAAAATACGTTAACAAAAGTTGACCGTATGTATCCAAAGCGGAACCGTGTTACTTTTAACTCCTGCCACACCCAAACAGGTAAGGATGGTGGTGCCGATCCCTGAAAATTACTAAAAAATAAAATAAAACGGTGACGTGTTTGATGCGTTACAGTTTTTCGGGTCCCATATCTTAACCTGGAAGAGTCAACTGTATTAAATTCTGCCAGGGGGTAAGTAAATATTTGTGGACATGCAGAGTGAAAGGTTAGATGCAAGAATCGAGTTTCACAAGGCTTTTAGATGGTTAGTTGTGACGGTAAGTGAGACCAGTCCTCCCCCAGGTGACAAAGGTAAAGTCGGCATTCAGAGCAGTGGTGACCTAACGAAATATGACGGGTGGTGGGATTTGTTTTCCTAATATTGAACCCCTTGTGTTGTGAGTGCACAATATTCATACTCCATCTTTCCGTGTTACCATTCAATGAAATAAACACAGCTTACCTGTAGTTACTTGCTTAAGACAATTTTCTTTTTTAAGTGGTTCATACGATAACTTTGGATCAAAACCATGTTTTTAACATAAGATAATAAGGAAGCAGTGGAAACTGCTGTCAAAGCTCTATGAAACTGATCCTGTGCGCTCTTCTTTATCTCTTGTCTCATCACGTTCAGGTAATTTAAATTATTTAGATAAGGAGAGCAGCAGTTGGCAGCGCCGCAGACTGGTGAAATACTGGTAAAATAGTGCCATCTCCTGGCAGACAAGGGAGTCACAGTCACGTCTAACCAGTCCTCTTCCTTTTCAGTTTTTGAAAGGATCAAAAGATGTTAGTGTTTTCTTAAAGACATATAATTTTCAATATAACTGGTAGCAAGTCGATATAGATATAAGTTATGATATAACCTGATTCAATAGGTTATATAGATATATATGTCTGAAGATAAAGAAAGTACAACACATTTCAGTTCTACGTATAAAATAAACAATAGTTTGGTCCTCACCATGTTTTTAAAATAAGATAAATAGCTCATGACGTTAGACTGTCAACAATTTATGATATATTACATCCCATGTTATTTACTGGGTTAAAAGAATCCACAATGCAGAACTAATGTGTAAGAAACTAAGTATACCCCCATGATGCAGCAGTTTTTAGATCCTCCTTCGGCACCAAGAACTTAAAGTAAATATTTTCTACTTGCTTCACTTCTAGATGGTCTCGCATTGACTCAACTGCAGCGTATCCAGATCCAAAATGAGCCCGAATAATCCCCTCTCCAGCTGATATAAGGTGTCCATGCTGATATGCTGTACTTGGTTTTTGACCAGTGTGGTAGTGTCATCATGCTGCTGTTTGGTATCATGGTGTTCGCCACACTGAGCATGGAGCAGAGAAAGCAGAGGGTTTGGGATCCTCATGACTGCAGCCAACCTCCCTGGATGTGGAGGCCAAAGGAAAACTCATAACAGACCAAAGAGACGGACAATTTTAATGATAACCTAAGAGCCCAGAACAAACTTCTGAAGAGATTCAAGCTCTCCAAGGTCAAAGCACATCAGTGAAAGAATGTACCATCTGTCACTGTTTGAGCAGAAGTAGGTGAACGAGGAGGACTCCGCTTTTGAAAGCAAGTCATGAAACTGGAGCTTTTTGGCAAGTCACGGTAGCTCTTTGTTCATAAAAACAAAAACGAAGCATCTGATGGAGAGAAGACTGTAGCCACTGTGTAGCATGGAAGAGGCTCAGTTATGTTCTGGAGCTGCATTGCTGCGTCTGGTTCAGGGTGCCTTGAACATGTGCAGGATGCAATGAAATCTCAAAGCTGTCAAGGAATTCTGGAACCAAATGTGCTCTCAGTGTCAGAAAACTTGGTCTCGGTCACCGGTCAGAAGCCCTCCAACAGGATAACGACTCAAAACACAGCTAAATGCAGCCGAGACTGAAGACAAAACACTGGATTCTTCTGAAGTCTCCTTCTCTGAGCCTTGTTTTAAATCCCGTTGAACATCCATGAAAAGATCTAGTGACTGCTTGAAAACGGTGTCAAAGGTTAACGGTCATTTTCCTGAGGTTGTGCGCTTAATACTTAAACGTTCAACGCTTAGATCATTTCCTAATGAAGGAGGTCCCGGTTTTTGCACATAACTGTAGTAACACAAACAGCTCCAAAGCTGACAGAAGCTGTCCAGGCAGCTTCTCCTACAGATGAAACAGATCTAGATAGTTTATAATGTTAGGAAGGAAACACAGCACCCCCCTTTGAAAGCATGTCTTATTATCTATCTGTTGAACCGAGAGCCAAGGAAAATCTGTTTGCCTGCCGTCTTATCTAAACGCGCTTTGCATCAGCAGCCCCGTCATCCGCCCTCCCAACTGTTCTATAATTGACTATAGACGCCCTGCCAGTTGCATAAGACATGCACGGTTGTGCAACCCTCCAGAAAATGCTGGTTTGGGATTAAGAGGGTTTATTAGAGTCTTTCTAAACAAGCACAGAGATCTGGGAAATCTCGACAGCAGTGGTTTATCTGAAGAGGAGCACAGGGCATACAATCCAGTGTGTATTTGTGTGTGTGTTTATGTGTGTGTGTGTGTGAGACGGACTGAGGGGAATCCCGTCTAATAGCATTAGTCCCCTTGTTTGTCGCACAATCTGAGATGACTAACAGAGCGTGGAGTATTTACAGATCACGTTTCACAATGCTGTTTTTTTGGTGATATGACAGCTGCTGCTGATCAAAGCGTCGACACGGAAAAGAAGACAGAGAGATTTTAGTCATGTTCAAACTAGGGAGCTTTAGTGAGCGGTTTACACGCTTCACTCAGACTTTTGGTTCACTGATTCTGAAATAATCTAAACGTGTCCATGTTTCTACCAAAGAAAAATCCTCGAGCAGCATCATAGCTGAGCACCAAAACAGACTGTTTGATGTAAACGCATGTGAACGACTGCTTCTGCTCATAAGCAAACGGCACTGAGACTAACATCTGGAAACAACGTGCACATTCAATTTCACTTTAAACTGTAATTCTTTTTATTCCGTGCAATTTTAGACTGGAAAAAGGGAAAGAAACAGCAGTAAAATGTTTGTTCAACCTTAGAGTTGCCTAAGGTTCATTTAATGAAGTTTTAGTAGGGCTTAGAGTTCACAAGGAGCAAAGGTAGTGGGGGAAAAAAATTGATTTCTTATGGTATTCAGTGGGAAGAATAGAAGAATGTCAGCTCCACAGTGGACCATCATTTGGGAATGTTTTTTTTTACAGCAGAGGCCTTTCCTGGTACAACCCATTTATCTGGGCTTAGAAAGGGAACAATGAGAACACTGGCTTACGATGCCTTAGTGGCTGGGTTTACTCAAAAGAGGAGCTGTGTTTGGTCCAATGTCCTACTGAAGACACTTGAGCATGTTAGGGAGATGCGGACCAGCCTGCTGACCATCCCGCTGTACTGAATGGCAGCCCTACTACCTCTCCAACTACCAAGCAGGGGGCACCAGGAGCCACTAGGGGGCTTCAAAGCTACAAGGTCAACTAAAATATACATTATTTGTTGAGATTCAAATGACCTGTCCTCATTGAGGACCACCGGAATAAGAACATTTAAGTACACACCTGAAAAGCACATATAGGCTGTGTGTGTTGTGATTTAAAAATGTTTTCAAAGCATATTTATTTTAGTTTATAAATTACAAATTTTGCTTGTGACAATTTCTCTTCAAAATTTGGGTGATTATAAAACCAAAATTATTTTTTCAATTTTCAGCATTTTTAATGTCAGAATCTGAATTGTTTTTTTAATTGGCTTGTATATAAAGTTCGAGTTTTTCTCACAAATGTACGACTTCATAAAGTCTTATCTTATCAAAACAGTAATTTTGAGTTTCTCATTGAAATTTGAAGAGAAGGGTTAAATGAAAAAAAAAAAGCCTACAGAAATAGACCCAGTGAGATTGTCATTGCTGCAGTAATAATAATCATTACACGTTTTGAAGGCTGACCAACAGTGACGTTTAATGACATTGTAACAAGGCCTTTGTTCATCCATCTGATTTATTATTTATCACTTTGATCGGCCGGTGGGCGGTGGCATGAAGAGGGGGCTGAACCGCGCGCTCTCATATCCTGTCTGAGGCGTCATTAAGCGGCGGCCCCTTTAAGAAAGCTGAACGCGATCACTGACGAAATTTCCTCGGCCTCGCTCTCCGTCTCAGAGACGGAGGAAGCCTGCTGTCTGCGAGCTGCGGGCCAACGGCGCTGGTCAGCTGTCTCCAGGGAGGAGGGCACACGCAACTGGTTCTCCTTTTTTTCCCCCTCTCTCTCTCTCTTCCTTTTTAATGGTCGGTGTCCGCCTGTCTGCCCCCCTCACACGACAAGGACAACCCTCGACATTTACTCGGCGAGCCCATGTTGCTGTGATGAACGGACCGGGGGAGCCGTTTTCGCTGTGAGACTGGCGCTAATTTGGACATCCTGAGCAGCAGGTGTACCGAAGGATAAAGCAGACTAAAGGAAAATCTCGGTGTTCATGAAACTTTGCTACGATTTACGTGCTGGGTAAGAACCTGTTTTGTTTCACCTCTGTACCGCGCCGACGGTGTCTACTGTCTTTTTAAGGGGGTATTGTTTTATGTCACCCATCCACCTGCCGTGATGTTGCCTCTTCGTAGGGTCCAGTTCGAAATGCGTATTATTTCGTTGTAATTGTCTATCTCCGTGTATGGTACTGACATACATCGAAGCATTCCAGGGCTTTTTCTTTTTTTATTTTCTTTTTTTTAGTAGTTGAACTCGAGGCCTCACTTCAAACGTAAGCGGTTAATGAAGTTGCTGCCTTTTGTAGATAAGTGTTTAACGGTCACAACTGTCTCTTTAGTTTGCGCCTTCTAACGGTTCTCAGGGGGAGTCGGTGAACGGTTACGGTTCTCCCGGGCACGTTTCCAGGGGCCCGACAAGTACCGTGAACCCCGGTTTTTAGAGCCTGTATTTGTAGTTAACTGTTGCTCTTAATTGTTAATTAGACCGGCAAAGGACTTCAGAGAAGAACGCCGGACACCCAGTTATTGTAAACAGCACAACGACAACTGCAGTGACTCAAAAAGAAAATAGGAAAAGGAATTAGAATCACTACACAGACTCAAAAGAGCACTCCATAACAACGAGGATCTGTGCAAAGGGACGGGGAAACAAAATGAGATGCAAATCACGAGCACAAAAACACACGGATGGAAATTACATCGTACATATACAAAACTAATGCAAAATCTAAAAGTGAGCACAAATGCACGACAGCAGCAAAAAGACAGGAAACGGGCACGCTGGTTGGTTACTTCCTGCCACTTTCTGTTTAGATATTTTGCTTTTTTATAAGTCTTTTACTAGGGGCCTAAATATGTTCCAAGTCGGTCCATGAGTGTCCCAGATTCTGAAAGCCCAGTATTTAGAAAATGTGGGGGGGGAGAAAACGTTTTTTTTTTTTTTTTTACACTTTTAATCTGTTCGTATATTGCATTTATAACCACTGAGTCTTATTTGTAACAGATAAAAAATCATGTCCTGCTCTATAGAAATGAATTGGTAGAATAAAAACATGGTCTAAAGTATCATCATCATTAATGCATATCAAAGATTTAAATATCTACCATAAAATGGATGCTTAAACTAAATAAATGCGTAAATTAAATTAAATATCCATCTATCTATATATTATTTCTGCCTCGTTCACCTTACAGAATAAAAAAAATTAATTGGGTTTTGATTTGAGTCACTGTGTGTCTAATTTTACAAGCCAGGGGGCAGATGTACCAAAGATGTATTGATTGATTGTTTATATGCTCTCTTATATAATGACATGATGAAATAAGAGTTGCGTGCATGGCTGATAGTGAAAACAAGGACAGCGGTGGAGGCTGACGTTGTTGTTGTTGTTGTTGTTGTTGTTGTTGTTATTATTATTAGTATTAGTATTATTATTAGTATTATTATTAGTATTACTATTTTATTATATATATATATATATATATATATATTTTTTTTTTTTTTTTTTTTTGCCAGACATTTGATACAGATAAGCTGTAACATGACAGGGAAACTGATGAATAACTCATCAGAATATCTTGGATATGTTGATAGCATTACCTGGTGTACAAAACAGGTCAATATATTCATTTTATTTAAATAATTTTCAATGTTTGACCTTTTTTTTTTCTTTTCTTTTCTTTTTTTTTTTTGCAATAGCACCTGACAGAGTAGATTTTTTTTTTCACTTTTATATTCAGCAGCTTAATGTCCTGAGCCAACAATCTGTCACAACTCCTTTCATTTTAATGTGGAAAAGTGAACTGAACAGAAGTTGGAACATTCTCGTCAATACCTGTTGATTAGATGTTTAAAGGTCATGATAATCTAACTCCTTGTTTCTCCCAGTGTCTTGTGAAACTCTGCACAAGTTGAGAATAGCTCCAGTCTGGCTCTACGCAGCCTCGTCTCTACAGAAACCAGGCACCATGATGGTGATGATAATGACAGGATATCCTTACATGGGTCTATGCAGCACTTTAAGAGCACCTTCTAGTGCAGGGGTGGGCAATCCTGGTCCTCGAGGGCCAGTGTCCTGCATGTTTTAGATGCTTCCCTGCTTCAGCACACCCTGATACAAGGGGCTATGTCATTAATAGACTTGTGCAGACCTCGATGCTGATAAGTATTAATTAGGATCAGGTGTGTCGAAGCAAGGAAAACATGTAAAAATACAAAAAAAAAAACACAACCTAAAAAAAATAGCTTTGCATCAGTCATCCTACCAGAAATGCCTTATTGTGGTGTGTTGATCAACAAGTGGTAATTATGAAATGTGACTGCCTAATGTCACAGAAAACACAAAAGATGGCCTACTTCTGATAGAACTCCAGCCGCATTGTACGCAGGATGTGGGAGTTTTAGTGGCTGCACCTCCAGCCTTCCTCTTTCATACACAGCTGATAGGCAGCAGTGATGTAGGATCCAGTTATAGAAGGAGAAACGACAATGTCCTGAGGCTGACTGATGTCGGTATCCTCTTTATGGATGTAAATAGCCAGGGGCTAAAGTGAAGGCATACACTTAAATGGCCACGAAAGGAAGATGACTGTGTGGTGTCATGCATTGTACATTAGAAGTCAAGCAAAAAGTCATGAAAGACTACAAAGCCGTAGAACAATATGGTGACTATAACAGCACTCCATAAAAAATGCAGTATTATGGTTAGTAAGAAGGATGTGTGTCTGAAAAAGCAGAAGCCAAAAGTGGCTTCAAGTTAGAACATGAGGCTGTTAAACTAGAACGACAGCCTTTCAGATGGTAAAATCCTGCTCGTTCTCTTAAAGCTGCTGTATGTAACAGTTGCATTTTCAAATATTTACGAAAAAACAAAAAAAGGGAATCACAACCAGTTTATGCCGAGCTCTTAGACTAGCCGGATAGGAAATGGGTGATTAGATGATGCTCACTAACTGCCCCTCGGTCATGTGTGAAACGGTGAACAACTCGATGATGTTCACCGACATGTCACTGAGCCATCACCAACTGCTGGCAGATATGTCAGCATGCCAAACATCTGGAGCCTTTGGTGGAATTCCAGACTGAGTCCAGTGAGAGAGCAAGAAATGGGCTGATGTCACTGATGCCACCAGTAGGAGATTGTAAACTTTCCCCAAAAGCACACTACCTTTTTCATTACAGGGGAAGTTAAACTCACTTCCTCTTTTCTTTAGTGCAAATAATCTGTTGCCGACATGTGCTTATCTGTCTCTTTACTCGTTTTCGTTTTCACTCTGAACAAATCATACCACAGAAGGCCTGGATTGTTTTTCTTCCTTCAGTCTGTTTTCAAATGAACTCTTATTTTGTGCTGGGTTACCTCATTTGGCGAGTTTTGATCTTGCACCAGGGGCTGACACATGGACTGCCTTGTGTAATGGCACCCCTGTTTGTTCTGTAGTGGTACGATTACATATTTTGCTTTTAATATGAATCAATTATTTTTCAAACTTGGTATTTTATTTTTGCTTTTGTTGTCGGCTCTGGATGAAGTCCTGACAAGCATGGTAGCCATGGTAACAGTGGTTTACCAACAAGCCAAACACTTCAACAGTGCCGGATGATCGGGGGGGGGGGGGACTAGTCTCTCCATTTAGAGCAACTGTGAATTGAATTGCTTTAATTACACTATAATACAAGCATTTCCAGATCAAACTGCTTTTCTTAATGATTTCTTTTGCTTGCTGTTTGCTTTTCTTCTATAATTGTCTCTTGATTTACATGACTGATTAGAAAGAATACAAGTAATACAATTTATTTGATGTAAATCAACCATCCTCTGCAATAAATGCAGTTAAAGGACATTAGAACATTAGACTTTCTCTGACCACCTAATTTCAAGGACTTACTGTGACAGGATCTCGTAGCGAGTGTGACCAACAGTAACCTCAAGCCACTATGGGTCATTTGCAGATTACTCAGAGAGGAAAGCATGCATGCTCACGTTGACATTAAGTACATCAGGCTTGTAGAGGGGAAGCACACACAACTCGAGCCTCACTAATGTTTATGGGAATAAACAAACACCGTCAGTAGTTTGCACGTGTTTGTTGTATTTGGCTTTGTGCACATGTTTGCATGTCTTTGAAACACTGTTGTTTTGTGTTGTGACTGTCAGACGCTCCCCAGCAAATGTGTGTAGAGTAACTAATGATTAGATGCATGTAAGGAGTCTTATTTATGTTTGTCAAATCCCAGGCGACTCGTGAGGGCTGTGCACATTTCCACAGTAAGATTCACAGTGATCAGACCTTGAGCTAGAGCCCACTCCTTCTCCTCCTGTCCTCTTTTTTTTCATCCTTCTTTTAACATTTTGTGGTTGAAAACTGGCTCTAGACCAGAAAATTAATCTTTTTAAAAGAAAATGGATGAATGGGAGGTAGCTCAAGGAACCCAACAGTGAAAGAAGGTGGTGAAAAGCATGGGAACATGTAATAGTTGACTTCAAACAAGACTAAAAACTACATTAATATTTTATAAAGTAGTTTTTTCCAGAATGTGTAGCTTCAATGGTTTTTCTGTTTTTCTTTTTTTGGGTGGGTGGGGGGTTTATGGCATTAAGCAGAGGTAGTTTGAGCAGATCAGTGACCTACAAAGCTGCTGCTTGGTGCATGGTCTAAGTGTAATTGTGGTTTTTGTGTGAACAGATTTCCTGGTGACAGGTGTCTCAACAAGTGAAGGAGAGTGTTTATTAACCTGTCACTCCCACTGTTTCCACTCAGCCCCGAGGGAGGAAATATAAACTCATGTGGAGCTGCTGTCAGGGCCATGTCTGCTCAGGTGCAAAGCATGCTGGTTTGGCGCGCTGTCTGAAGATTAAAGTGCAAAGTGGTTCATAAAGTGGTTTGTGCAAAACTGCTCTGTTGTGAGCTGAGGTTTGGGAAGCTATGTGGCTGTTGATTTATAAAAATACCAATTCTTATTATTGGAAAAACCCTAAAATCTGGGCTGATTAATGAGCTACAACAATCAATCAGTAGGCCTGCAATTGGCTACCATACTTTTTATGAAGAAAGAATATCTGCAAATAAAACTTGCAAAGTCAGACTTGGAAATTTGAACTGGCCATGAAATTGAACACTCTGGTTTATATCTTTCTTTGTCACATTATCTACGATCCCACCTAGTTCACTGAAGTTCTGCAACATGAAAAGTGCTGATCCAACACTGAGACAACTACACAAATAATCATCTGCTGCTATTTGAATTTTCTTGTCCATTTCCCCTGAAAGTAGCCAAAATTAGGGCTTAAAGTAACAGATCTCGTGTGTGTGTGTGTGTGTGTGGGTGTGTGTGGTGTGTGTGTATGTGTATATAGATATATATATAGATAGAGACAGAGATAGAGAGAGAGAGAGGAGAGAGATGGGAGATAGAGAGAGAGAAGGAGAGAGAGATAGAGAGAGAGAGAGAGAGAGAGATATATATATATATATATATATATATATATATATTATATATATGTGGTATATATATATTATATATATATAATATATTGTATATATATATATTATATATATATATATTATATATATATATATATATATTATATATATATATATATTATATATATATATATATATATATAATCTCAGAGCACAATTGCTCAGGTACTCCATAATGTAAAAGAATTGGATTGCTTTATCGAGATGGTTAAAGCAAACTAAATCTGGCATACTTTAGCTGTGGAAATTAAATGAATAACTACAGTCAGAACCTTCATTGCTGCGAACTGTTTGTCATAAGACTAAAAGGGTATGATTGTCCCATCTTCTTGTGTAGGCCAAAGGGTGGGAAAAATCCAAACATCCAACGATATGAATCCAAGCAGTTTTGAGAGAGAAATTAAATGTATTTAGAGCGAAATGGTCATTAAGGTTAGCTCTGTCTGTTGACAGTAGTTGGTGCAACAGTACTGTTGTACAGTGTGTTGACTTGTACAAGTCAACAGACTTATAAGAAGATACCCCCCCCCCCCCCCCCCCCCCCCCCCCCCCCCCCCCCCCCCCCTTTTTTTTTTTTTTTTTAAGACGGAGTTAAAACGACCTCAGTTTGCGTGTAGGGACCTTATCCTCTCCATCCCTTAAGTGAAATGACATTTTAGTCTTGTCAGAGTCTTAAAAAATCAATTTACTTTGCCGTACCTCCATTGCCTGAAGTGATAACATGCTTTTCCCCTCTTCTGCAGGTTGGCCAAGAACAAAATGTGCTTACCTTCTTTTAGACACAGCATTATTAAAGCAATGGTGTAAAGAACAATTCCTCCACAGCAATGACAGAGACTGATGAGATTGCATTACTTCAAATTATTGCTGCTGCACGTGGCTCTACAAGCTATTAAAAGTGAGGTATACCTGTGCATGGCTGTTTTGCCCTAAAGCACAGAATTTTCATCTGCGCATCCATCTATCCATTATCTTGACGGGTCATGGGGATCTACTGGAGCCTGTCTTTCTGTGGGTGGCCAGTCCATTGCAGGAGTGCACTGAAGTTTTCTTTCTTTATAACATGCCCCTTGTACGTAAAGGTGAATAGGAGATTTGCAGTGGACATGATGGCTAGACACATGTGTCCCGGCTCCGATCCCAGGTCTGTCGGCGGATGTGTGTCACAGCTGCGGCATGCATGTCTGTAATCGTGCCATAGTATTGGCTGAAACCGTGATGGGAGGCGACGAGCTGAGCTTGGTGAGGTTTAGTGGCAGCAGCTCTCACAGTGGTATCAGTAAATGAAAGATAAACTGTGAAATACAGTAAGCAGAGCAGTCTGTGCAGAGAGGTTGGTGCACCTAAAACCACTAAAGGCAAAGAAACGTTAATATAACAAATGACAGAAAAAGCTATTAGAAACAGTTTTTTATTTTGTTTTGTGTCAATTGCTCCTTTTTTTTTTTTTTTTTTTTCCCCATTATACAAAGTAATATTAAGAATGGAGTATTAACGTACCAATAAAATCCTAACAACGCCCATCCCGTGTTCATATTTATCCTGAAAAAAACATGCTGTTTGAATTCCCACAGAAACGGGACCCATTTGAACAGCTGGAGAAACATTTATTTTTGTGCCATGTCTGTTACTGACGAACACGTCGTGCTGGACTTGCAGTGAATAACTGCCTTTTGTCAGTCTATTTCTTCATTTATTTCTCTATTTATACATAAAATAAACAACTAATTTTCAGTTGTTAGGTTTTATAGAATCAGGCTGCAACACTTAAGGATGGTGAATTTAATTAATTATCTTTAGGTTTAATTGAACAAGATGGACCTCACATAAGTTTTGTGTGACACATAAGGAGAATTTTGTTTATGTTAAAAATTAATATAAATTACAATATAGTTCATTTTTCTAGAAATTGAGTGAATTAATTCATAATGACCTTGTGAAAAGGATAATTTCCTCTTACATTTTAAATTGTGTAGTCAAAAATGAATGGTAATTGTTAATGTGTAATTATTTTTCTCTTATTTCTAATTTCTTTGCAAATGTTTAATGTAAAATTAAAACATTGTTTTTTTTTTTCCATACAACTATTGCATAGCATTTTTATTGTTTGGTTTCACTTCAACGTGTCAGTTCAGTCTGAGTGAAGTGTTTCCGGTTTCGCGTTAGGAGCCTGAGGAGTCGAGTGTTTCACAGATGTGTGAAACACCTGCTGCTCCCAAGCTCCTTTCGTTTTCTTGGTTTTGTGGTTCGTGATTTGTAAGTTGCAGAGTGTCCTGTTGAAAATGAAAATAAAAGCAACAACAGTGTGAAGACTGATGACAGCAGTAATATTGACTCCTCCCTGGACACCAGTTTGCCACAGAGCAGCTTCAGAAGTTCTTGTCTTGTGTGTCGTGTATCGCAGGGTTGCCGTCCGCCATGTTAAGGTAAAACCCAGGTGCGCGGTGTTGACCATGCTCAAGCGCCTGGACAAGATCCGCTTCCGAGGCCCCAGGACGCGAGACGACTACCCAGATCTGGGCGAGTCGCCACCTGCCTCTGACAACGAATGTAGCGAAGACATGCAGCTGAAGCCCAGAGCATCTCTGCGAGATACGGAGGACATCCTGCGAGACCCCGTGAGTGATCACTATCACATGTTACCACAGCTACATCTTTGGTTTCTGTCATCTATCTTGCTCTAATTCTCCCCGTCTTTCTCCATTCCTCATCCTTGTCCAGTGTTGGGTCATGGTGTAAACACAGAGTTCATTATTTATTCATGAATAATTCCATCTGCGATGTCAAACCTCAGTAACATAGCATCAGTTCCTTCTAATAAAAAAAAAAAAACAGAGAGAGGGAAACGTGTATTGTCACATTGTGTTGCTTTTTTTTTTTTTTTTTTTTTTTTTTTTTTTTTTTTTTTATAAAGCTCACATCTTTGTTTAACCTGAGGAGGAAACTGACATGATGGATGGAAAAAAACCAGAGATGATTGTGGTAGGGATTTTTGATGGATATGACATTCATGTCAGTAGCAGACACCAGAGGAAATAACGAGAGTAGTTTTGAGATGAGATATTGGATGGTAGAAGAGAAATGAAAAACGAGGGAAGTGGAAAGATTAAAGGAGGAAAGTGATAAAGGAGGAAAGAAGACAGGAATTTGGCCTTAGAGGATTGCACTCTGAGGGATCGGCAGTGCAGGAATGTTGATACAAAGTGGGAGGAGGAAATGGTTCTTTCTGGTATTGTCGTCATCATGATATTTGATAGATAATCAAATAAATGATGCTGAATCAGTCACTTCCAATATGAAACCCAGAAGACTTCTGTTTCTCTTCAAATAGATAGTTGATGAAACTGGAGCTTCGCCGTGTTTTTGATCATATCTGTAGGTTTTCCTGTTGGCTTCTGAAAGCTTCTCAAGTCCTGATGTTAACTGACAGGAATCGGTGATCTATCTCCCGGCTCTGCTGGCACTTCAGTGCACATGTGCAACATGTGTCAGCGTTGGCATCTGTGTGTCTGAGCTGGTGTTTGTGTGTTTGTCTGTGTGAGAACTACCCCACTGGGAAGGCATCGCCCACATGACAGCACTGATGAGTCACGCTGAGAAGCACCAAAATAGACCGAGCTAGCTTTTATCCCTGCTGGGTCACAGACTCGCACTCGCACATGCACATTTATAAGGCATGTTTTGTCTCACTAGAAATGCCATCGAGTTATCATGTAAAGGATGCTCATGCATGGTGGAAACTTCTTTCCAACGGGGTGCTTTTCATGGTTTCCCTCTGGCTCGTTGGAGCCGGTGAGGTCTCCCCACCCTTCAGGATCAGGTCATGTGACTCAGGTCTGAGCCTCACCTTCATTACCTCATCTACTAGAAAGAGGACAGTTAGTGCCCTTGGGCTGCAGGATGCCTGCCCTGATGTTTTCTGACAAAACTGGCTTGCGTCATCCATATTAACTAGGCAGAATGTCATTGAGCAGATGGTGCTCAGTCAGTGCACAGACAGTAGTTTGGTGTCACCTGCTTTTTTTCATTCACTCTTTGTAGGTTATACAATTTGTCAGATTTGGGTCCTTGTGGTACAAAAATGTCCACCAACCGAGTGTTTTTTGGCATGATTTGACTCAGGTTCCACTTTATTTCATATTATATTTTTATTTTAGTTGTTTGAATATTTTGTGGCTTCGTTAGCCTAAGTATTTTGGCAGAAACTAGGGGCAGAGATGGGGGAAGATGCACCTCAAAGCCTCACAATCCAGGAATTGAACCTGGGCTGCCTGCAAGAGGACTGTAGCCTCTGTTTTCAAGAAAATTATTAGTAATTTATAATGAATAATTATCAAGCATATAATCCAGCACCTCGGGTCCTATCTTCTTGTTGCCTTGGGTTAGACCAGTTTCTGCAGGAAGTCTGAATGAGATTAGAGTAGGACAGAAAAGTACCAAGGCCGGGCTGTGTATGTCTGAAACATTTGTTCAATCCTTAGTTTTACTGACAAACTCTTCTCTTACCTGCCTTGTACCCCTATTGTATATTTTATGAATTACAGACATCAGATATTTTATTGCTGATATATCTTGCACTTTTATTATTTGTTTGTATTTGTGAAAAAATAAAAACAAAAAAGATTCTAGTTCTTGCACATGGTTTAATCCTGAAACCAATTTTATATTGCGTTTGTAATTGTGGCTTTGCATTTATATACACATTAACTAGACATGCCATCATTGTTTTATCACAAATTGCTCAAAGTACAAGATGCTAAATTAATGGAGCTATTGATAAGGGAAATGCATAGTTGTCAGATTGAAATTAAAGTTCACTAAAAATAGGAAAACTAGATTTCTTAATACTGGGTGCAAAATCTGTTTACAGACCTAGAACAAACATTATCAATCAGGCCTGACTGAGATGAAAACTTGGCCAATTCTGGTCCTCAGCTGAGAAATTGGCGAAGATTTTTTTTTAAATTTTTACTATATTCAAGTCCCATGTGTAGCAGAAGTTCTGGCTGTTTGGAAGAAGAGTTCTTAAAATAAAACTGACCATTGTGAAATTACAAAAAACAGTGTAGCTAATCTGTTCATACCTGTGTTTATTGTTTTATCTTTGTATGTATGTTTTTGCTTTGTGTCAATTTTCTGCTCTCTTCAATTGTTTTTTTTTTTTTTTAAATACTTTTGAAAGGGCTGACAGTCATTTTGAAAGAGCAGTTTTTGTCTGAATGTATTAACATTTCATTTACACATCCTCTAGGACCTCTTTGTCAGTGTTTGACTGACCAGACTGACCTACATGTAGTAGTTGTTGTTTTTAATCATCAGAAGTGAAGCACCCCCCCCCCCTTTTTTTTTTTCAAAACTTCAAATGTTGGCTAGTTTGACAAATAATCATCCAAACATGAAGATCTTCACAAGCATGAGCACATCAAGGTTTGAAATCTGTGTTTTCATTTTCTCGACTGTGTGAGATTCACAGCAAGCCTCTGGATTGAGTTGCAGGCTTGAAATGTGGAGAAACCACAGATGGAGAAGATGTCTGACATCCCTAGAGGTGTACTCCTGGGTAAATGAGCTGGTATTTGCGTCTCGTTTCGGCAGCAAGGCAACCGTGTGATTTATAGGAGAGTTTTCTTAAGTCAGTGAGAGAAAGGATGGAAAGAGATCAAGTTTCAGAGGAAATGTAAGGCAAGATAAGCTTAATGGGGTTGAGAGATGTTAGTAGGATCAGTTCATCTTGAGGGTAAAGTTGTTATCCACATGGAAAATTAGGATGGAGTTCATGAGATTCATGAAATAACCAGTATGAAATCAGTTTGTTTATACACAGGAACAAGCAGGTGATTGGCTGAGAGATGCGGTGTTTCACTTTCTGTGATCACTTTCATGTTGATGTACAACAATAAGAAAATGTACATCTGTGTTTTAATAACGCAAACCATCAAAAAACTTTCCTTTTTTTAAAATTTCTTTAGAGAAACCATTAAACGGAGCATATTTCATTCAGACCAAGTTGTCACATTGAGAGTTTAAGTACAAATATTTGTCCCCTCTGGTTGGGGAAAAACTACATGCTCAAATCTGCAGATCTATGGGAGGTTTCCTGATGGTGTCTTTTGATGGCTTATTCCATGTTTCCTGTTTTGAGTTCTTGTATCCTTGTCTGCAGGGACATGTAAGCATATACAGTACACTACTGACATAGTCAGACTATGAATTATGAATTTTAAATTGTAAATCACTTACTGGTGTATGGAGAAGTGGAAAATTTTAACATTACTGATATTGTGATAACCCCTGCCTTCTGCCTACTATGCGTCGGGATAGGCTCCGACTGACCCCCGTGACCCGGTAATGGATTAAGCGGGTACAGATGATGGATGGATGGATGGATATTGTTATGATTACATCTTTCGCAGCTGTAATTTCCTTTTAAATTCAGTGAAGTATTTTTGGGTTTGGTGGCTTTAAATGTATGTAGATACTAAAGGTTGGTGTTCTTCAAAATATGAGGAGGGTACTTTTTGGTGAATGTGGGGTTCATGGCTCCTTGGGTGAAGGTGTGACGGTGATTGAACTCTACTGTGATGGATATCTGTTCCAGTTGTTGAGATTTTTGTTTTGGATGGAAGTAATTCATCTTTCATCTTGGTTTTAGGCTTTTCTCTAGTATTAATGCATCATAGTTTCTTTTTAATAGAATCTAATATTCATCTCTCCTGCTTTACATTCATCAGTTATTTGTCTCTTGCCTTTCAGAGGCTTTGAAGTGTGGTCACTTTTGTGCAGTTATCTCTTGATATATCCAGAGTATGTCAGTCATGGAATAGATGAATAATTTTCATAGCAGGTCAGATTCCCCAAGCTCACATCGTCAGCCTCAGTCATGGGAGAGGAAGAGGGGGAAAGCAATAATTAACCCGATGATAATCGTCCAGGGTGACGTCGGGGCTTGACCTACTTCTGCTAACCAGGAGACTCTGGCTAAAGATTGCAGGCGTGGATCAAACACCATGCATGTGTGTTTATTCGTCGTCTGCGGATGCACATGTTAACAGGATAAAGAGAATAACAAAATCCAAGCCAAAAAGAAGTGCAACATCAGCACTTCATCATTTTTCTTTTGAAGTACTTCTTTATGCAGTGGTACTATACATCTTTAGGTCTCATCTCTCCTCCATCCTATTCTCATCTTGGCTTTTGTCTCCCAAAGCACATATTTTTTCAGGTCACTGTCAATTTTATGGTTTCTCTCTTCTCCTTCTTCAGCCTCTCCTTTGCAGGGAGCACGTCGGTTGGAGACATTGCAGTATGTCTCTGCAGGCACACAAACTATGCTGTTTGCCATTGAGAATAAGCTGCTGCTGCTGCGGCTGCAGCCCATTTGTGTGCGCGCGCCTGTTTGGCAGAAATTCTCTTAAAGGACCCTCCCTGTAATCGAGCGCTGATGCTCAACCTGCAGTGCTGATCATCCGCTGACACATTTGTCTTTCCTCTCGCTCGTTCCATTCGTCTCCCTGCATCAGCTTCACGCGCTGTCGCTCCTCGTTTCCTCTCTCCCACAGTCGTCGTCTCAGTCATTGTCATGAACTACGTCCACCTCGTTGCTCAGTGTTTGTCAGGTCTGAAAGCCGTTTGTGCTGCTTGAGTCATCAGTATTGCTCTGAAGAGAGGGATTCTCCCCTTTCTCGCATTCCTCCACTTCCCTCGTTCCAGCCGGATTAAAGGTGGCGGCGAAACATTGGTGTGTGTGTGATGCTGTGTGTGTGTGTGTGTGTGTGTGTGTGTGTGTGTGTGTGTGTGTGTGTGTGTGTGTGTGTGTGTGTGTGTGTGTGTGTGTGTGTGTGTGTGTGTGTGTGTGTGTGTGTGTGTGTGATCATATGGATTATTCGTGTGTTTTGTGTGAAGGAGTTTTAAAACCGGTTTCTCTTCATGAATCCTGGTTTGGGTGTGTGCACATGATCATTGTATGTACACCTTTTTTCATATGTGCTGTGTGCATTAATGAGTGTGTCTGTGTGTTTGCGTTAACAGGCTGGTTCGGGGTCTCCCGTTATGGCAGCTGCCATCCAGGACTTCCAGAGGTCGGAGTCGGAGCGGCTCAGTGAAATCAAGGGTCACTTGGAAATTGCCTTATTGGAGAAACATTTCCTACGTGAGTACTCAATATGAAGATCAACACCCCAGAAAACCTTTCTGGTTACAGTAGTCAAACCCCAGTCCTTGTAGTTTCTGGAAGCAATTCTGTTTATAAATGTTTTTTTTTTTTTTTTTTTAAGTAAATGTGTCTCCCTTTCATCTCAGTTGGAGGATTCCTACATCAGGAATCTTAGTCATTACAACAACCCCCCAAACTTGTATCTGTATCTTAGTGGTTGTGCGTTTTGACATCTTTCGTTCTTAGATATACCACAGAGTGTGTAGCAGGAAGCCAGCTCATTTTAAAGGGTCATTTAATTAAATTCATTTCAATTTTATTCATATAGCATCTGTTACAACTCAAGTTGTCTCCAGGTGCTTTCCAGAGACCCAGAACATGACCCCCAAGCAATTACTACGTGAATAACGGCAGTTATAAACTCCCCTAGAGGGAGAAAAACCTTAAGCTAAACAGTGGCAAAAAAAACCCCTCCCCTTTAAGAGGGAAGAAACCTTGAGCAGGACCTGGATGATAAGGGGGGACCCTCCTGCTGAAGACCAGCAGGGTAGAACAGGAAAAGGGAGATCAGAGAGAAAGGAATAAACAGAGAGAGGAGAGACACATACTTGTATATCTTGCCTTTTGTGCCTTTGACGGTGTGTCTAACTATCCATCAGCAGCAGAACTAAGACTTCCATGTTTATATGACTGATACCTGGTTAGTTGGTGATCTACAGAGACGACTATACAAGCAGGTGTAGACAGCAGAGACTGGGATGGTCAGAGGGTGGGACTGCAGGTCAGGATGCAGCTCCTGAGGTTCTGGTCTGCAAACATGTACAGAAGAGAAAAAGAGGGGGCAGACCAGCACCACAAACTACAAGAACAATGGAGCACAATTATACTTATGAGATACTTCTTGGATCATGTTGGGGTCCCCCTGCAGCGTAGGTCTACAGCAGCAGATCTAGGATGAAGCTGTGTTGAAGACCAGCTGCTCTAGTCGGGTCCTCCAGCTGCAGCTCTGACTACTGGTCATAAAACATTAACGTTTACACTATTTATATGCTTTACTAAACAGAATCATTTCAAGTTTGGTTTTAAAGGTGGAGGTGGCGTCAGCCTCCTGAACCCAAACTGGAAGTTGGTTCCATAGTGATGGTTCCTGATAACAGAAGACCCGTCCTCCAAATCTACATTTGGATCTTCTAAGAACTACGAGTAAACCTGCACTCTGAGAACGGAGAGTTCTGTTAGGAACATTTGGATTCTATCAGGTCTTCAAAATATCGTGGTGCTAGGCCATTTTGGACTTTATACTCTAGTAATAACATTTTTAATTGGATTCTGAGTTTTATGGGGAGCCAATGGAGGGAGGTTAACAGTGGAGACACGTGCTCTCTCTTGTTGATTTCTGTCAGCATTCGTGCTGCTGCATTTTGGATCAGCTGGAGGATATTCAGAGAATTACTTGGACATCCTGCTAATAATACATTACAGTAATCTAGTCTAGAAGATACAAACACATGAATGTTGTTTTAATGTGAAATCCTGATCGAAATTACACCAAGGTTTTGCACAGTTTTACTGGAGGCCATCGCAACACCGTCAAATCTCTTCCAAAGGTCTTTGGGACCAAAAAGAATAACCTCTGTTTTATTGGCATTTAGGAGCAAAAAATTAGTGGACATCCAGTTCTTGATGTCGTTTAGACACGTCTGAAGTTTGGCTAATAGTTCAGTTTCTTCTGGTTTCATAGACAAATTCAGCATAGCAATGAAAATGAATGCCATGGTTCTGGTGAATAATCCAGTCATCAGTAGACTTGTATAGACTGTGACGGCGAAATGATGCTAACCTATTTATATATTTATTTATTTCCCCGCAAAAGCTGCCACATTTTCTACCAACTACACTCTCCTTCTGCAATCATTTCTACTTTTTTTTTTTTTTTTTTTTTAATTAACTGTTTAATTACAGCATAGGTCTGGGTCACAGTGACCTGCAAGGCTGAACGACATATCTTCAGACTGATGTAGCCCCAAACAAAGTAACAAAGTTGTGTTATCTCAGTGTTTGAAACATATGTTTTGGTATATGAGGTAACTGCCAACTCGGACAGAAGCATTGATTTCATAATATTTCATCTTTTTTGATATGTGTTGAGTTAAAATGTCTTTGTACTTTTGGTTTTTATGTTGACACACAACCTCTTCAGCTTCATGTACAGACCATAACCCCGTATTAGACACAAGTACTTGGTCCTACTTCTGCTATTACTTATTTAATGGGATGCATATTTTAAAGGATTTTATCTGGTCTTATGAAGGAGGAAACAAAGGAGCACGGGATGCTAAATGAACTGGGATAATTGTTTCGTGTGATGTGGCTGAGACATCCTGTTTTGCTTTCTGAATATTAGTTACCATGAAATTACAGTGGAAGCATCCAGGAAGCAGGCAGCTGCTGAGCTGGTGTTAATCAGTTTTACCATGTTATACCAGAGAGGCAGAGAATTATGAAGCAGCAGTGCATCCACAATGGCCCCGAAAACATCTCTGGAATATTTAGTTCAAAAAGCAATAATGTTTAATGTGATGGTGTTTGTTACCTTTCATATAAGGGTTAGTAGTTTGGCTAAATGTCATTTAGGTTTCGGTATGCTGTTTTCACAAAGCTTTCTTTCATATGTCTTGATGTCAATCGTTAAAAGGGTTTGCTCAGTTTCCATAGATTTGTCAGATACCAGGTAATGTCTTTTTTTTGTTTTTGTTTTTTTGTTTTTTTTTAAAAACTAAGAACATAAAAGAGCTGGTGATGAACAGCCTCCTCCTTGCAGCAGCCGATCTGGGCCACTAATCATGAGGGTCCTGTTTCATTGTTGGGCCTGTCTGAATCGGCAAGAACGCTTGCAGAGCCGATCTGTACCCACACCTAGTTACCATCTCTAAGTTACAGTCAAACCTAAGCCAAAACATTCAACAGCTCACTCCTTGTGATAGTACCACACTGGAGTCCCCATCTGACCTCTTACACAGCTTTTAAAATGAATCACAGTAGCCTTTTTACAAGACAAGCTTTTTTTTTTTTTTTTTTTCCCCCCCCAAGAGATATCATGTCCATCTCAGGGCTAACAATGTATTAATAATGCGTCAATGCAAACTGTTGTTTTTTTTTTTTGTTTTGTTTTGTTTTGTTTTTGTTTTGTTTTTTTACACGCGATTTATGCAAGCATGTTTCAGGAGGTACTCAGCAGGTTGTCATAGAAACAGTCATTGGAAACCAAAGCTGTAAATATATTTATTAAAATCAAGCTTGCAAAAATAAAATGATTTATTAAAGAGTGGAAAACTAAGGTACTGGGATGCTCAGAATGCATTTAAATGACAGTACATGACAGCATCAAAGTATTAATATGGCTACTTCCTGGCTATAAAACCCCAAGGTTCAAGAAGCGTCATCAGGACTGGGCGACAAATCAGTGTTTAGGATTGATTTGAATTAATAGTGCCAATGTTTGTCTGCTCTAAAAATGACTTGTACTCCATGTCAACTAAAGGTGGCAGCATGAGTGACTTATTTTAGATGAGTGGGGGAGTGTGTGGCACATGTACCCAACACAGCTGCTTTCACGTCTTTAAAAGTAAAATAAAAGGGTTGAATGTTGCAGGTCACACTTGCAGAGGTAGCTGTCGCAGTGACTTGAACTCCTTCAAAAAGACTTTGGAGCCCTGTAATGGTTAGTTTTTTTTTTTTTTATTGCAGTTGAGTCAGTTTTACAACTTTGGTCCAAGCTTTTGTCTGTATGTTATTAAATTCCCCTTTATCCCTTCATGCATGGATCCAACAGTCCAAGCTCTCTGGTTCAGTAAAGGAGCACTTGAGATCAGCTTTGCATAAATGTCCTGTTGTAGCAGCCAGCCTATTTTTAGATTCAGTTTCTTGACTGAGTGCGTAACATTTGCATTCAGGACACCAGCTCACAGCAAAAGCAGTTCTGTGACGTTGCAGATGCCCTCCCCCAGGGAGTCAGAGAAATGGGATAGGCTAAAAAAATTGAATAATATGGGATCCCTGATGTAACATTGACATTGTTTACATTTTTTTCTCTTTTAAAAAAAACCAAACAAACTTAAAAGTGAGTTCTCGTGATTAAATTGGGGGGAAAACAACCCCCCCAACTATGCCTGAAAACATTTACTGTAATTATTGTTCCCATCTGTACTGGCTGTCCTGTACTGTCACTGTCCTGTACTGCAGCACGTTGATGGTCCTGTGGGGTGTAATGGATTGTGAACTGCCCCCTCCCTAGCAGAGACACACACACACACACACACACACACACACACACACACACACACACACACACACACACACGTCTGTGTGCATCTATTAGAGAATGAGACACGGGGGAGAGAGTGTGAAAGGGAATACCTCGGGCCATGTCCTCTCTCTCCCTCCACACCCCTGACTGAGCTAAAAGGCCTGGCTTCATTCTCACACTCGGGTTGCTAACTAGATGAGGTCTCCTTTCATAAACTTCCCTTGCGTCCATGTTTTATTTTTATGCATCTGCCCTCTCATCCATTAACAAACAAAATCACTCCTATCCAGCTGAGCTACCATTTAATGAATTTAATTTTCCTTTTTTCACACTTTTGAAACAGATGTTGCTGTAGAAGGAAGCCCCATGTGTAACCTGGGTGGAAACTGTTTAATTCTGCTTTTTAGTTGTCTCCCAGCCATCTCTTGTGCAATAGTTTTTGTACTTTGTGGTTGGATATGATGTTTTTTCCCTGAATGGCCATTCATCTGTTTGTCTAATTGGTTGTCTTTGTCCAGTGACTGTCTAAATATATGGTACCTATTTACATCTATTTTCAGTCTCTGTCCACTCGCTCTAGGAGATGGTCTTAGTTTTCTGATACAAGCTCCAATTTGTGTGTGTTTTTCTTTTCTTTTCTTTTTTTAAATAGTGTGATAGTGTGACTTTTGTAAGGCCTTAAACTTTCATTTCTAAAGAATAATACTGATACTCTCCTGCCAGTATTGCTTAAAGTGCTTTGTGTCTTCTATCCTTTCTTTCCTTTTTTGTTTCTCCAGTCATTCTTTATTGTATTATCCGTTTCTTTTGTGTTCGATTTCACCCTATTGCTGGCTGATGTAATCAGACTTCAGGGCACATCAAAGCATTCCTTGACGGTCATTTAGAACCTGATGGAGCTCAGGGTTTTCGGTCCTGTAGTCTTGAGTAATTCATAACTATTTTCCTTTCCCCTCTTGATTGCTTTTCGGTGCTTTTTGTGGTTGTCATCCAACAGTGAATAGTGAGTTATTTGGTTTATTTTGTTGCTTGCAGTTTAGCCCAATGCTTGAATGAATGCATACTTTCATGTTCTTGTATTTACAGTTTGTCATTGGGTTGAACTGATGGGATTTAGCAGCAGAGGACAATAGTTATTGTAGCAAGATATTATAGATTATTGTGTATAATGGATTTCCTCCAACATGGGTGATATAGGAAAAACAAGTTACTCAGAGAGCCTGCAGCAGACCCTTGTGATCCTGTATAGGATTAAGCAGGTATAGAAAATGCATGGATGGAAGTTTGGAATGGAAGCTAAAAAAAGTTTGATTATTTATTTATTTAAAAAATTTTTTTATTTTTTTTTAAATTTTTTTGTTAGGGACCAACATGGTTATATTGTTCAGGATTTGAGTTGGTTGATTTGGGGATGCCTGTGATTACAGTGATTCCTCCTCCTTGGGAGTTCTTAAACACCTCTCAGATGATTCCTTCTTGATTGTGTATGCACACACACGCACACACACACACACACTCTCTTTCTCTCTCTCTCTCTCTCTCTCTCTTTCTCTTTCTCTCGCTCTCTTTCTCTCTCTTTCTCTTTCTCTCGCTCTCTTTCTCTCGCTCTCTTTCTCTCGCTCTCTTTCTCTCTCTCTCTCTCTCTCTCTCTCTCTCTCTCTCTCTCTCTCTCTCTCTCTCTCTCTCTCAATGGAATTTCAACTTCCAATAATGCTCATCACTATTTAGATTCATTTGTACTAAATGGGATGGTTCAGAGCATTAAAGCCTGGTCTGTAAAATGTAAACAACAACATATGATGATTTAAGAGTTGATGGAGATGAATAACATCCAAACTCCGAGCAGTAGATGACTGCATCCCTACAGAGAAATGTGGTCTTTCCCATTGGCAGCCTGCACTTCATTAATTTTACGATAACTGCCATTCACATGACTGCACTGTCAACATCACATCTGCTCACAATAATAAGCTAGAACATTGCTTTGTTTAGCCTCAACATGCTTTACAAGATTACTGCCCACTGTACTCATGCTGCTACCAGATCGAAGGGCTGCAGCAGATCACATGCCTCACAGTTTGGATCATGCCACAAATCAGATCAGTCTTTTTGAAGTTGGAACACATTTGCTTCTCCTTCTTTTTCTCATTATAAGTAAAAACACTCAAGCAAGGGACAGCATTCAGTAGGTGGACGTGATATTGAATAAGCTGAGATCAAAATGGTGCCATTTGCCAAGGACAAAAGACAAATTAGGAGTGATGCTTTTTATAAGAATTCATTTTTAAAAAGGGGAAAAATAAAGAAATGCTTTACTTACCATTAAGTCTACTTATTAAACTTACTGATAAGATACCAGCTTAAAAAAAAAATCCTAATTTAATTGAGAGTTTAAGTACGTCGAAGTACGGTGAATCTGCGACTAGTTGGTGTAAGAGTTAGACTTTTTGTTTTTCACATGTAGACACATGTTGCTGGTAAAAGTAAATGTTAGTCTACCTCTGCCCATGCTGTGGTAGGTGTGGTAATGTGTTCCCTAATCCTGGTGACTTAAACCATGAAGGAGGCTTTGAAAATTCCCCCTGTTCATCATGCAAGAAGTCAATCCACCCGGCTGCACCAAACGTACTGTGAGCTGAGTTTCAACACATTTGAATGACCACCATTGCCCTAAACTGGCAGCTTCCTGAAGAGTTCCTGACCTTTTCCACATTCTTTTTTTTTTTTTTTTTTTTTTTTTTAAGGCTACTGGAGCCCACATTGTTTATAAAAGCAAAAAAATTGTGACTTTGTTCAGTGTTATGCAAATAAGTCTCCCAGTTTTCAAGCCATTTAATTATTCTGTCTTTACATTTCAAAGCATCTTTGAAAACAAGGTTTTATAAATCTGTAATAAAAACTGACTTTACAAAGGTTGAAGCAAATGCTTTTTCTATTTAGGCAAAAGGTTTGAGTTAATAGAAGGAAAAAAACATTAACAATTGGGTAATGAAAGTAATGGTCACATGCAGTCAGAAATGCTTAAATTGCTCATGCCTGGAAGGAGGTGTTTTTTTTTTTTTTTTTTTTTTTTTTTTTCTCTCCCCTCTTCCCTCCCCGTAGAAAGATTAGCAATTACCATCAATCAGCAGATCCCGCATATTAATTTTAAGACCGTCAGCTTGATGCGTAAAATATGGATGAGCTTCACTTTTCTAGCTGCAAGGAAACTCCTCTGATCTTCTCAGGACTAATTCTAGCTTGAGTTTCAAATCCACAAATGTCACTGTGGGGGGAAAAAAAATATATCAAAGAGGAAAGGATGCACTGTAGGGAAATGAGAGCAAAAAGAGAAAAAAACATGGCTAAGACGTCTTTTGTGCTCATTTTTCATTTCTTGAATCTTTTTAAATTTATGGTGAACTGAGTGTAGGTGTATTTTCTCTTTGTTGGATCTCACCAACGTCCCTATTCCCGTTGCCTAAAATAAAGCCGGGGCCCACGCTGCAACAAACACAAGAGTGCATGTGTGTGTTTTTGTCTCCAGTCTTCACAGGAGGAGCGAGTTTCCATTCCAGATGGTATGGGTGTACATGCCATTACTCTTGCCTTTTTTTTTTTTTTTTTCTTCTTCATGCTATTCTGAGGACTCTTAATTGGTTAATTTGTAACCAGGTTTGCGGGCATGAGATTACACAGTACCACATGAGTATACGCTAGCCTTTCTACTATGTCTTTTCTTCTTCTTATCTTTCCATTTCTTTCTTTTCTGGCTTCCTGGTGTGTTTATGAACATATGAATATATGAACAGACTGGTTTGAAAGGTCCTACCGCCTTTTTCTTCCCCCCATTCCAAGAAAGGTGTTGTAGACGGACAGCACTCATACGTTGTCGTCATCAATGACAGACGCGTATCTCAGTGTAGTTTTCTGTTACTCTCAAACCTGGACTGAAGAACCATTTTGCAAAACCCAAATAGAAAATGACTAATCAGTGGCTGAGTATTGACCATTTTTTAATAGGAAAACCAAATATTGTTTGGCCCCTGGATAATATCTTCATAAAATAAAACTGCACAATGTTCAGCATAATGACTCTACAAGTAAAGGTAAAGTTGAGGTGAGATCTTCTTCAGAGACCAAAATGGATTCAAGTGTATATCTGCAGGGATATTAATTAGGATCCTATTCTAATTAGGTTCTTCTAACCAGGTTCCTGGATGCTTTGTTTGTATCTTTTGAAACTTTACAATCAATTTGACATTTTGCACTGTAACCATTCTGGTTTTTCACGCCTAAAACACAATGGAAAAAAAAACCCCAAAATGGAGCAAGAACAATCAGACTGTTATCTGAAACGAATTTCTAATTTAGTTAATATAATCCAGTACATTCCAGTTCAGTTCAAAAATAATTTGTTAATCCCGAGGGGAAACGATATCTCGCAGTAACTGTATTTAAGTCTTTATAGATGGTTATCGCGACTTGTTGAGGAAATTTGGGTTCTTCTGTGTCTACAGCAAGATTTTGTACATCTTTAATTCTGTTGTGGAGTGGGCCTTTTCATCTACAGTCATCTGGTGGAGGAGCAGCATAAGAACCAGAACCTTTTTTAAAAACTCTCCAAACTGATAAAGAAAGCTGGCTCTGCTCCGGGGTCTGTTCTGGAGTCCTCCAGAGCCTTTTGCTTGTGCAGCGAAGGATGCTTGAAACCATAATGAAAACCGTAACGGGACCAATCATAACAGTCTTTTGGTCAGACCTACTGCAGCACAGACTGTTACAGGAGATCTCACAATGAATCTTTAAAGAGACATGCAGTAAAGACTGACAGTTGCTGCAAAATATAATTCCCCTTCAGGGATGAATAAAGTAGTATTGAACTGAACTGACTAGAGTTCATTGAAGTCCAAAAGCAAGGCTCTATGGTGATATGGAGGTGTATCGGAGCCTTTGGCAAAGATCATTTACACCTCTGATTGCAGCATTGATGCAGAAAAATGCAGACATTTTAAAGCAGCACCTGCTGCCTTCAAGATGGTGTATGTTTTTGGAATGTCTATTTAGAAATTGATGGATAAAATATACAATATCTTGGGCTTATACAGTCTACTGTGAAATAAAAAGTCAACGTACAACCTCAAACTTTTTCTGATCGGGTTTCCACATTAGTACAGGTTTTTTCTATATTGTTAAAAAAATGTAGTTAAAGTATTTTCCCAAGCTGTGGTACATGCTAGTTTAACAAACACTTGTCTTTAAGATGATTCTGATGGACCCTAACTTGAAAACAGTCAAGAGTTCAAAATAGATTTTTTACATGATTTTAATAGCATTTTAAAAAGAAAGTCTCTTGATTGACTGTCCGGATTTTTTTTTTTTCTATCATTAATGAATTCAGTAGCATTAACATCACTTGAAGGCAATCTGTTTCTTTAATATTCTACCTACACGAGACAGTGATACAGGTTTTCTAGCATTGGACATCTTTGCATCATGTCTGAATTGTTTTTTACTGTGTGCACATTACTACTATTACTATGTACACACCTGTGATGGTTCAGGGATTGTTTGAGTAATGGATATGAAAGAAGGGATTAAATCAGTTAGAATTTGCCTAATGGGTAACAGAGATAAGCTGAAATGAACAGACCCTCCTACTGGTGGTAAAATATATTTGCAGGCTTAATGTGCTAAGCTTTTATTACTTCCTCACTCTCCCCTCAGCTCTTTCTTGATACTGCTGGTTTTGTTGCTCTCCTCTGCCCTCCCTATGATATTTCTCTGCTTTTGCATTTTTAATCTCCGTTTTGTTGATGTTTTTAGCGTTTTTATATATCAGCTTTTTGCATTTCAAAAGGCATAATTGGTAAAACTAGTTGGTTACGTCTGTGTTCTCATGTTCCTCTGTGCAGCAGACAGGCGTTCCTTAATTGGGGTTTATTGGTTTTGCCACCACTAGTTTCATAGTTAGAAGGGACCTGTGTTGTGTTGGCGTGTGTGTGTGTGTTTGTTCAGTGGTGTACTGAAGGTCATCCGGGGGAACGGGCCAGGCGTTGAGCTCTAAAGTGTCTGGCTGATCGATGGTGTCCTAGCTGTTGCCCTACTTCATTCACACAGTGCGGAAGAACACGCAAATGGGAACAATCCTGCAGAGGCACAAGTGAAAGCTAATGGAATCGGAGATGAATTGGGTCTGGAATGGAGTGCTTTCCCTTTAGTGTCCTGCTCCTCAATAAACCTCACCAGCAGCTTTATTCGTAAGGAAGTATTTTTTGATTTGTTTGTTTTCTACAGATGAGTTGTAATTGATCAAGGATTGTAGAAACGAGGAGATGGACATACACATTCAACCAACGCAGATTTAAAACCTTTGTTTCCGGTCCGTTGTCGAGGTGGTGTTCTATCACTGCCAGATCTTGTAGGATAGAGATGATGTTCATCGTGTTTCTTGGTCTCCCAAGTCTGCAATCATTTGATTTGTCTTGTTTACATCCATCCCAACCCTCCTCATTTAACTGGGTTTGGAAATGGTGCCGTGAGTGGCAGAGACAGTATGGATAATATCAACATGTCTGTCAAGGGTTGCAAAAACCTTTTTATGCTTTCATGACATGGTTTTTAATTTTCCTTTTTTTTAAATTCAAATTCTAGGTGTTTTTGTGATTATTTAGGTTTTACGCACTTCTAGTGGTAACGGAAACGTACTAAATGTGGGGTTCAGTGTCCTGCATGGGGACACCTAGTCACATGACTATGCTGAGAAACCTTCTGATGGCTCAACTAACTGCACCCACTATAAAACTTCTTATAGTGTCACAAGATCTTTGCTTTTGATTTAATTTATTTATATATTTTACTAATGTTTCTTCAGTTATTTGTGCTGCAGCAGTTTTAGTTTCTCTTTGGAGATGATTAAAGCAGTTTTTAAGTTTAGTTCAAACAAAACGAAAAACGCCATCCTCTTAGAAGCTGCAAAAGTAATTATTTAGAACCAAATTATGTAGGAAATGGATTTCAGTAATGGGACATTTGCAAATCTGTGAGAAAATGGAAGTAATTGAACAATCTCTGCAAATTTTAAAATTATTATGCAAGTACTTTGTTTCCCTCTGCCTCATCATTCATTATTTGCATTGTAAAGATGATGGATTCTTAATAGGCAGCTACAGGACATGCAGCATTATAATGAAGGCATCTTTTCACAGCACCTGTTAAGGAGGACAACGTTTTCTTTCAGAGGTGGCAAAGTAATTAATGATGCACATGGTGTCTTGACAGTTGGAAGCAGAGGTTTCTATAAATGAGTTTGTGAATATGACGGTGTTGAATGGACCTGACACTGATGTAACCTTGGTATGTTGGTAGGGTTACTGCAGATTCGCCATTAGTCCTCGCTGTGCTTTGATGCAGGATTGTTGAAACAGCATTTTTAAGGTGTTGTCATAGGATGTGAAGTTGACGGTATAAGTTCTTAGGAACCATGAAAACTTGTTTTCTCCAAGTGTGGCTCTGAAAGCACTCGGTTGCCATCACTCAAAGGACACTCCTGTCTTCAGCAAATATTACATGCTTATGTTTCCCCCGGCATGTATCTGAGCCGTCAGCATTAACGTTCACAACACAGCCATCCACATCAAGAGAGGCCAGGCGTACTGCAACTCCCCCTCCGACTGTAGAGGAGTCTGGCTCCAAGCCAACAGGAGGTTAGTGAAGACGCCGTGACACGAGAGAGGGAGAGCTGTGATATTTGGGATTCAGTTACTGAAGTCCACCCTAATGTTGAAATGGAAGGGTGAAATTGGGGCCATTGAGAGGGTGAAGAGGTGCAGATTTGAATTGAACATCTTTTTGACATCTCAGCTTTTCACTTGGTGGTGTTTTCTACCTCCTCCACCCACATTCCCCTGTCTTCATTTTCATTGGTCAGTGCCTTGAAGTGCGTACATCTGCAGATCGGCTGGAGGCCACCAAACTCGACCTTCCTCTCAGTCCAAGTCAGTTAGTGTATTGGCAAACATTGTTGTGAATGTGAACAATGAGAGGCCAATGAAAGCAGATTTTCTCTCCCCCCTTTCTCTCTGAACCTCCCCGTGCCCCCACCCTCCTTTGGTGAAAGAAGCCATTGTCTCTGGCCTGGATTGAAAAACTCACACAGTACTTTTCCTTTCAGGTCTTAAACACTTTGCCTGCTTAGATAAAAAGCAGTTTCTTGCGTAGTTTGTGAAGTAATAATGCACATTTGCGCACACACACACACACACACACACACACTAGAGATACAAAAATAAAACAAAATCATACCTGTACACCATTAAATAAAGCTGCTTGAAAACTTAACTGTGTAAAGTGTTTGACTCTAGCAAGTCCGGCGTGTTTAGAAATCTCAGATTCCTGGTCCTCTTAGCGTGCCAGCTACCCAGCAAAGCCCCACCTCCCTTCTCTTTCCACCAGCATACTCTCCCCAGCTCTGACCACTGACCCTCACTTTGTGGAGGTTGTCACAATAGTCTACTTTGTCACCGTTTGCTTAATTTGCACCAGAAGAACTTGACTTGCCTCATCTCTGGAGGTCGACTTAACCATGTAGCATGTATCTGTTATTTGATGGGCTTGAAGGACGTTTGAGAGCGTTTGTATAGCCGGTGGGGTGAAATGAGCTAGGCTGGACTACAACAACCTGAAGCCGTGGCTCAGTTTCAAGACAAACCCCGGGCAGCCACCCTGCCTTCCCGTTCCTTTGGGAGCATCCCAGGAACTGCTCGGCTGGAGAGACGCATGGGCATGTGCAAGATGGACGACTGCACCTTTGACAGTTTTGAGCTGCTCTACAACGGCGCTTTTGATAAAATCAAAAGCAAGAGTAACATCAGCCTCAGTAAGTTGGTGGGCTTCAAACTCCCGTGGCCTCACTAACATCTGCTCTCTGTGTCTCCTGTTCATGTTTCTGCTTTCAAAACCATTATTAAAAGATAACATCATGTGCTTACTTATATTAAACTTTTTTTTTTTTTCCTAACATATGATTCAGGATTTCCTGGAAAGCTGGCACAGTAGACGGGATCGGCATGATTAAAAGTGGCATCTCTTGACATGGCATTTAGCTAATCCTTATTCTTTGTTACAGATAAGTGGTCTAGTTACTCTGCTTCGTAAAGGCCAAAGAGACCCTGTGAGGTTATAAACCAGGATGAGGCTAATACAGAAGGCACTATCTGGTTTTAGAAGCAGAACAGACATATTGACAGATTCATTAATATGGCATCTGATGTACAGGGCCTCTGCGGAACAGAGAAATGATTGTGCTCCATCTTTCCGTATGACACACATTTTGTCATGCTGTGTTGTATCACGCACTAGCTGGCCTATTTGTCCACTGTTATGGATTCTTGGACTGACGCATCTGTCATTGTAGCATTAGGAAGGATCATTTCAGTGTGGAGGAGCATTTAGTAATCACAAATAACAGTACATGATAAAGAAGGGAGTGGCATTTTATCACGGTGGAGACGAGAGAGCCAAGGAACGGGAAAAGTTGAAAGGCCAAAAAGGTATGAAAATGGAGACGACGGCTAATGAGTGGAAGCCACATAACAGTACAGTAGCTCCGTTTGTGTGAGCAGCGGTTGTGTAAGTCGTTTTATTTCTGAGTCACCCAGAGACATTACGACATGATGTACACGGTTCAGGCGCCAGGCCACATTCAGTCCTTAAATATCATACAGTTGTCTGATACAACAGTTAAAATGAATTGTTCATACTTGGATCTTAGAAGCTGGTGTTTTAAATCCATGTTTCAACCTCCCCCTAATATGCATTTACTGCAGGTTGGTTTGTTAAAAGATGTAGATGTTTAGCTTTTAAAATTTAGCCTGTCTTAAACCAACTTGGTCTGCCTACAATGACCAGAATGCCGTGCCACTGCTTCTAGCAATTTATCTAATAGGTTTGTATTTGGCTGTGGACCTTCTGACATCAGGCAGCTCGGCAAACATTAAGCTGCTTAGCCAATTTCAACCTTTGACCAGCCTCTTGCTTAGTTATGTGAAAAAAAAAGTACACCCTCATCTATTTCTAAGGTTTTCCATATCAGGACAGCTAATAAGAAAAGTGGAGGAATATTTAAAGCTTCTTCCAGGTTGTTTAGTCGAGACGTTTTCCATCTCGGTTCATTTATGTCGTATGAGGTTTGTCTGTATCCCTCTCCCCATCTGCTAACATAAGTGTGTATACTGTACAATGTCTTTACTGTTTACAGTACAGAACTACTCGCTCCGTTCACTTTCAGGACTTCTCATGTATATTACATGTCGGGACACTAAATGTATGTTTTGAAGATTTCTAGTTGATTAAATGCAACCCTTAGATGAGTAATGATGCATGCGGTATTACCACATCTTATATGTATTGAATTAAAAGAAAAAAGCTAATCCAAAATTTGTTGTACATCTTTCTGTTGTAGATTTTCTTGTGAACTTCTTGTTTTTTGGCCCAGTTTCAGCCAAGTAGTCAGACAGACAGAAGGGGTTACTTATGTTGAAATTACAACATAGTTGAATTGAGACAGAAAGGAATTATTTAATATTTGTTCAAATTTTGAAAAGTAAGACACAAGTGTTCATAACTATTCTTTCTACTGAGAGAAAAACATCAGATGTAGAGTTTGACCTCTCTCAGGAACGTGAACTTCATGCTTACGCTGCTGGAGATTCAGACGGTGAATGTTTTTATTGACATTAGCATAAAAAATGGACATTGGTAAGACTTGAGATTTGGTCAGAAGGAGACAGTGGCAGCAAAGATCTTGTAATGTAAAACCCTAAATGCTTGTTTGGTTTTGTATTTAAAATAAACTCAATTGGATAACTTGCATAACTTGTCTAATTTTACTGGTTTGCAATCATCAATATAACTTATAATTCCGTATGATTAGTTTTAAGCTGTATTAGTGTTTTCTGATGAGGTCAGTATGATGGTCCCCTGTGTCCCCTGCATGTAGACAGGTACTGACTCTGCACATGTTCCCCTTTTTTCTTTTTTTTTTTTTAAATCCATCTTCCTCCTCCATTATTCATACGTCCTCTTAGACGAGGACAATAGGCTCAGAGGAAACACTGACAGGGTTGCAACTCGGGCTTAGAAAGTCCAGACACCTGAAACCAGTTGATGGTGGGATGTGATTGACGAAGAGGAAGTACCGGATCTCCACGTTTCTACCAGAGGTTCCAGTGCTGGTTTGCTCCACTAGATACTAGTATTCACAATCGTTTTCAAATAAATTTAGAAATATTAGGAGTTTCTAAGGAGCAAAATAGGGGACATCTTTGTTCTTTTAAAAAGATTTGAGTAAGTAAATGAAAGATGTCATTTATTTTCTGCATTCTTTTCACTTCTATATTTATTTTTCATATTAGATTTTTTTTTTTTTTAATTTCTTTTTAATTTTTGTCTTTTTAATCAAGTTTAAACTTTTTTCCCCCATGATTTTTTCACATTTTCATGTGCGTTTCACCTTTTTGTACTTTTTTTTAAAAAACTTTTATGAATAACTGAAATGATATAAAATATGAAAAGGAAGGGAATAAATATATGTGGAAAATTCAAACTCTGTCTTCTGTCAATTCAAAGAAAATCAAAAAAATGTTGAGGCTTATATATTTTTTCCAGATGCAAAACCAATGCCGGTTATTCTTGGAAGTCTCCAAAGTTAACCATCTGTAAACTTGTTCTGACATGTTCTATTACTTTACAGTTCAGTTCATCTTTTTAAACAGCTCGCCATATGCAGTAAATATGATTAACTGTTCTGACTGAATTGAGTTTGGAAATGAACAGCTACTGTGTGCAGGATGCAGGATTGACTTCCACACAAATTAGTTTGATGCTGCTTTCTTCATGACCCTGACTCTGTAGGCAGGAGGCTTCATGACAAAATCCAAAGATGAGGTACTGATCTCCAGGGTTTCTGTTGTGTGCTTTTGTTTTTCTCTCCAGAGGAGGAGCTGAGGAAGCTGCGGGAGGAGACTAATGTGGACTCGCTGCGACAGGAGCTCGAGAGAGAGCGGAGCAAAAGGGCAGACCTGGAGCAGAAGATGAATGAGGTGCTCAAAACCAGGTAACTAATAAAGCAGAGTCAGCTGCTCGTGACATGGATGCATGGATGACAGAAAATGAGGAAGAGATGTGTGACGAGGGATGTTATCATGAGGGAGAGACGGTAAATGGTGACACAGCACACTGTGACATTTCAGCCCAGCAGAGTTCATCATGGGTCAGATTTGTGTGTGTGTGTGTGTGTGTGTGTGTGTGTGTGTGTGTGTGTGTGTGTGTGTGTGTGTGTGTGTGTGTGTGTGTGTGTGTGTGTGTGTGTGTGTGTGTCAGTCAGTTCAACCCAGGTTTCAGCTACAAATAGAATCATCAGCAGCTTGGTAGGCGGGGAATTCCACGAGTAAGTGTGTTTGTGTGTTCCGAGGGTGGTGGAAAGAGTGTGGGGGGTGGGGTTGGGTTGGGTCATGCGCCAGTACGAGTTGCAAAGTGCATGCTGTGACAAGGAAGCTTTACTGGAGTCAGCCAGGGTGCACGTGTGTGGCTCTGCATGTCTGGGTCCATGATCAGATGATGACTCCGACTGCCAAGAGAAATTCCACTGCTGATCTGCAGCTCAGGAGCACGGCCTCAGGAAGTGAATATATGAACAAGTTAATGTTAATGTCTGCAGTATTTATCTGTAGGTGTGTGAGAGGATGTCAAAATATGAAATATATATGTATAAATAAAAAGATTTCAATGGGGGATTGTGTGGTGGTGGTTGACAATGGTAACGAGGTACTTTCTGTAGTGTTCAGTGGAGTGTTTTATCATCATTAGCCTTCAGCTGAGCATGCTCCTGTTGGCTTTCCAGAAGAACAAATATTTGTCAAGTGGAAAAAAAAATAGCTTTAAGCTCATTTTTTGAAAACTAGTATCTTTGTTCATTACTGAAGACTGTTCCTGTCTCATAGATACCAGGACAACAGGCTTGGGAAAGCTGTCATGTCTTTACCGCTGGTGGCTTCATTCACATTCTAGCTTTTGGTCCTGTTCATGATGTTAAAGTTTCTTATCACAGCTTAATAAAAACATTGTGGGAAATTAAAGGAGCATGCACATCTTTGATGTAGTCTCTCCCCTTTCACTCTCTGCTCTTGACATAAATTATTTTGTCAAGCATTTCATGCAAGATTGTTGATTTCACGCAAGCAGATCCATCCTTCTCAGTTTTATTTATCCATCCCAGCACTTCCCGAATTGTTCCTCTTGTGACATTAACGCTCTGATAGTGATGCATGACAAGTCTTGCCTATTTTCTCTACCTTTCAGACTTGAGGACTCTCCACCACAGCCTCCCAGAAAACAGCAGTCACCCTCGAAAAATGGAACGGGTAAGACACCGAAAGACGGAGGGGAGGGCCTGAGTGAAAGTCTGGGGAAATGACAGGAAATTAGTACGGAAGGAGGACTTTGACATCTTTTGAGAGTGGGAGTAAATCAAAACTGTTGGTGGGTATGTGTGTTCGTGGGAGGTGGAGTTGGAGGATGCGTGTGGTGCAGCGCTCAGTCAGAACAGAGTGGGTCAGAAGTGTGTGCGGGTTACTGTAGGACAGAAAGCAGTTTGCGTGACAGTTGAAATATACACAGACGGTGATGCCTGGTGCACAGCTACTGGTATGACGAGCAGTGGAACTGCTGGTTAACCACAGAAATGCATGAGAACTGTCATGCTGGAGTGATTATTTGGTGTCATTTTTTCCAAATGTGCACCACCATTATCATTGTGTCTGTGTTAATTTAAAATACAATTGCGAGGGCGCTGTAAGACAGTAAGACAGTAAGATCACCTGTTTTTTTTTTTTTTTTTTTACCTCAAGTGACCTCATGGTGCATTAGTGTGTGTGTGTTGTCTGGCTATCAGTCCCTCTTGGTGGGTAGGGGGTGGGGGTGGCGGTGGTGGTGGCAGGCTAATTTTGGAAAATGGGTTAGGGTTTTAGATCACTTCATGTAGGGCAGACTTGTCTGCGCCTTGGCTAGTATTGGAGATGTGCAGGAGTTGATGCGTGTCATCAGAATCCAACAACAATGTACATTGATTCAGAGATTATTCATTGATAAGCACAATTATACACGTGAGTGCAACTCTTAACGCAGTACTGAAATTGGTCTAATGAAGTTGGGTACTTTTTATTCTAAATGGAAAAATAGTAGTTTCTATAAAAAATTTTAAAAAGGTCACCGATTTCCTCGCGCACAATAACCTTCTCGATACTAATCAGTCTGGGTTCTAAAGGGGCCACTCCACTGAAACGGCTCTGCTGTCTGACAGAAGTCCTACAAGTGGCGGGTTGGTCCTCAGTCCTTATCCCTCTAGACCAGCTGCTGTTGTTACAGTTAACCACAGCATAGTTTATCTGTGCACTCAAACATGGGCATTTCAGAATACCAGGTTCTTGGCTCTGAACCTATCACACTGGGCATTCTTTAAAAGTGTTTTGCCGAAGACAAACGACTTTGCCTCTCCACAAGGGTGCCCCAAGTCTTGGTGCTTGGGGCCCTTTTTCTTTGCCATTTACACCACCTCTCTGGGCCAGTTTATCTGTTTACATGGCTTCTCATGTCGCCGCTGTGTAGATGAGGTGCAACTTTACCCCTGACTCCTGATGGATGACACCTCTGTTTATTGGCTACCGGTGGCTGCTCAAATCCAACTGTAGGCAAGTGTCAGCAGTTTGAGTAGCTTTGGGGTCTTTTGGAGGCTTTTACCCCTCCTTAAGTGCTTATCACAAGAACATCATCTGGCCTGGCCTTCACACCAGGCGATCTCAGTCGAGACTGTTCCCCTATGTGGAGCTACCTGTTGCTGAAATGGAAAAACTGTTTCTGCATGATCAGGAAGCTCTTAAACTCTTCTCTTTGAGGAGTACATCCTGTAATAAACTGCATAATCTCTAGCTTAATTCGTATGAGAAAGCTGTTGAATTAATACACTTTGTAATTTACCATGTTTTATTGTAGCTTGTTTTTCTCTGATGTATGTTACATTGGATAAAGGTGTCTGTTAATTGTATTATGTAAATGTGGCAGTTGTCAATCTTTTATATTTTTTTAATGTTTATATTAGAGAGAGGGAGAGACATGGATAGCAGCTTTCTAGTACAAGAATAGAAGATTTTGACTTTTCTTCTACCAAAAGCAATTTTTTTTTTTTTTTTTTGGTCCTACAAAGGAGGTTTTTCACCATTAGTCCTCCAACAGAAGGTGCCTGGAGCTTCCAGGCTGATTGTTGGAACTGCAACAAAAAGCAATTTATGATCCAGACATGCTAAGAATGCACAATGTCAAGTCTGCAAATGTGTTCTTGTTACTCATCGCCACATAGTAACCTGCACTGTTAATAGGCAACTGTTTCCAGTAGACGTGCACCCTGACGATGACTGCAGATAAAGAGATGATGGCTTCAGTTTGTTCATGTGATGGGGTTAAACTGTCCTGTGGCTGCGTTATAAACTCTTGCCAAGTACTTTCTTAAAGCTGTTAAAACAGATTGTTTTTTTTGTAACAATCATCTGGCATGTCAGGCCGCTGTTGCTGCCCAGTACAGTCACAGTTAGTACGCACTTAGGCGTTACATCACAGCAGCTGAAGATTCTCGTCTCTTCTCAGGAGCCCTTCAGCAATAGGAAGTGCTCGATTAGCTCCGCCCCTCCCGTGCAGTCACTTTGCAAAGCTTTTTGTTCTTGTATAGCTACAATGCCATTTACTGTTGCAGTGATTTGAAAATATTAAGTATGTTGTCTTTGATGATCAGTAAGGTCTGCCAACCTTAAGTCAAAAATTGTTTTACAATATGAAAATTGTGAATAAAAGAGGGAGAATTACAGTGATTATTACACTGACTTTAATTTCCGTGCAGACGGTATGAACTGTAAATGTATTGCATGTTTTTTTTCTACTCATTAATGAAAGTGCCCCTTTACATGTCAGGCCTGCAGCACATATAGGAAACAGTATGGAGCAGTTATTTCTGGTAGGAAGATAAATATGTTTTAACATGATAGGATTAGGGCCCTTTTTTATTGTCACTGTCATGAATCATCTGTTGATGGCAACAGGTCACTGTGATGATGATGATTTGCCACAAAATGCCGCATCATGAAAGGCTGAGAAGTCTGAGGAGTAAAGACACATCTGGATGAGTGGAAAAAAAAAACATTGAAATGTTTGAAGTGATGTCCTTCTTTTTGTAGTGAATGTCATAGAGATATTAAAGGAATCTGAGAGAATTCTATTGTGTAAATGGGAAAAAAAATCAAAAGCCTAGGGAACCCACCACTAGTGCAGGAGTAATGGACGGTGCAGGCAGAAGATGATTGATGCAGTCAGGGCGTCAGGACCTCAGGGCCTTTGTACATCCACTATCTGTTGATGACACTGCTTGTTTACTCCCCTCCTCTTGTTTCCAGTCTTGACATTTATATGTTCTCCTCGAGTAGGCACGTGCACTTCCTGTTGTACATTACAACAACAAATTGAAATTTCTTCTGAGTGGTAAATACCTGTTCATCCACAGTATTTACACAGGTTTTTTTCAATGTGTCAGTGCTAAGAATTCTGTCGATTTTTACACTTTATAATGAATTACTTCAATTATTCCTAGTAATCATTGCAGCCCTTATTGTCATTCATCAGTGGCTGACTGGGATATCTTTTTCAGCTCCAAACAGGTTCTGTTTGGAGCTGAAAAAGATATCCCAGTAGGTATCAGTCTCCTACTTACAAACAGGTTCTGTTTGGAGAGGCTTTGGGTCCATTTTTTTCATAAGTCTAGAATTTGTACCTGACGTTCATGCAGTTCTACATTGGAAAATATAAACAAGTTATTTGGTAGCTTTAAATCTAATCAGATCAAGGTTTAGAGGACTTGAACATTGATGACGCACTTCTGCGGTCAAGAACTGTCTCTTCTCTTCATGGATGAGAGGGTATCACTGAGCAGCATCACGGGTAGCTGCTGCCACCACCTGGCAGACATACAGATTATGTGAATTACAGTTAAAGCAGGTTGATTATAACGTTGTCCACTTGCAGACACTGAGGAAAAGTGAATTCAAATCACTTATTAGAGTGCTTTATGACTTACAGTTCCAAGTACAGCACTTTAGAGATACCGTCAGGTGTGGTACCCCTCACTGCATCTGTCTGAGGCCGGGTTTAAAACCAGTCCATGAAACAAATGTTGATTTTGACAAAATCAGGTCACTACATGTCCGTAACTTTATTTCAGCAGCATATAATTGTTCATTTATTTTCTTTTTATAGCAGAAAAACAGCAGAAGGAGGTGTGGAGTTCACGGCTGCAGAAGTGGCTGTACGAGCGCTTCGGGGTTTACATCGAAGATTTCCGCTTCCAGCCGGAGGAAAGCACAGTGGAGACAGAGGAACCGCTAAGTGCTAAAAGGTAAGTGAGATGGGTTCCTGACAAGATTATGAAGTACTCTGGTATCTATTCTGCTGTTTCACAGAAAGATGGTGTTGACTGAGCGGTAGGAGGATGGGAGGGGTGACTGAAGGTTGTCAGCTGAGCAGTAGCTGTTGTCAACTCACCGTTCTGTATTATTTTATTATAATAATAAAACCATTTCATACTTAATTGCTTGCCTAAATAATAACTAAAATAATATACTGTTTTAGATTAAACAACTGCTACAAAGGTACTTTAGCTGTCTCTCTTTGAAATGCTCCATGACATTGTTTTGGCTGCTAGTTGACGAACCGGCGTTTTTCTTCTGCTCCTCCATCTCACCTCCTCTTTAAAGGAGAGTAAATCATAGCACACCGATGAAGGCCATCGAGCTGCCTCCTCCGCTCACACGAAAAGCTGCATTTTCTTTGCTTGTGTTTCTAATCTTCCCTTTTTGTGCTTCCCTTCAAGGTTGACAGAAAACATGAGGCGACTCAGTGAGTACTTTAACACACAGACACAAAGCAAACTAGAAAAGAGATGGACACTTCAGAATGCAATGTCAATAGAAAAAAAGATATATTGGCATTTTATAAAAGTTTAAATATGAATGTACCAGAAGACCCAGAAAACCTTCTGTCCTAAAAAATCATTGCATAAGTAAGAAATGGAAAGTGTAACAAAAGATCAGCAGATGTTTGTACGCAGTGAATAGTGAATATATCCCGCAACACTTTAAAAAAAAAAAAAAAGTTGTTTTTTTTTCTTTTTCTCCACCACAGAGCGAGGCGCAAGGCCTGTCACCAACTTCTTAAGGAACCTCTCCGCCTTATCTAACTGGCACTCCGTCTACACCTCAGCTATTGCCTTCATTGTAAGTTTCCCATTCACAGCTTAACATTTCAAACACACTTGTATTTTTCAGTTTAAACTGTTTTAACCTTGCCGTATCTGAAAATGTGAAAATTATATTGATCCCATTTGGACTGTCAGTTCTGGTGCATGTCCAGGAAATGAAATGAACATCTGGGATCTTACAGTTATGACTTGCAGTGACTTTGCCAAACAGCGCGGAGGTCTAATTAGAGTTTATTAACAAAAAGCAGTCGTGCCAACTCTTCTACAGCTGCAGTGATTTGCAGCTCTCTGTCAGTAGCATCTCAGCATCTAAAAATGATCTCGATTTAATGTTGACGTGTGATTCCAGCAGCATCACACAGTAGCTAAAAACACGTATGTAGGACTTTTTGAACTTTTCTTCCTTTATTGAGTTAGTCAGAGGTGGATGAATCATTAAATCTACTTTGATTTCTAATCGTCATTCTAATATATTAAGATAAATAGCATCTGCTGATAAGATCCGATTTAGGCTGGGAAAGGATACAGAGACATCCCAAAGTCTATAGCGAACTATTCATCCAGTTATGCAAATTGGTACAAATGAAGGCATTTGAGTACCGTGACTGCTCTTAGAAGCAGGTGTCCAGCAAATATGACTTAAGATACAAAGCAGAATCTTAATTGAGGTAAAAGAAGGTTTAAATATGTCACTGGAACTAGAATCATGAACATCTAGATTATGAGTCTGAGCGCACACACGTCATTGAGCATGGTGGGCCTTCACGGGGGAAGCCAGTGCTCCTGAAGTTTACCAAAGAGCACCTTCTCCATCCACAACTACTGGGAATTTTTTTTTTTTTTTTTTTTTTTGGGACTGATGAAACAAAAGTTGAAATGTTCAAGATAAAAATTCAGCACAATTTGCGGCTCAAAGAGGCCACATCTTCCAGTCATGGATCATGATCTGGTCTATCCTCACTGCTTAAGGGCCTGGACCACTTGCCATCTTTGAGGGGTAAATGAATTCCCAAGTTTACCAAGGTGTCCTACAGGGAAAATGTCAGGGTGGCTGTCCACAAGCGTGGTAGCAGTTGGGTGATAAAGCAGAATGATGAGCCTAAGCATTGAAGTAAATCCACATAATGACTTGGTGAATCTTTCAGCACATTGAATTTTAATATCAGAATTTTTGTCAGAATTAATTTAGGAAACCCCTTTTTTCTCAGACCGTTACAACCACTGTGAGCGAATTGTTAAACTGCTGTTTGTCCCACTGTGTTTCCTTGACTCTAGATTTACATGAATGCTGCTTGGCATGGCTGGGCTGTTCCCATGTTCCTCTTCCTGGCCATCCTGCGCTTGTCCTTAAACTATCTCATTGCCAGGTAAAAGAACAATCATTTGTTTGGTGCTTTAGAGCAGCAGCCATTGTGGCAGATTTTATTATATTATTACGACTACAGTGTTCAGATGTTTCATTGGGAAACAGATGGCAGCACACAGGAAATATTGTGAATTGCCTTTTTTTTTTTTCTCTCTTTTTGAATCCACATGCTCAGGTTGATAGTCATCATTGTTGCTACACTGAACTGTAAAACAATAAACAAGATGAGCTTTTTTACTGATACAACAGCAGAGGCTTTATCAAAGTAGGACATAAAGGACTTAAAGGAACATCCTGGAGTTACATCAACCTCCGGTTTATATTATTAGATGATAGAAAGTGAGTTTTCTTTAGGGACCAGAACAATGTGACTCCAAGTAGTCTTGAGTTGCAGTGCCTTTGCTGCAAAATGGCAATGAATGTTAGCACAGTCGACCTACGTCAGGGTAAATTAAATTGTAAAGCTCCTGGCAGGAATAAAAGATGTCAGTGCATTTAAGTGGTGGTGTGGATGGAGTTCCTACAGACTAACTGCGGTAATGTTAACTTTGCAAGTGTACAGAAAATGTATCGCTGCCATGTTTTAGCGTAGAATGTCAACTCTTGATCAAACTAGTGGTAACAATATATATCTGACAACTGATCCAGAGGCCAAAGGCTCACCTCCTGTAGCGTCTCATGACAGTTTGCTTGTCATGAACAGGAGATGTCAGGCTAGATGCCACATGTCTCATAGACTTTCTGTACACTTACAAAGAAAACATTACCTTGCTTTTCTGTAGGAACTTTATCCACTCTGATGAAAGATTTTGTTCCACTTAAGTAACAGAGACTTAAAACAGCAATTTGTAGTTCTGATGAAGGTCTATTAAGTGCTAACATTTTGCTGCTCATGTAAACAAAAGTTTACACTGTTTAAAAATAGACCAAGAGTTGTTTTTATATTCTTTTTAAAAGTGTTGAGTGTAATTTCATCTAAACTCTATGCGGAGGAGAAAATGCACCAAATGTACACCTTTTTTTTTTTTTTTTTCTCAGAGGTTGGAGGATCCAGTGGAGCATCGTGCCTGAGGTGTCTGAACCTATGGTGAGACACCTTTCCACTTTTTGCTTCGCCTGTCCAGACGGAAATGTGTTCACCACCGGAGGCCCAAACCCAGATTTACTTTACAGCTTTTACTTTGTTTGTTTCAGGAGCCTCCAAAGGAAGACTTGACTGTGTCTGAAAAGTTCCAGCTTGTACTTGATGTTGCACAAAAAGCCCAGGTATGAGACAGAAATGTGATACCGATGAGTTAGTTTAGAGAAATTAGGAATTCTCCTTGCTCATGAAGTGTATACATTTTTTTCCAGAACCTTTTTGGAAAGATGGCAGATGTTTTGGAAAAAATTAAGAAGTAAGTTTTGTATGTTGGATGCATTTTCATGTGTGCATCACATATATTAATGTCCTCCCCCTGTGTATGTGTGCGTGTTTCCCATCAGCCTGTTCATGTGGGTGCAACCTGAGAGCACCCGGAAACTTTACATCTGCCTGTGGGTGGCTTTCATTTCCTCCTGCGTCCTTCCGTACAAGCTGATGGGCTTCATGATCGGTGAGACATTCTTCCGACATCCAGCACTCCCTTACTCTATCTAGCATCTACAAGCAAATGAATTCATACTAAACTCTCGTAAGAACTCCTCACCCCTCCTGCTGCTGAGAAGCAGCTGCAAAACATTAGTTTATGTGATGATAATGGTTGATCCTTGTAAACAGTCTCTAGACTGAGCATAGACTCTGTGTTTAATCTACCAAATACAGTTGGCACTGAGTCCTAAATACTTTATAGTTGCTCCATTAATTTTTACAGGAGAAATAATCACCAGAATACCGACAGTACATTGTCACTCCGGTTATCAAGTAATATTTGCAGTCTTGCAATGGCTTTGTGGTCCAGTTTGGTAATAAATTTGGCCAGAAAAAGATCAGATTGGGGGGAACATGCATTTTCACTGGGTAAGACACTAGTGAGCAGCCAGGTTCTTTACCATGTCTCAGATATGATCTGTGGTTTTTATAGTTTAAGGTGAGCTATGACTCAGTGAGAGTGAAGAGAATGGGCGTTTTGCAACCTGAGACAGGTGCCCTGCAGCATTTGTGAAAAGTTGTAATTTGTTGAGAGTTGCATCAGCAGCTTGGTGAGACTAGTGATGGAAAACAGTACAGTACAACAGAAAAAAACTTATCACATATTTAGCTCCCTTACATCAATTTTAATGTTATTTCAATCTCAATCCCTGGTGTGTGGATGCAGCTGAACTTTGAATGCAGAAGGCTGCAGCATGGATGCCAAAGACATAAATGATAGAAAGCTTGGTACTGAAAATGAACGTCCTCACAAAGTGAGGTTGTTTGCAAAGTTGGAAAAGAGGAATAGACAGTTAATTGTGCTTGATTTTGTTCATAACTTCCTCTTTTCCACCCTTTTCCTTTTACGCAGGCGTCTACGCCGGCATCAAGTTCTTCGTCATAGACTTCATGTTTAAGAGCTGTCCGAAGCTTCGAGACAAATACGACACACCTTACATAGTGTGGAACAGCCTTCCAACTGACCCCCAGCTCAAAGAGAGGACCAACGCCACTGTCTCACGGCGGGTAAGGAGGCAGCTCATCCACCTACTTCATGACCTTCTCTCTCAGGGGTTCTCGCTTTTTAAACTAACCCTGTGGTAACTCAGGAGATCCAGAACAGCTTTATCAGAAACCTGCTCGACAAACATTACACACAAAAGGTTTTTAGGTCCAAACAGCTGCAAGACTTTCAGAGTTGGCAGCTTGCTGAGTTGTACGTATTACACCAGTCACTGTTTTACAATAGTCAGTCTTCAAGCCAAAACAACATGATTGAACTGAGGTTCACACGCTACACAATACGATGGTGTCTCAGTCACCTGACCGCTCTCCAACACTACTCTTTTTGAATAAAACAAATGTGGGAACTGAGTCGATTACCTAAAAATGACGAGTGCGATATGATTTGTTCAGAACACAAAGAAAAAAAAAAAGAGAGAAAAGCGTGGCTGCAGGATTTGATTGGAACATTCAAGTAGCAGAGACCGTTGGTGCTACAGAGTTGAAGGTGGTCTCAAAAATATATTTTTAAAGAAAAAGAAGCCTGCTCAGTGAGGGTCTTTGAGTCTTTGAGCTGTTCACACACATATAACAATCAGGTTAAAATCATAATCTGACACTATTCAACTGACTTTCACAAAATTCAAGAGACTTCATCTCCTCAAGCAAGCTGATGACAATTTAAATGTTTTTATTGAACAATCTATTTTCAAGTCACATGCCAGTCAAAGTCGTGGTTGTAGCACAAAGATGTACATTAGTCTGCATCATGTGATATAAAGATGCTAATTTAATGGTATTTGATGCTGACAATCACCAACTTTCTTTTGAAGTGCACCAAATTTTGTGAAATTTTATCCCTAATGGGCATTCAATCTCACATCAATAAGTTACGAAGCAATTACATTTAGAAAAGGAAAAAAAAAAACTGGTTAACTTCAGCAAGGGTTTAAGTGTAGACAGCAGCTGCAGTTTCTCATTGGTGCCCTTCGAACATCTAAACACACTTCAAAGGCCAAAATATCCAAATACGAATGACTAAACTTTATAGGCTTTTACGTGATGTCCTGTGAAAATGTACCAAATCTGAAAGCAGCTGGCCAGTAGAGGTCTTTTGAATTAGTAAATGTAGGTTTTTGCTAAAATCCTGAAAGTTAATATATAATTAATTATTGCTTCATTGATTCCATGAATTTTATCAAATCAAATGGCTTTATGATCACATTTATTTTTGTTCAGTGTTTTAAAAGGTAGCTGTAGAAAGATGAGCTTGTAAGGCACTTGCTCAAGTTGCTGTTTATCCTCTCCAGAAATCATTGATGAAAACTTATAAAAAGAGATGTGATTTATTTAATTTTTTTCCTACTGCTTCCAAGTGGGCAGAAAATGTGGACATAAAGCCCCTGTAGGCTGTATGCCCCCCCCTCGCAAAAAACTAAAACCCTCAACTCACTTCATCATTCTGACATTTAATAAAAGTTCATCCATGCGGGGTGGTGTTGAAGCCATTCAACCATGGGTTCCTGCTTGGACCCTGATCATCACTAGTTGTGTTTTACTTTAGGTTATTTTCACAAAGTGTTACCAGTGAAACTAGTTTTCGATGGAAAGTGTTAGTCAAAAACATTTATGTAACTTAAAATGGAGGTTGCAAGTCAGATGTTGGGATGGCGGTGTGGTTGTGGTTGTGCCTATCCTTCAGCTGCAGGTCAGCGTCAGTCTTTCATGTTGTCTAGCTGCCACTCGCGCTCCTGTGGTGGAACAATGAGGAAGAAAGAGATCAGTGATGGACCAAAATATCACCCCTCCTCAATAATACATCAAATAGCAGCCACTCACTGTCTGTCCTTGCTGCGTGGACACCAGAGTGTGTCTGTGTGTGTCTCACATGAGTGTGAGCATGTGTGTCCCTGCCGTGGCCTCAGTCACAGGTGTACTCTGTCCTTTCTCTCTCTCAGCTCTCCTGCATTGAGAAGGTAGGAGCTCTGGTGTGCTTCCCTCTGGTCCCCCTCCTGTGCCTGGGTGTGCTGGCAGCCCACCTCAAAGCGCGCGTGTGCGTGCGTGCTTGCGTGTGTGTATGTGTGTGCGTGTGTGTGTGTGAGTGATGTACATTGTGATTATGAGTGGATGTGTGAATGTAATGGATCAAAATGTCAACAAATGTTCAGCCAATTCATAAAGTTTTGGTTTTCTTTTTAAAATTCACCTCAACGTGTGTAATTACTCCAACACTGCTGACATTTTGACTCCAGTGGCATAGATGCCGTGTGAAAGGTAGAAGTGTGGTAGTTGAGATGCACTTAGACCAGTTGGCGTTCATGTTAGTTTCCCATTACACATAATAGTTAATCCTGAAATATAATCGCTGTGAGTTGAAGAGCCTTGTTTTATGTAGAAAGACCTGAAAGAATGTGAATCGGCACATGTTTTCAGTGGGATAATCATCATCTTCCATTAACTAACAAATGTCTCTGTGTAATTACGGATGCTGAGTGAATGATGACCTCACTCTCAGCTTTGCACGTTCCACCTGAGCCTGATGCAATGAAGTGCACATGCAGCGATGCACATTATGCAATATTAAAAAGTTGAAGAGCTTTTAATTTTTTTGGTCCACCTGCAACTGTAGTATCTCTGTGTAGAGATTTTTACAATAATATGAACTGCTTCTCTTTTTTTTTCTTTTCCTCTCCCCTTTTCTCCCTTCATGTCTCTTTAATTCGCTTGTGCTCTCCTGTCATCCTGTTGTTGTTGTATCTCTGTGTGCGTTTTTTTCTTCTTCTTTGTTTTGCTTTTTCCTCCTTCCTTTTTTTTTTTTTTTTTTTTTTATCTCCTCGCCCCCCACCTCCCGTCTTTGCAGGTTCAGCCGGTGGTGTCTCGGAGCAGTCTCGCCACCATCCCATGTGGCGTGAGCAGGGAGGAGGAGACTGGTCGCTCTCACAGCACCAAAAAGGGAGCCTTCCATGAGATCTTCAACCTGTCGGAGTCGGAGCGCCCTCTGGCGGGTGAGATGGCGTACAACAGCTTTTTACAAATAAATGAATAAAACATGCAGGACCTTCTTTTGTTTTTGACGGCTGCAGACTAAAATCATGACCTAGCAGCAGAGAAGTATAGATTTTTGTTATTTTAAACCATGTGTTGCAGGTTAAAAGCAAATGATGCTCTCTATGCTGTGTGTTCTTAGTGTGTGAGAACGGCTGGAGGTGTTGCCTGATAAACAGAGACCGCAAGATGCCCACAGACTACATCAGGAACGGAGTTCTTTACGTCACAGAGAAGTAAGTGCAGCATCAGGCTCTGTGGAAGGCGTATTCAGTCATCAGCTGTGCGACTGCACGGCAGGGCTGCTGCCGTTTCTACTCATCTTCTTCAGCACCTCTCCTCACTCGGGCCCTGTCTCTTTCTCACCATCAGTTACTTGTGCTTTGAGAGCTCCAGCTCCAGATCCAGCTCCTCCAAGAAGAATAAAGTCATCAAGCTGGTGGACATCACAGACATACAAAAGGTTTGACTGTTTTAGTTGTCTTGGACATACTGAGCGCATACATGCACAGAAGCACGGATGTGCAAGAGTTGAGATTAAAACATCTGATTTTCTGCTTCACAGTACAAAGTGTTATCAGTCCTGCCAGGAAGTGGGATGGGTATCTCTATAGCCACTCCCTCCACTCAGAAGGTATAAACACCGCACATTTAAAAAAGCCTGTCACATATCTGTTCAATTTCCTTTCATGCTGTAGGTCACGTGTTTGTCATTTCACACAATTTAGCATTTAAAAATTAACAAATTTCAGTGAATTAGTCAGGCTTCAGTTGTCTGTCGTGAAGGATTGATGACTATCTGATAGAAAGGCGGTGTGAGTTTTTTTTCCCCACCTGATACCAGATGAGAAGCATGACCAGGTCAACTTTTAAGACTGGAAATAAAAGTTTGGCTTTGCACATAACATAATGTATACAACACAGATTTTAATTGAGTCTTTTATGAGTATTATGAGTTTTAATCTACATTGAATCATGTTCAGTAGTTCAGGATTGCACAGGTTTTTTGTGACATGAAAACTTTATTGATGGATTGGAGTGATTTCCTCATACGATCACTCATCGGATCAACGGAAACGCAGCAGGTGGGATCAGTGGTGAAGTCATATGAATCTAAACCATCCCAACCTTTGATCCCTTAAGAAAAAAAAAACAAACAAAATCACATCTTAAATCCAGTCTGTTTCAGGAAAATAGCATTTGATCATATGTGAAGAGGGTTCTGGACAGGGTGTGATTCACAAGGAGACGTCTGATCAAGTACCGGGTCATCATTTCTACGTTGGGATTTAAGGAGAAAGCAACTGTAATTCAAAAGTTGAAGAGATTCATGTCAGAGTTTTAAGTTTCAACAGTACAAACTCTTAAAGCAGCAATATCATTAGAGGTGTCACTGCTTATTGTAATTAAATTTGTGCATTCACGCAGCAGACCCTGGATGCTCACTGTCCGTCTATGTGGCGTAGATATTTTGTTTTTCTGCTGTCGTGACTGACAGATGGGGTCAAAAACGCAGGTTGTTACGACTGAAGAGACGAGCACTGCAGTAACAACTGAAACATGAACAAACCACTGATGGGAAATAATCTGTCATTAACTCAGCGGACCTGCTGCAGCCGGTACTCAAACCCTCTCGTGAACTTTTGGCAGCCGATTTGTGGGTAATCAAAGGCATCGAGGGAGACTGGTGTGGAGGCGTTTGTCTTATTTTTGTTCCAAAGCCTGAATGGCGCTCCCCTGCCACGACGGTTGCTAAAATGATCAGCATTTTGAAGTTGGGGAACATTTCTCTCAGGGAGATCTGGAGTCCACAATGCTCTGCAGAGGCTCCCTCCAGGGTCTGACCTCTTCCATGTGAGCACTTGAATAGCAGGATTGGTTTAGACCAGCGACGATGATGAGCAGTAGCTGATTTAATCAGCCCCATCTGGACATTCACAACCTTTATGACCAAACCCTTCAAGCTCTAAGTGGTTAGTCTGCTAAATATTTGGTTTTGTCTTGTCAGAAACGGGAAAAGTTGTAAATGAAAAGTACTACTTGCTGTTTCTAAGTACCTGTGTCTCTTCCAGCCATTGGTGTTTGGTGCCATGATCCACAGAGACGAGGCTTTCGAGGCCATCTTCACTCAGTACATGAAGATCATGACCACCTCTAAACCACCGGCCAGCGCCGAGCTCTAGAGCGCCTGCATCCAGCCACACCCCTCTTCAGTGGGGCTGGAAACGGAGGCACACTGCCTCTTGGGTTTCACCTGAACTGGAAGATTGTTTGAAACGCCTCTCCCTCTCGTGACGGTCGTCGCCTGGCTCCAGATGGCGAATGACGACTGAGGATCGGTGTGGTTTTTATCAATGGACAGAGGGCTGCAGAGGGGCTGGTTCTCCTCTCCACCTCGCAGACCAACCGACTGGCTGGATTTCTCATTTCTGTGTTAGTGTGTGTGCGCCGTCGTGTCAGGTGACTCATCTTTCTTCCTTCCTCCGTCAGTGGAGTTAAGCCCACTGTGTTAGGAAGACGTAAACGGGCTCTCAACCTGGATGTGAAGTGACTATCTTGGAAAAACAACTAGCAGATATAATGTTATTTTTTCTAGTGTTTTTTTTTGTTTGTTTTTTTGTTCTTAGTTTCCAATCATGTAGGAACAAATGTACGTTTTGGCTTTATAACTCACAGCAAACTGATTAATGTTATATTGGTGTTTTAAAGTGGTGCTTTTTCACCACAGCTCAACAAAACTTAAGATGTGCACACGTCTGAGTGGTCAGCAACCGCTATTTATTTTTATTAGCTGTGCAAACGTCGGGCCACTTCCCGACCGGTACCAAGCCTTCCTGTTAGTTTACATCGCTGCTACGTTTGTCTTTCTCTCCTTTTTTTTTCTCCGCCTCCTTTCGGCAGGAACAGCAGTTTTCACCGTCAAAACATGAACAGAAATTGTTAAGCATTTGCTTCTGTGTTTGTGAACATTTGTGAAATTCACCGTGAGCTTTTTTGCCTTTTTTGCCTTTTTTTTTTTTTTTTTTCTTTGTTTGTTTGTTTTTTGTCTTTAACAGCCTTTCTGGGTGTGCAACTGATGGTTGTGGCGTGAGATGACGCTGACGTGTGGTACAGTTGGAGAACCATGTTGAAACCTCGACTTGTTGAGGCAAAAACTATATAAAGAGCTTTTTGTTTTTGTTTTCTGCACTTTACTATAAGTTTGAACTGGAACTGTAGAGATTTTAGTTTTGACCGTCAGCTGGTCTGTTAGCTGAAGTATCTACGCTGCCAATCAAGTCCTGTTCTTGCTTGAGGTTTAAGTTGAACAGACGATGCTTCACTTTAAAGTTGGGTTGGATATCTTTTGTTTCTAACATTTTTTTTTTCTCTGTTACATGAAATTTGCTCGACACACTGATGGGTAAACAGTTGAATGCTCTCCCATAAAACAACCAAAAAAAAAAAAAAAAAAAAAGAATCCCAGTAGAAATGAAGGAAGGAGGAGGCTTTGAACTTTAGATTGTCATTTCAAAATCTCTATGGCTTGTCCATCTCCTACCCAACCTTTAAATGTAGTTTTATGTGAAGGAATATTTTGATTGCTTTTTAGGAAGTTTCCTCAGCTCTGTCTATCACACCTGTCTATTTTTTTTAAATTACACCAAGGAGTTTTTACTTTTTTTTATGTTTAAAATATCAGGTTTGACTTTATTTGAGATAAAATTTAATTATTTCCATCTTTATGACGACTTTCGCTTTATAACGCTACGATGGAACTAGGCTTCGGAGCTTCGGACCATCGTGGCAGAGGTGACGGACTAAAGAACAGTAACCATGTAAAAGACCAAACCACAGTAGAGTTTCATAAAAACCTCCACACCTGGGTGTGTCCAAGCTTCGACTGAGGATGTGTAGGGAGACCTGCGAAGCTCAGAGCTCCTATGTGTAGTTTTAAATAAAAAAAAATGAGTAAACTAAATTTGAAAATGAAACTTAAAAATAAAACGAGGGTAGGTGACCTCAGATATCCTTACCTGTTCATTGACTAGATGTTCTCAAATATCACTATTATTGTTGTTGAGGCCAGTAAGTAGCCCAGTTAAAGGCAGGGTAAGACATTTTTTTTGGATGACCTCATCTGATATATGGATCAAATGATCAACAAAACGTGGACTGGCTGGAGCAATGTTCTCTGGGTTAGAAACTGCTGACCCTACCTTTTTAACTGACCAACCGAGTTTTTAGTCTATTTCTGAAACCCGATAAAAGAGCAGGACATTTAAGACTGTGGTCATAAACAACTTCTAGATATTTTAGTATCTCAAAATTTCGAAGCTAGAAACCCAAATCAAAGGCCAGAGTCCTTTTCTGATTTAAAAGACTTCATGTGTCAGGGCTTGTTGAAGGACTTTGATATGTAGTGTAAGCAATGCCCACCACTTCCTTGGTCTGAGCACTCTTTCATCTAGTTCTTCTCCATGTGGACTTTTTTTTTTTTTTAATAAATGTTAGATTTTTTTTGTGTATGTGGATAGAGATGAAGACTGATCACAATATTTCAGCGTCACTTTATTTTGAGACACCATTCACAAGAACGAAGCTGGTCTTTGTCCTTGCAGAATGGCTTCATGCGTAGAAACCGAATGCCAAACTGCGCGAGACTTCAGCTTGTCTCGTCAGATGATCCAGACCTGGACGTTAGTCAGAGTACAGCCAGTCCCACATCTCAGCAGCACAAGCTTCGATTTTCCTTCAGCACTGTTAAAAGGGAGACCATGACATTTTCTTTGAACCTGTTCTTTTTTTTTTTTTTTTTTCCTCACGTTTGAAATGTCAAGGCTTCTCTTAAACACCGGTCGATCCGAAACAGCCGGACTGGATATGAAGCTGCCAAGAGATGCAGCAGACCAGTTCAATATAGTTTTTTTTTTTTTTATTTCAACTTATCGTGATGGCTTTTTTTTTTTTTTCCTTCATGTGTATGTTTTAGTTTTATTTCAGCTGCCTTCCCAGACATGGATTTTTATTTTTAGTTGGGGATTAAATGGATCCATTAACAGGGACACCTGTCGGAATCTAACGACTCACTGTGTGATTAGACGGCTCGTCGTAGCCTCGAAGCTTTTACCTGGAGCCTTTTTGTGATCTGTTAAATATAAGGACGGGCTCTCCGGGGGTCTCTGAGACCCCGACAAGGCTGCACTCAGATAAAGCACAGAATGTATCACGTGATAAATGTCGAGCTTTTTTTTAAATTTTTCTTTTGCCAAAACTTTGATTTTTCTGTCTGCCATGTTCTGCCTATGCTCATGTTTACAGAAGGTTGTAAGATATTTTATGTTGTTTTTTTGCGGAAATGAAGCCAGTTTGAATTCCTGAATGTGGAGATATGAAGACTGGACTGCTGCTGTTGAATTAATGTCTCCCTCTCATTGGCTCAGCACCCGTCACGACGCTCCTCCCCGATAGGAAAATACCAGAGCAGTATTTTGCAGCACTTGGTTATATTTCAGTGGTAGTTGCTGTAAAAGCCAGATTCACGTGTTTCATAAGACGGGAACGACAACATCACTGCTGTTGACAGTTTGTCCACGTGGTTTCACACAAACATGTCGATCCAGGGCTGCTGATTGAAGGACTCAGCCGCTGTTGTACTCGGACGGAAAAAAAAAATCAAGCATTTTGTTTTTGTTGTTTTTTTTTTTTTGTGTCTTTTTTTGCACCATACAGTATAAAAAAATTGGTTCAAATGCCAAAAACAACATATAAGATTTTTTTTTAATTTTTTTTATTTTAATTTTTTTTTTTTTTGTACCTGCTCTCCTCCAGGGGTTTTCACTCAACAGGCCTTAGTCATTATTATTTATTTTTATTTTGTAATTAATATGGGGGAAAGTCTATAACATGGATGTGATACTGCTGATGAATTAATGTTCTAAGGCAACAGATTAATAGTTAATAGTTTATTTTGCTTAAAGGCCAAAAGAGAAAGTTGATCAGCTGCCCTGTACAACAAAACCAAAGCAGGATTTCCAAAGAAGTCCAAAATCTACTTTTTGTTTTTTTTGACTCAACAAAAACCAGTTTTCAACAGACGTTAACAGTAATGTCTGACATTAATCGGGACTTGGGATTTCTCTTTAATGGCTGTTGGGGACAAACTTTCAGTGGAACGGTGCAGGTTGGGTTACCATGGCAACCATCAGCTGCTGGTCCAGGTCCTGAACTGAAACCTGCAGCTCTGGATGGAAAGCTGATCAGCATCTTCTCTGCTACACCGATAAGCAAAAGACCAGGAACACGCAGGAGCAGCAGCAGCAGCAGCAGCCACCGCAGTTCCTCCTGGAGGTTCCTGGTCTGGTTGTTGACTGTTCCGGCTGAGCCGGCGAAGGGCTTGCTCGTTTCTAGGACTGGGTCAAAAGCAGTGGTGTTGTCTTCTCGAAGTCTGCTCCTCATAAGCTTGTGTCCTCGCTGTTTGATTAACTGTGTAGTCCTTTAATTGCGTGTCAGTGTTTAATGAAAGTTTTCCAAAGGCATTTCAACATCCACACACTGAGTGTTCACTACTTAACCATCTCATTTTGGACAAATCGCATATTAATTTTCTCAAGGCTAGAAGAACAGCCATAATCTGACGGGGTGACTGACGTGAGTAATTAAAAACGAGGACAGCACTCGGAATATCTGGTCAGTTCATTGTAAATGGAAGTGTTGGGAGACCTGCAGTCATTAGAGTGTAATTTATCAGTGACAGCAGCTGTAATGGCCTCTTTTTTTTTCCTTTTTTTTTTTTTCTCGTCTCAAAGAGGAATTTGTATACAATGTTATTGAAATGTACATTAAAAAAGAAACCACTGAGTTTTTAAAAAAAACATGTCTATTGTAAACCATAATGTGATGTACATTTTTTAATTTAAGTAAAAGAATTTAAGGTATCTACATGCCTTTGTCTTCTTCAGTTTGTACTTCTCTGCGTTTCACTTGTGACTTGCAGTAAAACTGACCGGCCACATGGTGGCAGTAAGGGACTTTTGTGTCCTCACACTGTCGGTCATGGGCGTTTTTTCATTTTTGCTCACTCCTCCAGAGTGAAGTCAATTAGCTGCCCGGGATTCTTCAGGATACTAATGTAGTTTTTAGTTGGTGTGTAAGAATAGTGACACTGATCTGGTGTGTTGTGTGTGTGTGTGTCTGAGTCGGCTCTCTTCATTACTGAGGTGGCTGGATGTCCAAGAAATCTGTAAAAAGCTTAAGAAAAGCATGTTTGCTCTTTACAGTGAAGTTAGTCAGGCCATGAGGACTTAAATATATATAATCGCATAATTACCCACAGTGTCACGAAAACCGACTGATATCTACCAGCATTACAAAGAAAACCTGGCTCAAACTGATACTTTGCTCCAACTGATTACAACTTCATCTCAGGGTTTAAATAAAGGCCCGTCTGAGCCAGAGCAGAAGGTTGGTTTGTATTTCAATACTAATCTGCCAGTCTTGATGGCAAAGGCGCTTGTTGCTGGCATGCTGGAGTAGATGAAACTGGTGCACCCAAAAACATTAAAGCATTCTCATGTGGGTCCTGGGAGCCAACTTTCAGGCTTTCAGGTTGAAGCCAACACAGAAATGAGAAAAGTTTTTGACTGACCACTGGAGGCTGGTTCTTAAAGCGAGTCCATCTCCATTGAAGCCCATATTAAAATGTCCAACTTTGCAGTAGAAATAAACATTTTTACAGCCAGGTTCAAAACATTTTAGTCTCAGTCGCTAGATTTCACATCCATGGCAGCTGTACGGGTGGTGGATTTTGTATCGGGTAAAATTATTTATAAAAGCAGCAAATTTCTGTATAAATAGAGGTGCGATCTTTTGATTGACAGCCAGCACAGCCAATGGTGAGCCGCCGTCACATTTGCTGCACAGTGACTTCTGAGCTGTCAATAAAGGCCATGCTCCCACTGGCACAGATTATAAAGAACAACAAAATAATCTGGGTGTACCGATACCTACCTGTAGTGAGACCAAAATTTGGAAAAACACAAAGGCAATAAGTCTGCCTACTATGACCTCAAAAATATATCAAGGTTAAAAGATCTGATGTGTCAGCAGGACCTGGAAAAACTAGTCCATGCATTCATCTTCAGTAGGTTTGATTATTGTAACAGCATCTTTACAGGTCCACCTAAAACATCAGCTCATTCAGAACTCTACTGCTCCAGTCCTCAGTGAGACCAAAACAGTGGACCACATCAGTCCAGCTCTGAGGTCTTTACACTGGCTGCCTGTCCATCAGAGGACAGACTTTAAAGTTCTGATGCTGGTCTATAAAGCTCTGAATGGTCCAGGATCAAAATACATCAGTGACCTCCTGACCCAGTATGAACCTTCCAGAACCCTCAGGTGATCTGGATCCAGTGTTTATCAGTTCCCAGAGTCACAACCAGACATGGAGAAGCTTCCTTCAGCTTCTCTGCTCCACATGTCTGGAACAAACTCCCAGAAATCCTCAGATCAGCTGAAACACTCAGTTTATTTAAATCCAGGTTGAAGACTCACCTGTTCTCAGCTGCATTCGAATAAAGACACAAATCTGCACTGATACTTTTAAGCTTGAGTTGCACAACCTGACTAAATTTTAACTACAATCTTTATCTATTACATATTTCTTTTGTTTTTGTCTTACTTTGAAATCATGCTTTTTATTTTTGCTATGTGATGACGTGTTAATGTCTCTCTAAAGCACTTTGAATCACCTTGTTGTTGAATTGTGTTATATAAATAAACTTGCCGTGCCTTGCCTAACAGTGCACATTGACAACTTAGATAAAAATAAGGTGTTTTGTTGTGCTGTTACTGGTACTAACAGACCACCACAATCTGGCTTTCAGGTTGAGGGTCATGTGGAACTAAGTTTCTTTGCAGTTCCTCAACTGACCAGTAGAGGCTGCTCCTGAAGTGAGACGATCTCCATTTGTTCAGCCTTTCATTTAAGGACGCTGGTATGAGTTGTGTGCAGTGCTTTTGTGGTGTTTGACTGGTGCACTGGTGCTCATTTATTGGGACGCCAGCGCTCAATGCTTTTTTTTTAATAAAAAACAAAACTGTTTTCATAGACTATGTTGGATGAAAGGATTCTTTAGAAATAAACTGATGCAGGCGTTTGTTGACACTTCAATACATTCATAATAATAAGGTCAGTGACACCGTTCAAACTTAAAAAATACTTTATTATCCAGTTTTATGACAGGACATGAAGTTTCCACTGTCACAACAAGTTTAAAAGTATCAGAGACCGATGTCAGTCAGAGACAGTTTGATTTAGTCGGCGGCTCAGGGGGGGTGTTTGCATCGGGCTGAGCAGTGACGTGTTAAGCAGGGGTGCTGCTGCAGCTGCTCCAGGGTGGCCCGCTCTGAAGGGTTCACAGCCAAACACAGCTTCAGTAGATCCCGGCAGCCTGGGAGAGAGATCACAAACATTAAAGATGAGCAAATACTTATCTCTGGAGGATTTGGATCATCCCCAAAAACAGCCTTCTCCTACCTCGTGATAGCTGCCTGCTGAATTTGATTTTCCTGTCGATGAACATGGAGGTGGTAAATTGCTTGTGTCCGTCTATCATTTCATAGAGCAGAGCGCCTAACTGCCAGACGGTGGTGGGGCCGGCCTCATAGCTCCCGTGTGCGTAAAACTCTGGAGGCGTGAAGTCGGTGGTTCCTACAGTCCAGGAGAAAGGAGAAGTGAAGGAGCAGGCACGAAGATCAGCAGATGAATGAAAAATGGGAGTCAGATGTACCTGCAAAGCTGTGGTAAGCACTGTTGTTCAAGATGGAACCACATCCAAAGTCTATGACCCGCACTCGAGGACCATCGGAGGCAGTTTCTATCAGGATGTTTTCCGATTTGATGTCACGATGGAAGACTCCATTCGAGTGCATTTGCAGGGCTGCATCCACCAGCTGCTTCATGATGTTCTGAAACACGAAGATACAAGTGCGTTAAAGAGCTGCAGGAGCAACTGCTTCTTTTTTATCTTTGTTAAATTACACAAATGTAGTGAGAGTAAAGTTTTAGCTTCAGTATGTGAAGGTGTTTCTATTCATCTTCAGTACCGTCGCCGTGTCCTCCTGCAGGGGACCATCGTTGTTGAGGATGTAGGTGAACAGGTCCACGGAGGGATCTGGTCTCTCCATGACCAGAAGAACTTCATGCTCCACGTCGTACCAGTCGAATAATGACACGGCTGCAGATTTCCCCACTGACGCCGGTCCACCTGCTGCTCTCACCATGAGGATCACCTCCAGTGGGACCTGGTGTATCTTCCCAAATATGACCTGAGGGACAAAAAGTGAAGCAGAAAACAGACGATGAAGTAGATGTGGTTTTGCATGTGTGTGACTTCAAAAAGGTCTACAAAGTAACATGAAAATGAAACTCACCATCGGTTGAGTCTCCACATCAACTTTAGGGATGTGTTTGATGGCCACCTGCAGGGAAGCGTCAAGAGTGTGTTAGTTTCAGAAGACAGTGGTGACAGTATTCCCGAGGCCTGAGAAGACAGATGTGATACTTACTGGAAAATTATCAGCTCTTCTTCTCCCAGCGTAAACTGATCCGTAGCCTCCTTCCCCGAGCATCTCAAGCTGCAGGTACTTTTCTTCAAAACACGCTACAGACACAAACGAAGATGCATTTACTACAAGAGCGAAGAACTTCTAAAACAAAAATGGTAAAAGTTCCTTCGTGTGTATTTCAGACCACCATGAGTTTACCTCTGCTGTCTGTGGCTGACAGGCAGGTGTTCCCGTTTTCCTGCCTGGAGGTTGAGGGATTCCTGGAGCTCGTCTGAAGATCACTGCCGAGCTCCATTCTCCTTGTACCAGGAGTCTTTGTGGTCGGCAGCTGCTTGGCACAGGTCTTCATCTCCTTGATGGTCTCTTCTGAGACTGAAGTGGTGTCGCTTTCATCCCTGGATCTCTTTCTAGGGGTCTCTGTAGGTCTGCTGGCCTTCCTTTTTATTGCTGGAACCCCGTCATCCTCCCGGAAGACGTTGATGGGTTTGGTGGTCGTGAACATCTTCACAAGTAACAATTCTCACTAAAACGTCACTGCTCGTATCTAGAAGTGTAGGTTGATTGTTCTGATGAGTGCGTGTGAGTGGCTAAATGTGTGTGTGTGTGTGTTCTAGATTTCACTCATTTCACTGTGAACAGAGTTCTGTTCTGTGACATCACAAGGCGGAAAATAAACAATGAAGAATCCTTCCAAGATCACATGCTGCACACAGTCTGAAGCGGCTGTTTTGGTGCAAACCTGGATGAGTTGATAAAGTACAAAGTACCTTTAAGACCGTGACAGCCTGTAACCCCACCCAACCCTCCATCCTGGAAATACACACTTTGGCTGTTTGAAGCCGTCAACTAAACTGCTAGAGTGAGCTGATGTCACCAAAATGTTCTGCATAGTATACAGTTTGTGAACAGTTACACAGTCTGCAGCATGTAAGACGTATTTAGATGCTTTGTATACTTCTAGTAAATTTTCTATCTGTCTAACGTTCATCAAATATCCCACGGTGCAATGCACCACTACAGGTGGAGGTGGTTGGAGCGATCACGTGACCCGAAATATTGTGTATAAATATAAGAAGATGATTTCCTTCATGAAGACATTTTAACTAAGTTCAATCAGTAAATCCTGGAGGCTTAAATCAATTTTACATCTTCAATGTGGTAAATATTAACACATTATTGACCAGTTCCATTCAAAAGTCTTTTATTTCCAACATGACAGCAGTGTAAAGTAGCGGACTTGCATTCCTTCTTTAACTATGTTTAAGCGCGAGACGTTTTTTTTGTTGTGTTTTGTAGCAGCAGCATTAACATTAAAAATAATCTTGACGTTCTTAGAAGTTATACATATTATTAGTAATAATTTTACACAGTATAAATATATATTGTGGAATACCTGAGTTATTATTGCCACAGTTACATGCGGCTGTATATAAACGCCGTTTCCCCTGAGCCCCTGTACTCATCTACACATAAATACAAACATTATTTACGATGTGAATTTATATGCACCCTTGTACAATCTTATTCATTACAGCATTCTTACTCATAGATATTTCTACACGTTTTAAAGCATACATATACAACTGTACTTATTACTATCCATATATGTATAAATACATACATTTCCGCATACAAATACACATATATACGCCCACAACCAATACAAGTACCGTCTCCACATTTGGCCTAAAAATGAAAGAATAAATCTAAGGGACCTGAACATACATCAAAATTCAGGTTAATCAGTTTTTTATTTTGAACTTTGAAGTTTTTGCCGTGAACTCACCACACACACGTACATGTACCTAGATACGTACAAACATCCACCTGTACACACACGGTATATGACCATACCTCAGTTTACATATACACATTTGTACTTTCACCCATCCATATTTGTGTATCTCGTGAAAATGACCTTCTTATGTTTCCTTGTAAATTGTAATAACTTTGACTTTGTTTTAGCTCCTCATTTAGCTTGTTTTCATAGATTTACACCATGAATTGAAATACCAAAACTTCATCTTGTTGTAGTTATGCTGCGAATCCTTAAGTTTAAATGAGCCTTTAAATTATATCCCCCCCTTCTCTTTCAAAAAACCTTCTCTGTATGTGCTCAGGTAACAATTTATTAGATGTCTTAAACATAATTTGAGATATTTTAAATTCCAGCAGATCTGTTTTCTACTTTTTAAATAGGTCCTCATCCAGTTCAAGATCACCCCCCCAAATCCTGTTTTTTGTTTTTGAACTTATTTTTTATATTTCCTATATCTGTTATCTGATTCTGTAGATCTTGTGTTTTATAAATTCCCTAAAAAGTTTATTTTGTGTCACATATATATATATATATATATATATATATATATATATATATATATATATATATATTTATATATATATATATATATATATATATATATATATATATATATATATATATATATATATATATAAATATATATATATATATATCTCACTGTAAATCTCACTCTGCTGCAGCCTGAAAATGTGGAAATCTCTAGAAGCAGTCTTTTAGCTCTAATCATTTCATCAGTTGTATTTTGATTGTTAATTCACATAATGCATTCATGTTTATGTTGAGAATGGGCAATGAGTTTTTTTAGTGCGTTGACAATCACAGAGAATATAGAGATTGCTACAACAGCGTTCCCCGTTACGATCATCGAAGGCCGTTTGCTGCATGTTGTAGGTGTTTCTCTGCTCCAACACACCTATGATTGAATGCCAGCAATGCAAGAAGGCTGAAGATCCTGCTCTGGCTGCTCGCTCCATCCAAAACATAAGAGATTTTGTAAGGAATCGGGGCAAAACGGAAATCCTGGATAGAATGCGGGAATGTGATGAATTGTCCGTCGGTGATATCATCAGGCCACATGGGATGTAAAGGGGTTAGACCAGAAGTAATCTCTGTGTTTTGATATCACTGGTGGACAATTTAAACATTTCATCTTGTGGAGGCAGGAGGAGAGCTGACAGTGTTCCAGTTACTTGGAAAACTGGTTGTTGAACAGAATAAGTAAACATACTGACATTTTTACAGTATACATTGTTTGGTGTGGATCAGTTACTGTACTTACTGTACTTTTCATACAACAATTTGTTTGTTTAATCTGGCTGCTGATTTAACAGTAGACATGCAATATTTCATTTAGCCATTCATACATTTTTCTTTCTGTCATATTCCATTACTCCATGTTTGGCCTTTTTAATACACAGAAATGTCATGTCTGTGTATGTGTATGGCCGTGGTCCAGACAAATAAAGTTGGTCCTGGCAATTACGGTTTGTGTCACGGGCGGAGTACGGCTTAGTACAGCATTGTCTGGTTCTTGATTTTTGAGTTCTGATGTGTTTATCTAAATTTTGAAGTGAGATGTATGTTGTATTTACTCTGTATTTACTACATCTCTCTAGCATAAGTGGAAAGTGGTGTCCGTTTAGTGTCGCAGAAAACTGGTTTGAAAAAACTCTCATAATACAGTAAAACCCGTATAGGTGTAACGTGTGTGTGTGTGTGTGTGTGTGTGTGTGTGTGTACGAGAGTGTATGTGTGTGTGTATGAGTGTGTGAGGTTGTACGCATGTGTTTGTGTATGAGTATGTGTGTGTATGGTCTAATGGTAAATGAAAGGTACCAGTTTAAGGTGCTCATATCATTTTTATCTGGAGTCAGCAGTGATGTAAATGAGGGTTGATAAAGTATAAATATCCTCCCTGCTGCTGCATACTAAGTGTTTGAGTAATACACATTTTTTACCTTAAGGCATAAAAACAACAATTGGTAAACTTCTGGTTTCCCTTTCGCGCTTTAGTAGTTTTAACACAAAATGCAGCTTCTCATGCAACTGATCAAAGACGTGATTGTTCTTAACAGGAGCAGCACCGATGCTGTTAGCTGGTTGGTTCATTGTACTCGAGATGAACATGAACTCAATATTTCAAAGGTTAAAGAGAGATTTATTCTCCCTCGTTTGCATCTTTTTTTTAATCCACAACACTGTAGTTAAAATCCACTGAATTCTCACTGTGAATCTCATTCTGCTGCAGCCTTTGAAAACGTGGAAATCTCGAAGTAGTGAAGCAAAGGCTTTGAGCTCTAATCATTTCATTAGTTGTATTTTGATTGGTAATTCACATAATGCATTCATGTTTATGTTGAGAATGGGCAATGAGTTTTTTAGTGCCAATGTTAGCAGTCACAGAGAATATAGAGATTGCTACAACAGCCTTCCCCGTTACGATCATCGAAGGCCGTTTGCTGCATGTTGTAGGTGTTTCTCTGCTCCAACACACCGGATTTTACCAAATGGATCCCCATCAGGTGGTCATCAAAGTCTCCACAAGTATGTTAATGATTCATTCATTTGAATCAGGTGTGTTGGAGCAGGGAAACTCCTACAACATGCAGGGCAGTGACCTTCAAGAGGACTTGGGACTTGGGAAATGCTGAGCTACTGCAACAATTGGCAAAGATGTAGCCTGGCCTGCAAACATAATTATTTTCCTCGTTGATACAAATAATTAGTCTGGTCCCTCTGGATCTGAGTACTCTGGACTCCAATGGATGGTGATACCGGCAGTCAGGGAAAGAAAGCCATCGTCAGTGGGAAGCATGTAACCATATTGGTTGTTGTGAATACCGGCAAGTGGGTAAGACTGTCTTGTCATTTGATTTTGAATATTGGCCGAGACCGAATCCTAATATGATACTTTGGAAATCCACAAAAAAAGAGAGGAAAGAAACAAAACAAAAAAAAAACAACAAGTGCAAAGAGTCCAAGCTGCTGTAGCACTGTAGTGACTGTCCAATTTTAAAATATTTCCAAATTGCAGACATTTCTGAAATGCTGAGGGACCCACTTCAAGCTTGCTCAGCATTTACGTCAGCTAGTGTTGCCAACTCCTCACTAATAAAAGTAGCTACAACTAAAATTGGTATATTTGTATATGGATGCTGTAGGAGACGGGAATAAAATAGTGGGAGAGAAACAAAAGGGAGTTAAAAAGAGAAGCATAAATATGTTAAACTCTACAAACGCCTTAATTGACACCTGAAAAAAGTCGCTAGATTTGTTGTTTGTTATATTTATGAAAAGAAAAGTCACTGGAGCGGTCCGAAAAGCTATTAATATAGCAAGAAGTGTGTCACTAAGTTGGCATCACTGAGGTCAGCTCACTCACTATAACTGCAACTCTAGGTTGAAGGTTACGCCTACCCCCACCTGACATAAACTGTATAATAAATAATGTAATTTAGTTAAATTTAAAAAAAAAACAAAAAAACAAAAAAAAAATCCAATCATTTCCACTGCTTGTTTTTGTTTTCAACAACAAAAAAACTACCACAGCTATGCAGATGACGCGCAGATAAATATTACAATGTCAACAGGATACAGAGGTCCTGTACAGGCTCTTGGTAAATGCATTGAAGAGATTAATGACTGGATGGGCCACAATTTTCTCCAGCTAAACAAAACTGAGGTAATTGTCTTTGGAGCCAAAGAGAAACGCTCACAGGTCACCACAGAGGTTCAATCTGTTCACCTAAAAACCACCAACCAGGCCAGAAATCTGGTTGTAGTGATGGACTCAGACCTACATTTGGAAAAAGCACATTAAGGCAATAACAAAGTCAGTCTACTATCACCTCAAAAATATATCAAGGTTAAAAGATCTGATGTGTCAGCAGGACCTGGAAAAACTAGTCCATGCATTCATCTTCAGTAGGTTTGATTATTGTAGCAGCATCTTTACAGGTCCACCTAAAAAAATCACTTAGACATCTGCAGCTCATCCAGAACTCTGCTGCTCCAGTCCTCACTAAGACCATAAAAGTGGACCACATCAGTCCAGCTCTGAGGTCTTTACACTGTCTGCCTGTCCGTCAGAGGATGGACTTTAAAGTTCTGATGCTGGTCTATAAAGCTCTTAATGGTCCAGGACCAAAATACACCAGTGACCTCCTGACCCAGTATGAACCTTCCAGACCCCTCAGGTCATCTGGATCCATTTTTTTTATCCGTTCCCAGAGTCAGAACCAGACATGGAGAAGTTTCCTTCAGCTTCTTTACTCCACATGTCTGAAACAAACTCCCAGAAATCCTCAGATCAGCTGAAACACTCAGTTTATTTAAATCCAGGTTGAAGACTCACCTGTTCTCAGCTGCATTTGAATAAAGACACAAATCCACCCTGTTTTACTTTTAAACTTAAGTTTCAAAACTTGATTACATTTTAACGACTAATTTTATCTATTGTTCCTTTTTCTTTCTATCTTTGTTTACATTTTAAATCATGCTTTTTATTTATGTGATGTTTTTAATGTCTCTGTAAAGCACTTTGAATCACTTTAATTTAAAATTGTGCTGTACAAATAAACTTTCATTTTTTTTGTAAGGATCATGGTAGGAAACCATTTCTGAAACACATCATCTCTCTACTTATACTTCCTTTATATATCTGTATATAGCATAGTGTGAACATTTAGTAGCCTGGAGATTTGATACCTTAATCTCCTAATATTTATTCATAATATCGCCTGTTTACTTTGAAATCTGCACATTTTTGGGCTCTATATTCGTAACAACTGCATGTCGTGCATAATAGTGACACTGAGATTTTAGTTTATATCATGTCATATAACCTCTACAGATGTTTCTTTGTCGTTCTTATGATCTTATGAGTCACACAGAAAGCCCTTTCTGGGCTTCCTGTATGAACAACAATAAAACTGGAAAATGACGTTTTTACCAATCTGATGGGGCACACGGTTTTGCAAACTTCTTTTTCTTTTCCCGACCAACTCTTCCTTTTGTAAGAGCCATCCCAGCCCCTAAAATAGGAACACTAACATTAGCCTGTGAAGATTAACTTCCAGTGCAGAATACATATGACAAGCCATTCTAAAAATATTAAATAAATATCTTATGTGACAGTGGAAAATGACATTCATTATTGAAATATGGTATAAGAATTAGGTGGAGGCATAATAAACGAGAGCCACTTGAGCTGCTTAATTCCCCAGCATATCCCTGTGATATATCGGACATAAGTAGTTTTGGTAATGAGGTCATTATTTAAGCTAATTCGCATTCATTTGCAAATAATTCTCTGTCGGCTTACTTGTCCGCACACAACGGCCAGTATTAATAGGAGCTCTGCATCTTCACTTATTAAGGAGTTATCTTGGCTTCCTTTTCTCATTAACGTCCACATTTGTTAGGGAAGTTGTTTCAAAGCCCACATCAAGCGTGGTGATGAAGTTGAACCGTCTTGTGCTGCTCCAGCAGAATTAGTGTAAATATGTACAGAAAATTGGCCTAAACGAGAAAATCACTTCATTATCGGCGTTTTTGATCTTTGGAAGCTTCAGATGGTCAGTCTGAGTGTATTTTATGCATCAGTTTCTAATCTACGGATTATAGCCTCCAGCTTTCCTGTCTCCATCCTCGCTGCCGGCAGCAGTGGGATACTAGATGTCACTCGGGGGGGCAGGAGACTCATTTGCATTCACGAGCCGCGCTGTCTGATGGGAAGAGGGAGTTTTGACGAACATGGGTGCCAGCTTAGTTCACGGTAACATTTGACATACCGCTGCCAATTAAGTCCAAATCCTTTTCCCCGGACTGGTACGCACTCTCACACATCAACACACGCGACCTTCCCCGGGGCCTCCAGCTGTTTGCAGTATAATGAAGACTGTACTGTGCTGCAACCTCTGCCTCCATCACTCGATCAAACTCTACTTCCATTTTCGGCGTATCGAGGATCAAATAAACAAGCTCATGCCAATGTCTCAAATCATAACCTCCAAATATTTGCACAAGTTTTGCCAAGGTTTCCTTGCACTTTTGAATTCTTACTGTGACCCGTTTCAGAATTCGCTTTAATGAGGCATTCTTTGTCAGCTCTGTTCAGCTGCGCTGTTGAACTCTGTTTGACTTTTTTTTTTTTTTTTTTTTCCTGCTAAATATTGTTTCACTGTCACCGAGCTGCAGCTTCCAGACACAAATATTTCTGTTTTTTGGCTCCGTATCAGCGTGAATAAATATTGTCACTCCGCGTGCCGGCGATTTTCTTTGTAGAGCAGGATTCCTGTTCCATCATGTTTCTGTTGTTTTTGTTTTGTTTTTTTTTTCCATCATTACCAACCCTAATTTGCAAGTTTTTGGAAAGTACTCATTTTGTGTAGATCCTCGTCATGCCATAAAAAATGGCACCGATGCGTCAGACCACAGACAGAGCAAGGGTTTCTGGGACACAGCAAGAGGTTCTTTGTTGGGTTTCTGTGGGTTGTTGGGTAAAACCTATACACAGGTTGTAGGTATATCCCTGTAGGTTGGAGAAGAAGTCCATAATCCAGGTGCAGAGATGGGAGGAAAAAAAGTAGGAAAGGGTGGAAAAAAGTTAATGTAAGAAATCCATCCACACATTCACTTTCTATACCTGCTTAATCCTGTACAGGGTAACAGGGGTCTGCTGGAGCCTATCCCAGCTCATTACAGGTGAAAAAAGTCTGATATTGGGCTCTATGATATTCTCCAATGGATAAATCAAACGGTTTTAAAGTTTATTACAATATACAGTTTTTTTTCATGTCATCCAATGTTACAGTGAAATGTTAGTACTACCTCTCTTAATCCTTTGTTCTTTGAAGCAAGACTTGCTGAAATTAAACTTCAGACAGACAACATTATTTAACAAAATCTTTACAAAAAACAAAAACAATAAAACAAAATCTGAACAATAATAAGCACCTTCCCTCTGCGCTGGGATCAGTGAAGAATTTCATTTTTACTATTATTTTTTATTGTTGTATTTCTCTGAACACTGCACGGTCCAGCTTTAGGGTAAATATGCTGGGATGCCAACTCCTGACATGACTGTCTTGAATGCCTTTCCTCTTGGGATTATAATCTTCTTTTTCCTTTTTCACTGTACAATGTTGCTTCCCTGAAGCCATTTTTACCTGCTATTGTTTATGTAGTAATTGCTCAGGGGTCATGCTCTGGGTCTCTGGAAGCACTTGGAGACAACTTGAATCGTTGCTTATGTCTTTCCCTCTTGGTGTTGTGTTAACATTTACCTCCGGACCATCAAACCGCCGTCATATGCTTTTATAAAGGTTTGTGGCTGCTGATGATCAGATCAGTAGCAGATGATTAGCAGTACCTGGCTGCAACTTATAAATCCCGTGGATGCAGTAAGAGGATGCTTAGTATTACTCATGTAGGATTTTTTTTTTTTTTTGCCTTTATTTGTTAAATAAATAACGGCACAGTGATGAAATGTATTTGTTGTTGTATTTTCCTAAGACACACTAGAATCCAATGACATTTATGTCTTTACAAGCAAACAATCAAACCACAGAGAAAAAGGGAACATGAGGGGTTTTAACTTTTGCACCAGACTCTATGTCAATATTTGCACCATTATTACAAAGGTTTCAAACCACTGACCTCAACTAACAGGCGCTTTCTCTGTTTCTGTTCCCATTGTGATTCCCTCAGCTGTTTAAATGAGCTTGACCTGACTCAACCTGCTGGTGTTGAGAAGTTCGCTCATGAATTTTTTAACATTAGTTTGCTTATTGCAGAATAAACTGAGTTTCCTATTGCTGGAAACTCAGACACACACACACACAGGCGTTCATGCATATTAAACTGTACACGTGCATTCACTCCAACATGCAGAGCTGCATTTACATTTACATACACACACACACACACACACTGTAAGCTGATGACTTGTGTGTTAATGAGCTGCTGTGGTGTTTACCCAGCATGCCCGGTGTGTGCCACAAGAGGGTAACGCCCACTACTTTTAATGATGTTTATCTGGCACATATCTGAGGAGAGAATAGAGGATAATGGGAAATGGGTGCTTGTTTATGACTGACTGGCAGATGTTTAGGATGAGGGAGGAAATGCAACAGGCAGACGTCTCCTCCAGACATCTGAGAAAGTCACGAGCCAGCGTTTGACTGAAGGAGCGCGGCCGGGACTCTGCATCTGGGCTGTGTGAATCTTTCCATGTCCTGGTTGCTCTTCTCTTGCCTCGCTGACTGATGAGGCATGGACGCGTCTTTGAACGGAGGCAGATTTGTCAGGTGGTTTGAGACTGGCGTTCCTGTAGGCTGTGAGCGCCGAAAGGAGAAAACCAGCCCTGCAGATAGTTCACAGCACACCTGGATGTTTTTACAGACATAATTCTCTTCAAGTGAATAAAAGAACTGTTTGTATGTACTCTGCTAAGAACAAAGAAGTTATTAACTATTACCCTAAATCAGTCTCTCGTTAGTTTTTTTTATCTGGGATCTTGGTGGATATTTTTGTGGCCAATCCGATTTACCTGTGGTGCGTTAAGAGCAATAAAATCTATTTAGACGCACACTTGAGCTGCAGTGATCATCCATGTTCAATATTTATGATGGAGAACCTCAACAGTGAGCCCTCCAACTCCGAAAGTGATTACCTATGAACGTGTATTTTAAATTTATTAAGTCAAGTAGTCTGAAAAAAAAAAGTCTATTTATGCAAAAGCGTTCAAACTCCAGTTCCAGTTCAAACTGTACTGTGTAAAGTCAAAAATAGTTTTGAGACTTTGGACCATTTTCATTTGTTTAACTTTTGGGATTTACGAAGAAAAGAAACGTCCAGCAGTGGGACTTTAAACGGTCTGGTATCATGCGGTACACTTGAACGCAATCGGCTGCTGCTTAAAATGCTGCCTTGGACTGTGTAAGAAGAACTGGACAAAACTGGGTTTCCTGAAGACTGTGATTGAAGTCGCTTTGTTTTAGTGGTTAAAGGTGTAATGAGTTTAAGTTGGAGCAGCACCCAAATGCAGGAGACGAGGCGCCAGGAGTTTCACATAAAAGTCTTTTTAATTAAAAAAAAAGGCTTCACAAACCAAAATAAACTCACGATAGCTGGTTCAGGCTGGTACTAAGCTTTACCACTCAACCCAGGCCAACCAAAAACCAGTCGCAGCAGCTTCTGCTCACGTTAAAATTTCGTATGATCGCGACAGTTTCTCTGTGACTTCCCGTGTCCAGAGTCGGGACTCGAGTTGTTTGTCATTAGTGTGCTGTCTGGGTCACATCGCATCCGTCCACACACTATTCGAGCAGAATTCTTAACTCTATGAGGAACTTTTATGTCTTGGCCAGACATGTAGAGTTAAGAAACGTTTCATTTATTTTTTTAAAGTAATTCGGGTGGGAGGGTTGGGGCGCATTGCAGAGCCGAAGTTCTCATGATGCGGATATTCAAGTCACATCCAGAGAAAACAAGGTAGGTGGAATTTTATTGAGTCCAAAGTTGACGTGCTCCTCTCCTGCTGCTGGAGGGTTTGTGGACGTTAGGCGTCTCAGTCCAGATGTTTCTGTATTTACCTGACTATCTGCGAGATTTCAGATGAAATCAAAGCTGCTGCCTGCAGTGATTTCGGAAGGCTTGCAGGCTTCATTGTGATCAAACGTGAAACATCAAGAGATGGGTGTGTTTTCTCGAGCTATCAAAGTGCAGATCAGAGTAACGGACCAGTCCCATAACTAATTAACGGCGTGCGTTGAGGCTGATGATCATTAATGTAGGAATATTGGTTCAGTATGAGATTTACCAAAGCCAGAAATCAAGGGGGCAATTGCATCTTAGCTGAGATTTAATATCAGCTTAACCTGGTATTAAACCTGAATGAAGGACTGTGCAGTTAATCAAATTTTAATTGATTTTGAAACATTGGAAATTGTTGGTGGGTTAATGACTCTGTCCTCCTCCTGTGTGCAACTTGGGGTTATTTAGTTATGAAAGCTCGAGTTCACGCTGGTGTTTTGGGATGTTTAAGGGATTTTTGGAGCAACTCTATCAGCCTTTGCTTTGCTGGTTTGAATCTTTTTCTCTGTCTGAAATTAAGTTTTCGCACAGGAATGTCCACATTTGAACGGTATCTTCCTGTCAGACGAGTGGGATTTCTTCACGTTTCCGTGGTAACTATGCGTAGAGTCGTTCAAATACCGATACTAGGATCGAAAATACTCACGATACTGCTGAAAAATAAAAGGTTTTGGTGAATATTTACTTCATTATTTCCTTTTTTTATTTTTTAATAAGCAGAATCCCAGTTCTTCTTTGACGCTCTGTAAGTTAACAGGAACTTCCACCTTACTACCACAGTTCAAAAGCAATGCCTGAATTTCATTAGTCAGTTTTCAGTTAATTATTTTGTCCCTTTTGTAGGTTTTTCTTTCTTTAGCGGAAGTGTACCGACACATTTGTGTGTAACATGACTCCAGTTTTTTTTGTTGCAGGTTGAGCTTCACCTCGAATCCCAGTAGGACCAATGTTTGCTTTTGGGAATTTTTCTGTTCCGATGTTAAATTGGGATTATTAAAACAGTGTTTTCTGTTTATCCTTATGACCGCCTATTTTTTTAGAGTAAGTCTTCTTTCCCTTTTCTTTTTAAACTTACCCTGTCACAGTTCTGGGTTTTGGTTAGTTTCTGTTTTATTTTGAAAGTCCGTCTTCAGTTTTCATCAACCTGCTGTACCTTACCCGGTCCCGCCTGATCACTTGCACCTGTGTCTCGTCAACCGTTGTCCGTGGGTCTGTACATACTGGCTGTCTTCCCCGTCCTCCTGTAAGTCAGTGCTGTGTCCGGCACTGCTGTTTGTTCCTATTTCTGGTTACTTCATCTCAGCTGCTTTATTTCTGTTTTCTCCAGGGGTTTTCTGTTTTTCTTTCTTCGTTCTTAAAAAACCAGCCTTTGAAATTTATTTTATTATAATAATTGTCCTAATGCTCTACTGGGATGTCCTTGCATGCCTGGTCAGTCTCTGTAACTCAAAGTCCCCCTTAAATAGCACTAAAGTAAAATCCAGATCAGTGGTTAGATGGTTAAGATGAAACAATCCTGTTAACTCAACTTCACACACTAAATGAGGGCAGAATTCAATAAATGTCCTTTTATTACAGTAAATGCTTTTTTTTTGTATTTCAATGGATATGAAATGAATCTCAAATATAAACCAAAAAACTGAGATGTTGGTGCGCCTGAAATAGCCAGATTATAACTGACAGAGCAGCTGACCAAAATCTCAAAAGACAAGCTTTTCCAGCCGTGAGACTGTTAAAAACTTTAAAAATGGATCGTTTTACGGCACCATCTTTGTGTCATTGAATGTGCACCTGTAACGCCCGTCGTATGTGGTGGTAATGAGATCCACCAGATCTTCGGGCTCCGACTCCTCTCCTCCGTTGTCAGACTCCCGTGACTTTGGGAGTATTTACTGCAATAAATACGTTCTTTATTAGACAACAAAAAGCACTTTAAGTTCATGGAAGATCGGACAAAAGATGGGCTTTAGAATTGATTCTATAAATATAGCTCAGTTTGGAGTTATTTAGGCCAGAAACAGTCATTTATTTAATGTTTAATAATCCTCCTAGCAGTATTTTGTCTTATGTTTGTTTTGCTCTCTAAAATCTTTTCATTTGAGTTGGAAGACAGAAGTTCTGGTTGTCCATTTGTAAATGTTGAAAGCAGAATCGGTAATAGTTCAACAGAAGAATCGACACTAGTGAAGAATAACACGAGCGATATGCTGCTGATATAAACAGGAGTTCTTAATTTAAATCTCTAAAAAATGCAGACAAAAGTCAGAATGATAAACTGACACTCAGTTTATTGAGCCAACATGAGAGGAAGGAGTCACAATATGAACTTTGACGGGTCTGATACATTACTTTTATGTTCTCTGTAATGTTTTACTGTCCTTTCAGACCCACCGACCTTAGTTTGTTCATTTTCCCTTTTAGTTCAGTTCATTTTGCTCTTTGTAAACACAAAATTGAGACTCAAAAAAACCAAAAAAAAACCTTCACGAGACCCTCAGAAAGAAGCGGCGTCGATCCAAATCACCTGTCAGACTCTGGTGTGTTCCTCCCGATGGAAAAAAAGTCCAGAACCCAAACAGGATCGCGGGGTATAGGAAACTGGGTGATGTAGTTTCCTTTCAGCCGGGTTAACACTGAGCAAAACCACATACAGGCCTGAAGTTCTGCGTGGAGCTGCGAGGAGATGCAGCGCCTGATAGAAATCTAGTCATAAATAACAGCGCTGGCTCACTTCGTAATTAAACAAGCAGTACAAACATGTTCAATAACACGGGTCTTCTTCCTTTTCTTTTTTTCTTCCGTCAACAGACACGTCTGACCACTAAGTGGCGAAGGGCCTTTTGGCGTGGTTTGAAATAAGGCATTACAGTACGCTTTGATTTTACTCTGCATGGAAAGAAATTACCTCCAGAGATGTGAACCGTGTGGAGTTGAATAGATGACACTGCATTAGGGTTCTGAACTTATTTAAATTATTTTTTAACACCCAGACGCCTAACCCCTGGGTGTCCCTTGAACCAGAAGCACTGCAGTCCGGCTGTCCGGTTGTTTACTGGATTGACTGAGATTATGCGTTTATATGAAATTGACGACGATGTATCTTAATTTCGAATCTCAAAAATGTGTGAAATGTGTTTCCTTTCTTGTCCTTGGTGTTTTTATCCTTATGAAAACGATGGATGGTGGCAAATCAAAATTGCTTTTGTTAATTAAACGTGAAGCTCTCCTTGTTCGTGGTTGAAAGCTGAAATCTGAATTGTTTTCCTGCATCGTCCACAGGTTAACAACTGAAACTCTTCATCTGTTGGAATCCTTTGCCTTTAACTCCACTAATCTCTCTTAAGAGAACAGCTAGACGACCTGGAAGCTGTGTCTCTTATTGTAAAAGTCAATTTTTGAACCTAGGAAACGCATAATAATGTAACTTTACTCCTTCTGCAGAGGTCTTTTTCATCTTAAAATTAGTTTTTTTTAGCCAGGTAATAAAATACTATCTGACACTGCATTTTGGTGCCACATCATGCACCCGTACAAGTCAGCTACAATTACAATGAACCTTTTCTTAAGTAAAAAACAGAAATTGTGAAATCCCTAGTTCATGCTCAAAGTAAGGCTCCGTTTACACCTGGTATTAACTTCTGTCCGGAGCGATCCGTGGTCAAACGGCAAGCCTCCTGAGTACAGTCAGGATATATCTGCAGATCTGCAGGTGGTCTGGACCACACGCACCCACATCCTTTGTGTAAACACAAACTATCTTGGCCCACGCTGAAAGTCCGCCCACGTAACTGACATCTTCTGTCAAGACAGAAGGACAACATGCTCATTCGCTCATGGCTTCGTGTTGAAGTGTGAAACGGTGAGCAGGAACTAACAACATTGACTAGACTGTTTTATTTGGGCCAAAAATATGTTCACACAGTCATCGGTTTAGCTTCACTGCTCGTTCCACTTGACCATGTTTATCTAACATTCAGCAGTATTGTGTTTGTCTGTTTGTGACGAAGCTCTTTTAACAAACACATTGTCTGTGAAGGGCGTGCTCAACTTTGCTCTGTCCTTCTGTCTCCTTGCCCTCCACGTAGTTCAGTCGTTTATCGTGTTTATCCACGTGCAGTTCTGATGTGTCGTTTTCGTGTCTTGATCTGATGTGATTATGAACTCCCTTCTGATGTGATCTTGTTGCACCACTGGGGGAAATCCCTGCGACATTTGTCATTATTACACAGGGTTAGTCAAAAGAGTCAAAATCAGTTCTCAATGGCTGCGTCATAGTCTGAGGACACACATCACACCACACTGTCTGTCTGTCTTGTGCGTGATTCCCCCGTGCTTGTTTCATGGCGTAACCTGGTAACAAACACTTTGCTGGGGTTATTTTCTTCCAATGAAATTCGTTAGTAATTGCCATGAACTGAAATGCGTCAACTGTTGTACAGTTCTTCATTTTTCGCTACCTCTTGCAGTAACCAAAGCAGCACAGCAACATGTGGAGACTCATGCCAATACCAGGTGTGAATCGATGCCCTTGGAACCGTCCACTAGGGATTGGATCACCCAGGATGGATGCTAATACCAAGTAAAAACTGCAGTGGTCCTGTCCTTCTCCAGTATGAACAAAAAAAATGTCACATTCCATTAAGATTTGTCAAAATTGAACCAACTTGTAAAAAAGAGTGCACAAGCATTTCTTTTAAACTATCTTAAAAACGGTTGCTTGAACCATAGCTATTATTTGTGTCTGTTTTATGTGAAACATCATTAAATGATTGACTGCCTCTCCGACGCTGGTCTTGCCGGACCTGTTCCTTCAAAGTCACTGATGCAGGAGGAGAAGGAGACACTTTTCGCCGTTTCCCTCCCTAGGGAATAACACCGTTGACTTAAAAGGGTATGTCTCCGCTGCTTCCAGTGAGTTCAACATGTCTCTTTTATGAAGTATGTATATAGTCGGCCCAGTCTCGGGTCTCAGTGGACGCAAGCTTTACTTTTGATCAACCCAAAATACGGAGGACGTGCATGTACTCATGAAGCGCCATAACCCTGAGCTATCTCTCTTCTTTTTAACATTTTGTTCCCCTCCTCAGGCTTGGTCGTTCTCGTGAGTCCTGAAGGGGCTTTCCCTCCTGGGTTTCAGCAGTTTTGAAATGACTCGACCAAGTTACGCAAGGGCTCCGATTCTAATTTCAAGCCCATTTTAGTTTTGTCTTCACTGCATCTCATTCGTTCTGTGCTATTTCTGTTATTCGATTATGAAAGCCAGTAATCTAATCTCGCTGTGTCTCAAATAACAGCAATGATGATGTTTTGCTGTTGAAACTGCTTCACCCAGCGCCTCCGATCAGACTTCTTGCTTGTTTTTTGATTCTTGCAAAGCCTTAGTCAGGGGAAAGGTGCATGGCTATTTTCACATCTCTCAGCAGCTCTGGAACGCACACTCCACTGCTCAGTGAGTGATGAACGATCTAATCCAGACCAGAACAACATTTCACTGCTTTGGAAAGCAGATGAGATGAACATTGATATTTAGCAATGAGCACGCTGCACTATTACAGCTGCTTGGCGTCGTCACTGAGCTGTGTCAGTGTTGCAATTGTCAGTAAATATGTACCAGGAAATACCTGCTGGTGCATCAGTTTTGGACTGTTTCATCACTTCTTTGTTGTATCATCTGATGTTTCTTCCCTGCTACTTTATCCAGTCTTATCCCACAAATAAATGACACATCAAGTAACTGAACTGGGTGGAAAACCGAGACAATTTCAGCTCGTCTTGCTTATCTTTTTTTTTTTTTTTTCTAAAGCTAAAATGAAAGCGTCATAGCTCTTAAATAAACAAAGTTGCTACATCATTTTCACCACTTGATGGCAGCCTTTGAACACAGCATGGTTCGGTTGTCCTTGCCTGCCGCCTGCATGGTGCACACATATGTTCAGTGCTCCTCAGACGGGTTTGTAATGTCAGTAAAGCTGCAGGTCTCCTGCAGATCTTCTGCAGGTATGCGTTTTGTATGCATGTACATTATGTGTGCTTCTACATCTGTGCTGCAGCTTTACGTTACAGATTCAACTTCATAAATCACACTCTTGAAAAGTGTGACGTCCATCATCGAACACAGTTTCCTTGGCGCGACCTTGTCCCGGAAATCATATTTATCTGCCAGTTCATTGGTTTTTCCTCAGAGCTTATCTGTGAAATATTGAAATACAGACAAGGTTGAAGTCGTAATTTATGTATGAACACAGTAATGATAGAAGCTGGAATTGGGGATAATGCTGATAACTGATATGAGGTCAGATTTGCCCTGGTTGTGGCATTTTCTTTAATTTTTTTTTTGAGGATTGTCTGGGTGTAATAAACATCCAAGTCTGTTGATGAAGTTTATCGTTTTTTTTTTGTTTTTTTTTTTAATGAGTGGTTCTCTGAACGTCTCCATATAAATCAAAATAGTAACTGTTCACTTGTTCATTGTATTAAAGACAAGAGTTTGTGTGACATTGAAAGAAGTGCAAATGTAAGAAAGACTGCTGTGAAACCAAAATATGTGGCGAAAATCTGTGAGAAGATTCAAATTCCTGAAGACACGAGCGCCGGCCGTTGGGGGAAACGTTTTAATTCCGACTCTGATTCTGTAGGTCTGAGACGTTTTGGGGGACTTGAACAGTGTGGAAACAACTTTTGCTTGTCAAATTCTTTTCTTTGAAATGCAACAACTTTTATTTTGCTCAAAGGGGATGTCAGCTTGTCTTCAGGGAGCGGCGCTCACCAGGTGGACAGGATCCACTTGGACCACCTTCTCTCAGTTTTTACTCTATCAGGCCGCTCCTCTGGCCAATTGGCTTCTTTCTAGGTTCCAGGTTACCATAGAGACATGACGTGGATAAAAGAGCCAGGAAACGGAGAGTGTTGAAGATGAAGATGAAAGGAGGTAGAAGGCTGTAATCAGACTGTCTCCTTCGGTCACACCTCGGATCCATCTCTTCGCCTCCACTGGCCCACGTCCCACACAGGAGAAGCCACCTCCAAATAAATCACAATCGGCCATAAGTCACCTCTCGTTGCTGCACCCGACCGTAGACCCACAGCGGCAGAGAGACCGGGGTGGGGAGGGGTGTTTTCAGCCTTGTCCGAGGCTGGGCTTCAGTGTTTGTGTGTTGGTGTGGATGTTAAGTAGTGCCAGTTCTCGTCCCATCCCGTTTCCGCCGTCACTTCCTAAAGGCTCTATCGCTTCTCTGCCAATATAGTTTCTTACAGCATGGTCAACTGAAGGCCTGCGGGTTAATGGTGTAATGATTGTGTCTTATAGGGAGCTGTGGACCCGAGGGACTGCTGCTTCTTCCTTTTCTGTTTTCTTTTGTCTTCACCCTGCCACTGTTTGTTGTTTTTTTTCTTTCTTTCCCCCTTTTTTGATGGTCTAAAACCCTGTCTCTTCATTTTTTTTTTTTTTTTTTTTACCAATCCAGCAAACTATCAAAAAAAAAAAAAAAAATTCAGAGTTGAGGCAGAAGTATCTTAGCACTTCATGATTTGGAAAAGGCTTTTAATTCCAGCGTGGTCACGAGCTGTTGGCTGGCTCCCGCAGCTGCTCTGCGTGGGACGGCGGCCTCCTGCGATGTGCGTTTGTGTGTCAGCTTCCCTCAGAGAGGTCAGCCCCAAGTTGAGGAGGATAGCAGATGCGTTACTTCGTACTGCCTATACACCAGCTGGGTGCTGTGTCAAAAAGTTATTAGCCCCGATCAAGGGAGCGAGAGCAGATGCATTTCACAACGGCAAACTAAATCTGACAGTTTCTGCTCTTGTTCTGCTCAAAAACTGCAGCGTTCCACGAGCAAACCGACGACTAATATTTATCTCAGAGGAACCACATTTTGTTGAGAGTAACTCTGGCTGCAGGTCTTCTTAAATAGCTTTTTTTTTTTTTTTGTTTTGTTTTGTTACTGAAAAACATGATTTCATTATCTGGTTTTTAATAAACATTTTGTGTAGGAGTTGAAAATTCTTTGGAGACTAAAAGAAAGCTGTTCCAGCTTGTGGGCAATCATTACCCTGGATAGCCATCCCAATCTTTCTTCTTCTGTAATACAAACAACATTCTCCCGAGAGGCACTTTTCACTGTGTGAATGAGTAAAACTGGCCAGTCTAGGTAATTAGGTAGCATACAGAAATATAAATACGTTTTGAATAATGCAATTCATGCTAAATCCATCTACATTTTCAAAAACAAATGAATTAAATTTGTTTGAATTTAGTTGTGAAAAATGTTAAAACTGCAGGAATATCTCTCCAAATCTGAAAACTGTTGGTTGGGCGTTTGCAAGATAAATGATTTGTGAGGTAGATTTATCATCTCTTTTGAATATTCATTTTCCCCTCATGCAGGGGGTGGAGTTTATTTGAACTGCAAACTCCACCCCCTGACTTTGGCTGCTTTACCTAGAGCTTAAACGTCTTTGCTTTGTTTTTTGTCAAAAACTGAAAATGAAACAATAAAAACATGCCACAAATTTCTCATTAAACCCACAAAGATTGAGTTAATTTAAATAAAAACAAACCTGAATGCGCCTGCTGTTTATTGCTGTGATGCGTTTCATGGATTGCTGCCATGTGAAGTGTTTACATGAGTCACTTGCCAGGCAGCTGCAGATGCCCCACCCCACCACGGTCTCCACGGTCAGCCTCATCATGCGCTGGTTTCTGGGTCTAGCCATTTGGCCCCCATCCTGTCCCTGGATACTGGAGCATGTTAGTGACAATTGCCACAGGAGTGGAAAGGGGACATCTGATGCACCTGCTCAATGGCGCACATACTATTACACACACCACAGCCTTCTTCAGAGAGTTTTTTTTTTGTGTGTGTGTGTGAGTGTGTTTGATGGTTTTGCAGTCATGCGTGGTGATTCTCAGGATCACTGAGACTTGACTGCTGGGCCGCCAACCAACTGGCTGCCCATATGGATAGAGACAGGGATGCAGCCCCACACACCTTTCCCTACTCCCCGTTACCTCCACCCCTCTCACCGCACTCCCCACCGCCCCAGTCTCCCTTCTTGCCACAGCATTCCTGCTGACTTGCTCATTCTGTTTAATGAATCACGGGCTTCACCTGCACCGGAGTGGAAATTCCACCCTCGTCATCCCCCGTGTGTCGCACTGGCTTTTATTCTCTGCTTCTGGATGGAGATTCAGAGGGACAGCCAGGAGCACGATGCATGGAAATTGTAAGACGAGATGAAATTTTAATTACCCCCCCTGTCATAATGGGGCTGTTGGGTTAACACGTAATATAACGGGAAAATGGAGTTTAAAATATTTTCCAAAGCTGCTGGAAATCTTGAATAAGGCTGCACCACTGCTTCCATATACTTTGTACTTTTGAGTGAAAACATCCCAACAAACCTGACAATTGTTGATTGACAACAACACTATATAATTGTTTGTCTGAAAAGCAAAATGTTTCAGGCGTCTAATGGCTACGAAGCAACATTGTAATCTTACTTGATACTTATATCTTGGCAAAAACCTCCAAAGTTGTGTTTACCACCATCATTCTAGAGAATTGTTCCGTCTGTTTCTGCCAAAGTGGACAAACGATGCCACAAAGTGACTAGAGGTATCATATCTATTATGTTACTGAATCTCCAAGAAATGTTCTTTGGAGACTTTTTTTTTGTTTGTTTTAAAGACGTTTTATTTTTCCATTTTCCATCCAGTCAGAAGTTACTAGACACTAGTTACATCATAATTATATTGATTGATAAAAAAGGTAATAAGCATCCTTCAAAGAGCTTGATAACCACCTGGTATGTTTTAATGACTGAAACACCACATTTAACCCCTGTGATTTTTAATATCACAAAAAGTCTGTTTTTTTTAAATTACTTTTTAAAATGGCCATAATTGAATACCACAAAAAATCTGCCAAGTCCTAAAGTTTCCCAGTTTCATCCTGTTATTGGACTGCTTGAAGCCACAGATCCATGCTACTATCCTTCCGTATTTGAGGAAGTAAACAAATATTGCAAAGCAAGATTTTCTTTATTATTTGACAACCAAAACCAACCTGCTTGGGTTTCCTTCTTACCCCCTGGCAGTTTGATTTTGCAGCGCTAGTTTTCATCCATATGGGGCCGCGCTCCCAAGGGGTAGGAAATTATAACAGTTTCTGTCTACAGGCTATCAGCTGCTGCTATGGCCTCTAAAATAGTGTATCAGAGTATGTCTGCTATCTGTGTTTATGGACTAGTATGATGGATTAATGTCTATTTAAAATTTCTGAAACCTTTTACTTTTGGTGTATAATGTCAGCGTATTGGTTTCAACACTGTGTAATATGGCGATAAAGAACAAAGGTTTTTCTGATTTCTTGGGTTTTCTTGAGTTCAGGCTGATAAACATGTGTCACCGTGAGCCAGATAGCTATCATTGGCATCGACGTCTACATGAAAAAAGATTGGTAAAATCTCCTCCTGGGCTGCACAGTCATGACATACACAGTGTTTGCAGATATCCACAATTAACTCTTTGATCTGTAGCGTTCTTTTCTCCTGCTATCCTGGGGTTTCCTCCCAAACACAGGAACACTCAACAGGCACATATGTTGGTTTGTTTCACTTTTTTTGAAAAGATTGTCACTGGCAAACACATTTTCTGTTGGTTGCAGGTCTTTCCTTTTCATGTCCCAGCAGGCTGCTGCAGCAATAGAAAAATAAACTAATTAGAGATCTGCTCCAGCTGTGTTAAATTTGTTTCTCCTGGCACTGCTTGCTGAACCACTGCCCCACATTTCCTCCCTAAACCATGACCACTATGAGAGCAACTAACAGGCACAGGGACAAGAAAAAGTATGTGATCCCCTTGGAATGAGCTAGTTTACTTGAAAAATGTTCCATTAAATGTGACCTAACCTTTTTTTTACATTACAATAACAGATAAACATATAGTGCTTAAGCAGTTAACATACAAACAACTGTAATTTCTCCCTTATTTATTAAACACATCCATTAAACAGTGAAACAATGACAATTCTAGTAGGAAAAGTAAGAATGAGTTGAACTAAGAGCTGCTTGAACCTCCTTTACCAGCAAAGACCTAAAACAAACTGTCGTTCTTTCTGCATCAGACCTGCACAACGGCAAAGTGGAATTTTCAGTTGGGCTGTCAGTCGATTAATTCTTATATCACTTTATCCAATTTTTCACTTGCAGTTTATACTGCCCAGTGTCGGCTTAACGCAAATGTAATTTCATATTTCATCACCAACACAACAAATGAAGTGGGATATTCTGCCGTAAACGTCCAGTGGCAGCTCTGCAGCTCCTTCGACATGGTTTGGTTGAAAGACCAGATGCGTGTTCTTACATGCCGCCAGTTCATGTCGTACATGTGTTATGTTTGGGAACAAAATAAAGACACTAAAATACTGAGAGACAAAGTGTTAAGATTGTCTGCTTTGATTTCACCTGTTTCTTCTATAATTTCATAGCTAAACAGTCTATTTGTAAGGTTTTTGCACAGAGCAGCAGAGCAGCAGAGCAACAACCAGACTGGCATCAACAAAAGACATTCATGATGGTTTGCTGAGGAGAAGGGTTGCTGGTGAAGGGCTGTAGTCAGTTTTGCTGTGAAAACTTATTGATCTAAGGTGTGATTAGCAATTCTCCAGCCATCTTGGTCGTTTGATTACTGGTTGTTGGACGTTCCTGTAGAGGTCATTGGACAAAGTCCACCTCAATACCTTCAATACATTCTTTACCGATGGAATTGCCTGTGAATGAAAGGATCACCAGGCCCTTTTTCGCTAGAGATCATTGTCGTGGATGGGTGCAACTTCCGTACAACCTACACTATGAAAATTTTTTACATCTGGTAAAGTCAAATGATACCTGCATTTGCTGTTTACAAAAAGAAACCAAACTGCCCCCTAAGGATTAGAACGTCATTTCTAGCCTCAACTATCATACCCCCTTAAGGATTACCGCACAATTGCATGGATATAAATCTGTGAACCTACAATGCTTGAAAGTTCACAAGCTCCCTTTTGAAATCTCCACATAAAGCGATGGCTGGTGAGCAGGTCATATCTAAAATGAAATATGGGAAATTCATCGTGGTTTATAACCTTTCGAGAACCGCTGGTGAACCTGATGTTAGACCAAATAATAAAGAACAATTAAAAAACACTTTCTTCCTCATCTCTCCTGCTGATTTCTCTGCCCTCTTTATGACAAAAATAACATTTAGCGCGAGTCCCTCGGCAGTGCCGGCTTCATACTTCACCATCACATCACCCTGAACCTATTCCCCGTCTACACTTAGACGGCTTTGGCACAATGCTATTACTGAGGCCAGCCCATAGGAAATAGACTGAGAGGAGAGCTTATTGATTGTCTCTGCGTGAGAGCTGGTTGATTTTCTCTCTCACCTTTATCACCTTTCTCTGTTGCACTCCTCTTCATGTCAGCTGCTTTACCTCTTCTATCTCTCCCCTGCATTAAAATCCAAGGTGAAGAACCGAGACCCGCAGTTGTCCAGAAATGCAACGCGGCTACAGGGTTCGTCTTTTCGCGTCCACACATTCAATCTCCTTGAGTAGGGAACCGCTACTGAACAAAACCCAATAATGGTTATCGTTATTAGATTTTGTCCGGAATGTGAGGATGCATTCATGTGCTGAAGGACGCGAAGCTTGAGAGAGTGAGGAAAGAAAATCGAAGCCATCAGGCCTCACTGATATTTTACTGCGAAGTTCTCTGGCTGCACTTTTTTTTCCTATAAGAAGAAGCTTTTTGACTTAAACTGTGTAAACAGGGTAAATGTATTATCTGCCCTTTAGTATCTAATTCTAGTTCAGTGCTCGGCAACACACCGCAGTTTGATTTACAAGAGGCCATTTAATATTCATGCACACCTTGGAGACATCAGACGCAGTCTCGGGACACAGCTGAAGATGTATCATCTTCGCGATCGCTTCTTGTTTTTTTTCCCCCAACGTCAAACGTAAACCTCTTTGACCTCATTCTGAAACTGCTGTCTTTCGTTGCTCAGTGTCACTTTTTCATTGTCATTCTGCATTAGGCTACACTTCTTGCTGCCTTTTAGCCTCCTCGTTTTCCACCCCGAGCGGATTCAGAGCCTCTCAGTCATAAATACAGTATAGCATGGCTGATAAGGACGAGATGGAGGGCCTCTTTACATCTCCTGCAAGCATTGTGCCATATGCCCTGACTTTTAATGACCTGCCAGTTCCTTTAGGGGAATGCAGATGCAGAGATAAGAAGCCAGAGAACATCCAATATTCCTGGATGTCAACAGAACTAAATAACAAAGTCCTTGAAGAGCCTCAAAATGAATGTATGTCAACATTAACAAATGCTGCTGTGAATGCAGGATTTAGATGGAAAGTGTGCTTGTGTTAGTCTACAAGGGGAGATATGATATATTTCTTCAGTTGTATGTGTCTTGCAACCATGTATTTCCGTGTCCTTTTGTAGATTTATCACTGTATTGGGCTCCCTGTGGCACATATGTGAGCTTCTCCTCAATATGCATAGGTCTCAAAGGTGAAGCATGGTCGAGATTGGCTGGTGGCTCGCAGAGCGAATCCCACACCCCTTGTTTGCACATGCACAAGACGTAACCTTTTCCATGACAGCTCTTTATCCACCCTCACAAGCAGAGATGCACAAAGTGGGAGAGCGTGTACGCTGGAATACACTCACAGGACACGGAGAAGCAACGCCCCTTGCTGTGTGTGTGCAGATATCTGCGTCTTTGTAGGGACACTGGTCTCCAAATCTTGTGTGGTTCATGTCTGTGTGTAAATGCCGTCTGGCCATGCAGAGGAGTCCGAGGTGAGTGATTGCCTTGTTTCTCCGGAGGACAAGAAGTAGTGGCTGGCTCTCTCTTAATGGAACTTCTGAGGTGTCAGATTTCAAATTGTTGGACCTCTTTTTTTTTTTTTTTTTTTTTTTTTTTTTTTCCCCCACCAGCGATAAGAGCCGAGCTTAAAGTCGCCTCACGCAACCTGAAGGAAAGCATAGACAGAGTACAGTGTACAAATACCACAACACTCTTAAATAAACCTGAAATTCGTGCAACGCAAGACAACAAAGATAATGGTGGAGAAACTAATTGTCTTGCAACTTTGCACCGCCTACATCCGAGGTAAAGCAAATGCAGCACGATGCGAAGATGGGTAGAGATAAACATGGAAATGGGATTATGGTTTGACTTGGTTTAAATGATGAAAATGTGCTTTTCTTTGGCCCTCGATCTGAAAAGCTGTCATCCTATCTCCAAATCAGAATTCCCACCTTACTGTGTCCTGCAGGTATAAGACACACTCATAAACAATCCCATTACGCAAGACCTGCACACTTAAAACCTTTTTTGTTGTTTTTTTTTGTAACTGGAAGAAAACTGATTGGAGAAGAAGGTGGAGTTTGGGCTCCTGTTTATTTTAAATGTTGAGAACACGGTATAAGACGCCGAGGTTAAATTGCACTTGCACACAAATGATTCACTTGCAGCTGCAGAATTAAGTGGCCTAAAAGCAAAGAACAGCCACGTGTCCAAAAGCCATCCTGTTTTTATGCACTCAGGACATCGCAGCCTGTATGCGACATTCATCCTGACCACTGCAGGAGAACATTTGCATCCTCGTGGGTAATTCTGCTCTTTAAGATGAGTTCTGCTGAATAACTACGATCACAATTTTCAGAAATAATTAAGCAGCTCATCAGTGTTACTGATTTAAATGACCCTTGGTGACTTTTTGTTTCAGACTCAGAAATGAAACGTTTTTTTTTTTTCTTGGCTTGTCTTCTCACGTCTTAGTCCATCCCATCAGAGATGTCACCGGGGAAGCCGAGGACAGACATAGCTGTACTGCAGTTGTCGTTAGTAGGTCGTGCACCACTGTAAAAGCAATTACGCCAGTGCATAATTAGAGTCACAAGTCATGTGACCTCTGTGACTGTCTTTCACTGATGTGGCCCAAGCTCGGCACCAACACCATGAGTAGCTCAGGCAAAATCACCAGTCTGGGGTACGGTGACACTTTGAAAGGACTGGGAATTGGTCCACTGCGCTTTTCTAGTTAGTTTCTCAGCATCTGGAAACAACATTGGAAAAGTAAAGTGATTTGAACTCAATATTGGGTTTATCTCTGTGATTACGTGGGCTCTTTTAGTTTAAAATCTGGAGGAAGTCTGTTCGTTTTGGCCTCAGACCTCCATTTAGCCACCGACTGATGGCAAAAGTTCATTTCTAAAACAGTTCCTTTTACCTTTGTTCTTAGAAAATGTTTTAAACAAGTCTTAACTCCGTCTTTAATGTACAGTTCACATGTGGGACTTGTCTTCATGGTAACTAAGACAACAGAGGCATTTTGTGTATGCAATCCAACGTGCTCCGTCAAAGTTCTCAGTAGGTTTTCAACTAAGTTGAGATGTGCTCACTGTTGCTGACGTTTCATACAATCATCTCTGCATTCACACCGACTGAGCTCTCTTTATCTCCTTTCCTTCTGAGTGAGGGCCGTGGAATGATGAAGAAATGACAGACACTAAAACGAGGCCAGCAGATGAGTTTTTGATTGTGTGTGTGGAGCAGGAAGGCGTCAGCCGAGATGGATGTTTGATTGGCTAATGCGTCAAGGTGGGTTTCAACGGAGGGCGCCCCGTTCTGGCCCTGCTCTCTCCCTGCCTCTCGTTTTCTCTCAGCCTTGACGGAACGAGACCACCCACTGGGGACGTCCCTGATCAATGCAGTCATTATCTTTGCTGCACACTCTCTCACAGTCGTGGGGGACAAATGAGGGAGAGATGTGCTATGACTAGGTCAGAGCGGTGGCAAATGTAAATGTGTCCGGTGAAATATGCTGGCGAATGTCGCACCATTAGCCAGGCTGCGGCGCGTTGCAGACTCTCTGGCCTCAGGTACAATAACAAATTCTCACTACTGATTTCTTTCTCTTTTTTTTTTTGCCCCCTCACCGTGTCCTCTCTTTCTATGCTGCTTTCTTTGCTTCTGTCTTTTGATTTTATTTGCTTCTGAACAAAGCCATAATAATCTCCACCAGCAGATACTCGTGTGCACCTGGACGCGTGCACTGCACTACCCTGTTTGTTTGTCACACATCTGGGTTTCCGTATCTGTTCCCGCCTGCCAGTGTCTATGTGAAGCCCGTGCAAACTCGGTCCCAGCGGAGCGGCAGCGATCTGAGTGGAACAGTGTAATGATTCCCGTCTGTTAGCTCGGCGCCACCTGCATGTGCAGCAGTGTTTGCCGACACAACATGTCTGTTTGCTGTTTGTAATGGCTTCACCCCACGGCGGTTCACCGTGAGCAGGGAGTGAGAAGGGAGAAGAGAGAAAAAAAAAAAAAAAGCAGTATGTTGCAGTAGAGGAGGAAGACGCGAATTAAAAAAGCATGAGAAGTTAAAAATGGAAAAGGATGAGAAGCAGTGAGTGGTGCAGTGGTGATCCTGATGGGGGCACTGCAGGACCTGCTGTGGTTCGGTTCCCTGCTGCTGAAAGCAACCTTAGTCGCCAACAAGTCACATCTTGTGTTTGCAAGCATTGAATGGAAAAGTTCACAGGAAAGACAAATTAAATCTGATACATATTTTGTTACTCTGTCTGTAGGTAGGTTGCTGTGCTTGGATGTGGATCAAACGGCAAAAGTGATTACACTATTTGACCACCTGTGGGATAAAAAATGCTCTAGAAAGGGTGAAATTCTGCAGATTAAAAGACTGTATACTCAAGTTTTATGTGTTGAACCAATCTGTGATTTTCATGACAATTAAAGAAAACCTCTCACATGTAAATGAATGCTAATAGACACCAGCTGTGGGCTTGTTACTCAAAAAAAAACAAAAGAAAAAACAACCCTCATTAGTCGTTACTCTTCTATAGTAACATCATTACTTTAATACTCCTCATAAAAAAGCAATTTGTCACATCAGTTTCCATATGGCAAATATAGCTGGATATATATCTGCAAAAGCACAGCTTTATTCAAAAAGGACTAGTACAACCTACAAAAATCAGTAATAATTGTTATTAGAGAGCAACTTTGTGTTTGAATGTTTGAAACTATGTTGTTCCGTAATAAATAGTTGAATCTCGAAGGTTACTGCCTCATAAGAAGCTCATCTGCGGTGAGGTGGGAGACAGAGGACAACAATGATCTTTACATTCATTTGAGAAGACTTCTGCCCGTGACCGTAACCTCGTCACCTGAGGGTGCAGATGAGCCAACGTCTTCCTCCTCACACTCAGAGCAAGCTGCAACTTCCTGTTTTGAAAGATGAATCTAATGAGGACGTGTCATTGGAGTCGCTGCTACAGCTGCGGGTGGAGATTGAGGTGGGGACAGCGGTCTTTGTTGCAGCTCTGGGAGCATATCCTCAAGATGCTGAAGGTTTCTCGACACCTTCGTGCAGAGATAGGGGTATAAAGACGCACTGAAGGTCCCGTCTTCTTCCTCTTGAAGGTAAAATACAAACGTGGGCAAAAGTTTTAAGAATAGCAGCAGTATTTGTTTCCACAAAGTTTGCCGCTTCAGTGCTTTTAGATCTTTTTTGTCACATGTTACTATGTACTATGTATAACTGAAGTATAAATACAAGCATTTCATAAGCGTCAAAGTCTTTTACTGACACATTAAGTTTATGCAAAATTTGTATTTGCAGTTTTGACCCTTTCCAGACCTCTGCAATTCGCCCTGGCCTGCTGTCAGTTAACTCCTGGGCCACATCCTGACTGATGATTTATGCTTGGGTTTTTGGTGGGTATTGGGATTAATGTCCAGGGGAGTTTCCTGGCCATTGAGCCAAAATTTCAATGTTTTGTTCCCCGAACTACTTATTTATCACTTTTGCCTTATGGCAAGGTGCTCCATCATGCCGGAAAAGGCATTGTTCATCACCAAACTGTTCTTGGATGGTTGGGAGAAGATCCTCTCATAGGGTGTTTTGGTACCAGTCTTTAGTCATGGCTAAGTTTATAGGCCAAATTGTGAGTGAATCCACTCCGTTGGATGAGAAGCAACCCCACACATGGATGGTCACAGGACTGATGGTACCGCTCACCTTTTCTTTTCTGAGTGAACTTTTGTCGGGATGCCTAAATAAAATCAGAAAGGGCATTCATCAGAGAAAACGACATTACCCCAGTCCCTAGCAGTCCAATCCCTGTATTTTTTGCATAAATATTAGTCTGTCCCTGATGTTTTTTCTGGAGAAAAGAAGCTTCTTTGTTGCCCTTCTTGACACCAGGCCATCCTCCAAAAGTCTTCGCCTCACTGTTCTTGCAGGTGCACTCAAACCTGCCTGGAGTTGAATCAACTTCAGGAGATGGCCCTGGCACTTGCTGTACTTTCTTGGGCGCCCTGAAGTTTCCTTCACAACAATTGAACCTCTTTCCTTGGCATTCTTGACAAGCCGATAAATCTTTGCTTTAGGTGCAGTGACATCTTTGCCTATGAAGCCCTTTTTGTGCAAAGCAATGATGACTGCACATATTTCCGTGAAGGTAGCCACGATTAACCGAGGAGGAACAATGATTTCAAGCACCACCCTCTTCTAAAGTTTCCAGTCTGTTATTTTAACTAAATCAGTGTGAAATATTGGTCTCCAGTCTTGTTTTCGTCAACACTCTCACCCGTGTTAACGAGAGAACCACTGACATGATGTCAGCTGGTCCTTTCGTGGGGGGTGAAATGCAGCGGAAAAGGGTTATTTTGGGATTATGTTTGTTTTCATGCCAAATAGGGACTTTGCACTTAATTGAAATTCATCTGATCATCCTTCATAACATTCTGGAGTATATGCAAATTGCCGTCATAGCAACAGAGGGAGCAGACTTTGTGAAAAATAATATTTGTGTCATTCTCAAAACTTTTGGTCACAGCTGTAGTCCCTCCACAATGTGGACAGTGTGGCTGCGTTATCCAGTCAGCAATGTACAACATTGAATAAACTCCATTAAAAACATATATACTGTATAAATGTATATAGTTTGTACCTGGTTGTTTCTGTGGAACGCACACAGTCGTGCCGGCCTCAGTTTTCCTGTTGCTACTGGCTTTCGAGGTGCTACAGCAGCTTCCGTAGGGCGATGGAGAGCCTCGCTTCGGCTGATGGAGGATCCTCCAGGTGTCAGCAGGGTTCACCAAGTAGCACGTGCCCCAAGTTGATTGACAAAGTTTGTATTGCAGCAGGTTTAGTTTCTGCCTCCAACCGCGAAACATTCCCACAGCGCAGCGGGATAAAAGGAGGTGGAACAAGCTGACTGTGTCTTGATTCTGATGTTGTTTCAGTAGACATCTGGATCATCAAATCCATACTTCAGAAACCTCTGGACGACGTCACATAAACGTTCGTTAGGTTCTCTTCATAGTCTACAGGTCAGAATCAACAGCCTTGTGCACTCTAAACGCCCTTTCAAAGTTTGACCCGGTATCTGTATCAGTCGCCATCAAATGTGAGAAAGTCGATAAAATCATTTGATCCGTTAGATCTTCCCACCCTTTAATGTGTTTGTATGTTGTGGCTCAAACTTGACCTCCTGAGGTAATTAAGCTTCATCTGAAGATGGTTAGAAGTCCGGGTTAGCAGGTCGCGGTTGTCATTGCGTGCAACAAATTCATTTCTTTCTTCTGTAAAGTGAGGAGGTGTCTTTGTCGCGTACGCGAGGGATCTTGGGAAGATGGGGCGTCCAGACTGTGTGTCCAAAAGCTAAAGCTCGTTATGCAAATGACGTTGTCTACAGGCATGAGCAGCGCCAGGGCGTTGTCCAATCACCGTTGACGTCGCTCTCTGATCCCGTTCACTGCTCGCGTGGTTGTTTCAGAGTGTGGATACTCGTAAAAGGTTTTCATCTGATCTAGGAACAGTCACCACCTCTCAGGACAGTGAAATGCAGCTTGGAGGACGGTGGCGGAGGTGGTTGATGTCGTCCCTCCAAAACCGTATCAACTGTATCGATTCCAAACTATTTATCTGGTCACATATTCCAGTTGGCTTCAAAGGTAAATATTTTATCTGGCTGAATTAATTTTTTTATTACATAAAACAACACACTGCTAGTAACGGGACTGCTCAGAGAGGCACAGACTCCTTTTAAGCGACTGCTTAGACATTCCTCGCCACCTTTCTGTTCAGATTTTTTTATGTTCTGCTGCGTTTCATATAATAATTTACAACTTGGCTCTGATTCCCCAACCTCGGCCAGACCTGCAGATGTTTCCAGCTGCCCCTCTGACCTCTTCTTAACCGGAGAGACTGCGGCGGTGGCAGGTCACCAACTAAGCCAAGATAATACTGTTAGGGGATGAAGACCTGCAAAATTGCAGCTGCTGCTCCAGGTACACAGCTTGAGACACTGAACACATTGTCTGTTATTGCACTCATGAAGTTGTCAGTGTGCCACAAAGACAGTGCTCACTTAATGACAACCCAGCAAGCACAAACTCTGAACAAAGCTGAATTCCAGCTGTGTAAAAGCGAGGGAATAAGCAAGCCTTTTTTCTTTCTTAGGCGGTTTCCGTCACTTTATGCAGGTACAAGCAAATGAATTCTCCCCCATCAACCCCCGTTGTGACACTTTCCACCTACACGTTTGAGTGTAGTCACTTTGAACTCCCTCAAAACACTCTTTTTTTGTGTTTTGATGTGTTACGTGACAGAACGAACTAGTTTGGCTCAAGCACACTTCTAAATCTCCTTATCTGACGTGACCCAGCATTTGCTGGAATAATGATCTATCTGTGTTTGTGTCCAATACTTCACAAATCCTTGTGAGGTAAAACTTTGGTTTAACTTGAAATTAGTAACTTTAAAATGCAATACCTTCTCTAACATCAGCATCAGTGTGCTGGATTTTTTGTCCATTTTTGAATATTTCTTTACAAAGCACCAAAGCAATATCTCTAAGCCTCCATTTGATTGGCTCTCTACTACTAATGATGTCTCCTAATATTTTTTATCAACCAAGGTCCTAAATTCAGAATTTTCTCAAAAGCCTCACAGAAAAAACCTACAAAAATCAGGATGCTGCACAAACTGAACAGTCACACACAAGCGTTGCTGCAACACTCGATGGTGGGTGTGTCAGAAGCAGTGGATTGTCCTTTGGAGACACCATCCTCATGCGTAGAAACCACAAATCAAATTTCTTTCCACTAGTTACACATGAAAGCCTGGTGTTTGTCAGGTTAGACGCTGCTTTGTTGCAGCCCTCCAAAATAGATGGATTCAACAAATATTCAAAGCTTCCTGTTCGAGGGTCGTGTGGGGAGGGCTTGATGAAAGAGGGAGGGAAAAGGGAGGTTCACAGGTGTGACCAAACTGTGTGCAAGACCTAACTAAGCAGTTTGCAAGAGAAGGAAGGAAAATAACTTCTATCACAGTGGGGGAAAAAAAATAATTTCTAGGAATTCATGACTTGAGGATGGAGTGTATTTGCCAACTTGTCACTAGTCTGAAAGTGTACCACACAGCTGAGGTCTCCGACATGCTGTCATTACCTCATTTTCCACATCCCTTGATGTTGGCCGTTCCACAGACGGCTGCTGTTCATGGAAGGTTCAGGGATAGGTTATCAAAGCTGTCGGGAGCGTAGACATGCTCCTAAGACAAACTGAATCAACCAGTGAATAAGAGCACTGCAGCTGATTGTTTGTTGTAGCTGAATAAATATATGAATACGCAGATACCTCAACTGAAAAAGGGACGTCTACCTACGAACAAATACTCACGTATTCGAGTTTTTGGGTCCAGCTCTACTTTCCACAGATCCCAGCTTGGACAGTGTGCGGTTAAAGCAGTATTTTAGGATGACCCTGGACCTCTTTGATGAGTTGCTCAGCAAAGTGGCCTGACTGCAGATGGGAATGATCAGTTTTTCCTTCATTTTGACTCTTGCTGACCTGCCTCCTTGTACGATTTTATTGCTTAGCACCTTGGCTGTATAACTACAGTCTGATTGACTGGTGCTCACGCTGAAAGCTGAACTTTGCTCAACTTTGCTCAACTTTTCTCAACATCTAACGCGAGCATTTGTATTGCTTCTACACCAGTGCAGCACACCCACAATTCAGTTTGGCAATGCTTGACATCACCCCATCCAAAGTCAATAGACATCAATGCTGTTGATGCTACCAGGGTGACCGCTGCAGGAGGAGGAGGAAAGGCTGCAGGGTCGGCCGGTCCACATCCTAGAATCAGTCAGGGTGGATTTAAGTTTTTATTTTTTTTTTAGTGGCTTGAAAAATAGTCAGGTAGTTGCTCTTAAAACATTTTCCATAGAAAAGAGAGATCTTTTCATGACCCTTCTGCAATTTTTAGGAAGTCCTTGACACATAGAAGAAGTAAGTGATGGCATCTATATTTAAATGTCACAAATAGATCTGTTTTAAAATCTTGGATAATCCCGTTACAGAATTCCTTCCCTTCCACAAAGGCCACCCTCTCTTTTCAGTTTCGGCAGAGCTGGACGTACATGGTTGGATGCATAGCAGAGTACTACGCCCCATAGTCGGCTCCCTGAGGGTAAATCAGAAGGTCTCCGTATCTGTTCTCACCCCCGGCACATCTTTGCACCAACATATTGGCCTGTTTTTCTCCCAGACGCCACTGAGATAAGATATCTACCCCTGGGGAGATGGCTGTATGCACACTCACATACAGAAACACACACTCAGACACTCACACTCATTCACCAATGTCAGTTGAAGCCCTCGTACAGAGTGATAGTTTTTGTTTGTCCATGTCCTGCTGCGTTCTCCCCTGGAGCAGAGTTGGCACCGGAGCATCGCACCTCAATCATCCAGAGTCATAAACAGAAAACTGTGGCGTCAAGTGGATAAGGAAAAAGGAAGATAGTTGGAGGAGGGAGAGGCGTAGACACAGGAGAAAATGACTTAAACAAAATACCCCTCGGGGGTTTGGAGACTTGGGTCGTCGGGGTGATTGGAGGCTGCAGAGAGGAAGTATCAGGGAGAATTTTCTGGAGGACACACTGCCTCACAGCAGCTGCCGCTTCAGTCACACTGGCTGAGGTGCATTAATATTGGATTGAGCTGGACCTTTTCTCCAGACAAACTGAGACACCAAGAAGGAAAACATTATCCAGTGCTGCAAGAAGGCGAAATACACAAACTATGTCATTTTAGCAGAACAGGCCGGATGAAGTGGAGGGCGTTAATGGTGTCTGGTGTAAAAGAAGACTCCCAGTTTAAAGCTCCTGAAAACTGTCAGACTTCTATTTCTTTAATACTGACTATTTATTTTAATTCATTTGAATTCCTAGTAAGTGCTGAGGATACAGCTTTTCAGATTAAGTCAGACTTTTTCTAAAGTTTAAATACATAATAATGCAATATATTAGGACCTGCCTGCAACAGCAATGTTTTTTCTTCTTTTTGACAGCAAATATTTGTGTAACTGCAAAAAACACTAAAATAAATTTGTTTGAGGTTGCCAACATTTGTAAGTATGTCATAAAGATTTTCAAGTTTATGATATGTCATCAATCAAGTTCAGAGAAGAGTTTTATCCAGTATATTCATGTTCCTCTCCATTGGCAGCTTCAGATCATTCTGCATTCGTCTTACTTCATCCCCGGGTCCCACCGGCCGTGGAGGCGCCACGGTCCGGCTGCATCGCCTCAGCCGTAGTGACTTGCAGCTGCTCTTCTCAATGACCATCGTCTTTGAAAAGGGTGGGATTAAGCTTTGCCTAACAGAATTGTTAGGAGCACTCCATTGCTCTGGAGGTAAAAAATAAAACAACAAAAAAAACGAGCAAAATGTAGTTGGCCCATTTTCTGTGACCAGATTTTGTGGTCAGATGAGCCTCAGAACCTCCGAAATAAAAAGGAAAAGAGAGGAGTGGCAGAGATGCTACGTAAATCTCATTTGAGATGCATTTGTATGATTTTCCATTTTAATTTCACATGCAAATCATGCAAATGGAAATGTCTCACAAGCCCGTGAGAGTCCTCCTGCGGCCTGCGTTCATGATGAGTAGATGCATGTAAACGCGATTGCCTATGGTAAGCATTGATAACCGCTGCCACTGTCAAATTTACCATCCGTTATTGCATGAGGACGGTGTCAAAACAGTATCAAACCTGACAAACACCTGATTATCGTGTGTTTGGGGAGGAGAAATGAGATTTATCTTTATCAGCAAAGGACAAACCTGCGTCTGACTTCTGACTTCTCCTTGAAGCACTGCGGTGCATTTCAGAAGTCCCGGACGCGACGATCGATTCTGCTCATAGACTGTATGTAACAATGAACGAGGCATTCTGGCACGTGACCCACTGGTCAGACCAGTTTTGAACGTTGTTTTGCTTTGTTTGGGCACAGCTTTTGTTGCTCAGCAAGGTGTTGGAAACACGCCCACCACATGTCAATCAAAGTTACCTTTGCTCCTATCTCCCTCAGCCGAACCCCGCCAAAATATCTTCAGAGGTGCCATGAGACGCTTCAATCGAGATGTACAGCAATATCAAGACTGACCGTCGCGTTTAGCCAACACTAACAGAAACAGGTGGTTGCTCTGCAAAGACGATTACAAATAGGGAAGTAATAACGGCTAGCGATTGGCTGAGCCCACTGCCAATCAACCATATTAGAAATAAATGTATTGCTTGATGTAAACCCTCCTGGCATGGTACAAAAAAAATTCACCCCCCCACTCAGAGTTGTCATGGGTGTGAAATCAAATGATTCAGACCAAAATGGTTTTTTAAACCAGGCTGTAAATATGTTTATTTCTGCTCTAAAGTCAGACATTTTAACGCGGGAGTCAATGGAGATTGACTCACTTTTCGGAGCCAGCCTCTATCGGTCAGTCGAGGAACTGCAACGAAACCTAGTCCCGCATGAGCGTCAGTCCGGAAGTGAGATAGTCGGCGCTTGATTATACTACATTACAGATAAACACCAAGTCTAAGTCGGCAGTTGAAGCAGGCAGCAAGTAAGACACAAGGGTAGCATCAAGAATCTGGTCAATATTCAACACTAAACCCAGACTTGTACATCATCATTGCACACTGCAAAAACAGCCCCTCAAGAAAAAGCCTAATATTCCATAAATGTAGTCAAAACTGCTTTTTTAAACTCCTGGAAACTGCCGATAAACAATCCAGAAGGCTTCAGAAGCGATTTCAGCCACGTATGAGGAGTGGCTAATTTCAAAAGTCAAAACGCATATTCAACACGACAACACTCATCCCTTTTTATTAGGATAACTACCTATAAGACTCCCGCAGTAAGCTTTATGAACAAACGCATATTTCTCATCATTTTGTCAATAATCTGACAGATTCACCTGAACAGACAGCAGTAGGAAGTGCTGCCAGTGGGGCCCGAGGTCGGACCCCGGTGTTCAAACTCATTTTGCGATTTCTTTTAGCTTTGCTGTTAACACAAATTCTCACCAGCAATCATACAGCTTTCTTAACTTAAGAATAATAAAAAAAAAAAAAGAAAAATCTGACATGTGACTCCTTCAGGTTCTTCATTTCATCACCCAGTTTGCCTGATTCTTGAAGCGCCTCCCGCTCTCACACAAGACGAAGCAGTTGCAGAGGCCTTGTGGTTAATGGAGTCATTTAGGGGAGAGTGGTGGGCTGTGCATGGTACTTCTCAGCTACCATGCTGCGGCCTGCAGGAGAGGACGAGACAGCGAGTAACATTAAAGGGTGTAATTACTTCAAGCACCATTAGGAACGCAATAACATCTTGTGCTTAGAAGAAAAGCCTAGCCCAACAAGCTCACATGAATGTGTTTGTGCGTCCTGCTTTGTGTGCGCCCACACAAACAGGCCCCATTGAAGTGATTAGGAAGTAATGAGTAGATTGCTCCAACAACAGACTCCCTGTTTCCTAACAATGCACCAGCTAAGGTAATGACTTGTCACTACAAAGCACTCGGCACTACCCCAGAGACGGCGCCCGAAGTGCCACTTTGGCTTCAGCGGGAGGCCAACGCGTTGGTTCATGATCCAACGTTACAGTGACGATAGAGGAGTCTGTAGGAAAGTTACTTTTGAAACTAAACGTACATTTTGTTTTATATGTGGCATTATTTATGTAAATAGCTCATTTTCACAGATTACTGTATATAAGGTGAATAATTGTAACCTGAGTTCAGTTCAATTCAGTTCAATTCGATTTTGTATGTATAGCATCTATTACAACACAAATTGTCTCTAGGCGCTTTCCAGAGACCCAATTTAGAGCTGTCATCAGTTTCATTGTCTGTAATAAAGCAAAATGTTTGCAATGCCTGGTCATTAAAGTCTAAATATTGCACAGGAAGCCAGTGAACACAACTCACTGCACTGCAGGCAAAACATTGGCACCCCTGGTGCAAATTAGGCTGAACCCTCTTAGAAATTAATGCATGGTGGGCTAAATTATATATTTCAGTGTTGCTTTGAGAAGATTATAACAATTTGAAAGCATAAAAGGATGCTGGGTATTGCCTTCTAATTGTTGCATTAATGCTGATTCAAGGGCTTCTTGCTGTGAGTGCTATATTGAATTCAAAATTAACAAAGTCAGGGAAAATGGTTTAAAGTATAAGAAATTAGATAATTATTTATTATTTTAGATTTTCTTCACGGCCGCCAAAATTCATAGAAAAATGGCTAGAAATTATACATTGATGACAAATGCTTCAACTCAAGTGAATACAAATAAATCACGTGTTTTTATAGAAACTCGTGATTTATGGTAAAAAAATAACAGAATTATGAGGCAAAAAATATTAAACTCTTCATCATTTTTTTTTTTTTTTGTTATTGATTTTGAGAGCAGGTCTAAAATCTGTCTCCAGGATGGATAAATATTAAATACCAGCCTGCAGCTAACGCCGCAAAAGGTGCCTTTATTGTAGAAATGCATTTTTGTTGGAATTATTTGGAATTTGTAGAACCTGGTCAAGATCCTTAAAATAGGGTTTACCTGCTAAGATCAAGAGCGTTGACATTACTTTAGTGATGAATGAACTCGAAATGCAGCATTGCAGCTGTTAGAGGACTGTGCACCAGCAGAGAGAAGCACATTTCTTTTCAGTGGATCAACGTTAACTATCTCATAGGGACTATATATATGCACGTACTTGGTAAATGAGGTACAATGGATACGTTTTAAGCAGCACCGGGGAGGTTAGAGCACTTTGCACCTCCCAAGAGCACCACAGTTACAGGACTAAGATGTTTGGTGGATTGTTTTTTTGCGCAGAGCCACTGTGACTCAGATTTAAAAATTACTGCCACCACCATCTTGCATTTTTCCTGGCAACGGAGACACAAAGAGGAGGATGGACTGCAGTGTGTCTCACCAAAAAAAAAACAAACAAAACAAACTCTTATAAAGCAAAAAATCAAAAGGTTTCTAAAGAATTGGTTGAAAATGGAGCTGTGGGACTGACTGTCTATTGTTGTTTAATCGAAGGAGGACGCAGATAGTTAATTAAGACAAATAGTAAAATAAGAGCATCATACTGTACGTGTCCTCTAAAGCCTGCTGTCCAGTGCATCAGCACATTGAATTGTGTCTGGGAAGCTGTGTGGGTGAGAGATAAGAGGCCAGTAGTGAGTCCTGACTGAGAAGATGGACTCATTGATCGAAATATCTCACAGGGGCCCTTTTGGGATCAATGCAGAAAGAGGTGGGCAGCAGTCGTACCGCTGCTGTATCATTGCCCACAGGAGCTCTGAACTCTCTCTTTCCAGATTTCCTTTTCTCACTCACATCACGCCACTTTCATACCGGCTACCTACCACACACAGGAACACTTCTGTCCAGCTCCTGTTACCCAACCTGTCGTGGAAACGGTAACATTTCAGATTTGGCTGCTTCACTGTTTTGGTGTTAAGTCAGGCATGTCTGCCACTGCAGCACCTTTTTCTAATCTCACCTCCGTTTCACTGGCCAGGATGTTGCATCTGTGGGTGTGCATGAGAAACAGGACAAAGGTGACGGTAAACACTGTTGCTGTTGTTGGGCTACTTCAAGGATATTCCCATTATTATTATTAGCCATAACCAGGTTCAGGTTCATGCATCCAGGGGTGATGGTTAATCTGAGGGGCATTGATGGGAATTCCTCGCTACGTTGCTGAGACAAACGTGCGGATGTGTTAAAGTGAGAAACAGATTCTGTGGATGTAAGTGCGAAGAGTACACCACAGCGCTGTCATCTCGTTAGGATACCATTTTCCGACAACCAGACGGAGAATAAATCAATAAGGAGAGGCAGAGCGGGAAAATGAGCGGCGAGGGTGACAGAAAAAGGGAAGACGATTTGGTTGCCACGGTGGAAAGGACAGGCCAGAAAATCCCACTTGTCTTTGTGCCATACTGCTGCTCATATCGATGTAATATAAGCAGGACCACTTCGTGAGCTGTCAGTCTCACAGCCACACCGCAGATCTCTTAATACCTGCTTAGAAGCGCCGACGGGCATCTTTACACAGTAGTGATAGCAGGACTTACCTGAAGTCTTGATGGATGAAGGGATGCAAACAGAGGGCATAAAAGTACAACAAAAAGTACAGGACATCTGTGAGAATTTAAGACCTTAAAACCATACTCTTTTTTTTGTTTCGTTTTTTTTTTTTTTAAATCATAATTTCATTAGGTTTTATGACCAACTTGAAGTGTGTGGAGGTGTATGTACCTCCAGATAACCCTCCCAAAGATTGTATTTCTGTCCCGTTTCTATTCTATGATACGTTCCATTATATAACGGATTATTTTCAGAAATCCTGCGTCAGACTAATTAGCAGAAGTGAATCTATTTAATGTCTCCATAATGACTTGTGGGAGAAGATTTAGGAACATACGTCTCATGAAAGTAGTTGATATTTCTTGGTTAGGAGTCTGCGAAAGGCCAGAAAGGATTTTGAGCCAAAATGAAAATAGAATAAAACAAAAATCTGGCTTTATATCCTGGAACCAGCATCTTGTATGTTAATTGTATGGGTGAACATGGTCTGTCAATGACCATAATGTCCTTTTCAATCACTTACATGGATAAGAAAAATGCGGCAACAACCCATTGTTAGAACAACTTGAAGAACATGAACTTACCAGATTTCCATCATCATGCCTTCACAATACCAGAAAGTAAAATAAAAAAAAAAAGAGCGTGCAAACTTAGTACAGCATGAAGGACCGCTGCATTTCAGAAGATGCTTTTGACATCGCACATGTTCTTTAAAGTAATATTTCTCTCATTTCAGAGCATGCCATTAAATCACACTCATAAGGAATGAAAGCAAGAACGAGTGAGACTGGAGAAAGTCAGGAAACCTTGACCTTTGAGTGTGTGGAGGTGTGCATGTCTCAGAGGAAGAGAAATGCAGAGAATGAAACGTCCCTGCTGCCAAATGCTCAATGCAGCAGAGAAAACAAAGAAATCTTCACAGTTATGCAGAAATTTACTTCGATGGACCCTTGATTTTTTTTTTTAATTTTTTTTTTTACACTGTGAGTTTTCAACCGATTTTAGTGGCTTCATCTTCCGAAAACTTTGCAGCATATTTTGTAACTTTGACCAAAAGGCTATTTTCAAACTGCAGCGAAATCCGATTTTTAGGCTTCTTCAATCAGACTATGAACTTTCTGACAAACCGTTCATATTGCAACTGATCATTGGTGTGTCATCGGTGTGTCGTTGGTGGCGTTTCCCAATCCACGTGGTTTCTATGGTGGCCTACACACATGGAACTGATGTGAACAAGCCAGAGTGGTGGGTTGTAAACTTCACGTTACAGGAAACCAGCAGGCGTGGAGGAGGCTACAGTGTGATGCTGATGTATTTCAGCACACATCCACTGACGTCACGTCAACTGTATTAAAAACTGGAATAAAAACCATGGGTCAAAACAAAATACATGAAGTCACTTGTCACACTTGTTTTCCAATTGATGTTTAAAAATAACAAAGTATTTAATATCCCATTTCAGCAATCGGACTGTTTAGATTGAGGTGTATCAGTGAGAACTTTTTCGGTAAACTTTTTGGTAAAATTGCATCCCATTTTGTTAATTGGCTGTTCAGACGGTCAAATCTATCGCAATACTATCCACACAGCAAATCTGCCAGGGTTGGTCGTAATCACTGTTATTCTAACTCTGTTTATTTTCAAAGCAACACTTTCAGAGTAATTTTCATCAAGTGTATATTTTTGGATGTGACGTCTTTACCAGCTCCTGTTAAACTGACCACACCCTAATATCCAGTGAAGAGTTTTGCTTCATTAAATAAAAAAGTTTTAAGATAAATATTTGGTAAAAAATATATAAATGAACGTTACTTTGGCTTAGTGGTAGATAATGAACTATTTAAAAAGTGTTAAAAGAAAAAGGGTGAACACATAGACACACTTTACTACTGTTGAATTTAACACTGGCGCTTTTGCTAAATCGGATTTTATTAGCTATGTTTACACGTACCACAATAGTCTGGATGTTGACTTTAATCTTATTAAGACAATATTTTGATTAAGGTGTTTACATGTCTTCGTAATGTGACTAAGATCAGAAAAGTCCATCCATCCATCCATCCATCCATTATCTATACCCGCTGTATCCGTTTCTGGGTCACGGGGGTCTGTCGGAGCCTATCCCGACGCATATCAGGCGAAAGGCAGGGGTCCACCCCGGACAGGTCGCCAGTCTATCCAGGGCCACATAGAAGACAAACAACCAATCACGCTCACATTCACACCTAGGGAGAATTTAGGATGATCAATTAACCTACCCTGCATGTTTTTTGGACTGTGGGAGGAAGCCGGAGTACCCGGAGGGAACCCACGCAAGCACGGGGAGAACATGCAAACTCCACACAGAAAGACCCACCGGGCCGGGAATTGAACTGGGAATCTTCTTGCTGTGAGGCAACAGTGCTAACCACTAAGCCACCGTGCTGCCCTCAGAAAAGTCCACCTGCCTTAATGCGTTGATTACTTACTCCGATTATGACCTCAGTCGGATTGGGGTTGATGTTTACACAGCAGTTTCCTAATCGGAGTATTGCCTGAACCTGACGATAATCGGAGTTTTGTTGTCCACGTGGTCACTGCCAACGTAAACAAAGAACCCGAAAGCGGAAAATCTCCTGACTTCAGAAGGATTTCCACGGTAAACGCAGTTTGGTTTTGCTTGCAAGTTTCAAAAAAGCTAAAACACAAGTTCAGTGTTTTCTTAGATAAAAGTCTTAGGCCCTTCAAAATTCAACTGGATTTCGTTTTCGTCTTTTCTTTTATATCTTGGGTTCTTGGGTGACTTTTTCAAGACTTAAAAGCCTGGAGTTCTCGTTGAATCCTCAACACCCCTCATTATAAACTCTGGTTGTCAGTAGTTGACCTTCAGCTCTCAATATGATGTTCTTTCACAGCACGAGTTGGTGTGCACATGAAGGTGTTTGAGACAGAAAGACACCAAATAACAGAAAATACACACAGATGCTGAATTTTTCATGCAAAGCTGTCATTGCAGTTGGTTGAAATTTATTGACTTAATCACATTTCATTTAACTTTTCACACACAGAGCCACACTTCTCTTAACGTCTAACGTGCAGTCTAATTTCGTTCAATCGCTGTAACAGTAGCGTAAAATAAACACTGATGCGTTTCTTCCCTGATGACGTTGCTCCTGTGACATCAAGACCAGCTTGACCTATAACTTAAAAGAGCTAAATGAGGCTAATTTCAGAGTGGAGGGACAGATTATCTCTAAATAACATTAACAAAGCAGAATCGTGGCTAATCCCAGGTGACGGTTAAACCGTGTGAAGTTTCTCCAACCGGAGAGGAGCAGAGCTCCGAGCCACAGGTGCAGCACAGCAGTGCTGAGATGCGCCGAATCACTTAGCAACCACTTTGCCTTATCACCCAGCAGCCACCAGGGTCCAGTTAGTGCACTGGCAGGGCATTCAGCTCTTTTCATTAGCGCCCCTGGCTCATATCTGCGTTCACCTGGGTCACATGTGATGTTTTTATCTTCTTTTTTTTTTTTTTTTATAAATAAGAAAGGTCAGATTGCTTCCTTGTGTAAACGCCTCTTTTTTTTTCCTTAAAAAAAAAAATCATTTTTATCAGTGTGCTTGCCATAGATTTTTCTTCGTCTCTCTTACAAAGCTATTTTGCCGTTGACTGTACAGAAAGAAATCTTTTTTATGTATTCCTTTATGTTCATGTGAAAACCTTCTGCAGTCACTGGGAATAAATTCGGCTTTGTTCGGCCTGTTTGAAGTCCTCTCTAACTGAATATCTTCATTTTACAAAAGGGTCACATAAAACATTGCTGTGTAGCATATCACATCTCATTTACTTCCAGCTCCTGGAGGCAATTTTTCCCCCTAGCAGGTCCAAATGTGGCCTGGCCAGCCACACCAATTCAATTCATGCAAACTTTCACTTGTGAAATTACTCTTTTACTTCTCCCACTCCCAGACAGTTCGACTGGTACAAAATGCAGCAGACAAATAGCAGCGGAGAGGGGGCGGGGCTCTATATGATCACTCATACAGGAACAGTTTTTTTAAACTAATTATATATATATATATATATATATATATATATATATTCTTCAACATACAATTTATTTAAAATTGAGCTACATATAGAAAATTATAAAAAAGGAAAAAGAGCCTACACTGCCACCTATCACTTGGTGGTGTTATTACAGAATGATGCAAAGAATAACGTCGAAGCACGAAATGCCAGCCACGACGTAGGCACTGTGCATAGCTGCGACGCAGCAGTATGAATCAGGTTTATGAGCCATGACTCAAAGCAACCAAGATAGTGGCAGAATTGTTAATAAAACCTCTGATTAAGAAGAGGGAGGAAGCCCCGTAGAAAACCGAGGCCACGCTGGAGAGATCATATCATGTTGGACGTCCTTTCTTGTTTTGCTGAGTGGTTTTATGCCTACCCAATCCTATCCAGAGGCAGTTTCGTCTGCATCGCTTGGTACTGGACCCTCGAAATTAAAGTCAACTCCAGAGGAACCAGAATAATTCTTTATAATAATAATTCAGGAAAACAGTTGGGATGGCTGGCCCGTCTTGTCCAAATAGTGCTAAAATAGATTGTTGACCTTGGAGATCCACAATAACCTGAAATTATGTTCTGTAACATTCCTTTGGAGAGACTTAGCTGCAGGCTTTTGTGATTTAAACTGATGGAATGCATGTTTCTTTTTTTTCCAAGTTCCAGCCCCGTTTCGTCCCCAGCTTCCTCTCCACTGACACGGAGCTCAACTCGAGGACCCACGATGAACGAGGGCCGTCATACACACTGCTGCTGGTCCTCAATGCCGCGGGCAAAAAGCCTGATTAACTGGCACTGGACACTAGAGAGAGAGAGAGAGAGAGAGAGAGAGAGCACACACACACATAATGCATCATTTAGCCTGAATAACAAACCATAAACTTAATGGTTACACTCATTTCAGTGAGAATTTACTGTCCATGTAGCAGATGTAAAAGCAGTGAAATGGCTCGTCAGTGGGCAGACTTGACACTCAGACTTGACGGGCTTTGTGGTCTCTAACGTGCGAAGACCTTTGAAGAGCCACTTATACTGCAACGGATGTTTTGATGTACATGTACAGAAAAAAGATGCAATTATCAGCCACTACAGTTATTGCACTGTATCTTATATTGCCACGGTTACCGTCTGTGCCTTTATCTAGTAAATGACTACTGCATTTCTACTCACGGTCTTTAGAAACAGTTAATATGATATCAATACATGAAATAAAGAGACAAAACGTTCAATAAGCCATCTGGGACTTAAGCTTGATTCAAACTTTTGTCACTCTCGTGCTTTGAGTTTCACTTCTTCCAAACGTGTAACTCTCACCTCTTTCACTCTTTTTATCCTTACTGTCTGTTTCGCTTGGGCTATTAACATTAATTATCCAAACCGCACGTCGCTCTTCTCACTCCAGGAACGATTAGCGGCGAGGAAGAGGCACTAAATGGACAGACCTCTGCTTTAATTAAAGGGGAGTAGCCTTGTAACATGGGGAGGACCGTTAAATTAGCAACATTACAGCGCCGTGCATCATTGGCAAAGAACAATGGAGCATGAAATAAATGATGCAGCGCCACGTGAGCCGTTCGGGTCTGTCGTAGGGGAAAGCCAAAGTGCGGACGGGATAATGGACAGAGAATGAGGGGGTTAATTCTATCGAGCTGCTGAGATTGTGCAGCGGGGGGACAGTGAACGAGTCTCCTGGCGAGAGACTGTTGGTCATGATGGCGCTGCTCGTGCTGCGTCCAGCCAACAGGGGGACCTCTTTTTTTTTTTTTTTTTTTTTTTCAAACCAAACCATGCAAACCAAAGTACAAATGTTAGAACTTTGCTGCAGGTCTTTAAAGTCTGTGTAAAGTAGTTACATGACATTATAAAATGATATCTAACACGGCAAATATGCCGCGTAACTTGGTTGAAATTGCAAGGAGTCATGAGATTGTGAACTTTTCTTAAAAAGTTGGAAATCCTGCAGCTGAACTCCGAGTAAATGAATCTACCTGGTAAGTCTGTTTTGTAAAAAGAGCCGGCTCGATTGGGAGCGCTGGGAGAATATTTCCCCACATACAAATTAAACGGCTCAACTGATCATGAGGGATAAAGGGATTAGTTATGTTAATTTTGCTGTCGCACCTGCATCGTTTCAGTCAGTTCCCTCCCCAGTTTCAAAACTGCACGCTGGTTTTCCTTGTTTTCCGGAAGATTAGCTGTTCCAGTATTTCTCCTCGTCCAACCCGTGTTCAGCTCTTTGGGATTCATGTTTAAAATGTGTTTCTTTTTGGCTTCCCTGTCCTGCAGCAGATTCGGTTAGTTATTTTGATACAGATTTTTCTTCATTTCCAACAGCTTGATTCCTGCCCCTGACTGCATTTGGATTCTTCTTTTTTCCCATCTCATTGGGATAGTTTTAAGATCAGTTACTATGGGTCTCTCGGACTAATCTGATTGCTTGAGGAGCTTCAGAACAGAGACTGGAGGTTATTCATTTTATATATATATATATATATATATATATATATATATATATATATATATATATATATATATATATATATATATATATATATCAAAGCAGCAGCAACCGAAGGTGGTAGAGCACCTCCGGGGAGTTACATTTACAATTACGTCACATGGTCCAAATGCCTTTAACACTCCCCGAAAATGCACTTTACTTAAGATATCTGTAATTCCTAAAGTCATTTGGATGCATTTTTTGTGGAACATAAATATTTGACCAGAAGCAAAACAGAAAAACAACAACAACAACAAAAAAAAAAAGTTCTTGCACTGGGATAATAAATGTCTGCAGCAGGTTTCATGGCAATCAGCAGGGTTGTACTTCAGTGCACTGTGAATACAGAGCTGTCAGGCTTACGGATAATAATCTGTCTCCACCGAGGCTGTGAGACAGGGAACATTTAGGGTGATTTAAGCAAAGATCACAGCTTAATACCCAAAAGGACAGTCTTTACTGGGAATATCTGACTGTAGTGATGCAAGATGTATGAGATGTGAAAGTATTTCAATACTTCTTTCATTACATTGATTCTGGTATAATATACACTTCCCTTCAAAGCCATTTTCCAGTCCTCATCTGCGCTGAGAGTTTTTCTGCTCATCTCTGTCGTCACACAAAGTCTTTCTTTTGTAAGATGGTGCGTAAAAGTGAAACTTGCCTCCTTTTAGCAGCTACAACAGTTATCTCAGTTTGATTGTTTTGCTTTCTTTTTTCCATTTCAATGTGAAACTTTTATTTTCTTTAGTTGAGCGACTTCTTCGCTGTGTGTCAAGCGAAATCATTTGGGTTATGTTTCATAAAGGAGCCACCAGTCGTGCTCAGATTTCCCAGTCTTACCTGACCTGGATGGCCGCGTGATGCAAGATCTCGCCATCGCAGTTCCAGCTGCTGTGGGTGTTGCCGCCGCTGCAGGGTGTTTGGGCAGAGCATATGGGACCGAGGTGTGTTTTCCCTGGATGTTCGCTCAGGTCTTCCAGAGAAGCTGGGTGTTGGTGCAGAGGCTGGAAATGAAACTTCCTCACGCGGTGGACTTCTACAAAAGAGTGATCGAACTGAGGAAGAAAGGCGGGGTGGATGAAAAACAGACGAAAGAAGAGGAGGAGAAATGGCTGCGTCATGAGATGAAGAGGACAACACGAACAGGAAATGTAAAGATTGAACATTTTTGTAGCATTTTTAAAAGTAAAATGAATAAAGAAGTGAATTTTACAATATCAAATCCACGTCCACGCTCTACTTGGATTCCCATTCGCTTTGCGACAGCAACAGGAACGTTTTTTATTTTCAGGGGTCTTCACATGGAGGCTCGTTGGGCGTAATGGGTTCACCTGCTGTCTTTTTGTAAAGTTTTTGCAAATTTCATTGTGAAAATAACGATTTAAAAGAAAACAACAACCAGAAACAAATGGAAAATAAAAGGAGGGGAGCCAAGAGGAGGGAAGATGGCATGGGGGTGAATAAAAGGTCTGTTAACAGCGGAGAGGAGAACGAGTGATGACAAGAAATGATTTTGTCAAAACCCCGTTTCATCTCCGTGTGGCGCCGAAAGGTTCAGCTCTGGCCACTGCGCTGTTTTCCTCAACTTCACGGGGCGCCGCTTTCTCTCGCTCCTCTTTTGTTTTCTTTGCCTCACTCTCCCTCTTTCTCTTTCCTCCTCTTCTCCCCGTCTTGTCCTCTCTCACCCTGAAAATGGAGTGACAGCCATTTATTTCACATCAGGCCCACTTTATGACTGCAGCCACTTTGCATTCACGCTGGACGCTCTGCCTAAAAGGCTTTCTGACAAGGCCATGAATACGCTTAGTGGCTCCTCACTCCTTGTCTCTCTCTGCTTGGTTGAACTGAGATGCTGATATTAACCCAGCCTCGATACAAAGTCCCGCTCCTCTTACTCATACTACCACTTATGGACCTTTCTGCGATGCTAGCGCGGAGACAAAGACCGCCTGAAGCCGAGGACGCAATAAGCACCGCAATCTTTCAACATTAGCCCATGAAACAGGTTAAGGAGAAATGTGATTTATCTAACAAAGCGCGGCCAAATGAAACATAAAACTATACTAACCTGTGTGGCTTAACTTAAATGTGACGAAAGCTTGTCTAATTTATAAGCAAAATGCTTATTATGTCTATTGTTTACGAAACACAAAGACGTCAAAGTACATGCGATAGAACTTGTAAAGTTTGACGAGTGTCGTCTTTTTTAAAACCTGTAATGCCTGACATACGGAGGAGGTAGCTGCAATAACCATGCAGAACAGCTGATATTTCATATAATCCTTAAATCGATCACCCAAGACTTTGGGTTCTGTTTTAGTTCGACCGCTCCAGTGTTCGCCCGATCACTGGAGACCACCGAGTTTTAGGTCAGTCGTTAATGGTGTGAGGTCAAGCGTTACAAAGTACTGGAGTGTAAAGCACTTTCATTAATGAGTTTGTTTTAAATTTGTATGAAACTGACAAATGTCAGCAGGTGTGAAAACACCCTAAGATATAATAACCAAAACCCACGGACCACGACACACTGGGGAAGTGCTCGCATGTCAAGAGTTTAAAGCCTCCCTGCAGCAGCAGCAACAGGACGAAGACAAGTCAATGAATTCCCTGTAAAGGCAAAGTAAGTTTCTTTTGCCTAAAATACTGTAAAGGTTAAATCTTAATCTAATGAAAACCCAAAGTGAACGTGATCTTGTTGCGCTCCCCTCTGGACGCCGGTGTGAAGACACAAACACAGTGTGCGACTGTGCAGCTGCTGTAGATGGCGCTTCCTGAGGCAATAATTACTAATCGCCAGACTGTCCCCGGTGATACCTGGGCTGTCCGGTGAGGTCATTAGTCTGCTAGTTTTCCTGTGCAGCATATCCCTGATGCAGCGATTACCGGCGCCTCTCTGGATCAGGGTGGAGGTTATTTATGATACGTGGGAAGGCACAAGGGCTGGGGCATTTGAACTAAAGTGAACCATGGGTAGGAAATTGAGCTGAGTCAGAAAAGGCAGGTGCCAGCACAGCAGGAGAGGAAACTCTGCCTTCTGCTTCCTCGTTCGGGAGCGTAACACGCTCTGAATTCATCCATGCGCCGACTGACTCACAACGTTGAACGCCACATTTGGCAGAAAAGTGAGCAAAGGACAACAGTTTTAAAAGTTGTGTTGAGTTTTAGAGATTTTCTTTTTCTCCAGACGTTAAATAAGAAACAAGACTTATACACGCTGATTTTAGGAGTAGTAAGAAAAAAAAACAAGATAAAGGAAAGCATGTGGCCCTACCTGGTCCTGTTTGTTGGTGTGTCGAAGAAGGTGTCTGAAGAAGTCCAGACGGGAACACTTCCTGACCAGGATCAGATCGGTGGTGCCATCAGCGAGGTGGGCGGAGGGCGACAGGCCTTTAGGGCTCCGCGGACACGCGCAGCTCATACTGGCCGCGTTGATGGCGATGAACTTGCCACGGATCACGTTCCAGCCGGCGCTGGGATCTGAAACACAGGAGTACGGCCACAGTCGCATATAAATACAGGCGACCGCTCAGCTTTCAGGTATCTCTCGCTTTCCACACCTGAAATCCCCCTTCGGAGAATGCCGACATTCATGAGCATCCTGAGCACGCGTGACAGGCACTATAATGTCACTGACCCTGTTTACAGACCAGTCTCTGCAAAATGAAGCCTCCCGATGCCTTGAAACTACAGAAATACCCAGGATGCATCATTGAAAAATATCCAGAGATACATTTTCATCTGCTGACAGATCTGGACGTGGTTGAAAGTGGAAGAATCCCAGGATGTCTGCAAAGATGCTTGGTGTTTATCTGGCTCATTCTGGACTTGTGGTTGTTCACAGAGCATCGAAGCCAGACTGGAGACTGTGAACATCTGGGGTGTATTAAGTCCTGTCCTGGTGCAGAAAGTTTGGTGAAGAAAAGCCTTCAACACCCTCCCAATGTCCATGGAATTTGGATGAGTTTAAACAATTCGCTGTGGAAAACTGGGCCAAAAGTCCTCAAGAGACACAACCCAACTTAGTTAGGAACAGCCATGAGAGACTCCTTTTTGTAAGTCACAAAAGCTACACTACCGGTTATTAATTATCACAGGGCTAATAATTTTGGCCTCGGCACTCTCTTTTCTTTTCTTGTTTCAATTGGACAACAATTTTTCAGTAATTAAGGAGAAAATAATAACTCTGCCTCAACTGGCTGTCAAAGTGGCTTCAGCTTAATGATCAACTCTAATGAACTATTAAAGCTTTTTGCATTATTCAAATTAATCTCTCAGCAGAGCAAGAAAAAAAAAATCAAAAGAAACGATTGAGGTGTTGAAATTTTAAAATTGTGTTTAAATTACCATCAAATTGTCTTGTCTCCCTTTTGAATACTTTTATCAGTGTGGTTATTTTCTTTTTTTTCTAGAAGCGCTAGTATTGGAAATTCAAATAAAATTCCATCCATCCATCCATCCATCCATCCATCCATCCATCCATCCATCCATCCATCCATCCATCCATCCATCCATCCATCCATCCATCCATCCATCCATCCATCCATCCATCCAAATACCAAGGTGTCCCCAGGCCAGCCGAGAGATGTAATCTCTTCCGCGTGTCCTGGGTCTTCCACGGGGCGGCCTCCAAGTTGGACATGCCCGAAAAAAATGGAGGTAGTTTGAACCTGGTGGATGGGCCAGGCTAAGAGTGATTCCACCCTAGAGCCAGGTCTGGGGGAGGGGCTCGTCGGCGAGTGCCTGGTGGCTAAGCCTTTACCCATAGGGCCCGACTGGGCTCAGCCCGACTGAGGTACATGGGTTTGCCCTCCCGTGGGCTCCCCAACTTGCAGGAGGGGCCGAGTGGGTCAGGTGGTATGTGATACAGGCACCACCTGAAGGCGTGGGCCTTGGCCAGCCGATCCTCAGCTCCCAAAACTGTCAAAATAAATATTAGGGTTGGTCAACCCTGCAGCAGCTGCTTACCTTCAAAACTTTCACTGTCCTTTCGACATTTACCCTCATCGCCTGATTTAATTCTCTGTGTTCTGCAAGTCTTAGATGTACTTACATGCTGGAGATACGATACAAGTATATGAATTCTCATAACTGTTCAGCTGTGCGTTTGGCTTGTCCAGAAGTGTCCGTGTGCAGCTGAAACAAATAACTGGCGAAGCAGCAGGGCTGCAGTTTTGAAATGATGGTGTGTTTTGCAAGTGCTTTATGAATCCTGGGGTTAGTGCCCGAGCTTGTCACACAACAGCAGTTACGCTGATGAAGGTCCATTAGGATCCAGATGTCTTTGCAGCAATTCTCCGAGCAGCTTCGCCCTCATGATTGAGGTAGAGATAAACATTTTCAAGCAAACACTTACGCACTGTCTTCTGTTGCAAGAAACAATCATGTTTGATCAGAGAGGGTTTTAGAGGAGCCCTACAGATACAGACACGGACATATAAATGTATGTTGGTGTCTTTCCTTAAATATTTAAATGAATTAATAAATTATTAACCCTGCAACTTTCTGTGCAATAAACTGAAACTAATATTTTTCTGCCATTTCTTTGTCGCAGTCAGTGATTTGAGTGATTTTCCAGCACTGCACAGTAAGTTTCCCCCGAGGATGCCGTGATAATCTTAAGATCTGATACCACCAAGTCACAGTTTTCGCTGAAAAACGTAACTTTTCCCCACGTGAACACAGAGCCGATGTGGATGTCTTCGTCCACCTTCCACACGATCCTTCTGGTCAAGCTTGGCTTGTATTTCTTCTTGCAGCGTCATCTTGGCAGTCTGGCTGCAGTCCCGCAGGCTTCATAGTCTTAATATCTGCAGCTGTAGTCAGATGAACTTAAACCTGCTTGGAGATGCTCTTGCAGCTGTTACCTTTAACATGCCAATCTCTAATTTTCTCTCTGAGCTCCTTGGACAACTCTCGCCTTCCATCCAGCCGATAGACAAAACTGTTGAAGACACTTGTCATATTAAAGGAGGTTAAATGCAGGGTAAGCAGTTAGAAATCCAACTTGGGAGAGTTCATGACGGGGCATGTTTTCTCAAAGAACTCCATAAAACATGACTGAAATGTGTGATATGTGTCTTGGCCTCAGTAAAGCCCCGAAGGTACCAAATAAAAAATGTGTCTACGTCTACCGGAGACTGAGTTAATTTTCAGTTAGTTTGTCATAATTAAATGCACATGTGGCCACCGCATCTCCAGCGACAGATGTGGTAGTTGCGCATCATGACTCGCCACGCCGTTCCTGGAAGACTGGCAGCTGTTTACATCACAACGGCGAATCAAAGACACAGTGCCGTAACCCCCGCGGGACTGCCACCGCCAGTCACCAGGGGCACAGTCAGTGGAGAAAGCAACAAAAAGTGATCACAGGCGTCCAAATGAGCATCTGACTGTATTCTGAACACCTCGGAGGGAAAATTATGTGATCTCAGTAAGCAAGACGATGCATTACCTTTCACCCTCATTTTACAAGAGATGACAACGCGAACCAGTGTGATAACAAGCCCCCCGAGGCTACATAAATGCAACAATATCCTAATTGGGAGGCAGTGATTAAAGCTACATTTGAAAAAACAAAACAACTAAAAACAACACGACCAACTGTGGACTGTCGGCTCTGCAATGGGAAAATGCTTCCAAATGAGTATTCGCCATCGCTAAAGACACTCGCTCATTTGCAGAGAGAGAGAGAGAGAGAGAGAGAGAGAGAGAGAGAGAGCGTTGTGCCTCATTGATTCAGCAGTTGTCTACGATTTCCCTCAGCAGAGAAGAAGACACAGAAAACAAACGGCAGTGATGGTGTGAGGCAAACCCCTTGTCAGTTTTTTTCCCCTGATTAAACAGTCTGTCACACACACACACACACACACACACGCGCACATGCACACTCACACACACACACACACACACACACACACACACACACACACACACACACACAGAAGTTACGCTCACTTTGTTTTTCATAAAGACAAATAAAACGGACAGAAACACTCTGCAGGAACCCAAAGTCCCTGATAGCCAGGCGAAGATAGAAAATCTTGAATTTACCATCAGGACATTAATTAGAGAAGTAGAAAAACAAACACACACACACACACTGGCTCAAAGTATACACACAAAATGCTCCAGTGCACACACAAGCAGGAGGCAGTACGTCATGTGCCACCAGAGGTTTGTGCTGCAGTGTCTGCGTCCTGAGACGATTGCAGATAATAAAGCGAGCAAGCGCCGGGTCTGAGGGAACAGGAGGTGATAGTTTTCCAACTGCAGGGTGAGGGAACAGACGGACTCCGATCTCGACGGGGAACATGCAAGTTTGTCAAGCAGGACTGGATGCTGGAGATTTGGGAAAAATAACAGGCAAAGAAGTCTCCAGCGGGGTGCAACAGAGATCCGTGCCGTGTCACTAAAATCAGATCATAGTTTCTCATCAATACCTCATCAAGAATCTCGTCGAGAATGTTCCCTTTCTGCGGGAGAAAAATAACACAGACAGAAAATTGAAGAAGGTGGTGGCGTTATTTACTTTGTCCCTCTCCGGTGCTTAATCTTCCACTCAAAAGTAAAAGTAAATCCATCCCATTTTATTGTTTTTGGCCTCTATTGTCAAATTGAACTCGTAAACTGTTTAAGCAGAACTGGACGAAGCTTTGCGTGTGACATCAGCATCGGTTTACTGAAGAGTCAGTTTTAAGCCAAGTTTTAGTCCGAGCTGGCTGAAGCTGATTCCAACCTGTGCTTGTTAATCCAAAAATGGGCCACACGGTAGAAAAAAAAAAAACCCGGAAGCCGGGTTACCCCAATTTGGCTATTTTAGCTTGGCTTACGTGCGCATGTATGATGTTAAATAAAGTTAACTTACATTAACTCTGATTGATGGTGTTGAACCATCCAGACGTCACAATGGCAACAACGCCTGAAATCAGAACTGCTGGAGCTGAAACGTGGCCTAATGGCGTTACATAATCAATTATCGGTGCCCGCTCATTTCTAATCACAGTCACGGGGTCAAAAGGTAGAGTTAAACTCTGGACAGGATGCCATGTCCGTCACAAGGCCCGCACAGTTGCCATGGATGTAAAATGTAAACGTATTGGACAGTTTGGGGATGAAGATCAATTTGCTTTTGAAGTCAGCCCCTAGTGGTCGTTTGAAGAATGCCCATTACGGCCCTCTCTGGATTGTTCAGCGATCTGGATGAAGCCGCTTGGTCCCAGCAAGACGCCTTTAGCAGTGGAGTGCTGTCATTGGTTGGATTAGTGAGATGTTACCTGAAATTTTGAGAATGCTGGAAAATCTTAAGATCATGCGTAATATGCGAAAACAACAACCACTCAAGGAGTAAAGAAACGCACAGATTTACAACTTCTAAAAGGATAATCTCTTCGTCCACTCGTCTGGGAACCTCTGACTTGTTTCCCCGCAGCCTTCCTCCACTAGTTGGAGTTCGTTTGTTGCACTTTATTTGATCCTCGAGGGCGTTCTTTCCTACGTCTTCCCGTCTGCTGTGTGTAAACCGATGCAGTTGAGCGCCAAACTAGACTCGCTGGTACCCGGGAGTCTAGTTTTGGCGCGCAACTGCATCGGTTGCACTCTTGTCCAGTCTCTCCTTGATCATCTACGAGATGTCAACCTGGTGGACTTGTTCCACGAGTCCACGAGAGCCAGACAACACTTCCTAAGACTAATCCAGCATTCTTTGACAGTTAAAAAATAAAAAAACTCCTTTGTGTCACGTTAAATAGGTACATTTTAAATAATGAATCCAAACTCAAACCTTTGTTGTCTTTCTTCTTCTTTTCTGACATCTCACTGGGCGTGTCCTTCGATGAGCGCTTGTGTTGACAGAGGCACCTGAAATACCAGTGACACCTTGATCTACAATCGACTCATCAGCGTGTCAGACGTTTTACAAGCTTTTACAAGCTCACTAGAAAGTAATACCTTCAGTCAATCTTAACAGCAAAAGCAGTTACTGTTGGAAGGCTTAAAAGCTCTTTTGGAGCACGGTAATATCACTTTTTACGTTAAAATGTGGTGTCAAATTATAGAAAAATGCTTTTCGGTTCCTATCACGGGCTGGGTAATGTGTGCCCTGCACTCAAGAGCTTTCTAGGAACGAGTAAGTGGTCTTTCAGTCAGCAATAAATTAGCTTCCTCACAACAACAGAAAGTATCCCATTTATGGTAAGACATTGTAAAAATGCTGCTGGAAATCTGCAGCACATCTCAGGTTTCATTTACCCCGATCGGCACTGCAGCTTGTCCCTCGGGTGGCCCACGCTGTCCTCGGCGGGGAGGAAGGAGACGGTGCCTTCGTAGTGGTTGTGAGAGAGGAAGGTCTTCACCCCTGCGCCGAACAAGCACCGGCAATCACGTACACGCCAAACGTGTGTTACGACTTTATTCACTTTAACACAGGTTATTGCAAAAGAAAACAAGTAAAAAGGTCACATCTGCATAACAAACTGATGAGTCCAGCACTTTGGTGTGTTTCTCAGCAACGGTTTTGTGATTAAGAAGGTTAATGTAAATACAAACCGCAGCTAACGCAGTTCCAGTTTGAAATTAGAGATAAATTTCGACCCATTTCCTTCTGTTTGTTTTTAATTCAGTGCTATTTCCAACTGTTGTTATGATCATAATCTGTTTTTTTTTTTTTTCATTAGATGGCACATTAAAGCGTCAAAATATCTGCTTTGCAAATGTGGTTCTGTCTTTTATTTATTTATTGTTTTTCCACAGGTATACAGGTTATTTTCGATCCAGCCTGTTCTCTTGCACACACTCGGGTGGTCTCCCACGCATATTATTAACGCCCTCGTTCTGCGTCGGGCGTCTGGTCCACACTTGTTCGGCCGTGTCGATTCCACTCGAAATGCCGTAAGATGATCCACCACTTCAGTTGAAGCTTGAATATAACTCTCCCTTTTTGAGGAAGGATTTGTAAACATGTGCTCAGGTTATCATTGATCAATAGTTTAATAAATATGTCTGTATTTATATAGTCTGATCACAGATGGGATAAATGTCCTGCAATGCCGACTGGTTTTTGTCTCTCCGCTGAACGCCTATGGTACGACTACCGAATTAAACCAAAAACATACAACTACAGGATATCACAAAATATGAGGGCAGTCTTTCTGTCAAATGATAAAAAAAAAACAGGTTTCAAGTGAAAGTATGTTTACAGATAAGTTTTTCAAAAAGTGACAGGCTGCTGAACTTATCCATAGCTTGTGGGCTTTGACCAAAAACGCTCTTTAACCTCTGCTTTTCAGCCTGGTCAACAAACAAAAGTCTTCTGCCCGGGGATCCGAGTCTTCGTACAGGCGATGAGGTCAAATAAATAACGAGGTGAGAGGGCACGGAGTGCTTGAGAAGTCTACAGCAGGAAATCAATCGAAAACTTGAAGTCCACTGTAAAACATACTGGGAGTCAACGCGGCGAGGCCAAAGCCGGTGAGATGTTCTCACTTCTCTGGGCTCTTGTTGAAGTCTGGCAGCTGAGTTCTGTTCAATCTGGAGCCGAATAATGGATTTTTGCTTAAGACAAGTAAAAAGGCTGTTTCAGCTGATAAAAACGTCCACAACTATCTTTGTTACTATCAAACCAAATGCAGAGGTTCTTCACAAAAGCCTTCGTGTTAAAAAAAAAAAAAAAAAAAAAAAAAAAAAAAACAAAACAAAAAAAAAAAACAACAAAAGAGGCTGGCTGTGACTGATTGTTTTCTGCTGCTCAGCCGGTCCCAGTTTAATTTAGTCTGATTTAATATCTTGCATCCAGGGGTAGGTGCCTTTCCTTTTAAACGCATTATGACTGCCAGTATTTATGGGTAACCCAGTTGGGAGATAAATTGTGGTGGTGAAGCTGTTGTTCTCAACACAAATATACACAAGAAGACTGAATTTCAACAACCTGAGGCTGTTTATAAGATTTATATTTTTAATCCTTCAAAGTCTGGAGCCTGAGTTGGACCGTCACGTTGCAAAACAGACTCCCGGTTAACCCACAAAGAAAAAAATGAACAAATGAGATGTCAGTAACCATTTAAGGACAATGAGTCCAGAAAATGCTGGCTTACATACCTGAGAGGTCGTACCTGGCTGGACCAAGCCATCGTTTTCTCTCACTGTCCGCCAGTACATCTCCATAGAAACCGTATCCAAGCAGTGAGACAGAGTATCTGAGAAAGGTGTCATTGTGGTGAACTGAACACACGTCCATTGGCTGGGAATCTCCTGTTAAGAAAAAAAAAGAGAAGAAAATAACTCCTTTTTGTTTACTGCTATGTGCAAAAAAAGGCAAAGATCGAACCAAAAGCTGCTGTTATACAACGGTTGCGGGATACTTTTCACATAACACTGGTCAAAACGGACGAGAGCAATAGGATGAAGAACAATTGACTTTCGGCGACTTCCACTCACCCACAATGATGTGCAGAGCAGAAGTCACCGGATCATTAGTTCCCACCGTGGTAAAGCAGATACAGTCAGTTGACCCTGTTGGAATAGAAACACAAGGAGGGCTGGTTAGGCACAGGTACAGTGGTGCTGGCGTGATAAACGGGACATGGTGGACTGCACATTTTACACATGCACATACAGTACAGGAAGTGGTACTCCAAACATTCTGCAAGATGGAACATAACGCAGTGATGATACTTTAAGGAGCCATATACCGTTTTTAAAAACGTTCATTCGTGCAGCTTGCAGTCACCGTATCAAACATAAACCCTTCTATAGACCATAGTGTCCCTGAGTCAGATTTGAGGCCATCTGTCTGGTAGCTTAATCTGGGTCATGCAACAGGACCATGATGCAATAACACCTGCAAATGTATAAGAGAATGACTGAAAAAGAAAAGGATCGAGTTGCTGCAATGCCTCTGTCAAAGTCTAGACTTTAACCTGCTTGAAATGCAAGCGGAGAGCTGCGCATAAATGACTACCTGCAAAACTCAATAAGCTGGAGCAACATTGATGTGAGACTAATAAGGCCATATAGATAATGATTAATTCATGATTTTGCTTATGGAGGTGGCTCTACAAGCTAATGAATTATGGAGTGCACTTAGTTGATCACACACTGCTTTCTGCAGTTTGGCTCAGTTGTTATTAAATATTAACACAGTGTGATGTGTCAGGTGTTGTTTCTTTACCTACGTGCATCAGTGCTTGTTTGACCCCTTGACCTATTTTGATAACTGCCTTTCATATCTTTGAGACCGTTTTCCCCTCAGTTGCTATAGATAGAAAGTGGATCACAAGCTTGATATTTTCCACTATTTAAATCAATGATTAAAGCTTCAAGATCGGGCAGAACGAACCGTCATAGCTGAAAAAAATCGACCAGACCGGAAGTTAAAATACCTCGACTTTAATGTGCATGTAATCGGGGGAGACTGCTGCCAGACTCCAGATGAAGATAATGCAACCAATACTGTCGTTTCGAGTTTATTTATATATATATATCTCATAAATGAAATCAATCATAAATCGTCAGAATCAAGAGTCTTTCAAAGCTGCAACCAAGAAAGGCCAATGTAGCTGAATGATTCTATTAGGCAGAAGCGAGGAGACGTTGCAGTCATAAAGTTAACTAATCGGAGAGCTTTGGGCTCTGGGCTATCATCAGCTCTACTTCAGCCAACAAATGAAGGATCGCCCGCCTTGTGAGAAATGTTGGGTTTGATATTAAATCTTTCAACTTGAGAGGTAATAAGGCTCTATCTCTCTTTCTGCGCCCCCGTGGTGTAATTTCAGACCTATCTGCCCAACTTTGATCATCTTCAAGTGGTAATATGGAGCTACTGCCACTGATAAAAGACAGAGAGAGTGAGCGGGAGGGGAGAGCAGAGAGAGGAATCTATGAAGCGATGTTTTGAGCTGGCTCACAGAAGCGTGACAGGCGAGATCAGACCTGTCATTCAGCGGCGGACACATTGATGAGTATGAAGATGAGCTCCCCCTCTTGCCTTCTCTGACGTTCTATGAATATCACTTATCTGGCCTTTGCTTCCTTTTCCTCTAAGCTCCATAATCACATCTGAACACTTTGCAATTGCTCCTGACAGCCCTACAGCGCCTGTGTTTCTTTTTTGCTGAGGCTAAAAACTGTGACATTATGCAACCATTTGATTCTTCTAAAGCTGCTCAGTACAAGCCAGCTCACTTTGAACGGATGTAACTGGTGCACATAGATATTCACTGATGTTCAGCCCTCAGATGCTCTATGTTTTATTCCCCTTAAGTTACTCAAGCACAGTAGCCTGCTGGCACATTCAGAGGAAAGAACTGTCACAAGGCATATCCTCAGCAGAGGCGCTCCAGATTTTATCTGCGTTTCCCCAAGAACTGTTTTGCCACTCAGATCATCTTGTCAATTAGATCGTCTTTATCACTGGGACAACAATGGACTCCCAATGCTTTTTTTTTTTTGTGCTCTGCCCTAAAAAAAGATATTTTCTGCTCTTTGAATCCTCAGTGCATGAATGAATTCATGGCGGCAGTGGCGACAGCGTCTCACAACGACAGCATTAAAACCCTTTGAACCAGACGGCAGATCTTTGATCAACATACAACATAATCTTTTCTCAGTGTGTTGGGATTTGCTGACATTCCTTCCCAGATTACAGGAGCTAAAACAATGCACCGACTACGTGTCCAAGTGAGGTCTGAAACAAGGCCACTAATGAGCTTGTGCTTTTGTTTCTTTTTTTTTTTTTTTAAAGCCTGGCACAGAGGAATGTGGCAGCTTATCACATCATTAGATGACTGGCGGTGACATTGATTCTTTTATTGATCATTTTATGAATCACGCTCAGATGGTAGAAGCAGAGATTTACACTGAAACAAAACCTTCAACCCATGTTTTTCTGCATCTAAGACACAGTGTGTTTTGCAGTGAGACTTTTTTATCACCAGTGATTAAACACTAAACTTTTCAACTGTCTTACAACAAAGTTCAATTACTTAGTGTGACTCACTGAACAGTATTTATCTAAGCAAGTACAGGGCCATGAATCCAGGGAAGGAATACGTGGAAAAACTAACATTTAAAGGAGATTTACAATAGAATGATGCGAGTAAAGCTGGCAGCTAAAGAACTAAAAGGCAATCAGATATATAATCAGCTCCTACTACACACCATAGACTTTAAAAAGAACTGACAAGGAAAGAGTTTAACCGAAAGTGTAAATAATACCTTTGTTTGATTATTTTCCTGTAATAAATATCTTCTTTTAAGCAGACAAAAATACAAGCACAGCAACAGTAAATGATTCCTTCAAGACATGTAAAAATGTCTTAAGCCGTTGGTGTTCACATGTTTCCACTGGGGAACAAAAAAGATGAAGACAAAAGGAAGAAAAACGTGTTGTTAAAAATACCAATGAAGTCAACAGCTTCTGTTATAGCATGGTGATCCTATGAGGGTTTTTTTTCTTTATTGTCACCCCAGTAGTTCTTTACATTACTGTATTCATCACGCTCACTAAATAATTCAGTTTACAAATCAATCCGTTCAGACCTCGCACAAGTCAACTTGTGTACCCAAATGCATCTTGGGTGATCGGATCTGCCCTCCCGCTCTATATGCAAACAAACAAGCACATCATTTTTGCTTGGCAAAATCGAATGTGTTGTTATTTTTAATCCGCAAAAGGTAGTACTTTCCTGCAACTAAGTGTAGCACATGTAAAAAAAAAAGTAAACAAGTAAGAAACAAGCAAGAAAGAAGCTGGAAATAGTATGACGATGAAATCAGATGGGAAAGAGCTTTATTGAGGCCATTTGCTTACAGAATTAAATGAGTCGTATGAGTTATCCCTGACTTCGCCCCAGGCTGATGACTCCAATGTGGACACCAGGGTCCCAGATCAACTTCAAAGGCCTCCTTGGAATGTGCTCGGACCTGGCATTAGTGTTGTGACCAGATTTCCCAGGGTGCATTTTATTACAAGGTCTGAACTGGGTCTTTGATGCATTGGCATTCCCAAAGACACATGTTCCAAACAGGTTGCAGGCATTAAAAAAATGCATCAATGCCACATGCTCATCAGCTGAAGATATTTTACATGATCATGAAATCATACAAATCTTGGCTTTTAGTCCTATTTCATGTAAACTGAAAAGAATGACTTGGTCTTTATGCAGAAGTTTCTCACTACGAATACAGAATTTTTTTCTCCCCACCATCCCCGAGTGCTTGCTCAGGTTTGTATTTAAGCAAACTGCTCTAATGTGAAGGTACCACATACTAAAACTGAATTAAACTGAACAAGTGTGCACATTAGATTGACATAACATAAACTACAGTACAAACATTTATCTTTATATACAAAATGAAATAAAAATAAAAATTAAAAACCCTGGTTTTTGGACGAAAGTGCAGCCACGTCGAAAAGAAGAACCACTAGATGTACTTTTTAAAAAGTGAGAGCTGAGTCATTATCAGAGAAGTACAGGTTTAATCTAGTTTGGTACAAAAAAAGCTAAACTCCAAATTTTAAGACGTTATGCAATGTAACATACGTGAGAATGCAAATGTTCTGACATAATTTTATCCAGCCAAAATGACAAAATCTGAGGCCAAGGGCGAGTACAACAGGCCGGTGATGTTTCTTATAGGCAAAAACCCATAAGAAAAGACTTTTAAAGAGAACTCATTTAACACATTTAACACCAACAAAAATCTCTAATAAAATTCAGTATAAACTTCTGTCAATATGGGATGTAGTTTCAGTCTTCAACGATATTCAGAGAATGTGCTTGTTAACTACAATTTTACAGAACGGCTATGCGAGAACTGTGTTTTTTTTATTTTATTTTTTTTATCTCTTGAATGCTCTATCTAGATTTCTTGAATAGATACAAAAAGCACTCAAAAAGCCACCTCTGAGATGAACTTCTTTGAGAGGAGGTTGGCCGTGGACATTTGAAAAAGGGTGCAATCTCATACCATGATCAAAACAAACCCAACCACTTCCAATCTTGCTTTTACCTCTTAAAATCCTTGGAATAAAATAGCACTAGTCATGAAAAACAAAACAAAAACAAAAAAAAACCCAGCAAAAACCCCATTTATAAAAATCCTTTCAGCCCTGTGGCCTCGAGGTTTCACTGACAGCAAATACATAACTGGACTAATAAAAAATAAATAAAAAAAAAAGAATAAAGAAAGTCTTAGTTACACGAGTACACACAGAAATCATGTGTAAATAACTTATGAAAGTCACTTATTGTTACTTGGAATTTCAGTCGCTGCTAACATCATACTGGTATTCAAACACTGTGTTTCCTTCCCGGAGAAAATTATAGACATTTCAAAATGTCACCCGGCACATTTCCTTTCATGGTTCTTGGAGTGATTGGCCCTCTGCAGGAATCTGGCAACGCCCTCCCCCTTTCCCTGTTGCCAAGAAACACTCCGTAGCTAGGAAATCTGGGATCAGCAAGTCTGAAGTTCTTCAGTTTGCAGCAGACAAAACAGTTCTGGTGAATTTTATAGTTTGCGTTAAATAAATAATGCCACAATGAAAAAGGGTATGTGCGGCTGTTATTTCTGAGGTTGTTTTGGCTGAACACAAAGGCTACTTCAACAAAATGAATTTTATTATTTGTTTTATACTAAAAACAGAGGTTTAAAAGAAAGTGATAAACAGTTTATTAAAAATCACTCTATATGGCAAAACCACTTCTGACCACATGGGGGCGTATAGGGCTGCCATAATGACAAAATCACAATACTGTGCTTATGAGTTGGGATGGTCCGGCACATGTTGTAATGCCATTTTGTCCCACTACAGCTGCACTTTTATGCATTAGTATAATAAAATGGGATTTCTGATAAACTATATTTACCAAAGCTAGTCTAGTAAAGTTCCATCATGAACATATTATTATTTGTGTCATACTTTGGTAAAAGCAGCCAAGGAAGATACAGAAAAATCAACATAGTGTGAAGTTGGTGGGGATAAAGCTGGTGAAGCTAGATAAAATTTTACTCCACTCTGGGTTTGTGGTTCCACAAGTCCCTATAAATCTGACTGAAGTGATCAAATTCTCTGAGTATTTGTGTCATGCTTGAACTGGTAGACACTACACAATTACATACCCTCAAACACAAAAGTACTGTTTTTCTCAAAAAACATCAAGTTATTAAATAGTGAGGAGTTATAAGTTAACAAACACTTGCACTAAATCCTGCTTGCTGTGCCCTTTTGAGTTACTCATCATTTAAGTGTGGCCCTGACTTGGGCTCATCAGGATAAATCTCTCTGAAACTATTCATCTTCTCCTTAAAAGCATTTTTTACAATATGCTTTTCCAAAAGTCAAGATTGAAATCTCTATAAAGCTCTTAAAGAAATTAGAGTGTTTCACAAATACCAATAAATCATCAATAACCAAACACTTCTTTCAAGGTCGTGTCCAAACAACGGAAATGCGTTCATGTGATGTGACAGCTGGGACCCACCTGCGGGAATGATCCCTATGCGTATAGGGCACGGTACCAACTCTGCATCCAACTGGTTCTGGTCCACACTGTGGTCAGTTTGGGTCCTGGTAACCAAGCCGTGCAGGATCTCACTGAACATCCCATCTCCACCCACACACACCACCCTGGAGAGGCAAAGGAAGTCGACAGCAGACGCTGGATCATTCCTAGCCATGCAAGCATCCTGGCACGTTGTAATATAATCAATTTAGTTACATGTACACGTGTTTGCAGCAAAACACAAAATCACGAGAGAAACAACTACATAGCAAGAAAACTGAGAATAATGAGACGGAGCAGCTGCGAAACCCTACAATAAATAAGAATATCACACTGTCACCAAGCATTACGGCTTCTTGCGTCTAACTCAAAACCAACATAAATGTATCTATAAATTATGAACTGCAGAGTAAAAGCATAATAGGATCTAATGGCTTTTCTGGTGCTGCAAATATCTGATAAATAAGAGTTGAAACAACACGGCACGCATCAGGGGAAAGCAAAGCCTTTCATGTTTGCTTTTTACCCTTGATTTCTCACTTTTCTCATATCATTTGAGCTGAAAACACAGCCTTGATTTATGTAGGTAATTTGTAGAGTCTGATGTATTCTAGTTATTGTAAGTGATGCTGAAGAGTAAAAAAGAGCTGGAAGTGATACAGTCCGCACCCCCCGACTGAAGCTCCAAATATTTCTTGTAATCTTCTATCAAAGATTCGGGCCAGCTCTAAAGGTCTTTCGGAAATCAGATGAAGGCGTGCTCTGTTTCACAAGCTTTCATGATTGAATCCAGTTGTCTCCTGCCATTTCGTGAATGTTTGAATGTTTTGTGAAATGTTCCACATGTAAATTAAGCTGGAAGACCTTTTCTTTGAGGCTTTTTCTTGTTTTCGCATCAAGGACTGAAATTAAGTGCGATTAAAATCATAGCATTCTGAGTTAACGTTGGCTTTTCTGAAGACTTCAGTTTCAGATTTCGTTGTGCCATCAAAATCAACGGCTTGTCACCTGCAGTGAAAACCTTTCCTTAAATTTAAACATAGAAAACAGTCCTGTAGTCAAATGAAATGGCAATGTAATGTTTGGCTCCATTTGCACTCACTTGGAGAAGAATGACTGAAATGAGAATTTTATGATGCTGTTTTTATTTAACAAAGATTGGACTGATATGGTCCAGGGGTCACATTCACCCATGAGCCATATTTTGCTTATGCGCTCAACCATTAAATGACTACAGAACTAATAAGAAATGCACGTCAGTGTCAGTAGCCTGGCCAGCCATCCTAATTATTTCTTTCTTTGATGTAAAGAATAAGTCTACTTCCTCTGCATTCAGCTTTGATTTGAAGGAATCACCACCAATGGATGCTGAAAACAACGGCTTTTAATAGCCACACAACCAATCAGAGAAACGCAGCATGTGTCGTAAAGCGCAGCGATAACTAGATTAGTATCAACAAAAGAGACCCAGTAACATAGAGTGGAGCTGGAATCCCGTTTTTGCAACAAAAACTTGTACTTCTGAAATGTTATGAGCAATTCAGTACCACTATTCAAGACGTCTTGTATACTCCGGTATGAGTCATCACATAAACCCCGCCCCCACACTGTTGTGATTGGTTCACTACGGTCTTTACTGGTGTAAATCAAATGGCGTTTTTAGATTAGACCCATATCACCCCTGGATGATGAACACATGTTTAACGCTCGCTGGTCAGCGTGTTATTGCCTGTGTGGCGCCTGAAGCCGAGTTGAGGGAAGACGACTGACAAGGCGCTTTCTAGTGGTACTATGTAACATGACTGTCTGTCTGGTCGACCTCGCTGGCTTCGCCAACATCACAAGAGCTGGCTGGATGTATGAAATGGAGCGGGTGGTGGATCCATGTTAAATTCCTGCTGGATTTGCATAATGACTTTGTCCATATCGTGTTGTAAACAATAGATAGGGAGGGTTGGACACGCTTATCATGGAACCAAGCAGTTTCAAGATAAACTCGTTTTTTTTTTCAAGCAGTTTCTTAACTCTGAAATGTTCCTTTACACTCCTTACTCGCACTGGAAACCACTTTGGTTGTAAAGGCTTTCAATAGTAAACATTCTACACCTATATTGCACATTTTTAACCTTTTTGGGTTCTATAAAGTGTTTTTCATGTGTTCCTCATGCTCCCAATCAGCCAAACAGCTTGTCTTGTTATTCATATAGTACGTCTACTCTGCACAGAGTACCTATTGCTTTGTTTCTACTGTCACACTCTTCGAACATACGGGGGACAATGTTTGAGTTCACTGCCTTGGTCTGGGACACTAGTCACTACTGTACCTGCTGAGCTACTCCCAATTTAAACAAAACAAAGCTCGACAAAACTCGACAAAACATCAAAGTTTGAAAGTTTGATCAGAGTTTGAAAGCTGAACCTTGCTGAAGTACTCACCCATCACACTCGTCTAGGTTGGCTTCTGCTATCAAGTGGTCTCTGGCATGATTGGCGCGCTCTGTAACTGTGGAAACCGTTTAAATACTAAGCATTAGTGCACATGAAATGAAAAGGAATGTACAAACTAAGTGGGTTTTTCTTTGTGACTTGATTGATAGGATGGACATTATATCACAGGCTTTTTGAAATAAAAGTCATGGACAAGAACTACACTTTTGAAAGGTTTCTTTGGAGCCTACTGAACAGAGTAATGTTAAGGAAAAGCAAGGGGAGAGTGGTAGAAATGGTTTAGTTCAGATATTATACGTATATGAACCTTGAGACAACAACAAAAGAAAAAAAACACTATATGTACACAGTAAATGTGTTGATCAGGCATATAGAGTAATATCAATAGTAGCACTCTGATAGACAATCAACACTCCAGACTTTATGTAGCTGCACCAAACACGTATTGAATAACAGATGTGTTTGTATACCCAAGCTTATCAAGTATAACAGCTTCCATTAGGGTGGTGGCTTGATTAATGGGTCTATACGCAAAATTATATCCTTGTAAGCCTCTTGAGTCCCTGCGAGATGCCACAGTGGCAGCAGATGTATATAGTGGCCTTCGAGACTCATTTTTTATCTAAATGCTCTGGAGAGCTACTAATAGGGACCCACCGATCACGTTGGTGAAGATGCCAGCTCGTCGAAACATTGGAGCCACCTGCTGCTCGTAAATACGCTTCCCGCGCTGCTTTCCCCCGTATGGATTGATGTACACCAGCAGGCTCTTTGGCCGGTCGGCTGCAGAGTCAAAGATAGTCATTAAAGATTTGTGGCAATCCATTTTCATTTTTTAAAAAGCACACACCTGACACCGGTTTGACTACGTTTTTATTAACCAGTATTCTTTTTAAAATGCGCATCAGTGGTCCGACCGAAACATGCCGCTTGAAAAAAGCAAGTGTTGTGTCCAGCGACTGAGGGGAGGGAGTAAAGCAGCTGAGGGGTACTGCATCATGAGGAGATAAACCTACAGAAGTGCTGCGATGGACAATAGTAACTGGCTTCTTTACAGCTGCTGTGGAAAACTGCGTTCCACACAACAATCTGAGTTACAGCAGCTGCCCAGACTGGAAATGAATGGATTTGGGATCAAGTGTTGACCGAGCACATTGTTTTGCAGCGCGGGAGGAGTTCCATTAGATGACAGAAATGGATTGTCAGTGGATGATGTTGAGGTGCACCGTGGAGGAGACTAACACTTTTGAAAACATGCAGACTTCATCTTAACAATGAATGAAGTTCATTTTCTTGAATCTGTTCATCCCGTCAACCAGAATGAGGCCAAGCGGAACATTTGAAATGGCTTATACCCTCTTGACATTCTTTTCTCTACATGTTTAAGACACACTAATTCCTGCAGATCCAAACCATGTGATCTACTTGCAAGCAGTTTAATTTGAGAGTGTAAATCACTCTATTTTGCACTTACTTAGTGCAAAATAGCTCAATATGTTAACCTTTTATTGTTTGACATATGAAATAAAACAAAGAAAAACCCAATTTGTCTTTTAAATATGCCAATAAATGTTTATTTTGTGTATCAATGGAAACACTGAGTCATTTTATCTGTTTTAAAATGTATTTTATCTGTGTTTCAGAATGTTTTTTATTGTATCTTGGTTTGTTTTGCCCTCACTGCCTCACAGCCTGTCCTCCATGATACCGCCAGGCTGGGCGTTGGGTGGAGGTTGGGTGATACAGCAGGACGGCGACCCTACCCAGAGATGCAAGTCCACTTTAGAAAAGCTTCAGAGAAAGAAAATCTGCCTCAGAGTCCAGACTTTAACCAAAAATGCTGAGGCATGACCTCAATAGAGCTGTTTACACCAGACTTTGCCTGCAATGTGACCTCAAATCAGTTATTATCGATTAACAAACTCCACCCGTGCACTCTTTAAGGTCATAGAGCCATCTATGAGAGATCTGTGAGCGTTAGGGTTCTGTCCAGCTGCTCTTCTGCTCCTAGGGTTGCTCTCTTCGGAAAACGAGACCTCTGATGTTGCTCCCGGGATCTGCTAGAACCGCTAAGTCAAAGCTGTGAATGCTTTGATTACTACTGGCGTCACCGCTGCCTCCGCCTCCCACATCTGGCTCAAAGCCCGTCTATCGCCAGTGTTTATGTCTGGGTCAGGCGAGCCTCCAGTCACGTAGCTCGGGTAAAAACCGTGAGTGGGACACAGAAATGCCACGCTGCCCAGAACAAGGCAGACTTTTTATCAGATCTGCTATGCGCACACTGGCATGTGGAAACCCTTTTGCCAAAGAACTGGGCAGATGATGCAATTTCCGATTCATAGCGCATAAAAGGATCTTGTCTGAACTGTCAACACCGCAAAGTACAGCCGCACATCTGACGGGGAACGTCACCAGAAATACTGACGCAGTAATGACAGCTGCTCATTTGTAACTTGGATCCACTGGTCGCAGAGTCCCTGGTGGACACAGCAAAAGGTGACGTCGCTACACCTCCACTGGTGTTGCCTTGTCTTCCTCACGTAGGAAACTGCAAGAAAATAAAAAAATAATCATTAAAAAAAAAAAAAAAATCACAGCACAAATCTGGAGATTCTCTCTTCTGATCTGATCTAAAACGACAGCTTGTGACCTAGACTCTGGTAAATATTTCAGTCTTTTCTCTCCAGTCATACCATTTTTTTCCAAGACTGTGCTCAGTGCTTCTCGGCTTTGTCACGGATCACTATTATTACTGATCATCCTCCTTGCTTTATGCCGACCAGCTCAGTCTGATCCGTGAACGAGCAGAAAATGAAGATGCGAGGGAAACGCAGAGGAAGTCGTTAAGTCAAACAGTTCTTTTATTTCACAAAAAATAGATTAAAAAAAAAAAAAAAAAAGATGCAGAATATCCTGCTAGGAACATTACTGAAATATCAACCTTAAAGAGCAGGGGAAAAAAATAAGAAAATAAATCTCTCTGTGTGTGCGTTTCGACTTTGAAATACTTAGTGAGTGAATGTGCTGTCAAATTATCAGACTAAACATTTTCTTTCATGAGATAGAAAAGTTAACTTTGAAGGAAAGAGCCTGAATCTAAATCACTTAGAGCAGCTCAAGCTGCACTGAGCTCGGCGGAGTGAAATTCAGGCTGGATGTAAAGTCATCTTCTAATAGGTTACATAATCAGATGATGGGACAGGGCTTTGAAGTTTTGCAGACTGCGGCAACGGAGTCTCGTCAGGCTCTACGCACTCTAATGCCGCTAAAAGTTCACATCAGCGGGCGAATTTTCAGCGCCTGTGATAAATAACGTAAACCCGATCAAGCGTCGATATAATCTGATGGCTCCAAATCAAGAATTATCCCTGAAGTAATAAGACCCAGTCAGCTACTGTAAGCCATGACAGGCTTTCTTGTTAATGCATATCTGCGACTGTAGAGGCGTCCGCAGGTGAATGAAGACGCTTTAAACAGGGACCCAAAATATAGCTGCGCTCTGATACTAGCTGGTATTTGAACAAATTTATATCTAAAAAGGGAAGTTTAGCAATTTAGAAACGCACATTGTCACTTGTAGTGTACAGAGCTGTTTCTCGCTCTACGGGAACCGTGCCAGCGTGGGGGTCCGCAAGCATCTACGCGGATCCCAAACTCACTGTTCAGCTTCACCTGAGGAGAATTGAAGATACCCTTCTGCAGGGACGTCTTTTGTGGCAGAAAAATCATCTCACCTCTGCGGAGTCCTTGGTCGCACACTGTGTGACCTGACACTGATTAACCTTGACCTTGGGGATCACCTTGAATCTCTCTGGAAGCTGTTCTGGGCCCTGTAGTTACCATTCATGTTAGGCATCTCTTTTAATTTTAACATGAGAGGTCATCATGACCGTAGCCTGTTTTGCTCGTGAAGTGTAATAGATTGTGGCATGCTCAAGGATCATTTACTGGATTCGGAATCTCTCCGTCTTAGTTTGGAAAACTCTGGGAACCCAAGCAGCATGTTGCATAGGGACGTCACAAAGAAAGAAAAGGCACCGGCAGTGCAAATGAGTATCATTTCGGTACCTGTGAAAGCATGTGGATACCGCTGCATCCTGGACTTTGCGTCGTCCTCATCTTCTGTCCTGTGGACAGCCACTATCTCACACACCTGAACAGTATGGCTGCATGCTGCAAGCAAATGAAATGAATGTTTAACCAAATGCGAGTGGCGGTGACCTATTATCCCAGAAAACCCAAACACAAAGCACCTTGTTAAAGAAGTTTAAAAATGAAAGCACAATCCAGCACTTTGTGTGAAGCGGAGAACATGTCTCGTAGAGCCAAGCCCATGCTGAGTTATCGTCGAACATTTCCCTACTAACAATGTGTTGGATCACTGTGTTGGTTTTATGGCTGACAGCTTTCATCGTTTGTTGCTTTGGTTTCATTGCTCTAATTTACTACACTTCCAGATGCAGCAAGCAGCTGTTTTCGGTGAAAAACGCTCTGATTAATCAGTGGATGCTTCTGCCCAGCAGCCGATGAATGAAGAAGGGATTTCTCTCGGGAGCAGGCGGCGACCAAAATGACTTGAAATTCCACAGAATGCTAATGTCGATCCGCTCCGAGTCGCTCTACGGTGCATAAATTGCATATACATATGTACGTATCCACCCTTGCTGAAAAGTCGGAAGGGAGATGGCCCAATGTGCAAAACTACTGGGAATTCATTGGGAATAATAAAAAAAAAAAAAAAGAAAATTCTAGGGACAAAGAAATTCAAATTCAAAAGGCCTTTATTGTTATGTCATAAATTCCCTTTTTAAAAAGCTGACAGTTTCCTGAAGTTTTAATTTGGCCAAAACACCTAATGCATATACAGCAGCTGTCTCTTCAACCATGTCTTTGTACTTCCGTTCAGAGGTGTTGCACTTCGTGGGCCGAGTCAGCCGGTTGACTTGGTTCCCCTCCTTTCCTCTGGAAAATGTTTGTGTTTCTTTTCAAATAATAACAGAAATAAAGGCTTTTTTTTTTTGTTTTGTTTTTTTGTGTTTTCATGAGTTGCTTTCATCACTAACGTATAAATGAGGCCTGAAATTGTAACTGAATATCTTAATTGATGCCATATTTTAACAGTTTTCATATACACTGGTCATGTACAAAAAAAAAATAAATCTGAATGCATTTGCACTTGAACACTCCAGTGTAAATACATCCAGCATTATGGGGTTGCGTTTCATCAGAGTTTTTCATTTATTTATCTTTTTTAATCAGGGACCCAAAGCTATACTCTCAAATGAAATGTTTCTAAATATGACAACATTCATTAAATGATGTCATTTTTACTACGATGGGCTGACAACCTGTCTGGAGTGTCACCTACTGACTAATAGATAAATAAATAAGAATATATAAATGAATGAATGTGTGAGGTTTGGTGAGTTAAAGTGAACTGAGAGCAGCAGTCTGGGGTTCCTTCAACACAAAGTGAACTGAATGGAAATAACAAGGTCAGATCCCAGGAGACCTTGTGAGTGTTTATAGATAATGCATCTTTTTGTTCATATTTCCCACAGGAACAGGATTCAGCCTGCTTGCTTAAAAAGGCTGGGGTGAAAAAAATGCACCGTATCTGAATGGTCTGAGCATTAACAGGATTTGGTGGGCACAGGGCGACCTGGTACCGTGAGCTGGTGACTGTGAGAAGTATCCAGCTGGCTTTGAGAGCTCCTACGTGATATTAGGCAGTTTAAATCAGTAAATAGAACACAATTTTTAAAGCATTTTTGTTTAGATCCAGAAATGTTGATTATGCAGGTACAATAAACAGCTAGAAAGAAAATAAATTCAATAGTGAACTTTTGTACATCCTCCGCCGGCCTTCGAGTTTCTCCTGCAAATGTGTTCACCTGATACAGTGCAATGGATGGAAGGGAACAACGGCATAATATTTCTCTCACGGGAGTCTGAGAGAATAGGTTTTCATTTCCTTCTCAAATAAAGATGATGGTCCAAGCAGGCATGAATAACTTTTATGGCCATCGATATCCATATTTTGATACTTATAGGGATGTAAGGCACCAGCTCTATTTCACCAATAAAGCATGTTAAGATTCCAACTCCAGCACTTGGAAAAGTATCATCAAGAGCTCTACCGACTTAATGTTTGTGCTGAATTAAAATACATTACAAATGACAGAATCCACTTTAAGTAGTACGTTGTATCTCCTAAGGAAAGATCATCAAGGACGTTTATTAGTGCATCAGGTTGTGGTAAGTGGAGAGATATAGCTGAGACTCATATCTACAGCACTTTTGCAGCTGTTTCTCTTGTGCATCTTGCAACACTGATAGTAACACGTATCACTAAGATTTATTGACAAAACAGACAGGCCGTATGCAGGATGATGTTCAAACCTGTCAAAAATGCCAAGCAAGCATAGACAGATAAGTCAAAGCAGATTATCTTTGGTAAAAGGCTGCATCCCGATAGTGACAAGAACATGAAGTCATGATTTTAACAGTTGAAGGTTTGAGATAACACATCACGAAGTTCTACGTTCGCTGTTTAAACTTCCAGCACAACCGAGACTGAATGGAGAATGTTGAAATAAGTTCATTTGCATAAAATGTGTGTACAATTAAGAAAAATGCACGAAACCTTCTAGACTATTAAGCAAATAGTCTCCTGAGTGTTTCTTTGGAAAACTTGCTCAAAGTTGGTCCAAGTAACAATATCTGATGTGTTAGGGAAGGAACGGGAAACAATAGCTGATGTTCCCACATTCTACTGCTCCACTAACCCTGCCACACACACTCAGAGAGGCATAAACACATAATCCCCTCACCACACACACACACACACACACACACACACACACACACACACACACACACACACACACACACACACACACACACACACACACACACAAAATTGAGACCCACACACAAACTCCCTACTTTTTCGCTCAGCGCGGTCCCGAAGCTTCACGTTAAGCCGTCTGCCATACAAGGCAGATCCTCACTGTACTGTGCTGACATACTTTTCTTTGTGCTTGAAAAGAATCTTGGTGCTGGCGGCGAGCCAGTGAGTGCTGCTTATTCACACCACAGGGCTCAGTGTGTTGCTGTGAGCCTAAGCGGGCCGCTATCTGCAAAAAGTCAGCTTTACAGGAACTGAGGGAAAAGGTTATATTTTGGAGTGCCTGGGACTTGTTCTGGCTATGGAGGAGCATTTGAATGTTTGTTTTGTTGCTGGAAAGCAGCGTTGACACTTGAGAACTCAGATAAGGCCGACTGGTATCATTAAGGGTAACATGAGGTCTAGCTTGTATTTCTGCAATTATTCCAGAATAATCACACAGTTCTACATCCTGGGTAACACTTATTGCTTCCTTAGTTTGACTTTAGGGCTGCAGCTAACAACTATGACTCCCACTATGCTGCTTATGTAAGTCATTTCCACAGTCATCCCTTTTAATAAACCTCCAGCCTTTGGTCCTTTTAAAACCGTATTAAGCTTGCAATCGTTTATTTGCTGCTAACGAAATCTAATTTGGACCCTGCATCTTTAATTAAATACAAACCAATCTCCAAACAGTCTTATTCTTCAAATGTTCTAGAAAATCAGCTGAGTAGTTTATATATATATATATAACAACATTTCGAAGTCTCCAGCATCCATTCAGAGTACTTCATACCACATAGGAACTTATTGATCTCTTGTTAAAGTGATCAATAACCTATTGCCAAATGAAGACAGAGTGGATTTGAGTTCATTTAGATTGAATTTCTGCCTTGACTAAAGTTGTTTAAAGCATCTTCCTGCAAGGTTTAAATTCCTGATTTGAACTAGAGAGCTCAGCTCTGTGTTTACCGTGGTCATACCTCTTTAACAGAAGCATTGTATAATAACAGAACAACTTTCTGTGCCAAGACAGTTCCAGCAGCTCAGAGTCAGCTCGTCACATTATCAGCTACTGCCCACAATGCATTACACCTGACCCGTACAGCCCCTACTGCAGGTGGTAAGCCCACAGGAAGGCAAACATATGTGGCTTGTTCAGACTGGGCCACGCAGGTACCATGGATAAAGGCAACCAAACACTTGCCTACGAGCCCTTCGCCAGGCATGGCTCCACGTATTCCTAGTCCGGGTAAAGGACACTAAGCTCTTAACTCTTCACTATCTATATGAGTCAATCAAATTGCCCTTAGTCTGGCTTATCTCCAGATTATCTCTAATTATCTGTCTCTCTCTCCCACTCTTTCTTCATTATGTGTGATTTTGTGTCTTCTCTTTAGAAAATGCTGACACGGGGGAGCTTAGTTGTTTTTCATTTGGAGGCCCAGACCATAATCATATGGTCATATGTTGTACACCAAACTCGGGCATGCGAACCCCTCCGTCGTCATTTAAGAAGGGTAATTGGAACCTCCAAATCTAAATCTGGCTTTCAGTCAGAAAGGGGTGAAATGCCATCTCCAGGTTGGGCGAGAGGTACTGTCTCAGGTGGAGGACTACAAGTATACTGGGGTCATGTTCATGAGCGGGGAAAGAATGGAAATCCACTGACAGATCGGTGTAGCCTCCGCAGTAATGCAGATTCTGCATTTTGTTTTATTATGAAGCGAGACATGAGCGAAAAAAAGGCAAGATACTGTGTTTTTAATCGGTGTTCCTACCCTGACCAATGTTCATGAAGTGAGAGAAGTGTGAGAAGAAGAAGAAGTGTGAGAGAAGCCAGTTGAGGTGATTAGGATCTGTTTAGGATGTCTCTTAGATGCCACTGTGGTGAGATGTTTAGGGCCTGTCCAGCATGAAGAAGTCCCTGAGGCAGACTTAGGAGACACTGGTGAGAATTACCCCCAATTGAGGATGAGTATATTTTATAAAATAAAGAAGATCATGGATAATGCTGAGCGTCCTCTTCACAATACAGTAATTCGGCAGCAGAGTGTCTTCAGTAAGAGGCGTTTTCTAAACTGCTACAGATGGTCCTTCCTGCCCACAACAATAAACCTCTACAATGAATCTCTGAAGAAACTTAAATCATTAAATAATCAGTACTGCAACAATTCATTTATTTCAGGAATTAATAAAGTGTGTTTGAATTGAATTTTTACACTTAATTAGCCAGGGGATGCCTTGGCATCATAGAAGAGCTGGAAGAGGTATCAAGAGGAAGGTCTGGGGGCCTCTTTGCTAAGGGTGCTCCCCCGATGACCCAAACCCCTTATAGTGGAAGTTAATGGATGGGTGGACAGCAATTAGGCTCAGCTTGGCTGTGGTGTACCCCAGGGCTCAGTCCTAGTTCCCCTTTTGTTATAGATTTACATGCTACCTCTTTGCCATCTATGATAATGGCACCCCAATGTACAAGCCAATAAAACTGAAAAACCCCAGAAGACTCCCAAATCTCACAGTTTCCCTGTAACGGGCCTAAATTTCCTTATTCAGTATTTATGGTCAATTCAGTTGGCCCTCAGTCTGTGTGATCTGCAAAATTTTTTCACTCCTGTTGCTTCTAAACTTGGCAACTCATCATGTCTTTAATGTCTTAAATGCTGACTTATAATATGTTGTATGATTTCATCTGTTCACACTGTTCTCAGTTTCAGTAAGGGCTCCCTTCATCAGCGCCAGTTGGTTCAAAATGCTGCGTCAAGACTAATTAGCAAAATTAAAAAGTACAAACTCATCACCATGTGCTTGCCTCCCTGCACTGACCGCCTCTTAGATTTTTATCAAAGGCCTTTACAATCTAACTGCCTGCCTTCAAAGCCTTAAGCAGCCTTAACCAGATCTAAGACTTACCGACTGATCCGTTTTAGTGCCCACAGGTAGTGCCCTGCTAACTATTCCCAAGTCACAGCTTATAACAAAATGAGCACTCTAACTCTCACCTCATGAACAGAGGCACACTGTTCCTCAAATTATTTCTTCAAACATTTATCTTCAGCACTGCCTTATATATTTATGAAGCATTTAAAAATGGTTGCAGTCCTTTAAACATCCATCTAACTGAACTTGCGTTATCACTTCCTGTAAAACACTCTGTCTGGTTGTTAAGGAAAGTGCTACACTAATTTTATTAATACTAATACTATCCATTTTGACAAGCCATGCACAGAGATTACCAGGGATATGCAACTAATATAAAGTATATTTGACCTCATATTAGTCAAAACCACGTCTTAAACGGAGAGTGCATACATCCATCTCAAAGTAGGAGATTTAAAGTTCCTCAATTAAACAAATGAGGCTGAGGAAGGCTTTTATAAATCACTAAAGGCAATGCCAAGTGAAATGGCGTGCATGTACAGTTAACGGTTTGGTCACTGTAATTGCTGTTATGAGCCGGTCTGGGGTAAATGTTAAATATGTTTGGAGATTATGGCGCACGCTAAATTGAGTGTATTTAAACAGTGCGTTTCTATTTTGACCACTCCAAAAGCTTTTAATCTACAAGCCCAGCCACACTCAACCGTCAAACACATGCATACAGCACTCTCCTAAACTGCAGCGGTCTATACAGACTTCTTTATAAAGAGTCTATGCAGTTTTTTTTGTTTTTTTGTTTTTTTTGCACAGAATCCCCCAACGATGAACACATCAGAGGAAAAGTGTGGCTCAGCATCTCTCCCAAGGACGCGCTAACATATGGACTGTGTGTTGACATTTTTGACGAAACAGACAACGGGTTATGTAAAATTAATTTCAGCGCTAACACTTTGAAGGTAACGGTAATGGTCCTGCGTCTGCTTTGCTTTTGTGTTTCTTGCAGCTTTGCAAACAAACCCATCACCTTGCTGCACTGTGCTGAAGTGTGTTTTGACAACACACTTCAGCACACTGGGTGCAGTTCTCTCACTGTATGCTGGTGCTGTCCTTTAGTTTTTTTCTGGTAACGTTATAAAAAAATTGTACAAAACAAAAAATAATAATCAAGATTGCCCCGTGCATCTATTTCCAATGAGTTTTCTTTGCTCTTTGATTACTATTAATTCTTCTTAGTGATGCAACCTGTTTGCTGCAGTGTCGTAAACAGTAACATTTGACGCAGGATCTAAAAACCGACCGAACTGAAAGGCTGAACTTCAAACAGAGGACAATGGCGTGTGCAAGTGTGACCTCCCGAGCTAGACTCTTACGTGGCAAAACATGAATCACGGCTCGTTGCTTGTGTTTAAGTTTGCGGTCAATGAGTCAATGTCAAAACAGGTAGACCCTGCAGAAGAGGAAGTTCCAGTCTAAAGTCAAGTCACGTGAAGTTTATTTTATATAGTACATTTATGACAACCTCAGCTGACCAAATTGCTTTACAGGCTGATAACATAAAAAAGAAAAATCAACAATAAAGTATGCAAATATATCTAATAAAGGCAAAACATAGCTGATATGAAAAGGAGGTGTAAAAAAGGACGTCTTGTAGTGGATCTTTACAGCATTTTTCACCAAAACATGCCTTCACATGCCTTTCAGTTGCCTCCACAAAACTAGTATTTAAGTATTTAGTGTTTAGTATTTAAATTAAATACTAAACTTTGCACTTTATTGTAGGGACTTTATTTTAATTCAGATCAAATGTTTTGAAGCACAAAATCTTGTCCAGACTCTGGCTTTGTGTAGGTTGATCCATCTGAATGCAACGTTTACAACACAGGAATGTACAAAACGAATGAGGATAGAAATATCTGGTTTTGGTTCAGTCTTCGTCCCGTGAGAGGCTTAAATTAGTTGCCTTGGGAATTAGGTCAGGCTCAAAGAGACAAAGAGACGAAACGAGTACAAGCAGACGATTTACAATGGCTTACTAACACTTCTATGATCTGGAGCTCTGGAACTCACGTTCAGGGAAAGGCTTTGTTTTGCTTCCCCCTGAGCGTGAATATAATCTCCAGCTCGGGCAATTTTAGAGCCTTTCCCAAAACATCCAAGTCCTCTGGGCTCAGGGAGCCACTGGTTTCCACCGACACCATGTGAGATGGATTAACATCTGAACCGTAATGAGATCTGTAACGCAAGGCGAGGATCAGCTCGCCGATTTTTGCCTCCAGTAAAAAATTCGGAAGCGGCGGCGTATGAGCAGCTGTGTACCAAGAGAGCCAGTGGGCAACTCCTGAGCTGCTTAGGTCCACGGATCCTTGAGCAAGACATTGAACCCCACTGAACCTCCAGGCCTTTTGGGTCAGTGGGTGTAGGGGTGTGTAAATGGGTGGCAACAACACTGGAAAACCCCCCTAAGAAGGCAATCTGTTCACACCAGTTTCTCACTATTCAATTTGTGAAGAACGTGATGCCTGAGCCTGCTAGTGACAGAAACCTGAATAAGTTGGGTCTTTTTTTTATTTTTTTTTATTACTCTTTCATACTATTCGAGGAACAAAGCATTAATTATAAAAGCTATGGTGTGACCTTTCTGCTGCTTTGAAGACTACACATTCAGCATTCATTTAGCTGACAGAATAAAGGTCTTTATATTAACATAATGGAGCTTATGAGGTCAGTTAGATTAATCTGTTTTGGTAGAAATACTTTCTCGTCCTGTAATTTGAGAGCTACGAGGAGGAGCTTTGACACCCAAGTCGAGCAGAATTGAACCCGCTGGTGTGCAAAAGCTTCTTATGTGAACACCCCACGATGCAGGAGCTACAGCACTGCCAGGATACTGCAAACGTTCATCTTTGAGGATGTTTTTCACTTTATTACCAAACCATAAAGCGCACCGAAACCTCAGCCAGTAATGGGTTATTTTGTTCGAAACTTCACTTATCAGATACAAGTACAAAGGAAACAGATTTCAGCGCCTTCGCTCACCAATCTGATGTTTAGACATTTTAAACAAATAAAGAATTTGAGACCTTAAATACAAAGGATATAAGAACAGTTTCAGAGAGACTGTTTCATCAAGAGATTATTTAGTCAGGTGAGCGTGCCAGAATTGGGTATAAAAGGAGGATAAAGAAAAAAGAGTTCACCTTTCTGAGCGAGGATGGGTTCTGGTAAACCACCTTCCACTAAACCTTACCAGAGAATCAAGAAATTAGGTCTACAACATCAACATCTAGAGTGGCCAATACCTTGAAATATTCAGGGAGAACAGAAAAACATGTCAATTTCTTAATACTTGGAATGCCACTCAACTCGGGGGACCAAAGTTCAGAGGAGAGGAACAAATCAGTGGTTATCTTCCTCCTGCGACTTATTCATCAGCACAACGACGGCCTTCTCTGATCAAATTAGTCCACATTTATCTGGCTTTTGGGAAGAAATGCATATTATGTTCTACACGACAGCGCGAGAAGGACCATCCGGACCGTTATCGGCCAACATCTGCGGCGGTGTAGGGGTGCGGCTGTGCCTCCGCAGATATCTATAAAGGCATTATTGAGGCAGGGGCATTTGGTGGGGTTTTGGAGAGGCATATTCTAGCATAAAGATGTTGTCTTAAGTCAGGAGGTCGACTGAAAACAGTTATATAGAGCAAGAGTGAGCACAGTTTTAACATAGACCGGATTTAATGTGGCGGCACATGGATTGACTCAGTTTGAGCAGTTTGAGTTTCAGGCAGAAACATTCACGTTAAGTATGTCACAGCTTCTAAATATTAAACACTTGCCAGCAATCTGCATTGCGAACCAAAATGAAAATGCTGAGTTTTGGACTGCTGCAGAGACAAAGCAAAACTTCTCTGATGAATTGTGGAGTCCATTTTTCACTAGCCTTTGACATTTCATAATAAAAATCCAGTTAGGCAAGAAAATAATGGGCCGATTAATCAGAAATGATTTTAAAAAATAGTAACACGCAGCTACGCAGCAGATCGCCACCTCCCTCAAAGGTCAGCGCTGAAAAGACTTCTTTGTGTCGGTGAAAGGTAGAAGTTTCACGTTTAAGTTCACCAAAGTTGAACAAACCGAACAGTTTGCGTCAGTACAGGCAGGCAAGTTCAAAATACTTCAATCCTGCTCATCCTGCTTTCCCTAAAACGGCGCGGCATCCCATCTGACAAGATTTCACCGATGATGCGGCTCGCTTAGACAGCGCCTCGCATCAGTGTAAGATCTGCATTCCTCATCACGCCCTCCAGGGTTGAAGTGACCCAACGGCAGGCTGTCTTTCATCGGCTCAGCGGCCAAACCGAGTCGCGTACATGACAGATTTACGTCAACACATCATGTCTCATGTAGTCCTGTACCGGCACTTTGTGTTCATGTGTGCGCGTACAATAACTGTGAGAACGCAGCGCCTGGCTTCCTCTGACAGTAACAAGCGGTCGCATTCGTATTCTGCTTTTGTTCTTTGCGCACCTCCCTGTACACAGTGGATCACTTTGTAATTCCTTTACTGTTACTGCGGTTTTGGCTCTGGCGCTCTGTTGGAAGACAAGCTGCTGAAAGCTTAAGGAAATGCTTGCGTTTGTAACTTTCTCACAGTGCTTGTGTGTTTTTGTTGTTGTTTTTTTTTATTGTCAATCTTGTTCAGTTTTAAAGTACCGAACATAATGCCTATTAAATGACATTTAACATGAGTGCAATGAATGAGATAAGATTTAATTGAGGGTGAAAGATTGATAAAATGTTGTTGTTGTTGTTGCTGCTTGTAAAAAGCCTCTCTGGCGTGTATTAAAATGGCAGAATCACATTTCAAACCACAAACATATCAGCATGCAGGTGTAATTAACTTGATTGGTCCTGTTCTTATTACTCAAGCCCCAGGTAAATAACTGCAATCAATGCAGCAAAAGGTCCCGTAATGCAGTCGGTGATGCAGCATAAAACCTGCAGAGTTTACCCAATCTCCAGCTGTCGTTTCCTGGCAGTGCTCATTTCTCTGTAGCGCTTTCCCTCCCTTTGCAGCTGTCTCTCAGCACACAGACAGGCCTGTGCATTGAGCACCAGCTTTAGATTACAAAGCACAGATCTGCCTGGGTACACATGGCAGTGAGCTGTCAAACAAGACATGTGGATTTCTCCCAGGCACAATGGTGTTTGTTGAGCCAATACTTAGGCAAACAGATGGGGAAAAGAGAATAACCAAGGTGGAAGGTATAGCAGGAGAGCAGCAGAGAACAGCCACAAAACCGCTAGACGACGTTCCCAAGAGTTCCAGCGTGTTTGGATGTCCATTTGAATTCAAAATACTGGTTTACTTTTCATGTGCAGTGATAGTGTTGGGCAGCCTGCTCAGACCTCTGGCCCGGTGAATAACGCAGCCGACTTCCTCCACCTATTGAGTCTTCCTCTAAATTAAGTGGCGTGTATTTTTTTTTTCTTTTACAGCTAGACACACATTAAAACATGCGTGCTTTTCCGTATCACATACGTCACAGTGCATATCAACTTGTACTAGTTACAGTTTGCCTTGCCTTGCCTTGCCTTGCCTTGCCTTGCCTTACTTTGCCTTGCCTAGCCTTGCCTAGCCTTGCCTAGCCTTGCCTTGCCTTGCATTGCCTAGCCTTGCTTTGCCTTGCCTAGCCTTGCCTTGCTTTGCCTTGCCTTGCCTTTCCTTGCTTTGCCTTGCCTTGCCTAGCCTTGCCTTTCCTTGCTTTGCCTTGCCTTGCCTAGCCTTGCCTTTCCTTGCTTTGCCTTGCCTTGCCTAGCCTTGCCTTGCCTTGCCTTGCCTTGCCTAGCCTTGCCTTGCCTAGCGAATAGAAATGTCTTCCGCCTCATCAACGGTGAGCTAATAATCTAAAAATGCATGTTAACATGGTAAACCATTAAACCCCAAACAGTTAACAGGTCAACAAAAACCTGCTACTGTGTGACATAAATAAAAGTAACGTATTAGCACGGCTGTGCCTTCATACCTCTTTTCGACATTTTGCAGACCAGTTCCAACAAAGCGATGTAGCTTCGTAGCTTTTTGAAACGTTCCACATGTACGTTGTATTACAAGCCTGAGGTCAACTCAGTAATGATGGAGGTGAGTTTACATGTTATTTCTCCTAGATCAGACTGCTGTAACCTCCTCAGCTCCTACACTTTGGTCCTCAGGTCAGAACTTTGTATCAGTCACATGAGCTTGTTGCAAAAGGAGATCACGTGTTTCGTGTTGAGTCTTTTAAAAAACAGATGAAGACTCTTTTATTTTTTTTTAAGCTTTCAGTTGACTGATATCCTATTATTCCCTTTTTTTTTTAAGTATTTTCTTTACAACTCACTCTCTCTGAATTATATTTTTGATGTTTGTCAAGTACTTGTGAGAGTGAAATAAACGCCAAGAGGGTCTGGGGATGCACTGCTCGCTCAGCGTAATGATTCAAAGGAAAAAGGAAACGCTCCCCAAAGCACATTTATTGTAGTTTGTTTGTTTCTCCATGCGGCTCGTGCATCAGACGAGGTGGTTTGGGTATTATGTGTAAGTGGGATCCATCCCCGTAACCGGCTTTTGTTTGCTTACTTCAGTCTACACAGCATACCGCTGTCATTCCTGGCTAGAATTCCCTGCGTATTCCCGTTGACACATCTAAATGACTGATGTTCTTGTCTGGCCAGGTCTGTCTAAAATATCAAGCGGCGACATCCACTTAAGGTGCACAAACCAGGATGCGAAGGCAAGACTGATGCATGTCATTTCTTGCAGTATTTTGACACTTGCCTGACAGTTTGATGCTGCTGAAGCCACTGCTGGATGAAAAAAGAAAAAAGAAATAAATAAAAAATAAAACGCAGACTTGGAATATCCATGTTTTTCCATATTGCTCCAACATCTGATTAACGTTAAGACATTTACACAAGCTCCAGAATTACACTTTACATTTTCCGTAATCTAAACAAACAGGAAAACAGCATAAGGGCCTAATGTGGACAAATTGCGTACGTCCTGATTGTGAATGATCGCGTGGAGAGAAGCCGTGGGAGTCTGGCACTTTAAAGCGGACGTAAACGCTGAGACGCAGAGAGAAAGTTGGAAAGTTTGTGAAGTTAACATGTAAAACAGGAAGTGCAGACGCAAAAGCGTGTCTTGTTTAGGAGAGTGCGAAAGCGTCAGAGACATTCCAGCTGCCGCCACTCCTGCCGCCAGCACAGTTACAGAGTAAATAAGCTTGATTGACTACTAATGTTAATCAAAATCTGCTTAAAGACCAGAACAAAGAGGTTAGTATATAATTAGCCATTAAACCTTAAGTTTAGTTCGCAGTGATTTATGTGACAATATTTCCTTCCTTCTTTCTTTCTTTCTTTCTTTCTTTCTTTCTTTCTTTCTTTCTTTCTTTCTTTCTTTCTTTCTTTCTTTCTTTCTTTCTTTCTTTCTTTCTTTCTTTCTTTCTTTCTTTCTTTCTTTCTTTCTTTCTTTCTTTCTTTCTTTCTTTCTTTTTTAACAGTCTTAAAATTGTCTACATCATTTTATTGGCAAAAGTGTCCTTATCTGGGTCCTAACTCCTCTGTAAACTGACCTGCTCTTGTCACAGTGATCACTGGGGGGGGGGGGGGGTTGATGAAGCCACGCTGAAGACTTAATGGAATATAGGGAAGTCTTTGTGGCAGGTTATTATCGGGCACTTGATACCACTTTGGGGAAGGTCAATGGGCAGCTTTGAGCTGAAGTGTGGCGTGCCAGCTATAATCACTCTCCCAGATATGGCAGCGTAATTGCACACCCGGGAACCCATCTAGGTGAACAAACATTAGCCTCGAGGGGCTGTAAGAACATCTGGATTAAATGAGAGTTGGTAAATGCAAACTATAGCAGTATTTGGAGGGATGTTTTACATCCATAATAAAAATAAAGAGAGCATGACACCAGTGGATACTGGGATTTCAGCTCAATCGCACTTCAAACTGGGACACAACTGCTGTAAACACAGTACTGGCTCAACGTTTACACCCTCACACTTTGAGGAGCTGTTAGTGTTGGCCCCCTGCTTCTCTTCAAATCTCTACTTCAAATCTACTTAGACAAAAGTCTACAAAAAAAAAAGAAGAAAAAAAAAAAACAACAGCCTTAAAATATCTTTGTGTTGTTGAAGCTTGTGAAAGTTGTCCAGAGTCCATTCGCTTTTGGAACGCCGTTTTTCGCCGGGACTGTAGGAGCTACACCAGTCTTCTTAAAAACAGACAAATATTCATTCAAATTAAATTGAAACTAACGTTTTTGCATTAAAAAAAACAAAAAAAACAAAACAAAATAAAACAAAAACAACCTTCTTAGAATTGTGTTATTTTTAGATGCAAAACCGCGATTGACCACCAGGGAATAAAGTATTTTATTTATGTGTGACTACTCAGGTATAAATGACGTCTAGGTAAAATATAAATAAAGATATTTTTTAGTGGCAAGGTTTAAAATTATCACAATCTACTATTGGGTTTTGTCAGAAACAAAATGGATAAAGTTTATAGAAGTGGAAGAAATCCTAACTTCCAGTCATCTTTTAAAACTTTAGTTTAATATTATTATTATTGTTATTTACGATTCCGTCCTTCCTTTTGGGCTGTAAAACATTACTCAAAGCTTCTTTTTGTTTCTGAAAGTGCCTACATAGTGGATATTTTCAGACAGTTTATTGAAGAAGCAATCCCATTTCCCATTTGAAGAGTAAGTTAATGAACAAACTCCTACCTGAGCAGCATATTAAATAACAGTCAACCCTGCATGATGCTTATAGGAGCCACGGGCTTGTAATTACACGCGACAGAAAACGCATGTGACCTGCTCCCGAGTGAACACAGACCTCCACCACAGCAGCTTCATGACCCGACTGCGGCTCCCCAACATGTGTCTGATCCTGATAACAAGTGCAGATGAGAGGACAGCTGCTGCAGGGTGTTTTTGTCTCCTTCTCCCTTTCATATGCAGTGGAACAATGGTTTCATGCGATGTTAAAAACGGGAAATAAGTGGTGGAGGAAAATATAGCGGCGCTCCGTGTGCTTGACTTACCTGTGTCAGAAATGTCAGAGCCTCGTCTTCTCTTCTTCTCAGTTTCCTTCCACGATAAAACATTACGATTGATGACAACTTCTACCTCTCTGTGCTTAAGAAAAAGCGTCGACGTAAGTATATTAGGTTGATTCTCCATACTGTCGCTCAGAGATGTCACTGGCTCTTCAAACGTCCTCATTGAAACTTTACTCATTTGGAGAATGTGCCTCACTCACTCCTGTATTTTGGACTTTGGTAGGTCGGCCGGTGGAGTCAGACGAAAAGGGACTCGTGTCAAAGATCGTGCATAAGACAGATGTCTGACTCGGTTTTGTTTTTGTTTTTCAAACGGAAATGTTCCGTTTGACATTCCACCCTAATAACATAATAAAACTAGAAATGAGCGTTATAACGAGAATGTTATCACAAGTAAAAGACTTAAAATGATTTTACAAACAACATATTCTAATTCTAGCAACTGTGGGAACAATTTTAAAGCAAAATTAAAGTTTAAAATCTCTTCATTGTCCAGTTTCAGGATGTGCATGTGAGGGTTAAATGAAGGTTCAGTAACACTAATCACGTTTAGTTTATTCACAATTCATTAATTAACAAAGTCCACTGGCAAGGTATTGGACATTTGATTAAAAAAACAAACAAACTACGAATTCAACATAAATAAGGTTAGATAAGATAAATACGATGTAAATATTTTGTTATGATACATATTCGCAGCCATTTACTTCAAGCTTTGCCACCTTCAAAGAAGACATAACTTTTATGGTCGACCTAAATCTGAACAGAGTGAGAGCTCCTGAATTTTTATTGTGCATGGTTTTAACCAGCGGAACAAACAGTCACTTAGACATTAACACCACCCCCCTCCCACACACACACACACACACACACACACACACACACACACACACACACACACACACACACACACACACACACAAACACACACACACGCACAATATTTTGCTTATTCTCAAGAGAATTAAGTTTATTTATAATGATATATAATAACATCAATAATAATAATAATAATAATTTGGTTAATTCTGCTGCTGCTATTCTAGCACTACTAGTAATAATAATTATACTAATAATCTTGGCCTACCTCAATATTCCAACTCCATTAGATTTTCTTTTTTGGGGGGGGGGGGGGGGGGGGGGGGTTCTGTTCCTAGAACTATGAGGTGTGTGGCAATGGGCAAGTATTAGGAAATTTAAGGAAGTATTTTTATTTATTTATTTATTTTTGGCATAGATAAGCTTTCTCTTTAGATTATAATGTTCATCTACTGGCAGATTTCCATTTATGAAAAGTCTAAATTAAAACTGATTTCACTTGCAGAAGTAAATGACGTTGTGTTATAAGTTGATGTTTCTTAGTTGTTCTAATAGATCAAGTGTATACATTATTTTAAAGTTGATTTCTTATCAGATGAAGCCTTATTAACAAAAAAAAAGTATTTTTATACTCGTAAACTGACAGACAGGCACTCCTCCCTTGCTGTGGTCCTGATGCTGGTGGTCTTCGGTGATTGACAGCCTCTTGTTTCTGTCAATAAAGCAAAATACAGTGGGTCGTGACGTCATCACCCTCCCCCTCTCAGGACGCCTAACAGCTGATCTCACTTGTGATTGGTTCGCAGTGAGGAAGCGTCTTCTCAGCCAATCACGGACTCGCTTACTCGCCGATCCGGCAGTATCAACATGGCAGCGCTCTGAGTTTCTGTGGAGGGGGTCTGCTGTAAATAAAGACAAATTAAACACCTCAGACACCGCGACAGCGTCAGGGCGTTTGAGTTAGGGGTCTGTCGGACTGCGGGGGGGGAAAATGTCGAGTGACGGCAACAGAAAACAGTTCTGGAAACGAAACGCAGAGAAGGTTCCCGGCAGGTGAGTGACGCGTTCCCCGCCGCCGCTTAGCTCCGCGTTAGCCTCCGCCAGCTCCGCCGCGCTGCTCGGCGTCACCCCGGCCTCAGCTCCAGCCGAAACTCCCCGACGTTACTGCGCACACTTCGCTGGGCTCCACCCTTGTAACGTACCGGTGTCTGCGGCGCGTTAATACCGCAGGCGTCTGAACACTTGGCCGCTATGCGCGGGCTAAGAGCTCCGCTGCTAACTGCGGCTAACAGACAAACAATCTTCTCACTTCCACCGCAGAGTTTTGATTAACGCCGCAACCAGCGGGCAGAGTCGCCGTAGTCGCGCTGTTTTCATAAACCGACGGCCCCCGCCGTCACCGCGAGCCGTTTGTGCGGATTCAGCGGGTGTTGTTTTGAATGGGAGAGGCCAGCCGGGCGAGCAGCCTCAGACAGGTCCGCTCAACTCTGTTCTCTGCTTCACCTTTTCAGCATCCAGCACGTGTACGGAGCGCAGCATCCGCCCTTCGACCCGCTCCTGCATGCCAAGTAAGTTCACTTTGCTTCACGAGAGGGGGAAAGAACAAAAACCAAAACAAGGCCAGTGATACCTGTTGGAGTAGTTTGGGCAGCTGTCAAACTTTGGCTTTTTTTTCTGTGTCAGTTGATGAAGTGGTATTTGCGGCGTTGCTGAAGCTTGTTGGTGCCCCCTCAGTTCTTCACTCAAAATGTTTTTACTGTTGTAGACTCTCAGTAATTCAGGTCGGCATAATGACAGGCCTAAAAGAAGACAAAATGACTTCTTTTTCTTATGATCTCAAAGGCCTTTTACCGCCTATCCTGAAGAACTGATGAAATCTTTAGAAGAAAAGGTGACGTGTCAATCTGCCGTGTTTCCAGCCTTTGAGAATCAAAATACTTGTTGAAATCTCAATGTCGCATGATTTGTGTGAATCCTGACTGAAAACAGATCCCTTTATTGGAGAGGAGCCTGCTTATTTTTAATTAAATGCTATCAAAACTTGACTTTTTAAAAAAAAACAAAAAAACATGTAAAATATTATGAGAATGCAGTGACTTGGATAATTGATTCATTCACTTAAATTAGATCATACAAAATATATCAGATGCTGAAAAAATAGAATTTTTACCATATATGGAAACAAGTGTTTAGGTTTAAAGGCAACACGTTGAAAACAGTGTCTCAAGTGTAAAGATGGGCAGCGTTCACCCATCTGACCAAAACTGCGTCTGCAAATCTTGAAACAAATCCAGAATAATATTACTTGACATAGAGTTAGACTTTGAATAAATCATCATCTGCAATACGTATACATAGATTTGGGAATCTGGAGAAATCTCTGTGTGCTGGGGACAAGACCAGAAACTCAGTGTTTCCTGCAACTAATCTCCTAATTTCTCACACAAATAGACTAATGTTGATGGATATGTTCAAATATAACATAACATAAATATAACTGATTCTGAGAAATATTTGAGTCCCATATTTTAACTTTGATAAATATTTCTGTCGGATCCTGTTCCTAAACGTGCTATTGTGCAACCTCATTTAAAAGCAAAGAACCATTTAGTTCCCTTTAATCATTGGCCCATCTCGCTTTTATTTAAAGTCTCAGAGAGAGTTGTTTTTAACTGATTACAAACGTTTTAATGAATCTGATATTCATGAAACAAATTAGTCTGGTTTTAAGTCTAATCACAGCAGTTTGAGTGTTTCCTGAATCAACAGTTAAAAGATCATTAAACTCTGCTGTGTTGATGCTTTTAGATGTGACTGCTTTGTTACTGTTACTTTCTTCTGTGCTTTTTTTTTTCACATCTGGAGCAGTGTGCAGCCCTTGACAAGCTGCCTAAGTGAATTGAATAACTGGTTTGACTTGGACTTTCTGACTCTAAATGAAAGAGAGACTGGAATTGTTGCTTTCGGTTGTGCAGATCAGGTGAAAGACTTGGCTGTGACTTTAAACTTGATAAACAGATGAGATCTGTTGTCAAAAATAGCTTCTTCCAGTTACGACTGTCAGCCACAGTGAAGCTATTTGTAGCCTATGACAGTTTTTAAAGAGTAATACATGGTTTTATAACCACGCTACTGGATTTTATAGATTTTTAGACTTTATCGCCTGTTTATTAAGGTTTTAAATGGGCTGGCACCATCATATTTGTGTGCATTTCTTTGTCCTTGTATCGCAATCAGAACGCTGAGATCATGCAATCGGATGGTTCCTGCAGTTTCTGGATCCAGACTTTAGAAACAAAGGTGACCGAGCCTTTGAGTAGCCGGTTGTGTTCTCCGGTACAACCTACCATCACAAATAAAAACAGCTTAAACTAATGCTGCATTTGAATTTAGACTGGCTGGCGTTCAGTTGGGGTTGAGTTTTACACAGCTGTCGTTATATATCATGTCATTCATTTTTAGTTTTGTTTTTCCCTCATTTGCTAGATGTGTATTTTATTTTTTACCTGAAATCTTGTTTGATTTTTCACATCTGGAGCAGTGTGCAGCTCAGTCACAGTCTGTACTGTTTTCTGGGGAGCAGATATATTTTTAACTTAAGTCAACTTTGCTGCAACTTTAGTGTTCAAGTTAAGCAGTCCAATCCAACATTTTCTACAACTTACAGGACCTGGCCATCCAAAATAATTCATACTACAATTTTACTCATGATTCCTGTTGCTTTCTGACTCTCTTTGGAAAATGTGTCTAATGTCTGGACCCCAGCGTTTGCTGCTGTGGCTTCTCCGTCTTCCACTTTGACTGAAACTTCTCGTTCCCTTTCTAATGATGGCTTTTTAAATACTTAATACGGTTGCTGCTTTTGCTTTTAGCGGCATTTACGCCACCTCTGGGAAACGGAGCCTTTCATAATGAGCATTCCAGTGTAAAGTAATGCTGCATTGCCAACGTGATGTTAGTGCTAGATTTGTAGCTCAGTCAAACGACTTGAGTCTCTGATTCTCAAACAGGAAGTTGAAAGGCAGTATTGTGTAACTTTCTGCTCTGGCTCTTGGAGCAGTGCTGAATATTTGGGGTTTTGTTTGTGAAACTGTTGCATTGGATGACCCCCACACAGACTAGTTGTAGCGCAGATGCTGTGCAGAGTAAAAGTTTTCCTCTTCTGACTTTTTTAGGGACTTTTTGCTGCCTTTTAGATTCAATATTTTCTTATGATGGTACATTTCCTCCCTTTCAACTTTTTATATGTTTTCTATATCCTATTGTAAATAAAAGTTGTTGTTTTTTTTGTTGACAATTTTAAATCATTGTATTCTGGCTTTATTTACATTATACACAGCGTCACTTACTTTCAGCATTTGGGATTGCAGTTAAACACTTTTGAAACATGTTATCTGCACGTTTCTCTGACCTTTGTTGCTTGAAAGGTTAATGTGACAAAGTATGATGTCGAGTAAGCCGTCTGCATCACCCGTGAGGTATAGAAGGGGTTATTTTTGCTGCTGACTCCTCCCAGCTGACTTCATCATAATATCCATGAGAGTGTGATTATATTCCTTTTTTTTTCTATCTAATTTTACGACTAAACATTTCTGAGTAGCTGTTCTATTTGTAGCTGCCTATTTGTCAGGAATGTGGAAGGGTTTGTTTTGCCTTTTGACAAATTCACAAACTATGACATTATGGGCTGGGATGTGGCCGTAACGCTGGCGCGTCTGAATGTGCGGAACGTCATGCAGGAAGATTCTTGTAACCGTTTGTTTGGTCAACATTGTTGTTCCTGTTGTCGTGTTGCGTCGGAGGAAGTGAGTTTTCAGGAGGCCTCGTTTATAGATGATCAGTTATCAGTGGCCCAAAGTTAGAGATAAAGAAAGATTCTCTTGTTTTGTTTTCTTTCTTATTCTTTTTTTTTTTTTTTTTTTACATATCGAAGGGTTAGGATCACATCCCCATGTAAACAGAACCTGTTAGAGGGCCAAATAAGGAAGTCAGAAGAATAATGTATATTTTATTTACACTTTTTGTTTTCATAAATTTAGACTTTCTACTCTGGTTATAAATGTTTCAAACTGTGGGAACAAATTAAGACAGAATTTTTATTTATTAGAGCTGTGAATGAAACAAGTGCTGGACCTAATATGTAGGAAAGATGAGGACAACAGTAAAATGTTATGCACAAATACATCCTACCCCTCAGTAATGATCTTTTATCCTTTTTGTTATGGATTTACACAGAGGGTTAGAATTAATTTGCTTGTCTTATTAGTAAGGGTGTCAGTTCAGATTTGCCTGCAGGTTACGAAGGAATAAAGTTAATATCAACATGTTTATGTGGTTCATCATAATAATCCGTGTCGTTGTTGGAAATCAGACCTGTTTCTCTCTTCTTCTTTTTTTTCCTCTATCCTCAATCTCCTTCCCTTCCTCCCACCCGCCTTTCCCTAATTGCATGATAAAACAGGAAAGGGTATGTTGGTGTCTGTTTGGTTTTTATACCGTTTCTTGTTTTGAAGAAATAAAACTATGTTCTGCTGTTAGATTTCTAATGTTGTTAGATGTTAGATCGTTGTTGGAGAGCTGCTCTTAAAGTGTTTCAGAAGACATGATTGAAAAGAGGAAGAAGTGGATTTTCGAGCTGTGAGATGAATCCATCCCTGAATGTTTATTTCACAAATATAAAACTGTAATAGTTGCACATGTTACAACTCTGGTGCTTTCTACTCAGCTGGTCTGAGAAACTATGTAATGACTTCTAATACACAACAAGAGCTATTGTTCCTGTTCGGATTGTCACTTGATGGCAGCATTTGCCCAGGGGTGTTAAAAACCAAGTCAGGTTTCAGAGAAAACCCCTGCTGGGCATAAAGGCAAATTAACCCAAAGTCACGGTTAGGGGAGGAAAGCTCCACCAACACAGCAGACCGCTCCGTGGCGTTCATTGTACCACACTGAAACATGGGCGCGTCATCAGGGGTAAACCTCAGTCTGAGAGTCCAGATTGAACTCTCAGAATGCGGTTTGAAGGAGAGAACTCCGTGTGAACTTTTCAGCATGCGTTGGAAACATTCAGGCTTTTGTGGCAGCTTAGATCACGGTGTTTGATGCACAACGTCCCGTGCTCTGAAGGAAGAAGCGATTCTACTGCGTATCAGCAGATTGTTGATGCAGATGTGTCAGAGTCACTGAGGGACGGGAAACAGAGAAGGATGATGTATCACAACAGGAAGCTGATCTGAGTGCTCGCCTCCACATACACAATAAGCTCTGGGAAACAACAGGGAAACTTCCTGAAACGAGTAGAGTTGCTGTGATTCTGATACCAGTACCAGAAATACTCAAGGATTCTGCTTAAAAACAAGAGTATAAGCATTTTCTTTTTTTTTTTTTTTTTTTTTTTGCTTTAAATGGCAGCACAAGAAATTATGCAAAGCTTCCTTTATAAATGACTGCTGTTTGGGGTCACCAGGTGAGTTGTTAGATAGACCTAGAGACCTCGCATTGGAATTGCGTTGGCAGTTATTATATAGACTAATTACCTTAGTTTGGACATTTCCACCAGGAAAGCTGCGACATTCTCATTGTCATGCAAGAGTATGGCTTCCAGAGGTCTGGAATTTTGCTTAAAAAGAATCTGGCTTAAAAAAAAATAAGTCGAATAACCTTATTCAGCATCAAAGGAGCTATCACACGATAAAGTTAAAGTTTAACAAATCAAAGGAAAAGATAGTCGAAACGCAGAAATGAGACAAATTCTCCAAAGAAGGACAGAAACCAGGGTCCACTGATGGTTGAACCTGTAGAATTGACGGTTCGAGAATGTAAATGCCTTTTTAGTTTACATATCACAGTCTTTATTTGCTGTTAACTAAGAAAATAACTGTTTAATTTTAAAAATAAAAATGAAAGAATGACATTGGGATTGAATCAGTACTCTGTATCGGCCAAAGTCCAGGTAAAGAATATTGGTTTGGGAGCGTTTTTAGAAGCAGCAAATAAACCTGGAGTTATCTGCAAAGAGGAACGGATAGAAGTTTTCCCCGTTACGTAACTTTTCTTGTAATAGGGCTATGTTGCTCTGTCCTGCAGTCTAATCAAAGCAGGCAACAAGCCTCCTCCGGCCACTCCAGGCAAGCCCAAGAAGGCAACTACCTTCCAGGAGTTCGAGAGCATCACAAGTGACGCCTGGGATGTCGGGGACGACGACGATGAGCTGCTGGCCATGGCCGCACAGAACCTCAATATTGAAGTCGTCATGGAGACGGCAAATAAGGTAAACAGATGTAGCGGCCTCCCTTCAGACAGTTCAGCATGATACTTGTGTTCCTGGAACTGCTGTATGTCCATTGTCCGTCAGTGAGCAACATTTTCATGTTCTCACGTTTTTCTGTTGTCATAATTGTCGGTACATGTTTTTGGATGGATCACAGTTCATCTCCGTGACCAAAGGTACACTACTCTTATAATTGCAAGGCCAACATTTTTCACCTCTAAGAGTCCTTGAGGACACATTTGTTGATGACGCGTGCAGACATTACCAGGGTTTTATAAGGAGTTTGTCATGTTCAACGCTGAAGTCAGAGTGGTGTCTTCCCTTTACTTTTCTGTGACCTGAACAGGTGATTGAGAATCACAGCAAACAGCAGGAGCGACAGAGGCAGGATGACTCAGCAGAGCCGGATCAAAGAGACGAGGGCACGCAGGAGGAGATGGCAGAGGAAGAGGTGGAAGAGGAGGAAGATGAGGAGGAGGAACAGGGGGATGCGGTCAGCCCAGATGCGTCGTTAGCCTCTCAGAAAAGCCCGTACAGTGATGCCCGCCTGGTCAAGTCCCACAGTGAAGCTCCAATCGGCTCGCCGAGAGGTTAGTAAACATCAACGCTCAGAGTTTGGCTCTTTGGCTCTCCAGCATACGGAAAAAAAAGATTCTTCAAACAGTTTAAAAACTGGTTGAGTAAAGAGAGGGGAAAATCGATAGGTTCACAACTCATGTACTACTATTACTACCATTACTACTATTACTACCATTACTACTATTACTACTATTACTACTACTATTACTACTATTACTACTACTATTACTACCATTACTACTATTATTACTACTACTACTACCATTACTACTACTACTACGACTACTACTACGACTACTACTACCACCACCACTACTACTACTACTACTTCTACTACTACTACTACTACTACTATTACTACTACTACCCACCACCACCACTACTACTACTACTACTTCTACTACTACTACTACTACTATTACTACTACTACTACCACCACCACCACCACTACTACTACTACCACTACTACTACTGCTACTACCACCACCATAACTACTACTTCTACCACCAACACCACCACCACCACTACTACTATTACTACTACTACTACTACTTCTACCACCACCACTACTACTACTACTACTACTTCTACCACCACCACTACTACTAGTACCACTACTACCACTACCACTATTACTATTACTACTACTACTTCTACCACCACCACCACTACCACTACTAGTACCACCACTACTATTATTACTACTACTACCACTACTACTACTACCACTACTACCATACTACTACTATTACTACTACCACTACTACTTCCACCACTACTACTACCACTACTACTACTACAACTACTACCACTACCACTACTACTAGTACCACCACTACTAGTACCACCACTACTATTACCACTACTACTACTACTACCACTACTACTTCTGCCACCACCACCACCACCACCACTACTACTACTACCACTACTACCATTACTATTAGTACTACCACTACTACTTCTACCACCACCACCACTACTACTACCACTACTATTACTACTACCACTACTATTACTACTACCACTACTATTACTACTGCCACCACTACTACTACTGCCACCACTACTACTACTAGTACCACCACTACTATTACCACCACCACTACTACTACTACCACTACTACTATTACTACCATTATTACTACCATTACTACTATTACTACTACTGCTACTGCTACTGCTACTAATATTGCTACTGCTGCTACTATTATTACTACTGCCACCAGCACCACTACTACTACTACCACTACTACTACCACCACTACTATTATTACTATTACTACTACCCCTACTACTACTACTACCATCACTACTACTACCATCATTACCACTGCTACTACCACTACCACTACTATTACTACCACTACTACTACCACTACTACTTCTACCACCACCACCACCGCTACTACCACTACTACTTCTACCACCACCACCACCGCTACTACTACTACTACTACTACTACTACTACCGCTTCTACTACTACTACCGCTTCTACTACTACTACCACTACTACTACTACTACCGCTTCTACTACTACTACCGCTTCTACTACTACTACCACTACTACTACTACTACCGCTTCTACTATTACTACTGCCACCACCACCACTACTACTACTACCACCACTACTACTACCATCACTACTACTACCATCACTACCACTGCTACTACCACTACTACCACTACTACTTCTACCACCACCACCACCACCACCGCTACTACTACTAATACTACTACTACTACTACTACTACTACTACCGCTACTACTACTACTACTACCGCTACTACTACTACTACTACTACTACTACCACTACTACTACTACCACTACTACTACCACCGCTTCTACTACTATTACCACTACTACTACTACCACTACTACCGCTACTACTACTACTACTACTACTACTACTACTACTACTACTACTACTACTACTACTACTACCACCCCTACTACTACTACCGCTTCTACTACTTCTACTACTATTACCACTACTACTACTACCGCTACTACTACCACTACTACTACTAATACTACTACTATTACTACTACCACTACTACCGCTACTACTACTACTACTACTACTACTACTACTACTACTACCGCTTCTACTACTACTACCGCTTCTACTACTTCTACTACTACTACCACTACTACTACTACCGCTACTACTACCACTACTACTACTAATACTACTACTAGTCATTTAGCAGATGCATTTTTAAAAGGCAACTTACAACTCTGAGAACAACGCAAGCAAGAAATCCACCAGGAGGGTTCAGCATGGACACGTGCTGGTCAGACTGCTGAGAGTCCAGTTAAACAAAGGTGCTGCCATGAAAGTGCTAGAGGATTTTTTTTTTTCCCTTCGCACCCTAAAACACTCCTTCTTCAGCAAAACTAGGTCTTAAATCACAAGTGCATGCAGCTTTCTCAGTGCTGAGTCATGCAAAGAGCTGGACAAATCTTCTAACTCATTCTGAAGAGCAGGGAAGTTAAACTAAATGCAGAAATGCTCCTTGAAGAGCCGAGTCTTTATCATGCTCTTAAAAGACGGTACGGTACATTGGAGAACAACAGGGGAAAAGAGTCTGGCTACCGATTTAACCCCACGTTGTGGTGGAAGCACCAGGCGTCTCTTACTGGCTGAGCGTAGCTGTCGAGAGGGTGTGTAGCGCTGGATGAAGGAGCGATGGTCGGCAGGAGCCGTTTGGGTCAGTGTTTGGTAAGACAGAAGCAGAGCTTTGAACTTCATGCAGCTGCAACTGGAAGCCAGTGCAGAGAGATGAGCAGCGGCGTGACGTGAGCTCTCCTGGCCTGGTTGAAGACCAGACGTGCTGCTGCATTCTGGATCATCTGCAGAGGTTCAGCTGAGCACGCAGGGAGGCCGACCAGTAAGGAACTACAGTAGTCAAAGACAGGACCAGAGCCTGAACCAGGAGCGGTGCCGTATGTTCTGTCAGGTTGGGTCTGAACGAGAGTTCTCCTGCTGTATGTTGTTTAGGTTATTGTTGAGTATCCGTAAAAATCATAAAATACCACAGAAAAAGTATCAAGTCTCAAATTCAGTAAAGTTTGGTCTTTTTTTTTTTTTCACGTCTTGAAAGTGTCAGTGTTTTCTGTAACTACATACTGAAGTCTAATAATAGAAGTAAAAATGGTTTTGTGTGAACACATTAATATTGAATTGGAACATTTATTCTAAAATGTTTGTCTAGCAAAATCAAGAAGAATTGAGAGGAAAATCTTTAGAATTGGTAAATAAAATTGCATGAGTAGTGATTTTTTTTTTTTTCCCCCTAGGAGCATCAGTTTCCCCTCTACTTTTAATATTTAATAACCTAATACAACAGGAAAAAGCAAACGTCCTCCTCTCTGATGTAAAACTGTTAACTCATTACCTAACCCCACGCGGCTGTGTCACCTTAAAGGACCTGACCCAGATTCTCTCTACACTGGATTTTTTCTTTTTTTTTTTTTTTTTTTTTTTTTTTTTTTTTTTTTTTTAAGCAGGGCACTGCTACTATATTGCCAGCATCAGCTGCAGATGTTGATGTTTTACCCTGTAGACATCGTGGCTACCTGGCAGGTGATCGGCCTGTCTGCTGCTGTTTGTAGACGCGGAAAGCGCCAGCAGCCCATCACCTTCAGGCTATTCCTCTTGCGTCCTCACAGAAGAGACACTGCACAAACGATGCAGTTTCATCAAGGTGATACAAGTCTTCCCTTCAGTATTACTCTCTCTCACTATTGCTTTCTATGCAAGGAAGTACCCCGGGCTGCAGGCTCAGAGAAGTAAGACATTATAATAGTTTCTAATTGTTATGGCCAAAATGAATACGGTGAACAACAAGATGAAATAGATGTGAATGTGAGTGAGACGGACAAAAATTCAGGGATTCTGTTGCTTCTGGGGTTGAAAAAGGGCTGCAGCTTTCCAGACAGAAGCCAAGCGCTGGAGTTTTTGGAACATTTCAACGTGGAATCAAATTATTTTATGTGATATTTTTATGCAAAATGACATTAGAAAAAAGTTTGTTTTGAAAAAAAAAAAACACAGATCAGAAAAACTTACAAACAAGAATGATGTCCTGGAATGGTTTCAAATGAATTAAAATTAGACTAAAGATAGCCATGTTAGTCAGTCTGTGAACAATGTTTTTGTATGAACACGGAAAACTGTCAGAACCCAGAAGAAACAGCATGACACTAATGAACTATTCAGAACGGAAATGTTAATACATGTAAATATTACTCCAAACATAAAGTGCAACCTTCACTCTCCAGTGTACATTTGGTCCCTCTCTGTTTGCACTAATCAGTGCAGAGCACTCTGAATAACGAGTGAAAATGACGACCTTCCTTCAACTTGGCTTTTTTTATTACCTGTTTAACAGGTAGCTTATTAAATGGACTACACAAGAGCTTATTGTTAAAGCGACAAAAGGTTCCAATACTGGCGTTCTGCTCGCTTGCTTGCTTTAATAATATTTTTTAATTTTTGTAAGTGCAAGTGAAGCACTTCAGAACAGATTTAGAGCCTTTTATTTGCCTCTGTAAAAGTTGAAAACGATATAAAAATGGGCGTCCTGCCAGTCGTCTTAATTGCTGTTGAGTGTTTGTGTAATTCTTCTGGCAGTAGATGATTTTGCGGATGTGCGCAAGCGCTATGAATCGGCAGGTCCCTCATGAAATTGTGAACATCCCCGGATTGTTGCTTCCATGTTGAGTCAATTATGTTTCGTGTGACTCTTTCTGGAACTTTTAGCACATCTGGGGGAACATGTGGTGCAGATGAGGCTGAATTAATGCGTTTGTCTCCTTCTTTTAAGGCTGTTATGGTTGAAAAGATGCTCCTGTATTTGGAGGCTTGTTTCAAAACAAGCGGCCAAAATGAAATGCAGTCGTTATCAGGTGGAAAGATAAATATCTGTGAAGCGTAATCATGAAAGATAATAGTCACGAGGTTCTGTATGTGAGACTAAACACGTCTGCTCACACTGGCTTTGACAACCTTTGCATTTGTTGTGTGGTTGTTAATTCAACCTCTTTGTCTAACTTCACCAGATGCAGCAGGTGAGCGCACAGCCCTCCACAGGCAGCGGTCCCTACCCCACCGGCCGCCCGTCATCCCGCTCGTGGCTCGCATGGCTGACCAGAACACGTCAGGCACCCCGGCCATGACCGAGAGGGAAGCGTCCCGTCTGGATAAGTTCAAACAGTTGTTGGCGGGGCCCAACACAGACCTGGGTAAGAGGCGCTCGTTACCTCGTTGTCTTTCTCGTGTTCTGGTCTTATCGAGTTCACTTGCGTCAGTGCGGTTGTGACTCGCTGGTCTCCGTCTTACTTCTTCCTCTCGAAGCTTTTTTTTTTTTTTACATCTTTGTTTTCTTGCTCTCTGTTGCTTCCCGCCCGTCTGCCAGCTGTGCCGCGCTGTTAACGATGCTGAGATGGGGAAAGTCATCCAGCCATCTGGACATGCAGATTACACCAGGGAGAAAACAAAAAAACACCAGCAAGCACAAAAGCAAATGACAGGCCTTTGTTCTTTCAAACGACAGGCCTTTATTGTTTATCCAACCCCAGAGAGTTTGCTAGCGTTGTAGCTACAAAACCCTTGCAGACCACAGCTGACTTTGTCTCCTTTGAAATTTACTTTTTTAAACTGCTGCGCAGCGACCTGTTGCATTAGTTTCTTTCTTTTGAGTGCAAAATCTACAGTAATGCTGTCATCAGACGAGCCGCCCGAGGGCACGTACTGATCTCTGAGATCAAGCTGAGGACGACTTCCAACGGCAGACACGCAGCTGAAGACTTATAAACACTTGTTGTGGAGCTTTGCTTCTCATTTCCTCAGCACCAAGGGAAGAAAACAGCATCTTTTAAAGCCTAATAAAAGCCTCGCTTCAAAGATTATACATCACAAAAATTAAACCATCCAGTCTAGTAGACAAATGTTTAAAAATGTATTTTATTTAGCATTAAACATAAATTGACTGTGGTATTATGTACCTTTCCTCTTCATCTGTGTATCTTTTAAAAATAGCTTTAATGTAAATGTTTGTCCTAAAAGGCTTTTATTGTGAAGGAAGCACTTTTCAATTAGAAGCTGATTAAAAAAAAACAAAACGAGCGTGTTGGAAAAAATGGATCTCCATCAAAAATGGGTTGTTTACCTTTGACAATCCCAAATCAATCCAAAAGTTTTTGCTGCAAAGTTCTGTCAGTAACATTTTGTAGCAACCGAAAGGCCACTGGATCACAAAGTTGATAATTGGGTTTTCTGGAAGGTTTTCCTATGAAATATTCAAAAAGCAGCTTGACTGATTTTGACTTTTAGTGATTATTTATGGTTGAAGAATCTCGCTGCCGATATATCAAGCGATTTCATGTTTTCTTTTCTCCCTGTACAAACCCGTCACATAAACATTGTGATATTGATGTCGGCATTGAATTTGGCTCTCAAGGAAAGTGATCAATATAAGTACTGAACAAAGCATTTTCTAATGGCGGGAGACCATGTTGATGCTTTCAGGTGCAGCAGGAGAGTAATTGAGAAAGGAGTAAGATGTATGAGATCTTGTGCTAGAAACCGTTAACAATTTTTCTTTAGATTAAGGTTTAATTAAAACATAAAATTAGATGCACAAAACATCTCAAAGTTTTCTCCTTTAAGATTTTATTTCAAATGTTCATTGAATGATCTCAAAGGTTTTCTACCTACCTCATTTTTATAGTTTAGAGTCCTTTGCACAAAAGAACCTCAGTAATTAGCATAAAGAAAATAAAAATACACCTTTTAACTGTATCTTCATTACAGCTGGAAGAGCGTAGTCATAATTAAGACATATTGGCTTGCTGCTTTGTTTTTTCCCAGAAATGTGAGTTTATTGACAGGAAACGCATCGGGACCGGAGTTCACAAAAATCATGAATATCAATTAAGGGAAAGCACAAATATCCATTCAAGGGTTCTGAAATGTTGTTTTGTGAGGTGATAACAATGAAAGCAATTAGAGATGCACCAAATACAATTTCGTTTTTTTTTTTTTTTTTTTTAAATCTAGTGAGAGCTCAGATTTTCATAAATGTCTCACTTGCTGATTCAGACTTTGGCCGACTCAAAATTTCTCTCTGAAAAATGTAATCGGTTTTGTTGAATTAAGTTTGTCGTGCCAGCAAATTAGGTGTCACAGTGCTGGACATTTAATGTATTTTCTAACAAAAAAATATATATTTCTGAGTACTCATTTGACTTGGACCCTCTATTGCCACACTCGAGGATAAAATATCGTCAAAACCTGCAGCCTTCATATGTTCAATGCGAATGAAAAATCTGTTCGTTTGTGTTACCTGCACTACTTTACTGCTGCATTACTTTCCACTTGTAGGTGGCTGTAAGGTGCATGCAAATTAGGAGCAATAATTACGATTCTTGAGTGTAAACACTGAAGAGATTAAGACTAAATTGTTTTTACTGCGTTGGAAAAACACAAAGTGGTTTCCAGGACATCAACAGCGGTTGCGGCTGGTTCGAGCAAAGTGTATCTCGTACATCGGCAGAGTGTCTATCGACGTCAGCCCCCATTAGGGCCTGCCAGGCGTCACACGCTGACTGTCTAAATTTAGTTTAGCCCCTGCGCCATGATTAGATAGCCCAGAACAGGCGAGGCACGCTGCCGGCTGCTGGCAGCATGAAAGATGAACTTCATTCACGGGACATAATTAAGTGAAGGATTGGAGGAGGAGGAGGGGGAGGGGAGGGGGCTGCTGAGAGGTGATAGGAGAGGGGAGAAGGATGGGGCAGATAAGATGAGATGAAACTTTAATGATCCCCGTGGGGAAATTGGGTCATTGTAGCACTAAAGAATGAGGTGCAGACAAGAATTCAAAATGTTAGAAATTATGTAGAAATTTTAAACTTTTTTTTTTTTTTTTTTTTGACATTTTCCACCCTTTATTCCGTTCTGGAGAGGACATCGTTTTCCTTCTTGCCGTTTGTGTGACACATTTGCGCTCGTAAAAATGTATACACACTTATCAGCAGACGCTGTCGGCAGGGATGACGCCCCCTTGAGTAAACGGGAAACTTGACCGACTGTCCTTGAGCTCAGAGGACGCGGACCGGGATGATCCATTAGCCGGTTCCTCTCTTGAATGGTGTAATTAATTGCACAGACAGCCAAGTTTTTGGGCCAGGCCCCTTCTTCCCCCAGCTGCTCCTCTCTAGAGTCCACATGTGTTTGTCTGTGTGTGACGCTGTTGGTCATTGTAAGGATGTCGCCGTGACAACCCCGCGCTCCCTGTCCTCAATGTATTTTTGCAGCCTTCCACGTCCGTGTGATCTCCTCTGCATTCAGAACCTTAACGGGCCCGTCACTTTCCCTGTCTCTGTCTCTTTGACTCTGTCCTGCTGTCTCTCCATTGAGCCTTGCGACAGGTTGTGACAGGAGTCTGCTTAGCATGTAAGGTCGTTTAGAAAGTGATGACCTGTGCATGTGTGAGAGGAGGGTGATTGATGTCGGGTTGATCCCCGATAATTATTCCTGTCCTGAGGCGACTATGTCTGCTGAGCGCACCTGAACATGTCACCCACTGTAAGCTCAGGAAGTCGGAAGATTTACAAGTCAGGCGGGAAAGCCGAGGAAAAGTGAAAAATAAACCAGTGTGGTCTGTTTAGAACTAAAACTGGGAAGAATGTGCATAAATGTGGGCTTCTTGCACTACTGGATTACTCTTCATCTAATGTGTAGACCCAGGTTTCAGACTGTTATCTCAAACTTGTACTCACTATTGCGTTTTAGAAGTGGAAATAAAACTAATTTGATAGCAAGTCATGAAGCTGTGACCCAGCTGGCTTTGTACTCCGTCACGCCATCAAGTACAACGCCGTGTTAGTAGTATTTAATATTACCAGCTAAATCCACTCCAGTAAAAACTAGCAGCCCACTAATTCAGAGTAGAGGTAAGATCGGGCCTAAAAAATCCAGCCCGACCCGACCCAGGCCCGCGGGTATTAAAGCCCGACCCAGCCCGAGCCCGACCAATTAACTTGATTTGCAGGCCCGAGCCTGAAGCAAACACGACATTTCATCTTTTATTTGTTGGGTTTCGGGAGGAGGAGGTGATTTATGCTAACAAATTAAAGCCTTTTGTAACGAAATCTAAGTTTAACAAGACTGGATAAACATTTACATCTTTTATATTTCTGTCTGCAGAGGTTACATTAACCAACAATTTGCCATCATTGATGGATTTTTTAAAGAGTTGACGGGGAAAAATGTAAGGTTTAAATGCCTGCTCAGCTCTTTTTGCTCTCGTATGAAAGCAAAGCGCCACGTTTACGACATTCAGCGAAGCCAACGCAAGTTTCTGGAGCATTTTACATTATCAATTTAAAGCTTTTCCATACCTCACTCTTCCCGGTGTGTGTTTGCCTTTTAAGTTCCCCTGTCTTTAGTTTATCCTTGACTTCTTGCTGCTCCATAATCAGGGATACCGAGTCAAAATAGATGCGGACTTGTGGAGGGGAAGATTATTTAGAGGGCGGCGTTCACGTGCCATCGTATAGTAGTTAAATAGCAATTACCTTACAGCGCCTTCTCTGTTTTATCCAAATTATTTATTTTATAACAAGTATTCCTTAGTTTAGTATCCACATTCCACACATCGTTTTAGTATACATTTTTATAAACATATATTTATTAAAAAAAAGTCAGCGAGATAGAAGCCCGACCCGACCCGACCCGAACGTAATGAATGACATTTTAGGCCCGACCTGGCCCGAAATTCGGGTCAGGGTCAGGTCGGGCTTAAGATCTTACCTCTGATTCAGAGTCGAGAGCCATTTCTTCAAATTGTGGGCATGACGACACACGTGATCTCCTCTTTATTCCGCCTTCACTCTCCAGCTGTGCGCTCACGAAAATTGCACAAAGAAGCTTTTTTTTTTCCTCCACCTTGTGTGCTTTGACAAAGTATTGCAGCATTCTGGAATCTGAAGACGGTTCCTTTCCTTGACTTTGTCCACATCCATCAACACGCTTCGTAACGTCTGCGGATGCTGACTGTGTTTTACGTAGTTTGTGCAGAAGGAGAGATGCTGAATTCAGCCTCGGCAGGTGCCGGCTTTTCCAGGTGGTCTCTTTGACCACTGTGGCCACAAGTCTCGTGTTGTTTTTATTTCTTTTTGCGCGGCTACTTTAGCTTGTTTGGCCCTTGGTTTGGCCTTTTGGCAGGGGCGTTGTAACATCGGGCCGTCTCGGACCATCCCTGTGATGAACTGACTGATTCCATCCTCTGCGTTGGAGTTGCAGCCATCCCCGACGACTGCTGTTAAAACCTTACTTCTTCTGTAGCGGCGTAACACCTACAGATGGAGATGTTGTGTATGCTGGTTTCTCTAAGTGTTTCACACAGCACAGTGAGGCGGCGTAAAGGTGCTGCAGAGCCAGTGTGACTGGGGCTTAAATGGCAGTTGTTTGGATTGTGAACAGTTTCTGAGTCATTGATGGAAAGGCTCGTGGGAATGCGCATTTTTCAGTTGTGGCCTTAAAGGGCATCTGCTTTGAGGGTCTGTTCTGATGCGTTTTTTTTTTTTTTGTTTTTTTTTTAATGTAGCATTTCGATGTGTTAACGGTGCGTTACCATGATCTCGCCAGCGTCCCACAGTCGGACGCTGTTTCTGACACCAGTGGCTGCAAGCTTCACCGCCTTGTTGTTGTTGTTAGGATGTAGTAGGATTTTAGTACACCTTTACATTGTTTGTCAGTCTTGGTTTTTGAGAAACGGATCATTGTTGTTAGACTGGTCAGGTCCTTCTGAGGTACTACATCATTCTGGTTTTCACATACTGCAGATCTAGTTTGCATATTGTCTGTTTCTTTATAGAAAACATACAAAAACAGATGGGGAGTGGATGTGAATATTGCACAAATACTTTTTTTTTTTTCTTTTCTTTTGAGCTTTTGAAGTGTGTGCTGCACAGAAATATTATCCAAAATCACGCTCCTGGTTTAAGGCCTTATTTTTCCCCTGTGCTTAGCAACTTCTTTGTCTCTTGGATCCTGCTCTGCTTTGTGCCTACAATTCAGAGATGTGGATGTTCGGTTTAATGGTGATCCAAAATTGAGCATAGGTGCGTGAGAGGGCATTGTTGTCTGACAGCCTGTCTGGGGCGTACGCCGCCTTTTGCTCGATTGTGATACGTCTCCGCTCCCCTGAACAGGATAAAATAGGCAGGGAAATAAATGGAGGCTTCCTGGTATCATGTCACTATCGCTTTTTTAAAATTGTTTTTGCGGTCTGGGAACAGTTTGCAAAAGGCACTTTTAGTCGTCACAGTTTCTGAAAGTTTTTGTTCAGACAGGGCGGCTGGGTTTTTATTGGTGATCAATAACGGCATGACAGTCCAGTTGTTTACAGCGAGGGCTAAATGTGATACTGTAGAGTCTGACATGTTTTCTGGAGTTAATCAGCTGCTTTTTCCCGTGTTTGCTGGATACTCCCCGTAATCCACTTGCTCTGTGACAGGCTTTGAGGCAGATTTTACAGACTTTGTGCATATGTTTTTTTTCTTTTAATAGATTTCATGTCCAGTAGCTGGCATCTGACATCAAGCAGTTGTGGCTGGATGCCAGAAATACTGCTGTTGCTATGGCAATGGTCCATTCCCTACTTTTTTTTTTTTTTTCCCTGGCAGTTTATCCCTGCTCTCGTTTTTCACTTTGGCCTCTCTTTTTTGTTTGTCTTTTTGTGTTTAACTTTCTGCGCTCATTATGTGAGACAGAGTCCGCGTCACACACATGCCCACAAACGAACGCTGAACATCTGTGTCCCATCATCACCGTGGATTACCTACAAGATCACAAAGATTATGATGAAACTGCTGGCATACAAAAGCAAAAACATGAAGTCAACTTTCCTGCCCGTCAGTGTGTCTCTGCCCTCTGTTGGGGGTGCTGGAGCTCTTCATTACCGCTACGGCGCCACGGTGCACGTCTCCACAGCTACCGGCACCGTCATTGCTGCAGTCCTGGTTTGAAGGCCTTCTACTTTTTCTTCTGCAGAGCTACAATCTGCAATCCTGTTACACAGCAGCTGCCGTATGACAGGCTTACCATCAGCGCCGGCTGCAAAGTTAATAGATGCCATCAAAGTGTGAAGTTTGCGATGTAATTCAATTGAGCTCTGTGCTAATGGCTTGCCTTAAAGCGCTGTTCATGTGTGATCAGTTCTGTGCTCTGTGACTGGCAAATGGCAAAAGTAGAAATATGGGCGTCCCTGTGAGACAGTGGGTCAACAGAGGAGCCTCTTGATGGGGCAGACACTCTGTAGGTAACTTCAGGGGGCACTTCTTTTTAAGAAAGTGGAAAAACTGGACGAGCGGTGCTTTATCAGCCCCCTTTTTTGCTTTAAATTGCACTCTTTGTGTTCCTTACATGCTATAACAGTAAATGAGGTTGGTCCAACCACCAGCTGTCTCCCATGTCAATATCCACCCAGACTGTCTGGCTCGTTTGGTCATGTTCCACCATGTGCGCTTTCATGAAAATGTTTCATTTCTTTTTCTTATTTTTGTTTAAAATCCGACTCACTGTACAGATCTCTGCAACTTTGCCCTGCTGACCTGCGCGAGCTTTTGCTTTATGACTCAAGGTCAGTTTCAGTTTAGCTCTGTAATTTCTCCCAAACTATGCATTATTTATATACATTACATATCAGCTAAACACGGCCAAAGAGATGGATTCCTCAAGTGTTTTACTACATAAACAGTGTTCATTTATGCATGATTAATAACGCAGCCTTGTTTGACAGTCCCCCCCACCCCTCATTAAGGCTAACACCACATTTAATAATTCCCTATAATATCCTTTTTATATACTACTGCAGATTTATTAAGCAATCAGTGAAGCTGTCCCGGCGCTGGGTAATGTGAAGCTTATGGACAGAGCAGATGTAAAAAGGCAGTTGTATCAATTGCCAGCCTTAACTTAATGTATTACCATAAAAAGAGACTCGAAACCAGTATGTGACAAGGCAGAAGGACAACTGTTATTACTGATGACAGCCGACAATTTATGTATCACTGAAAAAGAACAGGGAAAAAAAAAGAAGTCCTTCAGAGCTGCTCAGACTCTTGAATTGGTTTTGTGATTTTAGGAGTTTGTAGTTCTTTTACACCCACAGGCTTTAGTTTGTTTGATTCCCTGCTCCGTGTGGGTCGTTTTAATCCAAACCAAAACAACCTCAAAAAAGAAAAAAACAGATGGTCTCAGTTTAAATGAACTGGTGAAACGTGGTGTGGTCGTTCTGGTGACAAAGCAAGTAGAAGCAAAACGGGAGCAAACGCCAAGAATTTCATCAGTCGGGACTCAGTGAATAAGATACAGACTTGCGTTTCGTTGGGATTAACGGTGAGATGAATCAGAATTTATGGTTCCTTTTCAAACACAAGTATTTTGTGAAATTGATAAACACAAGTGGTATGATAAATTCTTTAGAGGCCAATAAATCTGCGCTAGTTTGTTGCATCGTAAAATAAGCAGTGCACTCGCGTATTCTGTAACAACTATAACAATTTTTTTTGTTCGTGCCACCAGCGCATCTTTATTGACGATGTTCTCGCGTGTTTGAAGTGATGAGTTTAAGTACACTTGGATTTTTGAAAGCGTGAAAAAGAGCGAATCAAAGGTGAAAATGTCACAAATTACAAAACTGTGGTTTGAACCAGAGCAATTGAACTCTGGTATGAAAGCAACCTTGAGGCAAAGTTACACAGGAATAGACTCCGCCCACATATGGTTAAAGACAAATGTTCCAACCAGTCGGTGTCTTCTGAGGCGAAAGGCAGGTTTTAGGCAAGATCAAAAGTTCATAGGCTCATAATGAGTGGCTGCTTCATTGGGGAAATTCGGACTTCCTATGTTATCCGAAAAAAAACGTCTATAGAGATAATTTAAAGAAAACCTCTAGGTTCAGATTTCCCTTGTTTATACTTGCCTAATCTTATTTCGGGTCACAGGGATCTGCTGAAACCCACTGAAACGCCCTGGACCCTCACCAAATTATCATCCACAGAAATTTACAGCATTTAATCTGTATTTGTGTCGATTGCCCCGTAGCGATCTCCGTGCACTCTGCCGGTCCCCTAGGGTTGGCCTCTCCATCTCCCACTGACCTGTTATAGATCGGAGCACAGGAAGCTGCGGCGCAATTGGATTTAAATCAACAGACACTGAAACAACAGCCTGTTGAAGCAGCTACAAACTCAGGGATGTACCGGGGAGAGTACAATGAACGATTTGTACGATATTCGGAGCTCTAAACCTGAACATACTCATTCTGGGAACATGGTAATCACCACTAAGTGGCATTGATATGGTATCTTATTTACAACTTTAAAAAAAAAAAAGTTTCAGAATCTAAATGCTTCCCTAATCTGGGGGGGAAAAAAACACCAAAAAATCCCACTGAGTCAGTAAATCAGTAAGTCTTTGATAACTTATATTATTTCATACAAAAAACAAAAACCACCAGAGACACAGACAGTCAGTGGCATCGTCACAACTGTACTGTCATGTGTGCTCGGTGTCCTCTTGCCGCTATCTGGGCCATCCATCAAGCCTCCTGAGCAGAAATAATCCAGGAAGGGAGGTTTTTTTTTTTTTTTTTTTTTTTTTTTAAACAGGAGTCCCATTAGTTTACGAGCTGTCTGCTCCCTGGCGCTATCACTTTGTCCTTTAGATGAGCTGGACCATTCAGGACTCTCACAAAGCATTCAAGGTTTATAGGAGGGGAGCTTAACTTTTTAATACAGACCATAATAAAGGTGTCTGTCCCAAACAGGTTGTCATGTCGAATGACACAGGAAAGGTGCCGTCGAGGAGCACTGACCTCCAGTAATGTTTTTTTTTTGTTTTTAAACTTGAATCAAACCGGGTTTAAGAGAAACACAACAGAAACTGCTGTTAATGTTTTATGACAAAAAAAAAACAACATTTATTTGTACTTAAAATAAGGCTTTTTTTTTTTTTTTTTTAAATCTTGTAAGCCAGAGACAGCGGTGGTGGTCCAGACCAGGTACACACTCACCCACGGACGGGGCAGCCCGATTTAAGCGCAAGCGTTACGGGGAAAACCTTCAGCAATGAGGGAAAACTGGAAAAATGAAGCGGCATTTAGCTGCATTTCAGTGGTAACAGAGACAAGTGCAGAATTTGTAAACTGAAAATATTCTGTCATCAGGAGTCGACATCAAACCTGCACAGACATCGTAGACCCACCTACTCGACCGTGCAGCTGGAGGAGAGAGAAGTCTCCTGTTTTGCTTTGGCCTTTTTTTTTTATGTGATTTGTTTACTGCTGTTGCTGTACATCCATGTTCAGTCGACTATTTAAAAGTTTGATCGCAACATTAAGAATTGCAACAAGAGTAATTTAAATGGAAATCAAAGCCAGCGGTTCATGAAACTTCAGGGTCCGCGGTACGTTTGGGTTTGTGTCAGATTTTGGATTCAGAATCGTATCATCTGTTCTTGGAGTTTTATATTTCAGAACTAAAGTGGAAAAACAGAAACAAAGCAACCATTGTTTCCTTCTATTCCCTTCCCGTTTTTCCACTTTGGATTTAAAAAGGAAAAAAAAATCTGGCCTGTACCTTTCTTTTTAATTATTTTCCCCCTCATCCTCTTTGCTTATCTAAATCTAAAAACAAGAAAGGTCCAATCCAAGACCAAATGAAATGGATAGAAGACACATTTTACCAATTTATTCAACCTGCAGTGAAAGATTACCTGCTCTTAGTGTAGATTTGCTCTCATTCTGTTTGACAAGCTCTCCCTCTATTGCATTTTGAAGAAGCAAAATCATCGTTGCGGGAGTATGCCACGCACCGCCTGATTCTGGATGTCTGACCGTATTTCTGATGCCAGACAGTGTGACATAAAGCAAAGACAAATGTTACTGCCTGTAGTTAGGCTTCAGCCTGTAATTAAAAGTTTATTTTATAGTGAGTAAAATATGAAACAAGCCATCTGTCGCATTGTTGAAGCTTTTAGTGTGACATGTAAACACCCACCTGCGTTTTCTGAGGAAGCTCCTGCTGCACAACACAAAGCTTTCGCGTGCGTGTGTGTGTGAGTGCGTGCGTCTGGCATGCTCATGCGTGAATGTGGGCGTTGTTGCGTACAGTGTGGTGTTTTGCCCCAGTGGTCGCGCTCCGTCTGAATGATGCTTGAATAGTGCATGGCTCCGGCCTGCCAACCGCCTTTCCTCATGCTCCCATCAGCCCCCTGTTCGGCCAGCACTGACTGACAGCACTTTCTCACCGGCTTCGGTTCTTCTTACTGGCCTTCACAGAACCGTGCACACAGACAGGTGGACTGACTGACAGGCGGGCAGACAGGTGGACGGGGACAAGGCGCAAGCGCATTCGCACAAATACGCCACCTTTCCCACAGTTACTACACTCGGTTCTATCATATTGAGTGGTTTTATATAGTAAAAGCTTTTACTAAGCCATTAAAGCTCCTCGAGCTGCAGTGTTTTAGTCATTTAAGTTGTGTACAAATTCAAAAATGATTCTCATTGTGATGCTGGACCTTATGCTTGACTTCTGTGTATAATTACTAACAGCGCTCTTATTGGATACTTCCATCCAACCCTAGTTTGTAGACTCTTCATTTCTTCTAAAGTCTAACATTTCTTTCTTTGCTCAATTTAATACATTATTTTCACTTTTCACATTCAAGAAAACTCCTGTCTGTGAACACGTACACGTGAACGGCGTCCAAGGGTAGAAATCCTTCTTTATGAAACAGCGAAACGACCTTAAAACATTAACTAAACAACTGTACATAGTTAAAAACAAGGTTTTTGGTTTATCCATGTCAACAAATGCTGAGGCAGGTCAAGAAGTCCCACTTGTTTCTGCACGATCAGTTCATCTTATGATCAGGATTTAGTTTTAAAAAAAGGTTCAAGCTTAAACATCGCAGTTTTACTGCAGCTGCTTACGGGTTGAACACACTGATGGCGTGTTTTTCTTGTCTGAGCGCCGTCGCCAGCGTGTGTGCATCGAGGCAGGCTGTTGCTTTTTTTTTTTTTTTTCTTTTTGAAGTCCACTGCATTTTGTTTTTTTTCTTCCCATATGCCTGTTTGATTTTGAATGAGGTCGTTGTCATCGCTGCAGGAGCAGAATCTGGACGTTCACTAGAAATACCCGACCTTTGCAAACTTGCTCTGTAGTCAAGTGTTAAAGAAGTGGTCTTGTGACCCACATGGAAGTGGTTCAAATCCCCATGTAGGCTCAGAGAATCTGGGCCAGGGATGCGAATAAGCCAGCGTCTCCTCTCTGAGCTACTGCAGTTTAGGTGGCCTTTATCGAGGCGTCCAACCCCATCTGCTTCACCGGAGCTGCTGTCGGGAAAGGTACAGGTCTGACTGCACAGGGAGACTCCACGTTGTGTTCATGCGGCGTGACCTTTACCTCTCCTTGAAGCTACTTTCAGAGCTCTGTTATGCATTGCACTGGGCTATCTCAGCTGGTTAACTATAATTTTCATGGAGCGCAAGCATGAATGGTCACATTTTGCCCTGTGAATGTTCCTGGAGTCACTGAGGGTTCATTCGGTTGGAGGGTCCCACATGAGAACAGCTGCTGTGGGTGTTCAACAGAAGGTTTGTGGAGTCTTAATCACCCCCCTGGTGGTCCCAGACTTAACTTCAGCCAAGACAAAGTGGGCCTCTCTAAGTTAAGGCACATAATAGTCACAAAGAAAAAAAAACAAAACAAAAAAACTAGCAGCTGTTGCCCTTGACTTGCACATTGCGGTTTTAGGTTTGTGTTTTAATGTCGGTGAGGAATTTAGCTTTCTCAGCAGCCTGGTAACCCCGAGGTCTGCCGGCATGACAAACGCCCACAACACCCATCGTACAAATTTCCACAGAATATATACAATAATGTGGTTCTTTATTCACTCCCACTGGGAAATTTGGTTGTTGCTTACCTCCGCTTGCTCTTCACTATGTGTTTTGAAATAACTGCCCGTGGGTTGGATTGATTGTGTATTGAGTTTTAGCTTTAATGAGTTCTTGTGCCTCGTTAAGAACAACGTCTTCATCGTTTGAATTAGGAGCTCTTTTTTTAATTTATTGCATACTACATATTATAATGATTAAACTAGAGATGACAAATTTGTTAGCCAAATAAATATAAAAACGCTTGTTTGTATTGTCACATTAGGAGCACCTAGTCCCCCATAAACCTCTGGGACAGTTTCAGATACTTTCTTTTTTTTTTTTTTTTTTTTTTTTTTTTTTTTTTAGGCCCACATTGTGACAAGTGCCCACTGAGCAAAAACAACAGATTAATTTTCGAAATGTCACAAAATGCCTTTAATTTATTCCAGCGGAGCGAGGGCTTGGCTGTCTCATTTGTAATGTGCAAGGGATTGCCCCAGAGAGTTAGATATGTTTTCTGAGAGATGAGCAAGCCTCACACTAATGAAACGACATCTGCAATTTTCGCCTGTACGTCAGCTATGCTCATGTCACCCGTTTCTGTCCCTGGCCACTGTGGGAAATGGAGTGTTATTCCACAGAAATTGGAGATGAGTAGGACTGCATTTAGGAAATAGGAGTGTGGGCATATTTCCTAAGAGAGTGTATTTGCATCAGAATAATGCATCACCTCAGAGTCTCTCACAGATGGATAGTGGATTCTATATTATATTTCCTTATGCAGATTGCCTCAAAGAAACATTTTAAGCCCAGGACTAATTAAAGTGCATACAACTGGACGAATCTGATTAAAGATTCATCCTAGTTGGATCCATCCATGTCTTTTCTGTCCCAATGTGGCTTGTCGGTACTCTGGCTGTCAGGTTGTGGGTTAACAGGCTACGCACAAAATGTTTCTCCCTCAAGCTGCTCCTGCAAAAGTGTTGACCAGGAGAGACGTAGCTTTTTTTTTTTTTTTTTTTTGAAATCACTGCGGCATAAAGATGTGCAGACTGTTGGCTATGCCTTGTGTCCCCTCGTACCTTTTCTCTTCACCCCTTATGGTGAGATTAATGCCAGGCAGGTGAAATGTAATGTAGTTTAATTAAGCCCCAGCCACCAAGATTCATGGACTCATTTCTTTGTCTGACAGTGCAAATTAAGGTTCAAAGGGTGCAAGGAAAGAAGAGAGACATCCTTGACTAACTGTTAAGAGCATAATAAATGTGGACGTACATGTAGGATAAGACTTTCACTTTGCTGCATGCAGACATGGACAAATTTGTTCGTCCCCTCATTGAAACTATGCTTCGTTCCTGCTAAACAGTGTAAAAGTAAAAGGCAACTGTCTTATGTGTTTGATGGAGTAAACCTTTTTTTTTTTTTTTTTTTTTTTTTGCTTACTTACAAGGATAGTTTAGAGTGGCTTGGATAGACGTGTTGGTACCCCTAAAAATGATTATAAATCAATGAATTTGCCACGGTCGTATTCGGTCTTGAACATGTTCAGGTAGACCATCTCAACACTACAGTAGCGGCTTCCACCGTCTGCTGAAAGGGTTTACATGTTTACATCTGGTGATGACTAGGGGTTGGCATTCTCAGCGTCTTATTTGTGCAGCATTCGCATCCAAGCTCATCGCGCTACATATGTTTTGCTGACGTCTACCTGGAGAAAAACCGTCCGCTGTCTTTTTAAGGAACTTTACAAACAACTCAGGTCACTGACCCATCAGGTGATGTTTTAAAACAAGATAGTGGCATTTCGAGATGTTTCGCAACAAGGCATGGCTAGAACACATGGAAAACAGCCCTGCAGCTTTTATAGTCTGTGTCATGTCTGAGAGTTTCTTTACAAAAAAAAAAAAAAAAAAAGAATCTGTGTTTTTACAATGTGACTTGCTGCTGTGCAGGTAGCCGTGGGGTAATCGAAATCTTCCCACACTGTGGAGCTCTGACTTCTCCGAGCCAACAGAGTCGCACTGTGCACTAGATCACTGTATTGAATTTCTATATAATTAAAGTCACCAGGGACAAGGTAAGCGAGAAATTTTAAGTGGAAGATGCACAGGAACTATAGTGAATAAATAGGTATTCTCATCAGTTGTACAAGCTTTAATGCGTTTCACTCAATTTAGCCTATGGGCTTACTCTATTGCTATTTCCTATTCTGGTATCCGTCACTGGCTCTACATTGCTTTTGCCTTGAAGAACAGGCAAGGCAGAGTCATTTGGCAGCACTAATCAATAATGTTCACTTTGTGCAAAAGGCATCCAGACAGTGCCTTGAATAAGAGTTGAGGAGGAATTTGGCTTATTCATTAGATAAAGTTGTTTCTTTGTTTTTTTTGTTTTTGTTTTTCACTGTGAAAGGTATGTTAAGTCAGAGTCATTTCATTTGCAGAGAAATCAATTTCCTCTCCTCCTTCACTCTTGAAACGCAGACAAACAGTAGCAGAGCAATTACAAGCGAAGAGATTTCTACTGCGTTTTTATGTTCGTCTCTGTTTGGCTGTGGCAACTTGTCTTGTTGAATGCTAATGGGGTTTGTAGAGTTGCAGGGAAGGGGCAGAGGGAGACCTATCTGTGAATAATGGATGAGTCGATGTTGGTGAGAACTCATCCAGGAACCTTCTGCTCTGAAGAAATACTGCTGGAATTCATATAATCATAAATCTTCAATATCCTAAACTCCCTGATTCTGATGGAGGTGGTCATTCAGCGTTTTTACTTCCCTCTCGGTGTGTGTGTGTGTGTGTGTGTGTGTGTGTGTGTGTGTGTGTGTGTGTTTTGTGTGTGTGTGTGTGGCATACAGGAGTCTGTAAAACCTTTAAGTCACTCAAAATGAAAGTGAGCATGCTTTCAGAAATGATGCCAATGATGGTTATACATGAATAGTCCAAAAAAAATAAAATATTGTGACCAATGCTCGACTGCTCGTCAAGCTGAGATCGGGGGGTACCACCCTGGGACATGGTCTTCCTTGTATGGGTGTAGATGGATGCAGGTTGGGCTCACTTCTGTGAACTTCTGATCTTGTGTCCAAAAGGCATTATGTTTTAAATAAAGAATGACACACTTTCAGTTTCATCGGACTTTGATGAGAAACGTCAGTGGAACAGTGGGAAGTGGTCCATGAATGTCCGCCACCTGGGTTTTCCATCGTCATAAGTGGTGCATGCAGCGGTGTGGTGCAGGTCCCTCCGTGGTTGTTTCTGTGTTGGACTTGCCGCTCGTCCCAGGGGAACACTTCCTTTTGCAGATGAATAACCCCCAGGCTCCTCCCTGAGTTGACGTTACAGTAATTTAACTTTACATATATTGCGTTTCAACCAACTTGAAGCTGGTGTTGTGTAGGCGACTGAACCAGTTCAGAACTGGTTCTCCTTAATACCCTTTTAGGAGCTGGTTTGAGTTTCCATACACACTGGGCCACTACGGAGCCTTGCCATGGCATCATTACCTCCCTTTACAGTACTCTGTACACCACAGTGGTCGACCGAGATTCAAAGGACATGGATTAACAGTGTTTTCAGTATTAAAGGTTGTTCTAGTCGGGGTTGAGAAACGATCATTGTTGTACTGACCGGAATTTCCAAATGTTGGTATTTATGAATGCTGCTGGAAAAAAAAAGGATTAGCACCTGCTGTTTTGAGTTGGATCTATAAATGCCAACAGGCGATATAAAAACATCCACAACTCTTTAATAATGACGATGCAAATACTGCTATTAAATTCAGTTTAAATAGCTATTGTGAATGCTGCTTTATGTGGCGCAGCAGATAACATTCATAAACACCGACCGGCGTTTCCAAATGCTGACTGGTGTTTATGAACGTGGCTACAAACAGGATTTGTAACTGCTATTTTAAGCACCAGCAGAGTTTATTAATGACAATGCAAACACAGTTTTTTTTTTTTTTTTTTAATTCAGTTTGAAATTACCATTGTGAGAGACGCTCCTTCAGCACTGCAGACAGCGTTCAGTAACACTGCGCTGCCAGATGTCACGCCGGTGTTATGAACCGGGTTCTTACATCTACCTCTGCGAGGTTTTGGGGCCAGTGGGGGACTAGTTTTCCTGCTTCTGAACTGGTTATCTCTTTGTGGCCAGAGAGCGAAAAGCACAGCACGGGTTTTAAGTTTGGCACTCACTGGAGTGACACAGGTGTCACATGAGACGACTCCAAAGTTTATTTGGATGCTTTTTGACAATAGCAGTGATGAGCGACCTCCAGACGTGGAAAAAGAGAACTCGTCCTAAAAATTAGATAACAGTTTAACTAAAAAAGAAACAACCAAATTAAAAAAACGCAATTTTGAAGGAAAAAACAGTTAAGCTTAAAGGGAAATATCAAGAACTCACTTGCAAACCACGGTGTAGGGGACATCATGATTTGGAGCCTTTTTGTGTGGACATCAAATTCAATTATTTAGTGCAGAAAACTGAACTGAAAGTTTACAAGAATTTTACAGCCGAATTCAGCACAGCAGTTCTTATGTCCAAAACACTGAGGCATGAGCTTGAGAGGACTGTGTAAGATAAGCATTTTTGTAAGATTGGTCCATACTTCCTTCCCATGGTTTTTGTTGTGTCAGAAATATATACAGGAAATGGGTGATGAACGTTCTTGACAGAAATCCTGCTCCTTCCAAAAAATATCAAACCTTTTTCTTGCAGCTGTGCCGTTGCATGACCAGGTTCAATCTGAATCCTGAGCACAAATCATTTCCTCGAGCTCTGCTGCAGATTAAAAGCTCGGCGGCTTTCATTAACCAGATGCCTTTTGGTGCCGAGACATTTGATCTGTGGTGTTTTCACGTTGAGCTCACCGAGAACAGGGTGGAAAACAAGACACAAAATGCTAACAAACAAAAGATTAAGTTCCTTCATTGGAGTCACTCTTGCATGTCCCCACACTCCCTCATCCAATACTGCCATTGTGTGTCTGATGGAGAGGGAGTATATGGACTGGCTAACACCTCGCAATAAGCCGTATTTTCAGGGTCTTCATGGGTCCAAAGGGGATTACTCTGTACCAATTTAAAAGTTCAATTTGCGCTTCTCCATCAGATTCATTTTACATTATAGCCTGCAGGCTCTCTCTCCCTAGCCTTGGGAAAATGTAGTTAATAATCCACTTCCATCATATATTTTCAGTGTTTGAAAAGATAGGCAGCGGAGGTTTGGACAGCACGGCGATGGATGGATGGATGGTTAGTTGGTGGCTCGCTGGCCTAAAGATTTTCAGGCACAAGTGGCCTTTAGTCAAAGTAGATGGACAGGAAATGGGCTGAGAATGAGACTTTAAACAAGCAGAACTTATTGATGCTTAGTATTCAGCAGTAGCTGGTTTTTTTTGTTGTTGTTTCTTTTTAAATATTTTTTATTTTATACAGTAGTTGTGCTACATAAACTGAGAAAAACACAACTGTTTATCCCTTAGAGCCAACACACTGGTCCATACTTTAGAGATTTGCGGCTTGGATTTTTGTGACGCTCTTCATTCTGGGCTCCCTCATAAAAATAATCAACCATCACAGAGAGGGCAGCTTTAAAGTCTGGCTGCCAGTTTCATTCACAGTTGCTTTGACGGTTACTTTATAATTTAGTAATTAGTATCAGTTGTCTTCAGGTGGCTAGTTTTTAACTTCTTTTTAACTCATTTTTAACTTTTCATCAATATACCATTCATACTCTTAGGGTGAAAAAAATCATTTTAAAGAGCATCCTTTGTATGATAAGATCCTCTAATTAATCTAAAATGTACATTTGTGTTTTTGGCTTTGTTTCGCAGAAGAGCTTCGGAAACTCAGCTGGTCGGGAATCCCACGGCAGGTTCGGCCAATAGCGTGGAAGCTTCTTTCTGTAAGTTTGTCACCGAATGGCAGCAGTCACACACAGTAAATGCACGTCACGTCTTCATTAAGAGGAGCATTGAACTAACATTTTAAATGAAAGAAAACACAAAACAGAGTTATAGCAGGAGAAATTTATGAAATGTGATGAACCTGGAAGGAAAACACAGATTGACCAAAGAAACACACTTTGGACACACACACACACACACACACACACACACACACACACACACACACACACACACACACACACACACACACACACACACAGGTCAAGTGTCTCGTATAGTGAACATAAACCATTTAATCTCTTAAGTTGCTGTCACACCCTTTTTCTCTTCCCGCTTCTCTTTTTTGATTTATGAAGACTAGTAACAGTTTGTCTTTTTTTTTTCCCTTTCTTTTTTTTAATTTTTTTACTTCAACTTCAATCGGGAAAATTAATTGTAAGGCGCAAATAATTTATTCATGAGACACACAGTGCGTTTACTCATTAAGTCATTGTTGTGTTGTGTTGTGTTAGTCTGCAGAGAGAAGACTTTTACAACGCCACGACTCCCCCATCAATTACAACACAATAGTTAATGTGCCGCAGAAAAGATGTCATTAAAGGTGTGTGTGTGTGTGTGCGCGCGCTTTTTTTTTTTTTTTTTGGTGGCGAGATAATACCAACTTTAGTCCTAAAGGGGGTCTTTGTTTGGTAATCTGCAGTAAAGCCTCATAACATCATATAAAGTCACATAATACTGGATGTTGCTCACGGGGGACGAAGGGCCACTGTAGCGCTTTAGATGACTGTTTGTGTGTACTGTATCTTATGCACGGGCTTACGTGAACGCTTAATGATCCATAGATGACACGTCATTACTGTTTTGCTCATGCTTGTGTTTATTTGTGCATCGTAGTTTTTCTGTGTTTGCACGGATGCACTTGTGTGTACATGTGTAGATGGGTTATGTGCTGCAAGAGGTAAATGAACTGCATTTATATAAAATCGTGCAGAAGTTGGTGCTCTCCTTGTGTTCAGTGTCCCATAAGTTATTGAACAAAAATGAAGCCAAGTAGGAAAAAGTACAGTTCAGAAGCCGGTGATCCACCTTTAACAACATTGACTTGAAGTAGTTGTTTCCTGTGTGACTTCATCAGTCTTATCCTGGTACAGGAACTTTGACTCCTTCTACTCTTTTGTACAGTTTTGCTTCAATTCATTTAGTTGTTTTGTTTTTTTGAGCATTTGATTATTAAACAGCTCTCCAAAGGTTCAGCAAAAGCATATCAATTGTGGTAGAGGTCTGGATTTTGGCTAGACTATTCCAAAGCCTGGATTCTTTTATTTTCCAGCTATTTTGATAAAGGTTTGCTGGTGTGCCAAGGACCATGACCTGTTGAATTGTCACGTGAAGCTTGTAGGGTCTGAGATGTAGCTGCCTCCACTTTTCTTTTGCTTTTGTTTTTTTTTTTGTCTCAGCATTTAAAGATCTGATCTTGCTGTAGCACCCAGACTGCCAGTTTCTCGAATGCCCTCAACTTACGAATAATCTTCCTCACTTTAGAAGGTTGTGGTCTACATTGTTTTTCATTTTTTCAGGAAAACACATTTTCGAAGACAGATGCTTATATCGTTCCCTCTTGGCATTGTGTTAACACACCAGAACGCTGCAGACCAGCAAACTGCCAAAACTCCTTTTTAAGACATGCACACCCTCTGATAATCAGTTAACCTGAGATCGCTGATTAGCTGCAACTTCTAACCTCTTAAAACTCATGTAAACGGTATCGTGCTACTTCATATTGTCAACATTTTTCTTTCTTTGTGGCTTCTTTTTTCTAAACTTAATAATTGCATGGTGTTGTTTGACTAAGGTTATATTTATCTAATACAGAAGGCCTCTACAACCAGATTATTTTTATGTTTTTACACGAGGAATTACATTTTGCACATTTTACAGGACGACCCACATCCATGCAGCTCATTTTAAAAATACGATGTGCACTGTTCTCATATCTTTTACAACACATACACACACAAACATGCATATACAAACACTTTTGCATTTTTTTTTTTTTTTTTTTTTTTTTTTGGGGTTTGGCCTCTTGTCCAAGTGAACCAGGCATGCGAGAGATCGTACTGTGACCTTCTGATTGGTGAATGACTGCACCATCTCCTTATCTACAGCCGACACATGTGTACATACACACACAGATGCACACTTACGTCAACATATGCTTGACTTTACAGCACGTATGTGTTAAGTGAACGCCGCAGTGAACTTTGTGCTTGCAAAGCACAGCTGCCCTGTGGTCTTTATAAATGATGGTTGAACCGCCTCTGCTTCCCTGCAGAGATAAAGATGGAGCGAGCAGAGATCGAGGCTGGCGTGCAATGCAAAGAAAAAGGGGGGGGGGGTTAAAAAAAAAAAATCAGATAACATTAAGAAATTACCACAGATGAAAAGGGTACAGGAAACAAGAAAAACCAATAATTAAGCAGGAAACAAAAGAAACAACACTGTTGTTGCAGACAAGTACAATAATGATCCCTCCTCCGCAAGTTCTTCTGCTTGCGTTGATCAGCATTTTGCCTACAGGGAACAGTACCACAGCTGTAAAAGAAAAGTGTAATTACAATTTGGCTAATTGGCACCATTAGTATAGCAAATTAGGAACCCCTTGTTAGATTGCAGTGTTGGAGTATGTAACTCCCCCTGCATTGCTTTGATATTGACAAAAACTTTAACAAAGTATGACTCTAATAATCTCTGATATGCAATGTGTGTCCTTTATTGTATGATCGTGACGAAGAAAATGGTGTTATGTACAAATTACAGCAGTCTGTCCACAAGTTTTAATGTACTTTAATAGTGAAGTTTCCCATGCTGTTTGAAGACTTCTGATATAGATTAGAACATAACTGATATTGGATTCTCGGTGCTGGAGGAAAGGCAAGTGCTGACTTTCCAAGAGAGAATGGGATCAGTAAATGTGTTGTTGATGACTCCAAGCCTCTGACCGTTTAGGCAGACAGTGGGAGACAGTGATGAGTTATTTGTACAAAATCGGAGCTATGACACAACCGTTAAATTACTCCAAGTATCATTTTCCTGCATTGTGATCTGAAAAATAAGAGCCAAAATTGCGAACACATTGAACTGTGTCTACTGCAATTTTAAAAATGTGGGTAAGACGCTCATATTTTCCGTCTGGTATATGTAAAAAGGTGGCCTGAAAAATACTAACGGTATGTAATCAATAGAAAAAAAGGGAAGTAGGAGGTTGTGCAAAACATCAGCGCTTATTTATGTATTTATATATAATACTATCCATGGATTTGGAGTGCAACAGGGTTTTTATCTGTGACGCAGAGGTCATATGTTGTAAACTAAAAAATGCTGAATGGTAGGAATGGTTTTCATAGTGCAGGAAAAACATAAGAGAACAGGAAGATACCAGAAACAAGGGATCAGGAAGCAATTAAACGGTGTCCTTCAAGGTAGCAGCGCTGAGTCAGTCTGTCAGAGAATGAGCTCCGCTGTCATGGAGGAGCGAGGACGGATGGTCCACGATGCAGAGTAATTTCTTCAGTGGCCTCCTGTCCCTCACTGACTAAACATCTCCGGGTTCTGTCCAATTATTTTCCCAGCTTTATGAATGAGTTTTATTGATCCCTGTTGCATCTCTGAAACTGATGCTGCTCCTCCAGCAGACCACAGCCCAGTAGATGGCCCTCGCCACAATGGACCGCTTAAAAGACCGCAAGCATCTTATTTCACACATTGAAGGATCAGAACTTGAGCTTTTCCTGTTTGTCCTCGAGCCCCATTGTCAAGGCTTACAACTAAACATGTGTAGCACTCAGCAGCTTCATCCTCCTTGTCCATGATGTTGGCGGACTTGGTCAGGGATCTGGTTTTCTGTAAGAAAGCCTCATTTCCTTATGTTTTGTAATATTTAGAGACAGGTGATCCTACATTGTAGAACCACACTATGAAGTTCGTAACCAACAATAAGCTAGAGCCTCTGCCTTGCTCTTTAAAATCAGATTTGTTCTGCTTGGCTTCTTTGGACTTTTATTAATAAGGTTTTTTCTGATAGTTTTCCACCCAAATGAGCCCCCTTTCATCCATCCACCCATTACCCACCACTAATTTGGGTTCAGGCTGCACCGTTGGAGACCTAGTCCTCTCTCTCGTCCAAGCCACTTTGTCCAACTAGTCCAGGAGGATCACCAGCTGTTCCCAAGGCAGCAGATTTATTTAATCTCTCCAGCGTGTCCTGGATTTTTCCTAAGACCTCCTAGTTGGAAGTCCTTAGAGATATCTGAACCACTTCAACTGGCACCTCTAGATGTAGAGGAGCCTTGGCTCTATTCTGGTCTCTTCTGGATGGTTTCCTAAGAGGAAGTCCAGCCACCACCCTGTGGAAGAAAGTGTTTTCAGCTCCTCAAAGACTTTATCATGGCGGAAGGGTTTTCATTCTCGATTGATCCTAGAAGCTCTGCTGCTGGGTGCATTCTGGGGAGAAGTGCCTCTGGTAGGGTCTCCCAACGCTCCCAACTCCCAACAGCTAATTGGTGCCTGACCACACCTGTGGGGTGTCAGGTCAGGCTCATCTCAAATATTTTGTGTTCATGTAGGGGACGCACTGAATGTACAAATCGAAGTTTCTTCTGAAATTATCCCAGGGTTTAATCCAGGGTTTGGATCCAAGTGAAACGTGGGAACAGTGTCAAAAGCACTCGTATCTTCTCAAGTGTCATAACACTTGACTGCGTCCTCCGTCCAGCCTGCGGTTTGATCCACGGGAGACAGAGATTGGAGGGATCAAGCAAGAAAAACCTATTCTCTTTCGAGCATGCTCATACATACACAAGCACTCCGACTCCCAGCCCACGCTGTATTCCTTATACGGCACCTAATAAAACTTCACTCCAGCGGCGTCCCTTGTGCCCTTCTCCTGCTCACTAGCATGCACCAACTTATTTGATTTTCTTTTATTTTCCCTTTCAGCGGGCATGCTTGAGCAACACTCCTCTCCTTTACTTGACAAAGACGTGAAACATGTCGTCTCCCCCACTGTGGTCAGAGCTCAGTAATTCTCCCCATTAAAACACCCTGCATTTCCTGCCACATCTCTGCAGTCGTCCATAACTGTCTCTCCTCTTATTAGCCAGCGTGGAAATAGGGGAGGAAAAAAAAAAAAAAATAGAAAAAAAGCAGGAAAACAAAATGTTGAAAGCAGGCAGGAAGTGAGTTATCAGTCTGATAGCCCCGTCTTCCTCCATTTACAGGAGGTTCTGCAGGTCGCCCACGGCCTCAGAAACAAACCCGGCTGAAGTTGCTATTATTCCAGAAATAATACCGTTTTATTTCATTTGTTTAAAGAGCACTTGGTGTCCGAGCCTGAAGGAATAAGGGTGGTGGGGGGAAATTAAATGGTTTTTCTGCTTTGTGAGAGAATGTCAGCCTGTGGCAAATTTTACATTTGCTAATGGAGTGTGGCTGTTAAATGTGAGGTGGTGGGAGAGGAGAAAACTAACTGGCTGTGGAAATATTGATTAGACTAAAGAGCTACACGGAACGTATCAGGGAGCAGCGGAGACAGATTCCGAGATTATTAACGTCATTTGTTACCTTGCAACAGTGGACATAATTACATTACATGAAGAAACGGAACATCACATGTTTTCATTTTGATTTAATTTAGATTCTTGACTAACCGCTCGTTCGCTTCATCTTAAAGGCCACTGGAAGTCTAGTAAGATCAAAGGGTATAAAAAATACAATTGTAAGTAATGATAAAAAGAAATAAAAGGCAGTAAAGTGAGTAAAGGATGCAGTTTATGTATTTATATATATATATATATATATATATATATATATATATATATATTATATATATATTTTTATATATATATATATATATATATATATATATATATATTATATATATATATTTATCTCTAGCTATTCTCTCTATTACTCTCTTTCTCTCTCTCTCTCTTTCTCTACTCTCTCTCTCTCTCTCTCTCTCTCTCTTCTCTCTCTCTCTCTCTCTCTCTCTCTCTCTCTCTCTCTCTCTCTCTCCCTCCTCTTTCTCTCTCTCTCTCTCTCTCTCTCTCTCTCTCTCTCTCTCTCTCTCTCTCTCTCATCTCCCTCCCTCCCCTGTGTGCTCCCTCCCCTGTGTGCACTGTATGTGTTTGTATATTTTTAAACTAGAATACACCAAAATCAGCTTTTAATCACTTGAAAGGGCATGAATTGGTAAACGTTTGAGTGTTTATCGGGAATGACAACTGAATACGCAGGATTTGTGGAATTGTCAAACCCTAGCGAGAAAGATTTGATAGCGGTAATTTTAACTCAGAAGCTTTGAATAAATGTATGAAATTGATTCTCCTGTGGTGCTTCTAAGATCCTCCAATCCTGCATCAAGTCTCACAAGATTTCTTTTCTCTAAAAAATGGAGACGAAGAGACATTTAAGGAAGCAGAGGAGGTCCTTGCTTTCTAACCTAACCCCCCCCCCCCCCAAGATCAACTTGTGTTTTGGTCACGGTGGCACAGTTCTTCTTCCAGAATAATGTGTTCCAAAGAAGAAACCAATTTAGTAAGAAGACTTTACAAAAAACAAAACTAAACAAAACAAAAACCCACAGTTTTGTTGAAATTCCCCAAATGGATTCCCCAAGCAAATTTAGCAAGTGTTTTTAAAGAGTTTACTGGAGTGGAGCATCCGTAAGAGCGAGAACAGATTGATGCGGGGAGAATAAAGAGATGAGGTGGATGTAGGACTGATTAACAGCAGCAGAAGGAAGCACTTCGCTGCCACGTTTTGCACCACTGACAGGAGCTGTCATGCGTTCACTCTTAGTCGTCCATCTTTGTCTATTTAGGATGTCAACTCACCCCTTCTACGCATTAAAAAAAGAAAATAAGCATAAGTACCCTTTCTGCTCCCTAAAAGGAAACAGAAAGTACTTTCCACATCACTTCCCTTCTGTGACGTTTTCCTGAAATGCATTTCATTTAGTCTGAAAAAAGGCATGTCCATGTTAACTGGAGACTCTAGAGATCTTTGACATGATTGTACATTAAGATCATTTTAATTTCTAACTCAAAGTAGTAGTTGTTAAAGTTAAATCAGAGTTTAAGTTCTTTAGTTGTGTGTGTTTGCTGCATCTGTCCTGTTAAGGAGTAATGCAGCTGCAGTGGAACTGACCTCCAATAAACTGCCCATTAACCTTCCACACACATGCACACACGCACGCACGCACACACCCCACTGCCTTGTCGTTCGTGCACACCCAAGTGTTGTGCACGTTTACATACAGAGCTGTTTCAGCGTGTGACGTTTGGACATTTCGGTGGAGAGCGACTCACAGCCGGTGTTCAGCCTGATGTCTGCGAGCACAACTGTGGCTGCCTGGAAGAGTGGCAGCGCTGACTGAGAGGCGAGTGGATGAGATGGGATGTGTGGGCGAGTGGGGAACCTACCCCGTTGGTGTGTGTGTGTGTGTGTGTGTGCGTGCGTGCGTGCGTTTTGTTGAGAAACTATTTACACTGGCGTTTTTAGGGTTTAGGAAACCTTTAGTTGCAACTAAAAGACTGTGTTGTGTGTGGTTCTGTGTTGGATTTATTATTTTTATGTTTGTGGATCATTGTCCTCCTGCATCACTCGACACCCCGATGAAGACGAGTAGTCACGGCCCTGCCCAAATCATGATCCTCCCTCCACCATGGTTCACCACTGAGTCGATGTTTTATGTTGGGAAGCTCTGGACTTTTTGCACCGTGCGCAGTACATCGTTGCAGATTACTTCTAAGCTCTTTGAGAAGACTTCAGGACGCAGCAGTTTCTGTTTTGGAGAGCAGGATTTTGGAGTCACTGTCACTGAGCACCAACTCCACCAGCTGTAGACAGTTACTTTTCGATTACATCTGTCTTTTATTGCGACATTGAGGGTGCAGTTTTGGGCAGAAAACGAGTACATTCACAAACTTTTTCTTGCATCTTGGCAAAAAAAAAAAAAAAAAAAAGTTTCCAAAATGTGTATTATGCAGTTTGTGTTGGTTTGTGTGAGTGTAAGAGTGCTTTGTCGTCAGTCTCAGTGATGAACCGGTGACCAGTCCTCAGTGGAACCTGCATATCACCTGATCATAGCTGCACGACTGTGAAAGCAAAACCGGCGTGCAACAAATAATCCTCTAAACTCCCCAGACCTCTCTTGGGATTGAGTCTGGTTTAAAAAAGCCGACAACAAACAAAAAACAGAAACACAGGCATAAAAAGAAAACAGTTGTTTTTTTATTTCTTTTATTGCTATTGACTTCTTCACAGTCGCCAAAAAACTGATACTGTGCATTTGTTTTCGCTTGGTAGCCAGAAAATGTTGAAAGTCTGTTTTAAGAAGCAATAAAAACAAAAATGCAGCAAGAAGGTGGGCAAGTTGGGCCAAGATTAACTTAAGGTCTAATAGACTCAGCTAAGTGTGATCAGGATTTCCAAAATTCCAGCCCAAGTCGCAGTTGCTAAGGAGTTTCTGAACACCGAATGTGTTTCTGGAAAAACGCTCAGTTGTAAGTAGAGCAGAGGTCTAAATCGGTGAAGCGGTGCTCAGTGGACACCCAATGTGTTTGTTTACTCTTCCTTCCTGTCATTCATCCATCCATCCATCCATCCATTCATTCATTCATTCATTCATTCATTCATTCATTCATTCATTCATTCATTCATTCAAGTAATTTGGGTTGGAGTTTAGAAAACATTGTTCACAGAACCTGTTATAAAGATATCTAGAATACTTCAGTTGGAGAAAAAAAACAAGGAAAAAGTTCCTAAAATAGCACCTGTACAACCTAAAACATTTAATCAGAGGGAGGCATTTTCAGTCCTGTGGAAAAGTCTGAACGTAGCGTTGAAAATGTTAACTCTGTGAATGCTTTAACACTGCTCGTTTTGAATAGACTTTTTATCTTTTTGTACAGTTTTGCACGGATTTGAGCTTTTCTTCCTCTGCAGTTCATGCACTGAAGAATCGCTCTTTCTCGAAAGTATATTCACATATTCTGTCTGGAAAGCCGGCTCCTTCACACACAGAAAGGTAGCCATAAGAGGCTCATTTGAGAAACGGAAAGTTTTATTTTTGTAGGCTCTGCAACCCCAGTTGGTGCAGTTTGGTCTGCAGCTGAACTTTTAAAATGAATTTCAAAGCAAAGATTTAAAACGAGGTTGAAAATAAAGACTCATTAAACGCTATTTACACAAATAAATAATGGACACATCATGAAAACGTGTGCACTTAAAAGTCTTACCGTTTATCTGCTGAAGTGAAATATTAAGTTCCACGTGGAAGACGTTCGCATGTTTATGTGCTTTTATTTTCGCCCCTCGGTCTCATACCGCCAGTATTTCAAGTAAATATTCATTGCACGCATAAGATGCTGTCAAATGTATAATATTAATTTAAGATGATAATTTAAGGTAATAATTCCCAGTCGTGTGTCATGTACATTAAACAACATAAACATGCTGTTATGTTGTTTATGTTGCAATTATGAACGAGCCGCTTGTGTTTTGAAGCCTGTGAAAGAAGATGCGAGGCGTGGTCAGGGGTCAAGTCGGGATACGCCGCTTTTGCTGGCTGGACTTGACCTCGATTGGTTGTCCGAAAGCGGAGATTTATTCCATGCAGCTAGCAACCAGGGCTTGTAAATCCTGCTCTATCTGTTCAGTCGGCCGTCACTCCATCGGAAATAAACGCAGCCGACAGCTGTCCATCATCTGCTTTGTCTGCGTTCGTTCACTTTCATGAACCTGCATCAATATTTCACAGACGAAGGGTAAAGGCGTGGATATTTGATCAATACACTTCTGGTATTTCTTTAGTTGTTTAAAGTGAATGAAGCGTGAAGGTTTAAGGTGAGCTTTGAAATGGCAAATACAGTTTTGATGGCTTTTGAATTTGAGCTAAGTTAGACTTAACAAGTTAATAGTGGATTGAAATCAGTTTTCTGATGCAATTATCCTAAAGTTATAAATAAATGAAAGGGCATTTCTATGTTTTCAGGTCACATTCCTCCATTCCAGGCATGATGTATTTGGCTGTCAAGGAGTTTTTTTATTACACGTTTTCTACAAAAAAAAAAAAAGTAATCCGTTCAAAAGAGGATTAGACGAATAAAAAAAGTTGCCTTTTATGAAAATGTACTTATTCATCCATCTAGATTAAAAATGTTTTCGGTGGATAACAGTTGTGAGTTATAATAATGGTGATTTTGCTGATGAGAGGATACTCGGTCTACATAGCAGATGATCTGTGCTGATTTGTTTTTTTATTATTGTGCAAGCAGAATGCTTTTAAGTTCAATATAAAACTCTCTTCTCCATCTCCTGTGTTGCTGTCACCTGCATGAAATTAACAGGCATAATGGATCGGTTGATCAAGTGTAGCCCGTTTACTAAGCATTTGACCTCCTCGTGCGTTCTTTTTATAATCGGTTTCTCTCTTGGTGAAACGCGAGCAACACACGTGTCCGTTTGTGCGTCTGTGCGTCTCCGACCGACCTCTAGGTGTGTTTAAGAAAGCTGCGAAAGCTCACGCTCCAGGACTAGTTATACACCTGGCTTTACATCGTCGTTCCCATATCATCCCGGCTAGGCGTGTTCGTGCAGCAGAACAAGCCGGGATGAACTCCCAAGCATGCGCCGAGCTCCGCTTTTCTCCGACTCCTTCGTTAACTCTCTTTTCTTTGCATTTGCATCGCTCTCCTTCAGGGTTACCTGCCAGCCAACGCCGAACGGCGAGAAAGCGTTCTACAGAGAAAGAGACAAGAATATTTTGGCTTCATCCAGCAATACTACGACTCCCGCAACGACGAGCACCACCAGGACACATACAGACAGGTGAGCGCTCTAACACCAGGCCCGATGCACGTTCACGGGACTTTAACTTGTGCCGACTTTGTATGTGCGCGCCTTCTCGACACATTTGTCTACGTTTGTGAACGTAAATGACAGGATGAAGAATGGACCACAGAAGGCTGCATGTACAATTACAAGAACAACCTCCTGTTACAAATGTGTTACCTCTGAACAAATCCAGGACATGTACAGTAGAAGTGTGTGTGTGTGTGTGTGTGTGTGTGTGTGTGTGTGTGTGTGTGTGTGTGTGTGTGTGTGTGTGTGTGTGTGTGTGTGTGTGTGTGTGTTTGCGAGAAGTGTGTGTTTTGACAGAATCTGTTGTGCAGTCTGCACCAACTTTTTTTTGCCAAAAGGAGCTTTGAATGCTTTCTTTGTCATTGTGTTCTTTCCTTTTTCTTCCTGATACAGTACACTCGGATGTGTGTGTGTGTGTGTGTGTGTGTGTGCGTGTGTGCGTGTGTGTGTGTGTGTGCGTGTGTGTGTGTGTGTGTGGTCAGTCTGTTTAAAACCAGCTTCAAAGAGCTGCTTAGATGAACACTTTTCCGTGGCTTGGAAAACCTCCCCGTCTCTCCCTCCCTCCCTCTGTTCATGTGTCCGTCTTTTTGCCCCGGTGCACTCTTTCATTTTAACACTAAACTACTTCCCATTTATTTCATGCTGATAAGAAACATCAAAGCAGGCTGTGGATGGTAAAATACACAGATTCCTAATATTCTGTCCAACTTCCCATTGACTTCATCCCTTACTTTGCCAGAACGCCAGCACACTTTGTTTTGATGATTGTTTGGATCCTGCTTCAAAACCTTTTCTTCTGCCAAAACTCTGCTTGCTGCGGATTGAGCTGTGATTTCTTATTTTATTGTTTTTCCCGTGTGCCTGATTATGTGCAAGTGTAATTGCGCTCATTTTTTTTTTTTTTTTTCCCCCCCTGAAATCATGTTCTGGATTTGATTTCTGTTTTTATTTGTTTTCAGTTTTGCGTTTGTTGTCCATCCATTTTACTTGCGGTAGATGTTTTACATACATGTGATGGTCAGTCATCTATATACTGAACATCCATTTGTCTCTGTAGTTCATCTTCTTTTCAGTGTGCCTGTATGTCGCTGGTAATTTGCCCAAACAGCTTTTTTTTTTCTTTTTTTTTTTTTTTATCAGAAGGAATAGTGTGGCAGTGATATTAAAGACATAGTTTTGTTGTATAAAACAGTTTCATTGTATGTGCTGCTAAAGTGGTAATGAATATCTTTTGACTGACGGCCAACGGGAGCTTTGTAGACTATTCTTGTCCTATAGCCAAGTTCTCTTGGGTTTGAAGGGTCCACCAAAATCTCACAGGTGCAATATGTAGATTAATTTACTGCAGGACAAAAACAACCTTTTAACAACGATCATTTAACACAGCTGTGACAGTTTGTGGCGCAGCAGCAGTTTAAAGATAGTTGAAGTGTTCTGTGAAGTTTTACAATACTTTTTTTTTATCAAAGTATATCCGATCAACAGCTTTTCTGTTTATGTAATCCAGAAGGGTGCACGTTTTAATATTTTATCTGAGCAGGTAGTGGAAAGTTTTGAACTCTTCTGTCATATCGACACTGTGTAAGAACCGCCCAGACTCGCTACTCTTCCTCTTAATAAAAAAAAAAAAAAAAAGAAAAATGAACATCAGTCGGTCTTTGATTCACCGGCCGTCGGGACCGGCGGTGGGCTGGCCTGGAAGGGTCTGAGCACAAAGCTTAGCTGACTGGACATCAGCTTAATACACCTCTGATGTCGCCACTGAAACGACTTTGAAATGAAAGTGCAAACGTTACCAGGCCAACTCCTCCGAAGTGGACTGGCGTAAGGAGCCGGAAGCCATGGCAGATCATTTCAGGATCCTTCCAGCCATAATTTGCTGGTTCCAGCGTTAGTGATCTTACAGTACAGATCACGGTTCGGTATATTGCACCTTTCCTCACACACTTGTAACAAAATAGTCAAATCAGTGATTTTCTTTTTGTTTGTTTTTTTATAATGTTGTATCTAAGGTGTTGATGCATATATTTACTTTATTTTTAAATGACAGGAATTCGACCATGGATGAAAAATGCTGTTTGAAGTGCTGATGTGTCCTCCTCCTATATTTGCTTTTCAGAGCATCAGAACAATCACAACAACCGCAGCACAACTACATGTACATTGTGAGCGTGAGTGAGTTTGTGGTTGCTGGTGTGAGTGTCTAACTGGTTTCTTCTCCGTGTTGCTGTCAGATCCACATAGACATTCCTAGGATGAGTCCTGAATCTTTGGTGCTGCAGCCAAAGGTGACAGAGGTAAGGTGTTCGGAGCAGACAGGGCTGCGGTTACAGCTCAGCAGCAGTCCTGTCAGTTAACAAGCATCACACGCTTGCAGACGGTCCGGACTATCGCAGCTGGCTCAAGCACCGCCCGCTGCCCTGCATCCGTCTGGCTCCCTTCCAACGAATCTATCCGCCTGTTGTACCGCGCGCCTGCGGGAGAACACGCTCTGAAATGCTGCAAACGTGGTCCCACAAAAGCCGAAGTCCACACATTAGTTTCTCACACGCAGATGTTGTCGCAGAGACATTTCATTACACATCATCACATTTCCAGACCACAGCTGCTCTCCATTTCAGAGCTCCGAATCCCCCGCCTGCCTTCAATCAAGGACACCAATCCACTAACTGTTGCTGCTGCTCTGTTTCTGTCACCGTCTGTGATGGCCAGATCCGTGCTAACATGCCTGTTGCTTCCATGTTTCTTTTTTTTTTTTCTCTCTTTCTCTCTCTGCAGATTCACATTGACATACCGAGAACTAATCCTCTAATTCCTCTCTTTCAACAAGCTTCTGTCCAAGAGGTGAGACCCCTATCCAGGAGCACACACACCATTTCACTCAGCAGGGTTTTCCCTCCCGCTTTAAGGCAGATTCGAGGCTGTCATCAGCTGATAGTTTGTTATTGGTGTCAGCATTTGTTTAAAAAACAAAACAAAACAAAACAAAACAAAAAAAAAACCTGGAAATGGAATTTGAGATTTAAAGTTTGGCTGAAGAAGGGATTTTGGTTTTTGTCTCGTCTGCCTGAGCTTTGTAAAGGGAAAACTCTTGTTTGGCACACTGCACGATCTGGCATGGGTGCCGAGATGCAAATAAAGAGCACACACATGGCAGAAGTTGATAATTCCTGCAGTCACGCACGAGATCAGGAACCTCTAAACTTTCACTCCGCATGGCTGGCCCTCACATATCTCTTTGTTCTGCTTTGTTTGTGCTTCTGAATTAAACATTTCCTGTTACAGTTGGGCGCCGCTTTGTAGCAAGATGTTAGTAGTCATTAGCCTAAAAAAACCTTTTCAGAATTAAGTTTGATCAAAGTGGAACATCAGCGCCACTTAGGGCACATTAAGAGCTGAATCCTTAACCATGAATGTAAATTAAATGTAAACATGGTCACCTCCAATGAAGATACTGGAGGATGTTTGTGAGAAGTTGGCTCAGCAGGTCAGAGGGACTGTCGGTGAAGCGTCCCAATGCAACGTAAAGCAGAAATTACCCTGATTCCATTCATTTATATTAGGTTAAACCTATGTTATTATCACAGGGCTTATGGGAGGGCCTGACAAGCGGAGAACAGAAAACACTAATGGAAGGGAAAAAAACACTCCCATAATGAGGTGGAGAGAAAAAGAGTCTGAGTCTCCAGGCTGCTCAGATGTTCGTGAGTGTGAAGCAAGAGAAAAAAGAAAATGAGGAGATGTTCTTGCTTTTAATCACGTGCATAAGCACATCCATTCATATAAATATAAATTAATATAAATGCCCCAGGCAGAACCCCCTGCCCCATGCCCCTGCCTCCCTTCCTCTGTTCCTGCCCCTGCCCGTGGCCCTGACTCCCTTCCTCTGTTCCTGCCCCTGCCCGTGGCCGACTCCGTGCCCCCTGCCCCCCATCCCCTTGTTCCCTGCCTCCTGCCCTGCCCCCCATCCCCTTGTTCCCTGCCTCCTGCCCGGCCCCACATCCCCTTGTTCCCTGCCTCCTGCCCGGCCCCACATCCCCTTGTTCCCTGCCTCCTGCCCGGCCCCACATCCCCTTGTTCCCTGCCTCCTGCCCGGCCCCTGCCCTTTGTTCCCTGCCTCCTGCTTCTCTGCTTCCTGCCCCTTGCCCCTTGTCCCAGTGGACCCTGACCCCTGTTCCATGCCCCTGCCCCCTGCTCCATGCCCATGTCCCTTGCCCCTGTGCACCCTGCCCCCTGCTCCATGCCCCTTGCCCCTGTGCACCCTGCCCCCTGCTCCATGCCCCTTGCCCCTGTGCACCCTGCCCCTGCCTCCTGCCTCCTGCCCTCTGCCCGCTGCTCCATGCCCTTGCCCCCTGCCCCCTGCCACTTGCCCCCTGCCCCCTACCCCCTAACCCCTGCCCCTTGCTCCATGCCCCTGCCCCCTGCTCCTTGCCCCTGTCCCTTGCCCCTGTGCACCCTGCCCCCTGCTCCATGCCCCTGCCTCCTGCCCCCTGCTCCTGCCCCTTGCCCCCCCCCACCCTTGTTCCCTGCCCCCTGCTCCCTGCCCCCTGGCACCTGCTCCTTGCCCCTTGCCCCTTGTTCCCTGCCACCTGTTCCCTGCTCCCTGCCCCCTGCCCCCTGCTCCCTGCTCCCTGCTCCCTGCTCCCTGCCCCCTGCTCCCTGTTCCCTGCAGTGAAAATCACTTTTCATTTTTTTTAAAAATGTATTTATTTTTTAAATTTTTACTGCTGCATTACCTTGTTTTGAATTCTTTCATTAGCTGTCCTGAAGTTGGAGCCCGTCATCTTTTGAACTGTTTGAACTGTTTTTTAGTCTCATCTTGATCTCTTGGGGGCATATTTATATGAATCTCAGACTGATGGGAGATCAGTCAAATTTACAGTTTCATTGAAGAGAAAACACTAAATTTGCCATCCCAGCATCTGTTTTTGTCTTTTTCACAGACAAACAGAACCACACATGCCGGGATGGGACTCTTTGCCCACATGACAAAAACAAACACTCTAAAAAAGAACAAGTGCTTCTGCTAGATTACATGGAGCAGCTTTATATGTAGTTGTAAATGTGAAATATGCATGTCAGCTTTCAAGGCTGCATGACAAGAAAGGCCCATTACCAGCTCGGATTGCCAACTCCTCTCCCCGTTTGATGGATGCGGCTTTGATAAGGAAAGAGGAGGTGTGCGGCTTGGAGGCAGGAAAAGACCTGAGAGAGGAACATCTCGCCCATCTCTCCTACTGACGGACATTACCATGGCAATGTTGTATTCCATAAAACAATGAGCTATGAGGTTATTTAGAAAGTGACAGAACTATAACATATCTCCCTGCGAAAAACAAGAAAGAGCTGGATGGGTGCGGCGCATCAAGACGCGAGTATTTTATTCTCTTTGGTAAGGGAGGCTGAACACTTTCACTCTGGAAAAACAAGCTTGCACATCGAGCCTCGTTTAATTCACCAGGGCTGACAGCATTAAACAGCAACTCATAACAAAGATGGAAGTGTTTGCCTTGCAAAACAAAAAAAAAAAAAGAATACTGAGAAGTCAGGAAATGGAGCTGGAGACTGACTCACCGCTGAAGAGAATCAGACATAGATGAGGAGAGAAGGGGAACATCAAAGCAGAAAACAGTGTTCAAAATCAGCCTTTTTTTTTTTTTTTTTTTTCATGAACAAAACTTTTATGACTGAGGCGTTGCTGAGTGATGACGAAACCCCTGATGAGAATCCTCGTCGTTTCTGTCACTTTTTCCGGCAGATTTTTGGTTCATGGTACGATCGTTTTTATTCGGCAGTTGTTATTTTACAGGGAAACATGACATTATCACTTAGTTAAATGCCAAAATATTGTAAACAAACTAACTTGAGCGTCGGCGCTCTGGCGGCACCAATATAGACATCTTCCTTCTTGAACCGTGTCAGCATGCCTTAATGGTTGTGACTCCTGTTCCTGCTCTTTCCACACCGCACTCACTTACTGAAGCGTGGGCTTTTATAATCCGTACCCTGTAACTCATTTGAGTGCCGCCGCCCCCCTCCCCTCGAGAACGACTTCTCAGGCTTGGTGGCATGCAGTGAAGAAACTGAACGGATGCGACGCAGGATGGCGTGTTGCAGCTGCTGGCCTCAGTGACATGGTGCAACAGCAGCTGTGAAAATCATAATGAAATTCAAAGTTTCCCCCCTCTCGCTTTACCCTTTAATTACTTGCACTGCAGCGAGTACAAAGGGGCTCTGACTGCACTGGTGCTCACAACATATACAGATGTCCCATTTCAGACCAGTGCAGCTTCCAAACACAAATTATTACTGATTTCATAACGAATGGTTCTTTTTATTCCATTTGGGTTCTTCTCGGTCCACTTGGCCTGCAGAGTTGTTGGGGAAACGCTGCGATCTGATGTTTTAAGAATACTGACACATAAAAGCACGTGACTTTTTCCTTTCAATGACACGCAAACACGGTGTTTTGCAGCTGACAACACACAATTATAATGTCTTTTGTCTTTGTTGGACACGCCCATTAAATATTCTCATCAGAGAAGACAGACGTAGACTATTGACGCAAGCCAATCGGCGTCAGCAGTTTGCTGCTACAAGCCTTCAGCTGTTCCTCGCGGGTTCTTCTGAGCGTCTCTGAGGAATCTGGTTTCATTAACCGGACTCCAGGTGTGCAAACGCACATGCCCATGAGTATGTTCGGGAACATTCCTCCTGAACCCTGTGCAGACGTGATCCAGAGAAACCACAAGCGTTTGTTTGAAGTTGAACCTAAGGAAGCTGTTGTGAATGTTTACTGGGTCTGTTCAGTGAAGAAATGGCGATTTGTGTGTTTGCAGCCCAATCATGACCTATTTATTTGTGTTTGTTAATTGGATCAAAATCAGATCACATTTTATCACAAGTTAATGCAGAAAAGTAACAAAGGGTTCACGTACTTTTTCAATCTGGTGTTTCCATGAAAGCGAAGGGTTTAACGTCATCATGAGAACATTATGAAAGTTGATTACAGAAACCTTTTAATACTCAGTAGTTCCTGGAATAAAAAAACAAAAACCGAGATTTGTATTTTCCAGTTTCATTGCTTTTGTTTCGTTGTTCTGACACCGGCTTTGTGTTTTTGTGTAAGATTTTTGAACGGATCCTGTTTATCTGGGCCATCCGCCACCCCGCCAGCGGCTACGTGCAAGGAATCAATGACCTGGTCACGCCGTTCTTCGTGGTCTTCGTCTTCGAGTACATCGGTGAGTACCCTCTCCTACTCTCTTCACGCTCACTTTTTAAACTTCCCGATCTCCCGTCGTATATATTTAAAGTGAGGGCCTGTCATTTCAGCGTGGCATCCCACTGCAAACTCCTCTCCTCCGTGGAGAGCAGTGCCTCTTGTAGCTGGGTTCACTCACTTAATCGCCACAGAAAGCCGCAGGAAACCACCCCGGGGACACTTTTCACAACTTGGGCCAAAGAGCTGCTCCTATTATTCCGTGACCTCTTTTCAAGATCCCTTTCATGTGTGCTCTGCTTGAATTTAGACAAGCACTTCAGTTTTGTTTCTCTTTAAATGAGCTTTTTAGCTCTATTTGTGGATGCATTTTTTTGATTACCGTGTGTGTGTGTGTGTGTGTGTGTGTGTGTGTGTGTGTGTGTGTGTGTGTGTGAGAGAGTGTGAAAGAGCATGACATATGTAGGCATTTGTGTGTGTGTGTGTCTGTGTGATGGCATCCCTCTGTTCTCCCTCCTGCTGTTCACGTTCATAAAACTGTGTCACATTTGCAAAGATGAATGTTTTATTTTACTTTCACGCTTAAATTGTGTGACAGAATAAACACGCTCCTTCAAAGCGCAGACAGACTGTACGCAGTTGGAAGAGAGACCGCTGTTGTCAACGTAGCAGCAGTTTGAATTTCTCTTTATTGTAACTGTTTGGACTACTTAAAAAAAAAAAAAAAAAAACAACAACAAAAAGAAAACAACCAAACTTGTGACCTGCTAAAAATATTTGCTTTTGTAATGTTCTCATTTGTCCTTTCATGTGATAGTTGACAGTAGGAAGAGAAGTAACATATGTTTTCACAAAACTCCGGATGTAGGCACTGGAGCCAGACGCAGTGTGTTTTACAAAGGGCCTATTTATATTAATAGAAAAAAAAAAAAAAAAAAAGGAGTCTTTTCTTGCCTTTTGAGCACATGAAATAGAAACGAAGCCAAACCTGAATCTGAGCTGCGTCACATTCCCATAATCTGAGAGAAAACGTAAAATGTCCTGATGCTGCCATCTGTAAGTTGAGAGAAATCAAATGTATTAAAAGAAGAAAGAACATCCTCTTTACTTTTGTATATGTGTATATATATATATATATATATATATTTTTTTTTTTTTTTTGTTTATAATCAGCCCTGCAAGATCAAACACAGAAAACACAAGTTTCATCCTCGTGCTGTCAACGCCGCAGCCCTGCTGGCGCTCCGCGCTCCTGCATGCTTCCTATGTAAAGCTAGCTTCCTTATGCATTCTGCACGTTTCCGCAGTCTGTTTAATTTCCTTATGTTCTGTTTTGGCCCATCAGGCTTTCTTCAGAGCGGAAATAAAGCGAGATCCACAATGCTCTAAGGAGTAACTTGCACGCTCCGGAGCCACTGTGATCACAGAGATACAATTAGGACGCCCAAGTTAAGTTGGGAAGTGCAAACACAGTTGGACTCCTGTGCTGCTTTAGATTACTTTTAGTGCGTAGAACTTGACTTGGTGCTAATGATTGTTACTTTGAGGCATTTTTTTTTTTTTTCTTTCGACTTTTCTTTCAAGTTCTAACAGCAAGCTGCAGCACAGCTCCCGACACGTCCCGATAGTTGGCGTCGCAGTAGATGTGTGAAAACGTTGGCTTGGATTAAAACGCCCTCCCAAGAGATGTGAAAGACAACAAGTATCAATGTTTGCCTTTTACATAACTAGTTGTGCTGACAAGTAAAACGATGACCTTCTCATTCTTCTCTTGTTCATCAGCTTTTTCCCCCGCCTCACTTCGTTCATTTTAGCTTCTGTCTTCATCCCAACCTCCATCTGCATTTGTTCCTCCTCTCTCTTTGCTTTCTCTGACTCTTGCCGGGTCTTCAAAGCTTCACCCCGTGCTCTCTTGCTGCGTTGTTCCTTGTGCTGATGAGCCTTGAATAACACAGCCAACAAACCTTCAAACATGCCGGGCTGGCATCGTACGCGCTGGGTTCATGTGCTTGCCTAGCTGCTGTTAGGTGATGCAGACGGAGAGACGGAGCTCCTTTTGAGAAGCGTCTAATTCTGCTTCTTTGTTGACTGCTCTTTTGTGCCGCTGTGCGCCTTTGCACTCGTCGTTGTCATTTCTTCTATTCTTTTTTTTTTCCTCTAATGCTTGATTTCCTCTCTTCCACGTCTTCTGCATGTCAACCTGCAATGACCTGTTTTCTTTTCCCCTTTCTATTCTTGATTAGGATATATAACTAAAAATGGTACTTTTATCATGGAAAAAAGCACATTTGTTGAAAGGCTTGACATGGAAACATGTTATTCCCTTTAAATTTGGTGGCTCATGACAAAGACTACATACTGCAATAAAATAAAAAAATAAAATCTGTTTTTTTCAGTCTTTAATCGAACCCAAAGGATATATAATATTTTTCTGTGGAAAAAAAAATATTTTTCTTTGGCCCTAGTAGCATCATTTTTGCACTTATGTGGAAATATCTTTGAGATTAATTGCATATATGTCCACCGATGTTTGACTTGATATGCACAAAGCATTCAAAAGATAAATACATTTCCTTACAAGATGTTTCTTGTAGTGACTATTTCAACGCTTACCATTCTACAACCCTACTGTCTTTCTATCTTTTGGACCCGGTCTTTGATTGGGCCATTCTTTTGTGCTTTTATTATTTGTTAAAGCTCCATCTTCCAACTCTGCAAAGATGGAGTCATACAGTCAAACACTCTTTTTCACATTACACGTTCAAAGCAAGTCTAAATTGGCTTTTGTTTCAGAATAAATGAGCAAATCTTTGGAAAAAGTGAAGCGACTACAAGTTGTTCAGTCACTGACGTGGTGAATCAACCCCAAAGTATAATAGTTCCACCGCCGTGCTTCACGGTTGCCAGGAGTTTCTCCTTAAATGATGAGAAAGCAAATAAATTAACAAGAAAAAACGTTATTTCTTTAAGGAAACCAACAGATGGCATCAAAGCTTTCATTCAATCCCCCATCCTGAGCAAACACCAAGCGACTGTGGAAAGGAAAAACTCCTTTTTAATAGGAAGAAACGTCTGGCAGAACGAGTCTCTCAGAAAGGTCGACCATCTGCCTCGACTGGTTGGGGGTTGAGACGATAGGAAAGATGGGAGAACGGCAACAATAATGGATCAGGAACATTTGCTGGGAAGAAGGAACACAGGTTAATATCATCAACAATAATGCCGTTATTACAGTTGGAAAGAAGAGTACATGGAAGAGTATGGAAAGGTGCATCATGGGAGGTCCCCAGCTGTGGAGGCTCACTTTAGTCCACAAACCAGTTGGTTTGGGGAGCAGGTTTACAAAGTGGCTGTCACAAGAATGAAGGCTGAGGAAAACTCACCAAATGACCTCTGCTCCTCGTTTCTACTGCCTTCTCCACGTGGGACTAATTTTCATAGTTTCATGGTTGCTCACAGGCCACTCAACCAGTAGGACTAGTTCTTCAGTCTTGTATGGCCTTTCTGACCTTTTTACTTACACCATCAGGTTAAATGATATAATATTCATGCATAAGAAGTGCCATTTTTTTTTTTTTTTTAATGCTTTTTTGAGTGACAGCTACATTTCAGACTCTGGCGTCAGACGATTAGCTGGCATCACTTTAGATGCTTCGCATTGTTGGTGAACTTGACTTCTGACCTGTGAATTAAGAGCTGAGAGCGCATGAATAAAAACGAGTTTAGATATGTTGGGGAGTAGTGGAGGAGGGGCGGCCTCTGTGTGCCCCGACTCTCTTCGTCTTACCTTTTTATTTCTTCGACTTCGTCTTTTGGTTGCGTAACAGCCCTGGACTGACATGGCAGTAACAGTACACACTCCATTTACCGTTTGATGGTGCAATACTCGACTCCTTTACTGCTAGTCTTATCTTTTGTACCGGCCACCAACTCTTATTAACACCAGGCTGTTAATCCACAATGAAAATAGCCAATTAGTAGATTAGTGACGCGGTGGGAGAGCAGTTTTTGTGTTGCCACTGGGGATGTTAAACAGTGTAGTAGACGTAGCTCCTGTCCAAGGATGAACGTTCATGTTCTCCAGCTGTGAATGACAGAGAGCGACAGACAATAGACTGTAAAGAGAAAGGTGGTGAAGGCGTAGAAAGTTCCCCCAGTGTTTTGCCGGGGGTCGTCATGGTAGGCAGAAAAAGGGGAGCAGCGGCTTCTGTTGCTGGGATTTAATAAAATATCCCGCCATTAGCTCCGTTCGGAGTGTCGTTCGACAGTTTATGAAGGCACCGCCTCTCATGTGGTGAGCGTTTGCTCGGCTGAGAGCTTCACAAATGAGTCATGGCTGAAAGAGTCGCAGTTTGTCTCATTTATGTCGTGGCAGCTGGAGGTGCTGTGACTCAAAAGTATATTTTCATTTTCTTGGTTTTTCTTTTTTTTTTTTTTTTTTCCTCCCCGTTTTCAAGCAAAGAAGAAATGGAGTTCTGATTTAGAGATCATCAGATAGTTCAACTCGCATTCGAATAGAACAAATAAATAAATGCTTGAAGAAAATTGCTGTTATAATTTGTATTTAAATTTGAGGAAAAATTAAGCATCAGTCAACGTTGTTTCCATTTGCAGCTTATTGCTGTTGTCGGGGATCATCTGACCGGCAGTAAATTGTAGTAGGAAAGATTAGCGATAAACAAAGTGGAGCCGTCCGGTTGGTTTTTCAAGTAATAAAAAACGCGACATCTGTTTGATTTATCTCCGCTTGGAGCCTTAACTTAATTGTAGTCTACAAAAGAGCCTTTCTTTCAGATATGGAGATGCTCTCTGTTGTTTTAGGATGGACTTTGAGCATTTTGTTGATGGATGATGTCATCCTTGTGGAGGCTGGGAAAGGAGCAGGGGTCCTCAGTGAAGGGAGGATGAAAGCAGACCTTTTAAAGGTCCAGGTTGGGCGTCTTCACTGTGAAACGAGACACTTACTCCCACATGGAATTGTGGAGGAATAAAAAGAAAGTTTTGCAGCAAACAGACGAAAAGCGGAAGCTAAGGCGTCCAACAAGGCTGAGTGATTCATAAAATTGATAAAACAAAAAAAAACAATGTCAGTTAAACAAACGTTGGGAGGTTAAAGGAGCAACGTGCCTGACTGAAGATGGTTCTGATTCAATGGGAGATGTGTGCGTTTGTGTTTAAACCAGCCTTTTAAACCGATCCCAAGACGCACGCTTTTTCTCAGGAAGCTACTTTAATCTTTTACAAACGCAGTGAACTATGTTTTTTTTTCTTCACAATATGCTTGTAATCACGCTCTAATGTAGAGCACATTTGTGAATTATACAAGCGGCTTTTAGTCAGCTTTTAAAAGGTAAGGCCTTTATGTCGCCCACCTTTTTTTCTTTTCTTTTCCCTTGACATTTTCAGACGTTTTAAGTTTGTCTCTGCAGAACAGGCATGAAGCAGCTTTGACTGTTGAGCAAACTTCTGCATGAAATTTGAGAATGAGGAATGAGTCTGCAGGGTATTTTACATTTGTATAAATAAACGATATGGGTAGGGTAATTGTCTACGACTTTAAGCACCTAATGTGTACCCCACATGGGGTGTTGGAGAAATTACGTACATTATCAGATAAAGAGCGCATTAGTACGATGTCTCAGAACACAGGGAGCGCTCCGCTCTGTGTCTTTTAAATGGTAATATGCAACCCATCACACATCTGCAGGTAACACACTCGCGTTGGATTTGTGTATGTGCAGCGCTGCAAATAGGCCAGCTAGGTGGAGCACCCAGGGACAAAGCAGGGAAGATGGAAACGTACGTCTGTCAGCTCCGATGAAATGCCTGCAGGGGCAACGCCACATACATACACGGGACACAGACGAGCGCAAGCTGGCACAGAATAGACTAAAGGTGCTATTTTATATGAGAAGGAAAGCTCTGTCCCAGTGTCCCAACAGATGTTATGAAGGAAGAGGCAAAAACAACAACACTTACCTGTCTTTCCTCAGTAAACTTGTCCTATCCCCATGTTTGTTACAACACGATGTGTTGCAATTTCTCCTCAGGTTTTGTAATTCGGTCTTCGTGCTTTTTTTTTTTTTTTTTTCAGTGCAAGGAGGTTGACAAGATAGCAGGAAGCCCTCCTTTTTTCTTAATTTTTTTTTAGCTCTGCACATCAGCTGCAGCCTGACCGCAGACCCTGAGCTCTACGTGTAAGTCATTTTACGTGTAAACACAGGGACGACGTGTCATTTCTGGCACTTCTAATTACTTTGTCCAGCCTCAAATAATGAAAATAGGATTAATATGCAAAATTAAAAGGGCGGTATATTGCATATATGGGTTTTTATTATATTGTAAACAGCATTTGCCCAAGATGTCAGCTTAGTTCATTATGTTTAATATTCATTTATTTGTGCATTGATTGGTCAGCATCACTGTAGGAAACCTTTTCAGTGCATTAATGAATGAAAAATACACTGACATTTTAGAGCGACACATTCTGCCTTTCGGATGACATCTTTCTGATGAATCTACACACTTTACAAAGTCAGCGGTGAGGAAGATGAGGGTACTGGACTGGCCTGCACATCAGTGATAACTATTCAGTTTCATTTTCATTTTAGCTCACTTGAATCGTTTTAAACCACTGCGAAGCTTCCCAGCTCTTTTTGGGGTGTGTTGCAAGCTTGAAGTTAAAAAAAATGGATAAATATGTACACATTAATTGAAATTGAGTAGACGGAATATCGTGGGTTCATAAATAAAACTCAAAGGTAAGAATAGTGCACTTTGTCCGAACCTTCCTAAATTATATAGCGGGTTGTTGTTGATTATAGCGAATAGTCGTGCATCTGAATTCTTCTGCAGTTGTGGCTTGTCTTGCGTTTCATTGGGAGTCGTGAAAACGTAAAGGTTCCTGTATGACCTCTGTTTATTCTTGTACCACAGCTACCCGGCTGCAGCGGCTCTGAACTCGTAGGTCGCGTTATAACTTTTGAAGATGATAATTAGGGAGTGGCTTAATCTGATAATGAGTTTTACTTCAACTTGAATCGACTGGCCACATTAATCCAGGATTCACTTGACAGCTAAAGCCCAGGTGGAGAGCATTAGTTTTGAGAATTGTGCATCTGTAGCTTTAATTATGGGATTATACGTGGAAGTAAGCATTTTAACTGGTGCCAGTCTGAGATGGTAAGCTCTTCCTTACACCACCTCACATTTATTTATACATTTAAAAGAAAAACCCATCCTCTTCTGTCCTCCTGTGTATCCGTCCATCCATCTGGCTTTTTGTCAATAGATCGAGCATTCTGTTTGAGTGGATCTTGGCCAGAAGCGGTTTCCTAATATCTGCCTTTTTTTTTTTTTCTCCCCATGGTCTGTCCACTGTTGGTCGAGTCTTCTATTCTAAGCCTCTCTCTGATTAACGTCTGTTATTAGCTCTAATGAGCTGCTTAGTGATTGCTCAAGCAAAGCTGCTGACATCTTGCAGGAACACTGTCTATTCTGCTTTGTTTCTTATCTGCTTTTGCTTTTTCTAATTCTCCAGCTTTAATCATCGGCTGGGATTATTGACTTAGTGCAGCCATTATTTTCCCCCAGACAGTTTGAGATTTGTTCTTCAATTTTCTTTGACTGCATCTCCCTTTGTCTCTCCATTGGCTTGAGGGTTGCCCCCGGTATCCACTCTATTTGGTTTAAAAGACAATCACCGTGTTTCTGGGGTAAGAAATAGCATCGGACTGGCAGAAATTGAATCAGGCGTGGTGTTGTGACCCTCGGTTTCTATCTCCAACAATATCTCTTTTTTTTTCTTCTTTTTTCATTCCCCTGAAATATGTTGTTTGACATTTGATGGTTGCCACTTTACATTTGTTTTCTGCCGTTGTCGCTTTAAAGTGGTGAAACACAGTAAAAGTGGAAAACAGTCTTTTCTACGCGTCTCCTGCATCAGATTGTCAGTTTCTCTCTCCACGATTCTATATAGATGAGCTCTTTTCTGCTTGCGTCTTCACGCCCTTCAATGTGACAAGACCCTCATCAATAGATGATCATTTTTCACTTCAGCTGTATGTAATCATGAATTTTTAGTATATTATTTTCTATGTGCAAATTTACCTTTAGAACTTTAGTGCGAAACCGTCACTGTCAGTTGACGGTTTCGCACCATCACAGGTCACCATTTCTTTTTTTTTTTTTTTCATTATTTTAACATTTATCTTAATGACATAGTAAGCACAAGTAGTTGTGCCAACTTCTCAAACTCATGTGTGTAAATAAGGAGTTATGAACAACATACTCCAAAAGAAACTCCCAAAAAGAATGGTACATCGTTGTAAAACACACAAAACAAATATCTATTTGCCATTTTTATGAAAAAATATCTTATTTTTTGTTTGATAACAGCAAGACGTCTCAGAAACATGGGCACATGGTCATCTTATTTTATTATGGTAACATCAGGACATTCAGTACCTGTTAATGTTTTAATCTATATTTGAAAAAATATGATTTAGAAATGTGTTATTAAAGACATGTAAAGAAGTGATTTGAATAAAAATAGTTTGTACTTTGTTCTGAATTATAAGTAGTAATTATAAGGGCCTTAATTTAGTAATAAATGTAATAATACAATTTATTCACCACATTGCTTCCAGTGTTAATTAATTTAATGTCTGTATTATATCCTGGCTAATGTGTTATTTTATTTTATCGTGCCTGCAGGATTGACTTTATTTCCTCTTTAGTAGCATGAACATCAAATACATAATTGAAGTAGGATAACATTTCAACAAAAAAGCTTTTTTTTTTTTTTTTTATTTGATTGATCTTTTTGTAGACATCTTTTTTTTTTTTTATTCAACAAAGTCAACGGTGGGGCAGAAAGATGATAAATAATGTTTATTAGCATGATATTAGTGGAGTCTGGCCTAAAATAAGCCTCATCAGTCCCTGTCATAGTGTCTTAGAAAATACACTGAGTTTTATTTGGGCTGAAAAGTTTAATCTGGCTGTGTGGAAATGACCAGTGCAGTCACACGAAGGGTATTTGCTCCCTGACGGTTGGGTATACAGTATAAAGCTGAAATCAATAGCTATGTTTTCATTTGCATCCAGGCTGATTTTTATTATCTTGGTGTTACCGGAGAATCTCTAATTTTTACCAGATAAAAAGCAATAGAACTCCTAAATGATCCAGAGAAATAGCTCTGTCAAAAAATGATTTATCGTCTGTGAATAATCGCAGGGGTTATTGAATATTTTTAGATTAGCTTAATTACTTGACTATAAAAAGCCATAAATTGAACCCCTCTTCACCATTTCTCGTGTCAGCCATGTGATTATAAAGAGGGCGGAGTAAAAAATGGTTTTATCGCTCTTGTCACCAGCGAGATGCGCGCCGCTTGACCTGATGGAACGCTCATCTCACCACGCCGCTTCACCGTCGTCGTGTTGACCAACCGTGTTCCTACGTACGACGACACAATCGCATTTTCATGAGCACTGAAACTGATTTCCCGTCCGGTGCGTCCGCCCTCATGTTCACCACTGGTGTGGTTTATGATTCCTGCGCATTACTGTTTGCCTTATGTTTTGTTTCTTTAACTAACCCGGTCATATCAGACACCCTTAATTTTAGCCAGACAAAATGATTTTACCTTGATAGGACATTTATTTAATGTAGTTGGGAATAAACTGATGCCAGTTTTCACTGTAGCTGTTGCTCACATGAACTTTAAAACGTCTTTAGTCCAAAAACATGATGCATAACTGCTTATTCCTATCATGCACACAGCTGAGGAGGTTATTTATGTGTATGCTAAAAAAAAAGAGCTGTTAATGCCAGTTGTCAGCAAATGTTGTTTAGGCACTAATTGAGATCCATTTTGGGATTAAAGCACCTGATCACAAAAGCAGAGCAGAGTCTGACCCACTTCTCCACTAAGCACATCTGGATGGCACCAGCATCACAGTGCACAGCACGTAGATTATGGACGAAAACAAACCGCGCGCAGACGCCAAAGCGTACAGCAGCAGAAATGTAACTCTATTAAGTAATTATTGGGTAATAGAATTTCAGTTTTAGACTTGTGGCTTTTGTCAGCTTCTTCTCACTGAACAAACTCATCTGGGTGGCGATATGTGTGTTAGACTGTTTGTTGTCCCAAATATTGTGGTTGTCAAGTTATTTCCTATTATATAGGCTACAGTTTGCTGTCTTTAGGTCTTCTCAGTGACGAGCTTCCAAGTCGGGGACGCTTTTCCCAGCGAACGCATCATCTTGTTGCACCTAATGACCAAACAGACAAATTCACCTCCTAAACACACTCATACTGCAGCGCTTCTGTTCGCAGCCATATTCAAGCTGCCACTTTATTCCACCTCCGTGGCGCCTTTACTCCACCCTGCTGTGCTGTTGGAATTCCACTTAGAGTTAGAAAGGCATAATATCTTGTTCCGTCGTTGCTTCTGTCTAAAGTTGGAGCATTTTCAATTGTCCTTTTCAACAGACAGGCATCAGTCAATCAAATTTCAGCTATACAACTCGTGCCAGTCAGTGACATCATACATGTGGGTGGCATTGTTTCAGAGCAGGCAGCATCCTTTTAGTAGAGCAGGTAAAAAATTGTTCATGGTGTGACAAAGGTAGTTCAGAAACGCATCCTCCAGCACTGCAGCTTTCTGCTATGTGAACCCTCCATGATGGTTCTAGTCTACCTTGGAAGATGGTATCAGAGCCGTGATGGGGATGAAATGAGTGCTGTGTGAGCTGGCATTGCAGGAAGGTGTAACTGGGGCACAACATCCGTGCAGAGGATCAAATCAGCGTGTCAAGGGAGTGGTGAGAAACAGCACTTGAGCTACAGTGTGCTAAGCTCACAGTGGTTCTATCTGGCTAGAACCTTTAATAATTCATTTTTACTGTAATTTATTCAACACTGTGTCCTAACCGGCACCAACTAAATTAACTAAATAAAGCAGCCAGTGTCCAGACACATGGGGGAGTAGTTATCTGTGAACAGAACGAGGAGGACACAGAAACAGACGGCTGTAGACGGCAGTGAAACATAAGGATTTATGGAAGTACAGATTGGGAAAGGACTACTGTGCCTTCATGCAATCACTGCGAATGCACAGCTGGAGCGTGTAGGCGAACTGATGGCTGATGATATGGATGCCAGAAGACATCAGCGCAGCATGTAAAATACTAAACATTAAACTTTTAAAAATACTAAGAGAACAACATTTAAATCTACCAGGATTTATCCTGATGCTACAGCTGTGATTTTCTTTTTTTTTTTGTTGTTAAATAATTCCACAACAACAAACGAGTCCCAGTCACTGTTGCATCCCTTTGCCGTTACCATGGTTACACAGTTGTTAAATCTGCTGCTGCACACTTGTTTACTTGCATTTTCACACACATCTGAGCTGTACGAAAGTCCCACAGGCTCGTCTGAGGATCGGTCATAGTGGGAAGATTGGTGTCTGAAGACATCATATGTACATTATTTAAAAAAAAAAAAAAAAAACACTTAGAGCTTATCTTACCTAAAGGCAAGACAAGTGGTTCATAATGTATCTGAACATAAGCTGACATGTTATTAATAGCTATCATTTATTTAAAGTCAATAAGTTACATTATTCTACCAACAGCTTTAGGGCACACAGGTTGATATATGCACACACTGCTTATAGAGCAGATAGCGGTAGATGAGTGTATAGAAAGATTGATTTTTGTAGACTTTTATTTTGCCTGAAGTGTTGATGTTGAGGCAGAAGGTCAGTGTTTTTATTGAGCTACATCTAAAAGCACCACACTTGATAAAAAACCTCCAAACGAAGACGCTGGATAATTTTTTCTGTACAACACCAAAGCAGAAAAAGTTGGGTTGGCACGTAAAATGAAATAGCTTTTTTTTTTTTTTTTTTTTTTTTTTTTCCCCTCATTAGCTTCATTTATTAAGTTAAAATACCTCAATTTTTGTGTTTTAGGCCTGCATAACATTCCAAAAATTGTACTCTTTACTAGTTTGGTTGTTATATAGGATTTAAAGGAAACAAAGGTTGTGTTAGTTCAAACAGGTGATGTCTGCACATGTTTGTAAGGGGGATTTGAAGAGAAAATAAAGTCTGAGGATCCTCCCTTTGGCAAGGGTTGTTTGAAAACGTAATTGAAATGCTTAAAAGCAGTTTCTCCATAGATGATGGGAGAGGCTGTCTTTCATTAGGAGCCGACTCAACCACAGGTGCAAGGCACTATTGCGAAAAACCGTTGATGAGCACAAGCAATGCACAGCTACTTTCACATATGTAAAAAATAATAAAAAAGAAGCTGCTTATATCAGCTTTTCTAGAGGTAGTATCAATGTGTCTGGTTTCAAACGTATCTGGTATAAATCCAAACACAGTGGAAATGAGTCGTGTGTGTGTTCTAGACCGAAGATGGAAAAGACCCTCCAGACAACCATCAGCAACAACTCCATGAGCCTGGAGATGGTATCAGGTTGCATCAGTGCCCTTGGTGAAGGTCATTTAACACTTCTGAGTGACTGAGATTTTAAGCAACATATGCCGCCTTAAAGATGACATCATTTCAAAGAAACTTTTTTTTTTGGTATTCATAATTTAAAAATAAAATCCTGCACACCTTACTCACTTTAAGGCATGGCTGAGGAAGACGAGGGTCTGGGAACTGGACTGATTCGGATGCAGTGCCGACCAGTGGAGATGGTGTGGAGACGTTTAAAATTAAAAATGCAGCAAAGACCCTGTACTACAGTGCACCTTAAGTGTTTTTTGCAAAAAAAACAAACAAAATAATAACTAAATGTTTGATCACTTGGTGTAAACAATACTGCAACACATACGTAAAACACAACTTAAAAATTGGTGTATATTGACAAGAAAAATATATAAAATATCATTAGTATATACTAGTAAGAAATGTTTAAATTGCAGTACTACATCACATTAATTCATTATTTTCTTTTTTTTAATTATTATTCCAGTTTTTCTGATTTGACATTAAAGGTTTTAAAAAAGGCGTAAAACTAAGTTTTGTTTTAAAAAAGGAAAAGGAAAACAATTACGCCTCCAGTACCTTCAGCTGTCAGTTTTCTGTTCTCACCATGTTTGACCCGTCTCCATGATTCTTACTTTTCATCTCTCCTTTTTTATTTTGTGCCAGTGACGTCGGGTCTGCCATGTTGACTCTCCAGTTAATTATCCAACAGTGTCTATGCCACCTTTCTGGGAAATCTTCACTTCTTATTAATGTGGAAACAGTGTTGCGCGCTAATTGTGCCGCTGAGAGGAAATCACATATTTCTTTGCTGTAGCCTGAGAGAGACATACAGATTCAACACCTGTACCGTGAGGCATTAGATTAATTAGATTGAACCAAATCCAGTGCTTTAAATTATAAGTAATGACTACTTTACTGCACATAAAATCGTGTTAAACCCTGTTCACTGCTATCTCTTTTTGGCATCTCGGGTTTGCTTGTAATTAATTGGAACTAACAGAAGGTTGTCAAACTGGCTTTTTTTAATAACCAGTTATGCTGTGAATTCACACACTCACAGTCAGCACACACACTTTATGATTACATCAGGCTAAACTAGCTCGTTCATCATCTTGCATCACATTATCTCGTGGCCCATAGTTGTAAGAGGGCAGATGGCAGCGCTGGCGCGAGTGTGCTGTGTGTACGCAGGCACGCGCATGTGTCGGGGCCCGCGATCTGTCCCGGGAGGCGTAACCCGGCTCTGCGTGCCAAGCTGTGCCAAGCGCTCACAGCTGGCGGTGGCCAAAGCAGTTGGTCTCCCTGGACAAGTTGCCCCCCACGCCAGGACAAACAGGAAATGATCCCCGGGGCCTGGCAGGAAGCGGGCTCTGCCTCCAACAGGAAGAGAGTCGAGGAAAAGTGAGCATGGGCAAACGTGGTAGCAACAGAGGAGATGTCAAATGACTGAGATGTGGAGAAAACAAAGGGAGAGGAGATCAGACTGCAGTAAGAATAAGCAACACATCAAACATGCAAAGCAAGAATCTGCTCAAATGGATCACAACCGTCGCTGCTCTGTGATGAGCCTGGTTTGTGTGTACGGCAGGTCTGTTTAAATGCTCCTTGGCTGAGCCTGTCCTTGTGCTGTTCTGCCAGTTCAATCACAAAATGCCAGTTTCATCAGAGTCCGCCGCGTGCATCTTTGTGATTCGGACGCGCCAAACAAGTTCTCATCTCCCACCAAAGTAAATGTCAGAACCTGCTCCCTCAACATTAGCACTTTCCTTCTGAGTAACCCCAGAGTGTTATTTGGCAGAAGGCTCATAACTCAAGCTGCCGAGACGCCCATTCATCCATGTGAGGCTCATTGAAGCTTGAACCGCCGGGGGAAAAAAAAAAAACCCACGGTTATCATTTGGGAAGTATTTCCTCTGAGACTCGGATGATGTCCCAGAGACGTATTGTCAGCTGGTACTTACTTTTAGAGACAAAACTCCAGAAGTAATCGCCAGGAGAATTTCTTGTAGGAACTTTCTCCCAGACTTGGAAATCAATTAGCTATTTTTTTAATTTTTTTTTTTGTTGTTTTTGTCTTTGATGAGAGGTCAGCTGTGGCTTAATGGTCGTTTCTTTGTGTTTTCTTGTCAAGCCTCCAAAACACACTGCTGTCGGTGTGAAGGTGGATGAAAAGAGGCAGCTGCAGGTTAGGAAATAGTCCAAAACACAAACAAAAAAGATTGTACAAAACGAGCAGTCTCGACTACCTGACCACCACGATGACCAGTGACCCGAGCTATTAGGCGTTCAACCATGCAATACCATGGATACCGCCGTCTGCTTCGGTTCTGCCGGTGCTCACGGAGGGCAGTGTCGCTGTGTCACCCAGCCTTTCTGTCCAGAGCGGAGTCACTCCGGTTCCACAGCGTCTCTTTGTCGTCGTGATGAACTGTGTCTAATTCCAGTACAAGCGCTGGACACTTAGAAGCCATCTCTTTTTATCTGCTCCTGAGTCGAGGCCCATGTTTGGAACTCAGCCCGACAGCGAGGCCATCGGCACGACAAAGACTGATTTGAGACTTCGGGATACTCAGGGTCTCCCAAAACGCCAGAGCCGTGGCACTCTCACCGCTCTGTTAATCAGCAATGACACCGTGCGAATTGCCAGCGAGTCTGTTCGCAATTAATCTTTTCAGCTGCAGATTTAATGCCGTCACCGGTGCTCGGGGCTGCTGCATCCCACCGAGAGGCCCGTATTCATGTAACGTCATTGTCCTCTGCATCGCCGCAGAGGAGCTGTTAAATTGAATACTGAGTCTAAATTGGTCATATGGCGGCTGCTTTTGTTTTTCTACTGTTACAGCAGCTGCTCCGACATCACATTTACATTTAGAAGATTGTCATTGACTTCACCTGTGGCCTCAATTTAAACTGAGGAGGAATTTTGCGGGTTTTTCATCCATCAGCTGTCTCTCGCCTTGTAAATTTATTTTGTTTTTAGATGAAGTCTTCCTCTCAGTCCTGACAGATTCCACATAGTGTATTAAACATTTTGCAGATGTGTGAGGACAATTCAAATCTTCCGCTTTTTTTTTTTTTCTTTCCTTTTTTTTGTCTGATGAAACTAAAAATCTCATTGAAATGAGGAGCAGTCACCTTTGGCTCCAGCTTCTGTCCATCCACACAAGACGGCGACGAGGCGGCATATACACGTGCACAAACGTGCATACAAGCAAGTGCACGGCCCTGCTGTCCGTAGCTTCGTGGTGCTGGCCCACTGCCAGCTCCCTGTCCATCTTTCTGTCTGTCTGACTGAGCATGCTCATTACAGCCTTGACAGCATTCCACTGGTGTTGCCAAGGATACCAGGCAGAGCTGTCAGAACCTACATGTGTGCACAAGAGCTCACCTAAACACATAACACTACTTTTTTTTTTAAACTGCATGACCATGCATTCATACATTACACTCACTCACACACACAGTTTGCCTTTGCTCCTTCTCTCTCTCTCTGGCGTCTTTTCTCTCTCTCTCTCTCTCTCTCTCTCTCTCTCTCTCTCTCTCTCTCTCTCTCTCTCTCTCTCTCTCTCTCTCTCTCTCTCTCTCTCTCTCTCTCTCTCTCTCTCTCTCTCTCTCTCTCCAGATCATTGTTAATCAGCCTCGTCCCATCTTCTCTCCACTGGCTGTCATTGGCTTGTCAGAAGCCCGTCAGAGCCCCTGCGGTCCGTCACACACTGCTGCCGTTAATGACAACTGATGACACTCGTCGTTGAAGTCACCCGCTGGAGATGACTGAGGGCTCGGTGTGCTCGCTGCTTTGAAAATGTTTCTTTTGTTCAGCCTGCAGGATATGTTTAAACCTAAATTTGCTTTATTATTTGCAGACTCTTTATCTTTTATCTCAGGTGGCATGTCTCACCTTAGTCTCACTTGACTGCCTTTGTACTTATTTTTATTTCAGCACAGCATAAACAGTCAAATTAACTCGATGAAATCAACAAATTATACAACATCAAAGTGTAAAATTTTAAATATGCTGGAAATCCATAAAGGTGTCTCTTTAAAACGTATTAATGTTCTTTCAACTTGTAGTTTCAGATAAAAGAGAAAAAAAAGTTTCATAATTTCCTCTGTTTCCCCTAAAAACTGTTGGGTATCTTCAGCGGCTGGAATAAAAAAATACGCGTTATTTTTTTGTACACAAACACACTGACATTTTCCAAATGTTGAAAGAATCCGTGGAACGGATTGAACTATTGTTTTTAAAAAGATAAATGAGAATGATCTTCAGGTGCTCGAAACGTGCGCTATTTACTGTCCTCCCACATGCTCCGCTGCCAAACCATTTTCATTGATTTATCTGCCCTCTTTTTCCTTTCCTGCGTAGCGTCTATCCTTCTCTCCATGCACTTCTTTTGTAAACCACCACCTCACCTTTTCACGTGCTGTTTCTCGTCACGTTGAATTCAGCCTCCTGCAGCACCTCTCTCTATCTTGGCTATATTGAAAGGGGGGGGTGGGTTTTTTTCTAACCACCAGATTCAATTTGACTGCGATTCACATTGAGACATTTTATGACCTTTTTTTTTTTCTCTAAAGATGATGCAATTTACTACCCGCGATCCGGGGTACGGTGAATGCAGCACGATGGGAAGTAGGGTGGAGTTAAAGCTGGATAGTTTTCCCCTGATCTGGGTCTGTGATGTCACAGTACCCTGCAGACCTGAACCGCTTGCTGAATGACGGGACCCCTACAGAAAACTGACATAATTGTGTTATAAAGAGGTTTCTGAGTTGGTAGTGACTTCAGACTCTCAAATTAACGGTCATTAGCACAGAAAGCTATTATTATTAATATTTTTCCATTATTGCTCCCCCATCTCTGTTTCCTTTTACAGTCATTTTCTATGCCACAGCAAGGTCAAATGCCTTCTTTTCTTAAGACTTTCTCTTCGGTAACTACGTTTTCCATTGGAACTGGATCAGTATAGTCGAGTTCATTTCAGATCAGTCGTCGCATCTTTGTTTTTTTTAGTGCCAGTGTCTGAATGACCAATTCCCAGACTTTACAAACTGTTGCACGTGAGGCACAAAAGCGACAAAAGTCCAGTTACCGTATCACATGTGACTACCGCTCAACTGGTTTTATTTACTGAGTCCTTTACTTGGGTTTTAATTTGGAAGCTCAATAATAGCTTCCAATATAAGGAATGTTGTGCTCCAGGTGTTAAAGGATCCCTGGATCCTTAGTTATGAAAGCCTCGTTGGGTTTGAATTTCTTTGTCAGATTTGGATGCCAACATTTACTGCTCTCCATTAAGTCTCGTTCAACTACCCTGGCTGGTTTATCCTGTTTGAGGCCGGACACATTTAGTCGGGGCGAAAAATCGACGCTGTGATCCCCATGTCAGGTGTAACGGCAAGAAAATTCATTGCTGCAACGCAGGTTTTACACAGCGCCGGCTGTCTACTCCAATCAAGCCCAGATTTCCACAGGCATTTGTACTGTCCTCGTCTCGGAATCAAGAAATTCCTGTGTCTCTGCATACGCCCGAGCCCTTGCTCCGTTAGATGCCTTGAAAACCTCTCGATCCGTATATATTCTTTCTCTCTCTTAAACTTTCTCCCGGGTATTCTTTCACCTTTCTCATCCAGTTTTGCCCCACTTGCACAACAAATTCTTCACTCCATCTCCTTCTCTTTTTCTTTTATTTCATTTTCTCTTCTCCAGAGGAGGAAGTGGAAAACTTTGACGTGTCCAGTCTCCAGGAAGAGGCTCTGAGGAACATCGAGGCTGACAGCTTCTGGTGCATGAGCAAACTGCTGGACGGCATCCAGGTAAGCATGTGCTCTTGTTCAGAACAGAAACTGTCAAAGGGAACAAACCTCTATATTTGTTTTGACTTTGAAGCCAACATTTAAATGCACTCACACTTCACAAATCCCGACTATAAAACATTTATTAAACACGGAGTGAATTATTACGGCCAGATGCCGCAATGCCACTTCACGCTTCACCTGGCACATGAATTTAACTTCGCAAATATGTATGAGCAGAGTGTGATTAAAATTTTTAAGATTGAAGTAGCTTGTTTATCTTTCAGGAAAAGTGTGGTGGGGGCTGGGCGGGGCGAGGGTGTGGGGGGGGTAGCTTCTTGAATGATTGTGATCAGAGACTACTGAGGTTTAGTAAAATATAAATGAATAATCTGAACAGTACAACTCCCAGCAATGTTTAAAAATGAAAATAAGAGCAATTCAATGAGATCCCAAGATATTGGACTAAACAGCTGTGCAACCAAAAGTAAGCCATTTACCAGTGAGGAAAATTATAATATAAATATATTAATAGAAGCTTCATTTTCCAAGTTAGTCAAGTTCGGCGTTTTGAAAGACTGGGGTAATGAAAAATAAGTCAAATGATCTACTGAAGCGACGCGCCAGTTTGGTGAGTTCGTAGCATGTTGTCCTGCGGTGGCAGTAGTATGATGTGGAGCTGCTTCAGATGGTCCGGTCTACACTGCCAAAAGTCCCTCTAGATGTAAGCCTCATAATCCTAAATCAATTTAACCTTGTCTTATTTTTAGCTGGAAAAAAAAAAAAACTGCCAATGGGGTAAGAAACTGTTTCTGGGTTAGAATTCTTAAAACTGGCAAAATAGTTTAAAATAGTCTCCTAATTTTGTTCAAACAAGGCATATTTACTTTCTTGGAAATGTGTTTTTGGAGTGTAGGTTCAGCAACATTATGTACCCAGAATGATTAGGTAATCTGATTACCTGTATAATGTAAGCGGTTTTTGCATCCATATTTCTTCCTTGATGACATGAACATATTCCAAGAGCATGAGAGGAGGGTTCATCAGACTCGAACTGTGACCTCAACCCCTTTCGAGAATCTTTGGTTTGTACCGAGCAAGAAAAAAATGAAATAGTCCAAATAATTAATAGGAGTTTGGGCCAAAGTCCAAGTTGCCTAGTGCAAAGAGACGAGTGAATGTGTGCTGCGATGGAAGCTACAGATGATCCAGCGTAACACGATCACAGCTTGCACTCAAACATTCAGAGCTTTGATTTGGATGGATCACGAACAACATAAACATTTGGTGTCAGATATTAGGAAAGGAAAAGAGCTGCACGGCCTTAGCTGATCATCCAAAACGCAGCTTTGAAGGGCAGCAGTCGCCCTTTTAACAGTCTCTTTTGTGTATTTTCACAAGCTATAGACCACCAGTATAATAACTTAATTGCACTACATTCCCGGTTTTATGGCCGAACTGGCTTCCAAGCATGAAATTCATCATGGGTCGTGTGTGTGTGTGTGCGTGTTTGCATCAGAAGATCACTTGCATTCATGATGTCGTGTTGACAGTGCTCTAATGGTCCTGGCTGTTATGAAGCCAGATGGAGCTCTTGTGTAAGCATTATGTATGCAACAGCTTTTCTGTCTGGGCTTCAGAAATGTGATTGTCTTTCATATCCCAGAGCAGGCTAGGGAGAGAGCGGGAGACTGAGAGAGAGCAGGTAATTGCATACAGACCATGGCACAAGGCTTCATTTTGTTTCATTACTTCATCTCAAAGCCTTTTGGCCACCAGCTCTCTTAATCGACCCGGCTCTCACCGGTCACGGTCGAGCCATCGGGCAGTAGATGGAACACGCCGCTGTTACCTAGTCCCCTCAGTTCTGCCTCCGCTCCAATATTTCATTTTAAGAAACTTCTAGATTATATTCACACTGCCTGGGAAAAGGTCTTTTAAATGTTGATTAAACATTATGAATTGTGGTGGCGAGGATTCGGTCTGAAAAGAAAGTAACGGGTGCATTCTGTTCATTGATGTTGATGTGATAGATGTGTTAAATTCGTGCATCGAAGATGAACTTAATTTCGCCCAGCCTGACGCTAACGGTAATTAATAATACAGAGCATGTGTTGTGCATAATATGTGAACATCCATAAATAACTATCAGTTGGTGGACTATTCATTCAGGAAATTAATAGACGCGGTGCCTTGCTGCTCCTGAGAGAGCAAGGCAGAGCGAGAGGAATGCTGTGGAGCAAAAGGAAGTAAGGGAAAAGAATGGAGTGTGTGTGTGTGTGTGTGTGTGTGTGTGTGTGTGTGTGTGTGTGTGGCTGTCCCGTGCTTTTGTTTGTTTGTGACCTTGGCTCCAAACTAATTATGTCCAATGCACCAGGGAGGCCGTGCCCCCCCCCCCCCCCCCCCCCCCCCCCTCTCAAATGCTTTCTGAACAATCTGACGGCGGCTGGGTGCCTCAGCTCTGTAATTAGTAAGTGATCCTTGCACTGACCCAGTCCACATCCCTCCCACTTCCACTACACACTATTACACTAAATTGGGGGCATAAGGGTGGGGGGTCCGGGAGCTGGCGGGAGGCAGAGCCTGTCTGTCCAATTACACATGCCCACTGCCTTTTAAACACCTCCTATGTCCAGTATTTCCTGACAAAGCGGTGCCACAGTGTTGTCGACTTGTTTCCGCCGCTGTAATGCTGTAGTGTTTAACTATATCTGGAGCATAGATTTCAATGCAGTATTTGACGTTTGGGAATTGAATTGACCTGTTCTCCCTTCTCTCTTTTATTCCTAAAAAGTGCCCATCAGCTCTTGCCTTAGTGCATCATTGCAAAGCTCCCCTTTCCCTGAAAAAGTGAACATTTAGCTGTTAGTTAACATACGGTGCACTCTTAATTGACAGAGCTGCAGCTCGCACCGTCATGCTGGACTAAAACATCCAAACAATTCAAACGTCTGTGTTGACACATCCCAAACACACAAGCTGCACAGTGTATGCAGCGAGGGACATGACTTTTCATGTTTGTCCTCCCAGTGCCAGAGCGGCGTCCAGAGACACCTGGATGCACCTTTTATTTATTTTTTTTACATGTTGACTTAGACTCCACGCCCACCAACACACACTGCCGTTGCGGGTGGTGAGAGACAGTTTCCTGGGGAGATGAATGGAAAAGGGGATTTTTCTGGGCTGGCAGGACCTTTTTCTGTTGAGGGGGGGGAACCTGTGTGTGTCTTTGTGTCTGTTTTTAGAATAACATCAGCACAATAACGGCGCAAAGGCCTCTAAAGGCTGTTTGAACATCAAAAAGGCAAACATTTTTAAAAAAACATGGCTTTACTGATCTGGAAGGGGTCACTTCAGCCATGGCCAAATGGGCCACTTTTTAGTATTTTCCAGTCATGTGACTCATCAACTTATACGTCACGAAATCTGAACCATCGTTATTACCCGCCTCCACCACCGCCACTTAAAAAGGGAAGTGAATAATTCTATATTGCTTATTTAACAGAAAGGGGGAAAAAAGATGACAAAAAGAAGTAAATGGAGGTCGGACAGATCATTTCTCCTCATTTGAGACACAGCTCTGTCAAGTTGACCCCCAGGCTGCCCCGGTTCTCCAGCAGCCAGTTAGTCCTGTACTATACTGAATTGGACAGCGCTTCTGGCTGACTTTACTCATTTAACTTGTTAAAAAGGGTTCCTGTGAATGAAATTGTCATCGCTGCCTAACAGCGTGTTGATTTTAAACATCTCTCGTTAATCCCGGACTTTAAATGCATTATGAATGCCCGCAATAAAAACAGTCGCTCAGAGCCTTCGTAATTGAATCTATGATACATTTTACAAAAGTCCCATCTCCCGACGGCTGCACACACCCCGCGTAGACGCCATTTTTCCTTTCATGCGCGGTCAGTGAGCTTTTGTCTGGACCTGCCGTACCCTGAGAGGGAAATGAAGTCAAACAGTTTAAAAAGTCCATTATTCCGCCAGCACACCCCCGAGGGCTCTCAGTTTTTAAAGCCAGCAGATGAAAACCTGCCTTGATGTTAATTCTGCAGATATTCCTTTTATAAGCGAGTGCTTGAATGTGTTTTCCACCCCAGGACCGGACTTTGAAAAGTGCAATTTCACCATGGGATCTGAACTTGGTATATTTCATCAGAAGTCTTGACAAATGCGGTCCAAAGGAAAAAAAAGAAAATGTTTCTTACTTTAGTTTGAGTTGGAGTGCACTGCTTTATCCTGATTCTTGGTATGATGTAGATTGATATTAGCCATTTATTATCAAATGAATTAAACTCTCTTAATGAGTAGTGACAATGTGGTTAGATAATATTTGGCAGATTTTTTTTTTTTTTTTTTTTCGTACCATTTCATGGAGTCTGCAACGTGTCATGTGACAATCTGGGATCCTGATTCGTCATCCAGTTGTTTTCCTCTTTGATGCACAGAATTGTTGTGGTTGAATTCAGATTATTCCGACCAACAGTCTAAAGGTTCCCAGAAGACATCCAGGAGGGATGCAGCCAAAATCAGACAAACGAGGCATGTGAAAAGTGACGCTTGAAGGCTCCTGTATGAGTGATCAAGCAGAGCCCGCCCCCACCCTGGTGAGATTGGTTTGGCATGTACGTACCAGTGAAAAATGGCCCATGTCAAGAGATTTTTTTTTTTTTTGCAAAGTGAATGTTTATGTCTGGCCCTGCTGGTGAAAAAACTCGCAGCATCGGCTACTTGATTTAAGTTGCTTTAATTTCACTTACAGAAAGAAAAAAAAAAACAACAACCTTCCCCTGAGGTGAACCTCTCAAGTTCTTAAATATAAGGACAAGTGGCTGTGAAAAATAATACTATAGAAAAAGCGGTAGTCGGTTAGTGGGGCTCCTCTCTCGATGCCACGACGTTTGGACACAACATGTGTGAGATCATACGAGGATCAGTGAGGGCAGAGAGCATACAGAATAATGCGCTGTGATTCTCGGCTTTGTCTCCTCTTTTTTTTTCCCTTCTGCCTTGTTCATTTATCCAACAGTCCTGCAAATCTTTCTTCCTGCCACTAGATATTTTTTTGTTTGTTTTTAAATGCACCCAGCATCTGCTGCATTTCTCATCTTAACCATTTTAATTTATTCTCTCTTCTGCCAGACCACTGATTTCTTCTTCCAATCCATCAAAAGTTTAGCTTTGTGTGTGTGTGTGCGCGTGTGTGTGTGTGTGCGTGCGTGCGTGCGCGTGCAGAAAGCACAGTGTTACTTTTCTTTTGGGTTTGGCACATTTTCCACGCCTGCATTTGCTGCTGCGTTCAACGCTGAGGAGTCGCTGTTGCAGACATCTTCAGCTGAGCGTTCCCTCAAAGCCGAACCCCCCCCCCCCTTCCCTCCATATTTTTAGAACAAAAAGAAAAATAACATAATTTAGGACTTTTTTTTTTTTTTTTTTTTTTTTTCAAACCTTCCCTAAAATATATGCTCATTTATCAGCAATGGGAACCAACTCGAACTCTAAAAAAAGAAGAATTTGAACAAGCGTTTCCTGCAGACCTGTGTCAAGAAATCCAACGTGCAGGGAGATGAAAGTTTCCTGCTCTTGCTGTGGTATGTCTGGCCTGGCTCATGGGCCTCCTTTTTAGAGCGTGAGCCAATCGGACTTAGCCTGCTCATTGTCAAGGCAACCATCTGTTCCCACAGCGGCAACCAGAGATGGGGTTTCCCTAGAGTGGGAACATGGGTCCGAGGGACAGCGTCTAGCAGACGGTAGACTGACCAAACCAGACGCCATGTCCTGTTCTGGCTTTCCCAAGAGCCCCTAACTGTCACCTTGGGCTGTCAGTCAATCCACCACCTACACACACACACACACACACACACACACACACACACACACACACACACACACACACACACACACACACACACACACACACACACACACACATGCACTCACAGGAAGAGTGATCAGCCAACTGTTACATGTGTCTGATTCTAATTGTCCTGTTTTTAAGCTTCATTGTTCAGCCTGTGCAGTATTCTTCCCAACAACAACTTACACCTAATCTTTACACATTCCTTTGTCTCAGCTTTTCCTAAATACTTCTTTAATGAAGTGTTATCTTGTTTGCTTCGTTGGGTAACCAGTTAACATAAAGGTCAGTGGAGATGGAGGCGGTAACAGGAACACTGGAGGAAAAGAGGTCGGACAACCAGGAACCAGAAGAATGGATGGAGACATCTACGACCTTGGAATGGCAGAAAGACCTTTTAACAGGATGAGAATCTAGTTTCCCTGCCTTCTCTGATGTAGGTTCTTCTAAAACAGATCTAACCTGCGGAGACGGTGTCCAACACCTCGGAACGTGTTGGTTAGAAATCCTTTAAGTCCTATAATTCAGGAGTTTGACTGAACAAGTCTCTCACAAGTGTTGCAATGTTGTCGTTGTCCACCTGATGTTGACTCATCTGTGTACTTTGAACTAACTGTTCTTGTGGTGTAGCATAAAGACCTTTTCGTTGGGCCATTTAAAGTGGAACTTGCGACAGGTTAACTTATCTGGCTCAGTGTTCTCTCGGAGAAATTAAGCAACGGCTTAGATGGCGGTTGGTGCGTTTACGTTCGCTGGAGTCGCCAGGTTAGCGCCTGCTTTCTGACGTGACCTAATTTCTTAAATGTCTCATATATGAGAAACACAGGTTAGATAATTAGAGGAACCTAGTTTTTCCGGCTAGAAAGGGCAGATTTTCCTGGCCAAGTATGCGCTTAACATATTTTAATAGGCCGTCTGGTCGCTTCTCTTTTGGCTCGAGTTTCTGTACATGAGGCCTTTACACCCCAATATAGGAGCTGTTGGAAGTCTTGATTTAAAAAAAAAATGAACATGGTGTAGATATTTTATTTTTTGGGGCCTGGAAAATCTGCTCCTGTGCTCCATTGAACCATTAAATATGGTTCACCGCTCATCGGATTAAGTAGAATCCTGTTAGAAGATCAGTTGTGGGACATGCTTCCTTATGACATATATGAACAGACTTGACATCGTTCAGAAATCGCTTATCCTACCTTTACGGGTTAGTACGAAATTCCTTGCAGGCCCATCCAGTGAAGGAAACATCTACCTATTAATGAAAGGGCATCGAGGGCAGGCCTTTGCCTTCCTTGGAAAAAGAAGACTGTTCTGCACTTCCCAGAAGATGTGGAAGTGTTTGTTCTCTATCACTGAAAAATAAATGTCTTGAAGTACTTATCCTCGGTGATGGCACTGTTCGTTAATGATCTCTTTCATGTGATTTGTAGACTTGAGAGGTGATTGATACTCTCTGTATTGTACAGACTTGTATACAGCGTTTTCTATTTAATAAATTTCTCTGACCTTTTGCAGGCGTTAAAAAAAAAAAAAATCTTGGATTTAATAATGAAAATGTAGCTGTGTAGTAACTTAAAGATGGAAGACACCGAGATTCAGCAAATGAATCATTATCTAATTGAATCTTGAGGCCAGCAGAGATTTACACCTCTAGCAGATGATTGGCCCGTCCTTCAGCCTTCTCTGCATCATTGTGTCCATTATTGTCCAGGCTTTATCTTGACCTGTCATCGCTTTATTTCTCGCTCTCCCGCGTCCCCGTGTGTCTTTCTCTCTCACACATTCACATCCACTTGCAGTTTTGTTGTGTCAGTCGTGTCCAACCTGCTGATAGACATCCGGTACCACAAAAGGAGGCAATCTCAGTCCAGTGTGGAGCCATTGTTGTCTCTAATAGAATGGACTGAGAGGTGAAGAGGATCTATTGATTCTACCGACTGAGAGAGAAGAGAAGGGGATAAAGAGAGGGAACAAAGAATGAAGAGAGCGGGGGGCTTTTTTGACACAGAACGAAGAACACAGACTTTGTGAGATGCGTGTCCACAAAGCATTTCAACTTACACGCTGGGTCAGTGGATGGACAGATGGTGGGACAAGGGCAGAGTGCGTGAATAATAAACGGAGCGAGGCTTGATTTTTGTCCCGTTGCCTCAGCTGATCAAACATCCAACATGTTGGATTTGGCAATGAGGGGAAGCAAGTAGGAGAAGAAAAAGAGTAGAAAAGGAAAATGCAACCAAACTGTCACAAGAAAGAATGAGCCGAGTGAATGAGGAAGAGGAAGTATGGAGCAGGATGGACGCGACAGTCAGACGGAAAAGAGCTGGAGACAGGAAGGAAGCGATGAATGCTGAAAAAAAAAAAAACAACTAGGCAAACTTAGGGTGGAAAAAAAGTGGAAAAACAGCAGGAACCAACCCTTTAAGAGGAGACTCGTTTTGAGCCGGAACAATGTGCGGTCACGGTGTTGATTCATTCAATTTTACCAAGGACCAACAGCCATCACGACCGAGCAGTAACTCAATATTGCTGACTCAATATTTCCCCCACACGTTCTTCAACCTTTGCAGCTGTGGCCGCTTGTACAAACTGCATTGTCTTCGCCTTATTCCCTGTTGCACCTTGTTTGTTTTTCCCGGTAAATCTAGCGTTATTGAGAGGAAATAAAGAATTGTCAGGACATAATCTAAATGTGTTCACTTGGATGGAATTACACTGGTTCAGTGTAATAATCCCAAAAGTGGGGAAACCTCTTTGTGCCTCTAACCTTTGTGCCCTTTCCTAATATGGATTTTATGATAAACGGTGCTTGTGTGAATGGGTTTACTAGTGACTGGTTAGAAAGTACTTTGTAAATCGTGCTTATATGCTGTAGTTGTGCATCACCTATTGTAAATTCTTTTTTTATTTTTAGGGAGGGAGGCTATTTCTTGTTCTAAAGGTGTTTGTGTGGTGGGAGTGGGGTCATTGTGAAGGATGCTGTTGACAGATGTAACCTCGTGGCAGAATTGTGGATTTTTCTGTGTCCCGTCTTCCCACTGAGGGAGATGGTGGACATGGCATACAAAATAAGGATTTGCCCGATGTCTCCGGCAGACACAGTGCTAACCAACAATATTGTCTTTAAATCATTGATTCTGTTTGTCCAGGGTACCTTAAGCTATTATTTACACAGTGCATCAAGGCATGCACTCCCTCCATGTTTGCACTAAGGTGTACCATGTCTCTTTGCCATTCCTAAAAGAATGAATGGAATCCAAGCAGAGTGATCACTTGATGCGTAGAGTGGACACAGGCCCTCTCAGATCAGTCTGTGTGAACTGTATACTTTTTCTGTAAAAATAAAAAAATAAAAAATGTTGATAGATTTTAGAAATGCACCAATCCAATATTGGGTTGGAATATCGGTCAAAAAAACATGGAAACATAAAACATTATTAGAAAATGAAAGCGATCCATGAGTCGATCTGTTAACTTTAAATTTGTTTCTAAACAACACAAGCCAAATATTTGAAAACAAAGAAAAGCTCACTTAATTCTTGCCAAGCCAATTGTAAATGCCCACTTTTTAAATGAATGCTGATGATTTTGCTCTCGTGGATGTGCACTGCCTGGCGATTATAAGCATGGAAGGGAATTCTGCCCTCGATGACATCACTAAGAACCAATGTAAGAAAAAAACTCTGAAGAGGGAAGTGTTCGAAGCACCCTGTAAACTATTTGCACAGTTGAAAACTGCGACAAAAAGAGCTATCCAAAGAAATAACCGTCAAACTAAATGAGAAAGAAGATGCCACGGCTGTTTTAAAGGTCAAGAAAATTTGGACAAAGGTGAAATAAAGTAACAACGAAATACAAGACGCAACAAGGTGATTTTGAAACCAACAGATGCAGATAGAGGATGCTGCTAAGAGACAGAGTAGGATAAAAGCAGTTGATTAAAGACAGCAGCTTCAATAATGCAAATGTAATTACTTGCACTGACCCTCACACTTGCTTCTCTCGTAACTGCATTAACGCTGGAGTGGTAGAAAAGAGACGGCGCTAGAGTTTCAGGGCAGTAAACGGAGGCAGCGGACAAAACAAAGTGGAATTAAAAGGTATTTTAGATAGTAAGTGTGAAAAATAGGGAAGAACTAAGCACAGTATGAGAGATGCTCAGGGGAGGAAGTGGGAGAAAAAACAAAACAAACAGACTCATAAAAGTACTATTAGTTTTAAGTTAATTTCAAAAGCAAGTGCTAAGGTTAAATGTTGTCACGGCTACCAAAGTTCATTAGGTCGATTATGTTCAGTCTAGCAGCTGTGCGTTGATGACGGGGTACGAAGAGAAGAGCAACAAAAACAAAGACGAGTAACATGGTATCTCCACTTGAGGTTGTGATATAACTGCTAAAAAGGGTTAAAGCTGCACTTGGAGCAGTTGATCTCCGTCTGACCATATATTGGTATTTTCTAAAAGTGAACCTCAACCACTGGAACGTCTGCTGTAACTCTAACATTTAACATTTAAAGCCACAGCTCTTAAAAGGCAAAAACAAGCCGTGTGCTCTTTTCGCTCCTTTCACCATTTGCTGGGAGTTTGATAACGTTGAAACACTGTGTTGGTCAGCAGCGAGATGTGGAGCTTGTTCAGTTTGTTTAAACTGAAATTGAATCTGAATCTAATACAAATCCATTTTTTTCTAACGCTCTTAGCTTCCATCCATCACTGTTTAACCCACTACTCCATGTCTGGCAAACACTTATGAATTGTAATCCGAATCTGACATGTTCTGAAAAAAAGCCAAATATTACACATGCACCATGGGACTCCATCACGTCTACAGGCATGTGTGAATGAAGCTGAGAGGAAGATTAATGCAAAAGGAACGTCTGAATGACTGAATACAGTTGTGTTAACAGATTGATGAATCCATTAATGCTATGTATTTCATGTCTGAAAAGGGCTATAGTCCAATTTATACAATTAAGTGCTATAAAGGAGGAGCTGCGGGAGATAATGCAGTGTCTCCCCTGCCAACCGCTGATGGACACAATCAGTTCTGTTCTTCTGGGCCTGAAGGACAACTGGAACCGTTAATTGCTAAATCACTTCTCGTGCACCTCTCCTTCCATGTCTCATCTTCTCTCTCCATCTCTTTCCTTCTCTCCATCTGCGGGTGGTTTGCCACATCAGCTCTTTCCCATCCACAGTGAAATGAACCCTCAAGGAAACGTCATCCCCTTGTTTGTGTGCTTGGGTGTTCGCGCGCCCACAAAATGCTTACATGCCGGTCTCGCACGGATTCTATTCTGCAAACTCAACTGACTGACGCTGCAACCTTCTGTGATTATGATAAGGTTCAGTTATTATTTCCTGCTTGTTTTTTGTTTTCTTTTTTTTTTTTTTATACTCTACATAAAAATTGTTTATTCTTTTGGTTTAAACAAGATAAAAGGGTTTTGCTGCAAGGAACAAATGTTGGTTTTAAGGCCCCATTCAATAAAAAAAAAAAAAAAAAAAAAAAAAATCAGGTTTTGTTAAAATGTCCATGAGATGTTTTTCAGTATTCAGAGGCATAAAAAGATCAAAATTGCTGCTGTTACTGAAGAATTCTGTTTTAAATCTGCTGTACCGCCTTCAGTGTCAGATCAGCGAGGACAGTTAGCCAGCCCCTTTTTCTAAAGTATGTCCTGACTATTTGCTGGCTGAGGCTTTCCAGAAGATAAAGGAGACATTTATATGCCCTCTCTTCAGTCATATCTTTACTGCTCTATTTATAGCAGCTGGTTAAGTGGGCGGAGTCGGCCACAGGCCTTCTCTCCATCCCTTTTTTCATGGAAAGTACCTCTTTTGAAACTGGTGTATAAGCTTTGCGCCGCCCATTTCCAAATTAGTGGAAGGAAGGAGGAGGTTGGACGGTGATAAAGATGGGAAGGCTGGATAATTCTAAGCTTATCTGGGTCTGTGATGTCACAGTTTCTGGAGGCATTTATTGGAGGCATGTTGGAGTATGTGGAGATTTTTTATTCTTCCTCTGTTTTTCCTCTTTAATTCATGATCTGTGTTGACTGCAGCTCACAGATGGTGTTGTCATTCATAATTTGTATATAAATGTAGTTTTTGCAAACAAATATTTCTGCATTACTGCTACATTTTACAAAATATGATGGATATTGACAGGGGGTCACGCAGATTTCACTATCTCACTCAAAACTGGTTCGTGCAGTGTACATGGAGCAATACCACTTCTGACCACATGGTGGCATATGCATCTGCTGTTAGGTGAACAAACTCTCACATTATTGATCTAATGAACGGGGAGAGTGTGGGATGTCTTTTTTTTCTACTAGAAGTGTACTTTGCTGTGTTTTATGCTGATAAATGAACTTTGTTGTGATACGCTGCCCTCATGTGGCAAGAAATATTGTTGTTCCATAGAGTAGCTTTAAAAGAACTAAAGCATTTTTCTAAAAAAGATTCTTCAGTCAACATGCATTTTTACTAATAGTGTGCTTGATGGTTATTTAGGTTTAAGCAGGTGGTGCAATGAATAAATAGATAAAGTGAAATAAAAAGCAATTAAAATACCATACCAGCCAGCGTGATCGACTGAAATCGCTCATTTAAACCAGAGGCTTCCTCTAATCACGCATGCTTTGACATTCATAAGATCCATCTGTTCTTCTAAGTTTAAAATTGTAATTTAAAACAGTTAAGTTGTAGTAATGATTTGACAATGCAAGCATAGGAACCTCTTCTTTTATCTTATTTTATTCCTATCATGTTCCTAAAATAGTATTACTTAGTCAGGAGGATTCTGCAAAAGTGTAAAACCTGCTATATTCAGTCTGAGCCGTCAGTACTCTAATACTGTATTAATCCTCATCTTCTCACACCTGTGTTGAGGCTAGAACCCATTTAAGAACCGTCTCCTCCTTCCCCAAAGCTGCATTCACAATGGGCCCTTTGTTTTGTCTTGAAGGCTGGAGTCGCACATGTTGCTGAAGTCGGCTCAGGCTTTGTGCGAAGTGCAAGCCCTATCCCTGGAAAACATTCGAAATCCATAATGGCTGCTAAGCCTCTGTGGAAAATGTGAACGTGTGAAATTTCGAACCCTTAAGGTGCGTGATGTGAAGCAGTGACCCTCCGGCCAAGTGGCTGCGAAACATCAATGCGTGAGAAACAACGTTAGTGTTCTCAAAGATGGATCCATTTCACAGCTTGTTGAACAAATTAGACACACATAATCCTGTAATACAATAAATACATGATCTCACTGGCTTTTGTTTTTTTTTTTTTTCCATCATCAGGTCACTCCACGTTCACAGGGTGGTTGTCTCTAACCAGTTAGATCGTTCGTTTTTATAGTTCTTAGTTGCTCGTCCGGTTTTATAAAGAGTGTCTGAATTTGTTCATGTTGGGATCCTGCAACAGGCTTGAAGCACCTAAACTGTAGACAAATCATCGATTTAAATCTTTCACTGTTATAGAGTCCATATTGAATGCGTTTGATTTTTTCCTTCTCTTCAGGACAACTATACGTTTGCTCAGCCAGGCATCCAGAGGAAAGTCAAGGCCCTGGAGGAGCTGGTCAGCAGGATTGATGGTGAGTCATCTGTCTTGCCTCCTTTCATCCATCGCTCCACTCATCTACAAAGGCTCTTCTGTTCATATTGGCCCCATTTTGATATCCGACTACTCCTTCATGTTTTTCCTGTTGCTTGATTTCAGTCTTTGCTCACTTGATTGTTATCCAAGACCCCAAAAACACAAAAATATTCAAAATCGGCATCGTTTTAAGATTTTCTTTAAGTTCTAGAAACTACTTTCTTTCTTTGTCTTAATCAGATCTGACATTATACCCGTCTCTCTTCAAAGTGTCTCACCCTAAATCATTTAAAGTAGCTTTTTTTTTTTTTTTGCGTAAACATCTGAGACAGATAAGGAACCATTAACACGTGTTTTTGGCTTTGTAAGCGTCCGTGATGCATTGTGCAAAACAAGGCTCTGATTCAAACAAACTTTTGTATGATGGTCGCGTTCTCGACTAACCTCGACACCCGTGATGACTCTCCTGTCACCCATATGTGAGCGAGAGGATGGGGAGGACACACCCGCTGCATTCGAATAGATAGGGGGCCAGCGTGTTCATGAGTGTGAGTGTGTGTGTGTGTGTGTGTGTGTCAGAGGGACAGAATGTCAGCAAAAGTTAGTGAGTGCATGCAACGCCGTCTGACACATATGCACTGTTGCCTGGAAATTTTTTCGACACTACCCGCGGGAGGTGTGTGTTCGCATCGTTTTGTGCAAAGCAGGTATTGTCCGTGTGGAAAGAGCAGCAAGTTATCATCCAGAGGGTTTGAAGAGTGTGAACGTGTGTCCTGATGAGGTTTGAATTGAATTGAAAGATTTGAATCTTGAAGAAATTAAGCTTAACACAGGAGGTGTGCTTTAAAAAAAAAAAAAAAAATCCTGATTCTAACTATATTCAAATGATATTTAAAAGAGAAACGGTGAGAGAAGAATAAACATCTGAATGCACCTGACTTATTTGAACAGATACTTTTCATCAGTAGTCAGAGGTGTTTAAAGGCATCTTAAAACCAAATCGAAACAGCAAAACAACACGTGTCACACAGTGACAAGACAAGAGTCCACGGTTGCATGATTCAATCAATAATAATCTGATCATTATTTAGGAAAAGGTAATTGAGCTCTTTCCTTTGACAGCATGGACTTTGGTCGAGTTAATTTGGTAGCTTGGGATCAGACCTGCACAACGTTAAAAGGAAGTTCTGAACATTCCTCTGTGCACATTCGGAGGATGTTCGGCTTCCTTGAGGTCCTTCCACAGCTTCTTTGTAGGTTTACGGTTTGTGCTCTGACTGGACCACTCCAAGAGATGGACTTTCTTTGTCTGAAGCCATTCTGTGGATTTACTTCCTTGTTTTGGACCATTGTTTTGCTCCAACACCCAGACTTCCTGATCCTAATCCTGAGGCAGGAAAGCAGGCCCCACTCACGATGCTGCTCCCAAGCATGCGTCACCATTTGGACGATGTTTTGATGTACTTCTTTCTTTTCTTTTCTTTTTTTTTGGTGGTGTTCAGACATGGACACCTTACCTGTTCCGTGACTTAAATGCGTCCGATGCTCTTAGTGAAACAGTTACACCAGTTTACGGGTTTGCTTCCTTTTTTTTGTTCCACCAGCACTGTTACGTTTAAGAGAAATGTTCAGTAAAGATGTGAGAAATGAATATTATTTGCGTGTTATCAGCTTAAGCACACGTGTATTTGTTTGTTATTTTGACTTCGCCGAAGATCAGATCACATTAAAGGGCAAATAAATAGAGAAAACTGGTAAACGCCAACGATTTCACGCATTTTTTGGCATTATTTTAACTGAGCGAAAAAAGTTTAGGTGCAACTGCTTTGGAGCGTTACATGAATCAGTGTGAGCGGGGGAAAAGAAACAAATTCCTCCAATCTTATCTCCGTTCTTCCACACCCCGGCAACGGCATAAAAAAAATTGAGTCAACATTTTTACCGTATCTTATCCCATAAGTGCCCTGTCATCATTGTCTAGGCAGAGACACATAAAACCTCGCTAGGTTGGCATTACCAGCTCTAATGACATCACAGATAGCACTTATCTCGTGTTACAGGATTGTTTTTCATTATGCTGTTGACATAGCATCTTTTCTGGAAACAATGGCCCCTCGTTTCTTCTAAAATTACCTATCAGCGGTTATCAGATGCAGGGTTATCCAAAGCGGAGTGTATTTTGATAAAAAGGTTGGTTTCTGTCTTCACACAGTAGGCAGATGACTTAGTGGACTGCTTGGAATAAGCCGATATTATTTCTTTGCTCCTACTGCATATCCCAAGTGAAGGAATTATAGGTTTTAATGAAAATCTGTGTTCCAATTTGTTTTTTGTTTGGTTTTGCCTCTTTATGTTAATATTTCTTGTGATTTATTTTGCGAAACTCAATCCATAACATTTCCATAACAGCTTGTATTTAATCCAGATGCTGATTAGTTTGTGATTTGGGTCTCTTATTTCAAATAAACAAGCTGATTATGCTGCATCGGAGTGAGCTTCTTCAGGTAGGCAGAAAACACTGTTTGGAAATAAAAGGGGGATTTGCTAACGTCACAGAAAGGGAGACGTAGATGACAGGAATGACTTTGTCTTTAATGTTGACCTCGCATCACGTTGTCATTACGTTAACGTTTGTTAAATAGGTCCGATGGGATATGATTGATCATTTCTCTCAGCACAGGACTTTGTCCCGTTTTTTTTTTTTTTTTTTTTTAATTTTATTTTTTTTCAAGAGAAAACATTTTATTTAACAGATGCTTCTATCCACAGTGACTTAAGGAATAAAAAGATATAATCATGTGCAATATTGCACTTGTGCATAATTAGTGAATGATCATTGAGGTCTATAGAAATGTTGCTCAGCACAGCGCTCAGCTCCAGGCAAAATGAAACTATCATGCTGCCTGGCAATGCATTGCTGACTCTTTAGATGTTTAAGCAATGGTGGATTATGTTGTATTCCTTTTATCTTCAACTTGGAAACATTTGGCCTTCTACATTAAAATGAGTTTCCCCCCATTGAGCCCCCATCTACATACAATAATAGCAGGAACTCCCATTAGTGTTACTTGACGCTTGCAAACGTGCCCCCTAAACAGACAGCAGCCACTTTGTCAGCATGTAACGTCTCTCTGATCTCTTCATCTCTCTTTTATCTTAATCTTTGTATTTGTTGCATGCAAGTGCATTAGTACAAGTTCATCAACATGTAAATTGCCCAAAGCTGGATTTATCTATGCAAATGAGAAGGCGCATATGCAGCATGCACGCTGAGCCAGAATCAGAATGAAAGACTGGTAGAGGGATTGTGTTTATTAGAAGTTAGAAAGACTTAATTTTGTTTTCATGGGCTTTAATAAAACCTAAAGTCAGTTTGTTTTGGCAAAGCAGATGAAGGCAGTGACCATGTGTAAAATCTGCATGGCATTTAATCTGCACATATAATATTTGTTGCTCCAATAAAGTCGGTTTCTGCTGTGTTTTCTTTTGATATCTCGCTCGTTTCTTTAAAGCTCAACACTAAAGTCTGGTCCGGTGCCTTTAACTTCATCTGAGGTCAGTCGCACCATTTTTTTTTTTTTTTTTCACCTTGTCCTGCGACGCCCTTCACGGCCTTTGGAGATCAATCTTTGCTCAGGAAAAGGGGGTTTTCACATTGTGTTATTTATTTGAGGAAATTCCCATATGTCTTGACTGCAGGCTTATTCCAGTTATTCAGACCTGGAAAATTGTGTGACTACGGTGGCAATTTCTGTCCATCGGTGTTTTTAAACTAAAACATTAAATGGGTTTTTGATTTGACTTCTTTGAATTCCATCTTGTTGGCTTTATGAATATGGCGACGTGTTATGTTTACGCGATGTGCAACTTTCAGGACTTTTTGGAATCTGGTACGTCAAACTCGGCGCACGCCCCGGTGCTGCCAGTGTGGTTCTCAGATGGACCCGCTCAGGCCTCCCCTGTCGACGCCTGTACGACCCCACAGCGGATCAAATCGGAACCCCTCGCTGACGTAAAAATTCACCTCAAACCGCTCTCGGTCTGAATGGGCAAATGATTTGAATTCCATGTTTTTAATTCACTTTAATTGTGAAGCTCTTTGTTCAACCCTGGTTGTTTTTAAAAGTGCTAGACAAGTACAGATGGGTTGATTGATTCTTCTTCTTTTTCTTCTTCTCCTTCTGCTCCATCTTCTTGTCCTCCTTTGTCTCCTCCTCCGTCTTCATCTTCTTCTTCCTCAGTGAGAGAAAATAATTTAATAGAATTGAATGCAGAATCCAGCAGGTTTCTCAGTGGTGGTCGTGCAGTCGATGACCCCCCCCCCCCCCCCCCCCCCCCCCCCCCCGCCGCCACGAGCCACAGGTCATAGTCCTGTCGGCAGAGCCCAGCCAGCACCGTGGCCTCGGTTCTCGGCTTCAACCGGCAGTGGGCAGGAGGACGACGCTCATCAGTCAATCAGTGTCTGAGAGACGCGTCACCCTCGACCCCCCCTCAGCCTTGACGGTTAACCCTACCCAGCATGCTCAGCACCTCGCCAGCTAGTCAGCAGCTCATGAGTAATAAGGCTTCAGCTTTAGCACTTCATTTGATTATTTTTCCTTTTTCCCCGCAGTCAACTTTTTTGTGTTGAATAATTTTGAATTCTTCGTCTGCTCTGCCACGAAGCGGCGTGACAAATCACCCGTCACTCCCCCACCGAGCCCCACTCCCTCTCGGTGTTTGGCGAAGTCGCTAATATTAGGCAGAGCAAGTTCATTAGAGTAATTTTACATTGTCTAAGGTTGCTCGGCTCTCTTCCCCTCTCTTTGGCAGCCAGCTAAGATCTGTCACCGTGAGGCATTCACCGTTAATGAGCTCTCCTTGTTTATGCTTTTACAGCAGCATGTGATAATTAAACTGTAGAGAGGAGTGTGAAATAATAGCTTTGTGTTTACTTTGCGCCCCGCTCGTGTGCTGGAGTGTTGCTGTAATTGTTCAAAAACTCACATGTGAGCAGAAAGGTGCCGTTCAGGTGCTTTCTTTGTGTGCGTGTTTGAAGCTGGTAATGTATGGTGTCTGCTTAGAAAAATCGAGCATAATGTTTCACCAATAAAAGGGTCATTAAAGCTGTATTGTGGAGTGTGTGTGTGTGTGCGTGTGTGTGTGTTTTCTTGTCAGTCAGCCCTGATTAAGAGCAGCGTGAGACAAGAGGATGCTACACTTCCTCTCTAACCAGCTTTTCTCATAGATTGCCTCACAGACCCGTAATTACAGCTCCATTAGATGCGTGTGAGACAGAGAATGGGTGTCATGCGTTTGATGACTGTGAAACGTGCAGCCGCCGAACACTGAATGGTATTTTTAATCTTTTGTTATGTAAAGAAGCGCAAAACAAATATTTCTCGAGGACAGAAGAAGGAACAAAGGCAGTCAGTGTCGATGCCACAGCTGCATCTGCAGCTGACATTTTTCTCAGCGACTGCTCCGCCAGTTCGCTGTGATACTGAAATTTAAACCTCACACCAAGACGGCGTCGAGGCCGTTTGAGGCGACGCGGGATCTCCTCTCTGCTAACGAAGCTAAACGCGGACCAGTCGTACGAAGCAAAAACCCAACACATGCTGTAGTCATGTGATCAGTCAACATATGGCTTTTTATTTTTTTTTTATTTTGTTTAATACACAGTGTTATCCCGCTGTGGATACCTACAGTGTAATGATACCCGCATTTGTGTTAGTCAAGTTACGTGAGCATTATTCACTAAAAAATGACGGTTCAAAGTTCAAAGGAAATGCTCATATTTGTGATGACATACCTGTGATGATTAAAATGGATTTTATCTTATGTTTTCATGTTTGCTTGCTGTAAGCATTATTATTTCCTCTTTCTAGAGTAAAGTCACCGCCAGAATTACACACAATTTCAAATAAATACAGACTGTGAATCTTAAAGTGACACAAAGCTAAAAGTTGGGACAAGAGACTGCAAAATAATCAAATATTTCTATTCCTGTTCCAAACCAAATACAGTTATTTACTTCTTAAAATGCGTTTTTGTTTTTAATTTCTTGAACTTGTTTTATTGTTTAGCATGACAAGCTCGAGCTGCAGCCTTTCTTATAAGCATTTTAGAATCAGTAGCGCTTAAAAGAATAGTAATAGTTGTTAAAACAGCTGAAAGAACAAAAAATTAAAAATTACAGTTTCATCAGCACAATTCTCTGACAGAGTAGCCGTCCGCTGCAGTGACCGTCATGCGTGGAAGTCCGTGAAATGCTGAGGGACTAGGCTTTGCATTTATAAGGTTTGTTTTTTGTTTGTTTTTTTTCCCGTGGCAGGATGTGAAGGGTTAATTTCACACAGACTAACTCAGCAAAGTCCCATTTTTACCAGCTACGGCTGAAAAGCGCATCGTGTAATAATGTTCGTGCTTTCTTTACGTCGCGTATAAACACGCGCCGTACCCTCATCTCGGAACGCCACTGACCCACTTTACATGCACTTGAGCTTTCTTTGAAGCGACATGCAATTTCTCTGGAGAGTTGGTTAACAGTACAATTACACTTCCATTTCCCATCATGCTTTGGTATGAAGCTTTTCTCAGACAACTTGGATAACTCTGTAATTACATTTCAATTATAACGAAAGGGTGTGAGTGTGTGGGTGTGGGTGTGCGTGAGAGACACACAGATGATAGCAGCTATTAATACTGAAGGGAGCTATGAAAGAACCTGTCCATCACCTCTCTTGTTACTGTCACCACGGTGATAAGTTTGTTTTTTTTCCCCTCATCATAGACATTTGCGTTGTTATAATTTTCTTTTGTTTTTCCACACAAATTGGATGAATCTAAGGAATGTTAATCTGTGCGGGTTACTATTACGGAGTTTTGCTGCTTTTTTTTTTTTTTTTTTTTTTTTTTTAAATAAAAGGTTGTTTTATAAAATGTTATTTTTTTTGCAGAGTCCGTGCACCGCCACATGCAGCACTACGAGGTCGAATACCTGCAGTTCGCCTTCCGCTGGATGAACAACCTCCTGATGAGGGAGCTGCCACTGCGCTGCACCATCAGACTGTGGGACACCTATCAGGTACATCACACACACACACACACACACACACACACACACACACACACACACACACACACACACACACACACACACACTGCAATGCTGACAGTACTGAACATTATCTGTCCTGTCCGTCTCCATGTACGATTTCAGAGACTTGGATATTTGTTAGATATGGGATATTTGATTTGTTGTTTTTTTTTTTTTTTTTTTTTTTTAATTATTCAAACCTTGAACAGTTCTCCTGTGCAGATTTGGTTTTACAGTCTGTCTGTTCTGCTTTCTCATTAATAAATTTAAGCTTGTAGATCTTGATGATAAAAGAAAATGGGAGCAGGAAGGCCTAAAACAAATGAAGAAATATCACAGGAATGGATGAAGGACCAGTTACATCATCAAACAGAGATGTCAGTGGCTCTTTCAACACATGGACCAAATGCTTTAACTGATTTAACAGATGGTTTAGTTTCCTATTTTATGGGTGCTTTGCCCTTCTGTGTGTATGAGTGTCAAACTAAAGCTTATTTCTGTTGAGCTGAGGCCCTTTTATACAGCAATGCATAAAACAGGCTTTCAGTGCAGTGCCCTTATTCCACTTTACCATTCTGTATAAAATGTATAAACATAACATTTTGATGACATGTCATGCTCACAACCTACCGGGGGGGGGAATTTAAAGGCTTTAAAGAGACAAGAGGGAGGTAACCTCAAGAAAGAAAGAAGCTGCTGTCACAAATGCTTGAAAAACCCAGCAAAGTTGTAAATATGTGACCAGAGGATGAAATAAAAATGAAAGCTCAGGGTATCCTATTCATACCGTGCCAGAGGAACACTGCACCACACTTTTTACGTTTTAGATGTAATATAGGAGTTTTCACAACGGCCGTAAAGAGGAATATCACTTTGAATGGTGATCCAAAATATAGATCTGGGACTAGAAAGCATGATCTTATTACAATCCAAACGAATCTGGACCTCTTGATCTTACTGCCCCGCGGCATTTACTGAGTTTAATAGGCAGCACCTACCGTTAGGCCGGGTTGTAAACCCCAGCTGGCATTGTCAATAACACTAATGTCTGCTATTGATCCTGGGGCATGCGCATACGCTGGTGGGTGTGCGCATATGCTGGTATGTGTGTCTGCGGCTTTGAGCTGAGTACATATAATGGATTTTCCAGTTGATGCAGAGGTTGAGAGTGTAAGGCATGTGACCACGTCGTAGTGTTTGATTATGTGAGATAGGCTGACAGAAGAGGAATGAAGAGCTGAAATAGGCTTTAATGTGGTCTTCCCCCTCAGCGATGCCACAATGAGGAAGCACATCTGCCATTTTCAAATCTGAAGACGTGTATTTGCAGAAAGGCCTTTAGAATTAAATGTACATATTTTAACAATTTACTAAATCACAAAAAATGTATATGATGAATAAATGACTGGATTTTTGCATACATTTATATACTAAACTCTTCTATGTTGATTTTTTTATAGACATTTACTTCTCTATGCTTGACTATTGTAATAAGGTGGCAGCTTCTACATTAAATATCTGAAGTCTGAATTATCCTCGTGTGTATCTGCGTATAGGACCAACGCCGCTTTGGCGTTTTTCTGTTATCGTTTATGTCACTCCGTAAATACGCCACCAAAGACTAGGTGGCAGTGTCGTTTCTTTTATGCAGCGCTGTAGCCTGAAGTGCTGAGCTTTTGTTTGTTTCCCTTCTTTATGTTGCTCAAATGTCGCAACAGAGCAAAAGAAGTATTTCTTATACAGGGAGTGCAAAAAAATATAATAAGCATCAGTTATTTTGTTTACTGATGTTCCACCAATTTTTCTTTCCAGCTAGAAAATCGTTAAGAAGTTGTAGTAATACAATAGAGAAACATAAACTAAGCTTAACGTCTTGGTCACTTGGGAAAACCTGGCAGAAGCAACGGCTTTTAAATATTTTTGGACATCAGCTGTCCCCCAGAACATTTCTGCCAGCATCATTCCAGTAGAAAACCATCACAGGACTCTGCTGTGACTGAAAGTTTGGCCCGGCTAGAGTAAAAAGAAAGGTTTACAAGACGGTTAATAAGTGCTGGCTGTTGGAGAGAAGATTACCCAAATGTTCATGGGGCATTTTACGCCCTCATTGGTCCAGGCTTGTCCTCTGCTCATTTACTTTACTGTGTTTGCTTGTTGGCATGGCTTTTTGGTTTGATCTATTTCAAAGCGACTGAGACTTCTTTCCAAGGGGTCTCGCTCGGTGTGCGTGAAGGTTCGAGCGACAGCGCTCACACACCTTCAGGTCAACATCGCTGACGGGGCGAATGCATTAGTTGAACCAAACCTGATTAGGACTTACTAAAACGAGAAATTAAACATGGATATATAATGTGGTTTTCTGCTGAAGATGTGAGTTCAGCGCCATCACACCATTACTGAACTTTCCCCAATACAAAACCAGCCACGTTTAAGTCTTTATGAACTCTTCCTGAACTCTGAGCTGCCTGACTTAAATGGTTTCTGATAGGTAGAAGCCAGATAGGAGTCTGACTGGAATTAAAAAGCTTTAGGTTAATTTAAGTTCAGGGCAGGTACACCTGCCCTTTTCATATAGGACTCTGATGTCAGCATATTACGAGTATGCCATGATTTAACTAGGCAGGTTCATCTAGTTTCTCTTGTTTCTTTAAGCATCTGTTCTCATGACGGTCAAATCTCAGGTAGTTTTCCCTCTCATTTAATTTATGTAGGAAAAGAGTCTGAGCTGCTTTTTTGTACACGAGTTTGAGTTGTATAAGGACGATTATACAGCCACTCAGGCCCACTCTGATAAAGTAACTGAACATAAGAGCGATACTTGAAAGCCTCGCTCTGCTGTATGATCACCTTTATTCGATAGGATGTGTGGTTGGTGTCCATAGCAACAGCCAGTTGTTTTTCACTGTGCGTCTGCTGTTGAGAGCGCAGTGTCGATGTCTGACTGAATGAAGGAAAAGTGAACAGCTGAAGAAATGAAAGAAACAAAAGCAGCACCGTTGGCTGGATCCATTCAGCGAGGCGTCATTTTTACTAACTAATGATTACTTAGCCTTGTAAAACGCAGCGTCTTGTCCTGTTTTTGTAGTATATCATTGTGTCCTGAAAGTTGTGTCCCTGGGCACAGTTCAGTTGATTCAGTTCAGTTCATTTGAGATACAAGTACACATCAGATTGACATTCGTCTGCATCAGCACCGACCTTGACGTTGGACAGTCACACAATCAGGAAATCTACAATGCAGCTGGTTGCAAAAGGACTTCCATCAGTTCACTATTTCATCTCATAGCATGATAGGATGAATTCAATTCAAATGTAGTTGTAGCAGGAAATTCTTTCCTATTCCATGTAATCATTTTCCAACATTACCCCGGGGTTGACTTGTTGCTGAGGCGAAGGGAGAACGACGTGTCTGCAAGGCCTCTTATTCTACTTATAGTAGAAAAGGACCCTGACAACAAGAGTTGATTTTGTTTGGACACCCGATTGATAATCTTGGCGTACAATCCTGTTAGAGAGGACGGGGAAACCTCTCTTTGACCACAACCCGTCATTTGTGACAGATTCCTTCATCCTCCGCACAATTCAGACTTTCATTTGAGGATAAAATGACTTTAATTAGGAATTGAAAATGAAAAGGGAGATATATTTTCCTTCCTGCCTTCATTCTTTCAAAGAAATCAAACGCTGCAGGCGCACTGCATGCTACAAGGAAGACCGGAGTCCAGCTCCAGTCTAAAGATGACACGAGGAATTAAAGATTTAACGGTGTCGTCTCTTTGCCGTGACTCGACGACAATGCGAGTACACTTAGTACTTGTAATCCACCTGCTAAATATTTGATGCTTTTACAATGCTGTTTGGATAGTGGGCTGATCACATACAAGTGCGCGTCCGCGCAAACCTTTGGCGCCGCATAGAAACACGGTCCCCCACCTCCGGTCCTGACCTGGTGGGGGAACTGGGTCATTCCCACTCATGAAACTTTCAGAGCTGACGGCAAAGCACGAAGCTGTTCATGTCTGTTCGGCTCTGCCCTTGCTTTGTTTCACTGCGCCGCTGTTCTTCACACACCTCGTACGTCCTCTTTTGCTCGTCGCCACGACGCACCCCTGCCATTATCTTTTTTTTTTTTTTTGGTAAAAGATTTTATTCTTGTATGCTCCGCATACGCTGGTTCCTCCACTGAGACACCAGGATGTTTGTTGTCGTGGCTTAAAAATGTTTTTTTTTTTTTTTTTTTTTTTTTTTTTTTTTTTTTTTTTTTTTTTTTGCAAATGCTGTTTATAAATAGAAAAGACCTTGCACTTCGCCACTGTGCCCCAGTGTGTGTTTTGTGGTGTGTTTCTGTATCTTCCAAGGGAGACTTTAACCTGAGTGTTGTAATGTCTCCGCTGAGGTTTTCTCTCTGCAGCGTGGCCATCTGTTCAGTTGTCTGATCCAACACGAGACCGGCTCTTCATGTGTTTCTGTCTCCCGTCATCTCTCTTTCCACCCGCAGACTCTTCTCCACGTTCTCTCTCTCTTTCCGTCGCCGTTGCCCTTATTGTGTTCCTCGTTTCTGTTTTCACCGTTTTCACCTCGCCTCTGTATTCATCTTAAAAAGAGGTAGAGGCAGGGAGGGCTGATTCCGAGCGAGGTGCACACACGGACCACTCTTCCTCAGCAGACAGACACACGGAGGCTAAATTATCCCTGTTGCGTGGAGCATGAAATTAGCAAGAAGCTCAGTGTGGCGGCATTAGCCCTACTGTTAAAGGGATAGCGTGACATTTTCCGCTTCTGAAACATGGTCCTCTTTGATGTGGATGGTCGAATTTACCAACCAGGGAGCCGTGCAGCGACGATGTTTAAAATCTGCGGGTAATGCATGATTAAATATATGGATTGCCCGTGGAAAAATGTGGTATTTCAGTGCAACATAAGTCGAGAAAATGATCGCAGATTAAGATTACAAGCATTGACTGAACACACACACACACACACACACACACACACACACACACCCACAGCAGTAGTAAGACTTTTATTTTTCTTATGTTTCATACTGTGCTGCTTAACTTAACGTATCTATAAAGCTTTTCTAAAGCAGAAAAATTAGTGGCGTGTTCTTCTTTTGCCATTTTATCCCCCCCCCCTCCCCCCAACAAAAAAAAACAATCTTAACCAGGTGCTTGTTTTGTGAGGCGAAGATGACTGTTTTGCTTTAAAGAGTATTTACCGCATGGGCGCAACTATAAGACCAGTTTGCTTTTTTTTAAATGGTCATCCAGTATTCAGGGTCTAGATTTTTAAACGCTATTACGACCACAGCAACTGGTGGAGCAGCAGCCTGAACGTTCCCGTTACAACTGCAGCGTCAAACCAAACCTAATAACAGAGCCAGGGGGTTTAAGAGACGCAGGAACTTGGCAAGGTCCCGAACGAATCGTTTTGAAAGTAGAACGACTGAAGGAACAAATGAGAAGACGTTTCAATGCCAACTTTAAGGTGATGATGATAAATGCTGCAATCTCATCAACGAAGAACCCCCCAAGCAGATGGAGATTATTCACAAGAAAGGATTTTGGAGCAATGGAAGAAGGTCATGTGGTCTGATGAGTCCAGATCGACCCTTTCCAGACTGATGGGAGCATCAGGGTAAGAAGAGAGGACGATGAGCCCAAACAAGGAGGTCAGACGACTACCTGAATATTCTGAATGACCAGGTTATTCTATTAATGGGTATGTTTGTTTATTCTCTAATGGCACGGGCATATTCCAAGATGACGATGCCAGGATTCATCAGGCTTGAATTGTGAAAGCGTGATTCAGGGAGCTTGAGACATCATTTTCACGCATGGATTGACCAACACAGACTCCAGACCTCAACCCCATTGAGAATCCTCGGGTGTGCTGGGAGAGACTTTGCACTGCGGTCCGACTCTCCCATCATCAATGGAAGATCTTTGCAGAACATTAATGCATCTCTGGATGGAAGCTTATTGGGACGATGCCTAAGCGAATGTGTGCCGTAATCAAAGCTAAAGGTGGCCCAACAAAATATTGGAGTGTGGGATGTTTGCAGTTTGCTGCCACCAGGGATATTCAATGTGCGGCCAATCAGCCGATCCACAGATGGGTGTTTCTCATTCTGCTGGAATCACCCGATTGTCCTACGTTAGGATAAACTGATGCAGCAAGAACGGTTTTATCTTCCACTGCTCTCAGACAGAAGCGTTGCACGTAAGGAGAGCAGTTAAACATTTTGAGGCTTTCTGTGGTTTGACATTGAAGAGCTTAAAAAAGTTCAGTTTGCTTCTTTTTGCTTATTTCTCCTCTAATATTTGTTTAAATGAATGAAACACTTGAACACAGGCCTTTTAGTCGTAGCTTAGCATTTCTTACATTGTGACGTTTGTTCTCAAGTTAAGAACCTCTTCCAGCATCCAGGGTCTGAAGGTTTTTGAGGTGACCCCTCATGAATGTGAATATAACCTGCCAGTTCAGACCGAAGGCCACCCCGTAACCATCCCAGAGAGAGGTGGCCCTCTTCACTTTCCGGCCTCACTGCCGCTGTCCCAGGGTCACTGCGAACGCAGACAAGACCCTGTTCTCACACACAGACACACGCTCGGTTTTCATCTGTGCGCTTTTTACACCTTCACTGCCGTCGACATGAATATTTCTCTCTCTCTCTCTCTCTCTGTCAGCGTGAATGGAGCATTACAAGTTTTCGCCAAGGTTGCAAGGTTGTCATGTTTCCAGTTTTCTCTTCCCTCACACACAGGAACCCGAGGCCTGTGTGCTGCAGACACTAACCTACACACCAAGGACGCCTCGTGCTCTTATCCCAGTCCTCCTCATTCAGACTCTGAATAAGAGCTGCGAATAAAACATCCTCATAGAGCTGGAACAGAGACGATCTGTCTCCAAAATGAACTAAATCCATAGTAACGTGAAAATGTGATTGTACAAGTTTCTTTTTTATTCCTCCTCAGATTAACTCTGGTGCTTGGTAATTATAATGTTGCCTAAAGCAAGAGGCTTCACTTGAGGGGCATATCATGCACAGGGGTAAAAACTTAGTTGACAGTGACTTGATATGTATTTAACACAATTTCTCCGAAAAACTTTTTTTTTTTTTTTTTTTAATCCATTGCATCATGACTTGAATCAGAGTCTTCATTATTTATAATCCAACATAGACATTTCTTGCCTTGTGGTGTTTAAATTCATCTTCTTACACGCTGATTTTGCTTGAAGCAGTCAATATAACGAAGAAATAATTGCACAGCTTGTGGCATTTAAGTATAAAAACTATTTATTTATTTTTTTTAAATTTTTTTTAAATCCCAGAACTGCCAGTCAGATACCCGCGCTTCATTATATTCTGTATGCAACTGTTGCATCATAATAAATGTGCTCGTTTATCATTTTCCATCTCCTGCAGCACCGTCACCTTTTCCCCTTGTCTTCAGTCGATTCGTCAGAGCATCGCGTTCATCCCACACGAGGCCAGTTTGCTTTTTGAGGGATCAGAGCAGTCAGAGAGCCAACGCAGCAGTTTAAAGTCGCTGTGACATTGGAATACTCCATCTCTGCTTTCCACGTTTCCCTTTTCTCCTCTGCTCACCCTCTTTGTCACAAAAGCTCCCCTCACCACCAACGCCTGGCTCGACGCACCCCCGTGTCCTTTTGATCAGCAGCACTTGTCAATCAGAGACTGGCTTGTGTCTCAGCCAATATGGCTGCCACGACTGCGAGGAGGGAGGAGGACCGAGCATCACGATGGAGGAGGGAGGGAGGGAGGATGAGGGGGGAATGTAGAGGCACGTCTGGAAGAGTCACCTTGACTCCCATGACAAAGTTTGTTTTGCAAATCATAATGATGAGGAAGCCTCCAGCAGCGGATGGATGTGGCGGAAGGTGGCGAAGGTGTCAACAGAGAGATGGACGGAGAAAAATGTAAACTTTCAGGCTCTAACCATCATTTAAATTCAATCATATGATGTGGGAACACATGAGGGGACAGTTTACTATGATGCAGAACAGGACAGGTGCAACAAGGTAAAGAAAAATACAATAGTTGGAGAAGAATTCAGATGGTTTGTTTTTCGAGAGCTCAAGTTTTCTTTCAGTATCGTTCTCTCAAGGCCTAATGTGTGCTCTTCAAATTCAAATTCAAAAAAACTTTATTTATCCCCAAAGGGAAATGAATTGTTGCAGTAGTCATTTAAGTCTCTTCAAAGAGTCGTTGTAGAAGGTTATTGCTGTGGGCAGGAAGGATCTCCTGTACCAGCGGATCTGAAGAAGCCTCTGACTGAAGACGCTCTGTAGCTGGTTCACTGTGTTGTGAAGAGGACACTCAGGGTCGTCCATAAACTTCTTCAGTTTATGAAAAATGATCCTTTGCACAATCCGCTGGAGAGGCTCCAGAAGAATCCCGGAACAAAGCCAGCCTTCTTTAACAACTTGTTTATCTTATTCCGGTCACTGGCTCTGTTGCTGCTCCCCCAACAGATGACTACAGATGTAATTACACTCTCCACAACGGTTATAGAAGATATTCAACATCTGACTGAAGGACCTTCCTCAAGGAGTAAAGTCTGCTCTGCCCTTCCTTATAAACAGCATCAGTATTGTATCTACGGTCCAGTCTGTTGTCCAGGTGAACACTGAGGTATTTATACTCCTTCACCACCTGTTCTTCTTCTCCCATGATGATAAACAATTGAACTTAATCCGGGGTCTCCTGAAATCCACAATCATCTACCTTTGTCTTGTTCACATGCAAGATGAGATGAGAAGATTGTTCCCACAACAGGCCACAGTATTCCTGCACATGAGAGTCCGACTTGTACTGGAAGTCTCATGTGCAGCATAAAGAGGAATGGTGAGGGTGAGAGTACAGAGCCCTGTGGTGCTCCTGACCAGCTGGTCAGACACGCAACCATTCAGTCTCATGGCTGACACCCTCCGAACCTGCAGCCTTGATCCTGTTCAGTCTGTCCAGTTGCCTTTTGGCAATAGTGCACATACAACCAGATCCTGCCCCATCATTGACACATCAGTTCTAATTCAATTCTTGACACTTTGTAGAACATTTTAAATAATCCAAACAGTGTTTTTCATTTGATATTGCATTGACTCCTTTCAAAATACAATAATATGTTATTTTATTTAACATATATCCACCCTGAAGAAACGGATAACCTCAAACTATGAGGCCAGCCTCATTATCCAGTATCATTTTACTGTATTTTATTCATTTGCGGGCAGCTAAATAGGAACATTTAAACACTGTGAATCACTGATATAATGACCCGTATAAATGATGTCTGTGTTGTGATCCAGAATGGTTTTGTCTGAAATTAGTTTGTAAAGTCAGAATTTGTACAGTTTATTCCACATTATGTGCATTTATCTGTCTTGTTTTCTTCTTGAAATGTAACAGAATTCTGCTATGAATCATTTGAAAGGGTTTAAACTTTACGCAACAGAATCTTGTCTGTTAAAAAACAAAAACGCTAAAAATAGCCACTGCCTTGGTCCTGCATAAAGGAGCCAAACGTTTGATATGTGCATGTATACTTTGAACCAAATACAGAAGACATCTCTTTCTCTGTTTAATAGTCAGTTGTTTTAACATCCTTTGATTAATAATAACAGACAAAAATACTAACGTCTTTGGGTCTATTGGTGGTTTGGCATGTTTTAGAGCTCCATGACGTCACGATGTTGGATAATATTGCCGTTATTTTGAACAGTAGGACCTCAGAGCTGCATTTTAAATGCTTTTACACACAAGTGATTGAGTGGTACTGAAGGAAAGTGAGGACTCTGTCAGGAAGGTGGGTAACCATTCCTTCTGCAGCCACTGGCGGCAATAGATTTCAAGTTAATTCTTGGCAGATCAGCAAGTCGAAATTACATGCCAGTAGAAGTTGTTTTTAATAAAGAATAATCCCTCTCTACTCTGTGAAATGTTCTTCAGTTTTATTAATGAGGAACAGAGAGAGACAGACGTTGGTTGGATGAGACTGAAGGAGGTGACAGAATGAGAGAGCAGCGGGTGGATGGATGGAGAGAGTTCACCGGTGCCCTCAACCGTGGACTCAGACACACAAACTCGGAGAAGAAAGGAAATTAAAACTTCACAAATCTTTGGGGACTGATAAACACTGTGCTCCAGTATGCCACTCATATACCCACTCATCTGTGTTGGAGTACGTGAGTGTGCGTTTGCTTGCTTTTGCTGTTTGGATTGGAGCGGCACGGCTAGACCAACAAGCCAATCACCTGCCAGTTTACAACTCGCATCCTGCCACGCTTCGCTGTTCACAAACACCCCTCACCCCCCCTTTTTTTTTTTGTTTGTTTGTTTTTCTTTTTTCCTTCCCCTTCTCCCCACTCTGCATTCTCTCCTTTTTCTGTCTGTCGCTCACACAATCGCTGACTTATTTGGCAAATTTGAAAAATTGATCCAACTAAGTAGGATGAAAAAAAAAAACGAGAAAAGGCTCAAACAACAGGAGCTGCACACAAAGCTGAAGGGAGTAAATGACGTGAAACAGTCATTTAATCAGACATGTTTCTCTTCATATCTGGGTATCTGAGGTTAATGTGTTTGTTCCTTCCTCCCTGGAAAAAATTCAATTATTCTTGCAGAGTTGTGCCTCAGTGTTCTGCATTACATACTTACTTACTTACTCCCCTTCACATTACACTTGAGCGTACCAACCCTCTACGTCAAACTGTGAATGCAGCCTTTGGCTCTCTGCTAACCTGCTTATACCAAAGACACTGCACAGTATTATATCCAATTACTGTATTTCTGGAAATCACTTTTCCTAACTGAATGATTCAAAGAGAGTACAATTTTAGCATGTTTGAATAAAGCAGTGCTCTTCTACTATCAACATCATAGAGTCCAGATGCAGAATAATTCATGAAATAGTGTCGTCAATAAGAGTGTGAGTGCATTTTTTATCCTCCACTCTTGTACATTTTGCACGGAGCAAATAGGGCCTCACTGCTCCAATGCCACACTTTTTGATTGACTTCATTAACAAATCAGTCAGCTAATATCAGATGTTTTTTTGCTGGCAACGTGCCAACACAATGCATATGTTCTCTAATTAAAAAAATGGTTTAAGTTTGGTAATATCTGCTTTTTACTCAACTTTTTTTTTTGTAAACATCCTGAAATGTCCTCACAGTCTCTTGTTGGCAGCCTTGAGATGAAAGGGTTTGAGAGGCAGCAGTCAAGAGTTTTAAAAGGAAAAAAAAAAAAGAAACTGACAAGCTATAAAACACAGGGAGAAAGAATTCACAGATTGCTGCCAGTCTCATGAACAAAGGAAAGCAATGTGTTTTGCTATACAGCTTTATTGAAACTCTGTCCAGAGGAAAGGAAGCTTCATTGGTTTGCTCATATGGCTCTTTTTCTGCATTGGCCGCACTCACTCACTTTTACATGTTACCTCTTCGCTTTATTTCGTTTTTCTTGTATTTTCTGGTATCTCCTCTTCTTTGTTGCATCAGCCATCCCTCAAACCTAGGCCATCAACTAAACGGTGACTAAGACCACTCAAAAGAAACAAAAACAAAAAAAAAACAACCCTTTTCTTTCTCTTTGCTTCTCTCTCTGGACTCCGTCCTGACTTGCAGCACAGCCGACTCTTTGCCCATGCATCACCTCCAGTTCATTTTTCTGTCCAGTCCATATCCCCCGGGAGAACCTCCCATCTATACGGGACTTTCAAAAGAACCACCAGATTTAATCTTCTCGAGGATCTAGCCTGTCTCACCACTGATTGGTATTTCTATATTCCTGTCATAGCTCCTGCTGGACATCCTACAGAGCGACCAGTTAAAGAAGTCTGTACGTGTTTTTACAATCTCATCAGTATAAACACCCCAACATGACTTGCTGCCAGTGTCGAAGACAATCAAAATTAGACTCTTAAACATCCGATCTTATTGAGCATAAATCATATGTATTCAAACAAATCTGTGCGTCTATTCCAATGAATGTGATGCTTTACAGAAACCTAGATGATGATCAAAATGCTTATAACAATTGTAGAGGAGGTCGAGTCGCAGTCGTAGCCAATTCAAGATTTGCATTAATGGGTGTTTCCTAAATGTGAAAGCAAGCAGAAAGATTAAAAAAATAACTTGAAAGCTTCACACTTCGCCTCTTTCACCTACACTGAAAGGCACAAAATATAATTAATTTTCTAATTGAATTTTCTATTTTTTTGCCATTTGGTGACAAATTAGAACCAATGACCGAATCACACATATGATTTCATTTTGACTAACTGTTCCTGTCGATACAACCACTTGTGCAAGTCAAAGGTGACGGCGCAATCACAAACTTCATAGCTTTCACAGTTTTGCTGCATTTAAAACGCAATGGATAAAGAAAATGATGTTGCTAAACTTGAAAGACTCAATGTTACTGACCCTCACAGTGCTCCGGGGAGTACTTTTTAAAAGCAGACATTCAAAATCTACAACTACCTGATCAACTTTCCTTTGTCCTACTCCGGGAAATCTCTTAAAAATGGCAAAAGCCTGCTCGGGTATAAATGGACGTTGTGCCCTGGATTTGTGAATAACATTCCACTTTGGAATCTTTTAGCAAAGGATTATTTTATCATTATTGGAAGTTTAAGTGGCACTTCATTCATTTAATTAAAAAAGGCGCTTAATAAAGGCACACCAACACAGTCTGCGTCGACTAATTTAATCGGCATGTTAATTAGAATCAAATGTTAATGTGGATTTTTACCGGATAAATTAGACTGTTTACTGTGTGAATGAAAATTTTAAGGCACCACCGCATGCATTAATTTCATACGTCTATGATAAATAGTTATGATGCAGGGGCTTTTTGTAAATATATTTTAAGGTAATTCGTTCACAAAGACTAAATGACCCTCGTGAAAACATGGATAGTGGTCAGAAAGGATGGTGTTGTGCTTGAAGCCCACTGCAACTGCACAGCTGGATTCAGGAGCTTCACTCATGCATCAGCTGTCTTGGTTGCACATTTTATAGCATAAATCATTTTATCTTGCCTCTCTAGATCTTTATGAATCTGTTAAAAAGCTCTATCTGTTGCCCTTTATTCTGACATCACGGTCCAGAGCTCTATAGATGTGAAAAATTCGTCTTAGCCTCATAAGAGATATCTTATAGTATTTTTCCACCTTCTCATGTTCTTTTCAAATTCAAAGGTAAGACAAGAAATTAAATGTCATCCTGACCTTAATGTCTCCAAGACAATCCTGTAAACATAATAACTGACTAGTTTCCTAAGTCTTCATTAATACACTTTGGTGTCATCGTAACAATCGAAATGCATGTCATCTTGCTTGATTTTCGAGATGCATGTATTGAGTAAACATTATTGGTCCCAGTCTTGAGCTTTGTGGAACACCGTGGATAACGCATACTATAGATGTTAGTACATCATGTTGGAACATCAGGAGCTAGAAAAGACCAGATATATGTTAGAGTGCATTTCTGGAGTACATTTCAAGTCTTTTTTTTTTTTTTTTTTTTTTTTTAACCTATGCAGTACTTTTACTATGTCATACTCAAATGCATCAGGAGTGATGTGTAATTCAGTGTCTTACCCACGGACACTTGAGCATGTGGACTGTGAAGCACAGGAATTGAACCACTAATCTTGTGACAAGTTAAAAAAATATATATATATATATATACATATGAAATCAGTTCAACTAAGCACTGAGGCTATGCATTGTTTAACAGTACCATGGCTGTTTGTCAGCATGGCCGCAGTGCTAAAAAGAAATTGAGCTTTATTCTTATTATTAGTGAATAGGATGCTGTTGTAGTCCTTTGCAAATACATATTATAAATTATAGCTGTATCAGCGGGGTGCCTGATTACTGGCAAAACATATGTGCTGATAGATTGGACTGTGTTCTTCCTTTTAAGCTGGCTCTTCAGTTGTGCGTGCGTGCGTGCGTGCGTGCGTGCGTGCGTGCGTGCGTGCGTGCGTGCGTGCGTGCGTGCGTGCGTGCGTGCGTGCGTGTGTGCATATATATACAAGCAAGTATATGTGGTTTGTATTAAGAAAAAACCACATACTGAGATGTGTCTTGCCTTCAAATGGGCATAAGCTCTTAAGCGATTTGCATTCAATGGAGATGTAATTATCCTCTCTCTGATGGCTCTCCGGAATAAAATTAATAGAACAGGGAACATCTCATCCTTTGTCTTTCTTCCTTCCAACTCTCCCTGCTCATTGCCGTCATAAAACAAGTAAGCCAGCAAATGTGACAATGGTTGAAATAAAAATCAGTGCAAAGAAGGGGAAGAAGATTTTTCTTTCGTTGTCTTCATCACCCTGGAAATGTACATTTCTGGGTAGTGACAGAAAACCGAGTTATATTTTGCGTTTTTGAGTTATATCATCTCATTCCCACATGTTTGCATGTCTGCATGAATTGGTGAGTACATCATGTAAGCAGGCTTGAAACACGATGATAAGCCTGTGCTAAAAAAGCTTCCATGTGTTCCTGACAGTGGAAATGTGGTGAGTGGCTGGAGGTGTTTGAGCTAGACTGTGATCCTTCAATTACTTAATGAAGTCGCTCTGTTCTTCAAGTTTTAGCTCAAAATATGGCACTTATCCATTCAGTGCACCATGCCTGTGTACCTCTGTCAGTCCTGCCCCGAATCAAGTGTTTCATTGTGTGCAGATTAAAGTGCATGGTAATGCTCCCACTGGCATGGTTACCCAAGTAGTTTAATCTATAACTGGTACAGTTCCAGGTTATGCAATGCACAATGTTTTAGATATATTGAAAAAGTGACTATTAACTCGAAGACTTTGAGACAACACAACCCTACCGCTTTGTTACATGTAATTCAGTGAGACATTGAAATTTGCAGGGTACTGAGACATCACAGACTTAGATCATAGTACAATATTCCAGCCTCTTTATCTTAGTCTCCTCCCACTTTAACCTCTGACTGCATTTGCTGTACTTCTGAGGTAGATAATGCAAAGCTGTGTGTGGAGTGGAGTTGAGATGCTTCCTCGACCTCTTTAAACCAGCTGCTATGAACAGAGCAGTGCAAAGATGTGATTGAAAAGTGAGCTGTTGTACTGTATCTCTGCTATATAGAGCGAAGCATGTTGGACCTTTTACTAAGACCTCAGGGAATTATAAACTTTTGAAAAAGTGCATATCATGTATTTTAAAGCTCTTGCATTGCCATTCTTTTATAACTTTTATACATGTGTGTCACAAGGGAATGCTATTCAAGTTTACATTGTACAAAAGCTTAAAACACAAAACACCAACAGGTGTGTTGGTTTCTCTAACGTTTTCAGATTGGCCCTCTGCAATAAAAATGTAACATAGCTCTGTGGTCATGCAGTTGAAGTGAATGGTTGTGCACGATGTTAACACTGATTGTCTTTCTGTGGTGAAGACATACAAACTAAAAGCACTCGCTTGGGCCTAGTGTTCCTCAGCACAATGTGCCACTTCTGCAACGTTTCTCTCCCTTAACAGGCCTCCGTGTGATTAGTCATATTGGCAACCTGTTATCCAGTGATCCTGTCGTGTTAACACAACACCGTTTTGTCTTGTTTCTTGCTGGAAAGCAGTGAAATTGCCGGTTGGAGTTGTGTTTTTTAAGAGATTAAAAAGAACTAGGATGGGATGTACCAGTAGCCTTTGCTGGGGTCACAGGTGATGTGTAGTAAAATTACAAGCTTTCACAAGTCCTGACGGTGTAGTGGACTGAAAATATTAAGCATTAATGTAGCCCCTAGCCCTGCTTTAGAAACGACAAAGATGTGGAAGTCACTGCACAATGTGACTCCGTTCAGCGTCCATTTGAGCAGCAAAGCTGCGACTGTTGCATTGTTTGTTTTAAGGCTGTGAAATGTGAAACTTTTCATTTCTCTCTCACAAGGCTGAACCGGAGGGCTTCTCTCATTTCCACCTCTATGTGTGCGCAGCCTTCTTGGTGAGGTGGAGGAAAGAGATACTCGAGGAGAGGGATTTTCAGGTAAATGTACACACAACACACAGGGGTGCTGTAAAACTTTGTAGGTCTACTTAGAATCAGGACACTAGCAACGAGCATGCACTCACACCGTGCAGATTTACACATGCATAAATATCCCTCCGCATGCTTTTACACCCACTTGGCACTGTGATATAGTGTGCATAGCTTCATATCTATGCAGATTAATCTTCTGTATGTGTAATACATTCCAGCAGACTATAGTTGTTCATGCTCTACATCCCTCTCCACTACCTTTTTAGTCATTAAATGTGCAGTTCAAAAGTTGTCATGAGTGCATTAGCCGATGACAGATGCCAGAAGGTGACTTTGGTTGCCAGCTCACTGATGGGACCTGCCTTCTTAAATGTTGCGACACAATCTAATATCACATAGAAATACACTCCTCGGCTGCATCTGTTCTCCGTTTTTCTTTGACTTTTTAACCTTTAGCTTTGTTCTCTTCTTTTCTCTTTTTGACATTTCGACTCCACTTTCTATTTTTATCCAACATCTCGTCTCTTAGCTTTCTTCGTTGCTCATTCGTGGTTTGAACCATCTTGCATCTGTTGACTGCTCAGTGATACAAAAAAAAACCCCAAACAATATATATATATATATATATATATATATATATATATATATATATATATATATATATATATATATATATATATATATATATATGAAAACAAGACTTGTGGGAATGTACCAGCATCCTGTCCTCAAATGCAATTTGAACTCAACACAATCCAAGAGGGTAAAATATGTTTTCAAGGCTTACTTCACAAAGAACAATAAAGTGTTAGAATTGGACAGAAGGAAACTTTGTTTATGTGCAGCTGAATTGTCTCTTTGGAAGTGTGCTTCTTTTTGTTTTCCCATCTAACACCTAAATGCTGTTTTTTCATGCAACATAAAAACTCCTTTGAGCTTACTCAGACAGTGTTCATGGTTAGCCCTCGTCTTCCCTTTACTTTGCTTTTTATTTATACACTACCAGGCAGGCACACAAATATACCCAGCGAAACAAATTTAAGAAGAATTTTCTCCTAATTCCCTGTAGTTCTACTTACTGCCTGGCTTGCTATACAGACTACTAAGTGGTGCGCCAAGGGCAAACAATCCATCCTCATAAAGATGAGACGGCAAAGATGAGGCAGGAGGGAGGAGAGGATCAGGTTGGCAATGAGAGTGAGAACAGATTAAACTTCAGAGCAATGGAAGGAGAAAGAAAAGTTTCTATATGTATGGCAAACTGTTGTTAAATGAAGCACCCTGTACAATGTTATTCCAAAGATACAATTACATCTACAGCAGCGTTAGGAAATGATTAATTAAAGCTGACTGAATTGGATTAGAGTTCTAACATTGTGGCGGCTTTAAAAGAAGTAACCACCTGAAAAAAATGGACTCGACTAACAGAGTGATGTTTATCTCTGGTTTCCAAGTAACTAAAAGCAGAGCCTTTTCTCTCAGAGGTTGATTTCTTCATTTAGAGGATGGATATGTGAAGTCAAAGAGGATTTCTATGTAATGATGTCCAGAGATTGTGTCTTAAAGAAATATGTTTATAGATGCAGCTCAAATTGATCAGCTTTCACCCTGAATTAAGAGTTTTTCAAATTTCACTGTCCTCCTGCATTGGCTGTTGGTGGCAAAGCTTTGATTAAAATAAACATAAATTGTCAAAAGTGTGAAAAGAAATTGTAAAAATAGCAGTTTTCCATTGTTTGAATTCCAAATGAAAATTTCAGTCATTTACACTGCTTTTTAAGCAGTTAATTTCATTTATTATTATTTTTATTGTTAATGTTATTATTATCTTATTCTTTTTTTCAAATCAATATTGTATCATTGTATTACTCATTGTTTGATACTAAAAAGAAAACAAAATAACAGTTTTACATTGGTCTCCTTCATTAATGGCAGGAGTGAAAACGAACAAATTGTCCAAATGAGGAAGGATTTTTTTGTTTTTTATTTATAATTTCTTATGATGGGATAAAAATCCTTAAAACTCTTGAATGTCGATTTTAACATGCGCCTAGATTCTCCAGAGTATTTGTGACTTCATATCGGCGGTTACCGTCAACACCCCATATATAAACTAGGACTTTTTAAATCGTTCATTTGTCTTGAAGTAACAAGGGAATGGACCACAATAACCAATTCATTTCGACATTCGACTTTCTTAACTTTTTGAACCATGAAGAGTGAGAATCTTAAATGCTGAATGATAAATGTCATATTACAGTTACAGTTACAGTTCAAAGGCTTGAAATTCAGACATCGAGACGCAGCAGACTGAAGACGTGGCATCAGTTGACTCATCTCTAACAGCGCTGACTTTCACAGTTTGAGCCACTTTTGTCTCGTAGGGTTGGTGTTTAAAAATATTGAGTTACGATCTTTTTCTGCAGCGTCGGTAGAAACGCCCGGCTAGTCTTTTATGTAGTGAGTGTGTCCATTCTATCAATTCAGTGTGTTATTGGACATATTGGACATAACCGAGAGCAGCCAGAACACAGTCTTTACATATCAAGATGTAATCAAAAATAAATTAAAATATATAAATAAATAAAAAATGTGGTCCTTGCCAGCCTTAGAAGTTAGGTTAGGTTAAAACCTCAAGTGAGCAACACATGGTGTCCTTTTTTTGATTAAAAAAAATAATCCAAAACACAGATGCAGTGTGTGACGAGAAAAATAAAAAGAAGATTTAATAGCATGTAGGTCACTGCAATATTGTAAAAAGAAAAAGGCCTCATCAGTCTCTGACTTTAGGAGGAATCTCGGTACTTTACAAAAACATCTCAGCATCTCAATCAGGTTGAGGTCTGAGCTTTGAAGAGGTCAAATTCCTTGAATGTTTTTATTGTTTTGTAGCTCATAGAAGAAGCTTTCCCCAGTGCCATAAATTTAGTCTTCCTTTAAAAGGTTTCCTTCTTTGTAAACAGTTGTTTAAATGAAAAAAAAGAAGATAGCAGTAGGAATCTTCATCCACGGCTCAGGCGGACCCCTCACAGTATGTCCACGACTGTACCTCTGCACCTGTACGAGTTGACACGTTGACACGTTTAAGTAATTATGGGTTGCTCTTCCATCAAAGACAAAAAAACACGTACATAAGTAGACACGGCCAAACGTCGTCCCCGCCTCAATGTTCAACAAACGAGCCCTTCAACGTCTTATGTATCGCTGTCCTCATCTGTCCCTTGTTTTTACTTGGTAAAAGACACCTGACTTCGTCTGTGTTGTCGGTTTAACTTTGTTTCTCCTTTAGACCACATGCTTGTGCATTTGCAAATACTGCAATTAAAGCTGAAATCACGCTCATTTCAAACATTAAATTACTGTTTGCAAGAAAGGAAGAAAGGAGGAAAGTAAGGACGTCTCCTCTAAGCTTCAGCGCTTTAATTCTGGGAGATTTCTGCCTCTGATCCATTGAGCCTTAGACTTTAAATGTGGTCCTGTTGAACAAACCTCGTGTCTACACGCTTTATCCAGCAGCCCACACAGCAGCACTCCTCTCTCAGGATTCCTTCTGTTACTAATTTCAAATTATTCTGTTTCAGCCACTCTCTGCAGGGTCATCCTTTATTTTCTCTGTCTCTTTATTTCATTCACTCTTCACACTGACTCCCAGTCAGTTCCTCGGCAACACATCAACACATTAGTCCCGCCTGAAATGTTTCAGTAATTATTTGATAAATATTTGAGAATGCCGTTTGCAAACACTAAGCATGGTCAATGTAACTCATTGTGTCTGGAGTGTATTTGTGCAATTAAGCTTTTTATCCATTTGCTTTTGTACACTCATGTGATCTAGAAGTCTGTTCATTATGTTGATGATGAAAGTCCTCTTTTTCTCCGTATGTGCATGGAAAAGTTTGAGGCCAGTTTAAAATTTGTAGCTGGTAGGAAATTTCTTTGGAAAAGCAGACTTTTCTTTTTTCTTTTTTTTTTTCAGTTTGACTTATAGGCAACAAATGTAGGCTTTTGTACTAATGCTCCTCAGCAGTGAGGTGGCGTTCCAGCATCGATGCATCATCGTATGCTGGATCATCGTCAGTTTTTACGACGTCGTCCAAAATTTACAACATTATGTTACAACAACATTGGAACGAGAACCCAATCGTACCGAGTCTGCAGCCTTCGTCGCCTTTGCCATGATGTCCCCTGTAGCTCTGTCGGCTAGTTTCATCGTCGACGTGTCCAACTTAGTTTTGTAAAGCGATGTGAAGTTAATGCAAAATGCACGAGCAAAAGAGGTGTTTTTTACCAACAGGAACAGAAGAGCGTGGGCGCTACACGAAGCTTACCACAGATTTTCCTTTACATGAAGCTGAAATGGATATTCAGGTTTCTTGTCGCAATTTAAATATCTTTGTATCTAAAACATCATGGTAAGGCAACTGAATTTCTATAATGCAACTAAAAGTGCTTTATAAAGACACTGGAATGAAAGAAAGAACATAAGAATGCAAATAAAATAATGTAAAATCACAAGAAATACGTTTGGAAACGGTGGTAAAAATGGGACTGAAGAAAGGCGGAGTAAAACAGCAGAGTTATTATTTCAAGTGTCTAGTGTTGAAACACGTTTAATATCCGTCTGGTTTACAACAAAGCAGCTGAACGTAGTTTCACCCAGTTCGGGTCTAACTCGCTCTCCAGCAGCTGACTGCTTCCTGAGGACCTCAGAGCCGTACTTGGACAAAGATCAGAAGCTCCATATTGTTTATTGATTTGCACCGTATTTTCAGTTTGGAGAAGGATATTGGGATGCTTATTGTTTGACAAATTTTAGTGACACAGTAAGTATGAAGTGCAAACATGAGTATAAATTTGGCAGATTATACAGCTTAACAGGGCCGTTTAATTCAAAAACATGCATGCACACAAGCTGCACACAAGCTGCACACCCTTCCAGCAGTACGATACAGGCTTCTCACCAGTTTCAATCAATCTGCTTATTGTTACACAGATTTCTAATTTCCTCTTGGCCTAGAGGGAAATGCGTAGTTTCTAGTTAGTACAGTACATTAACAGCTTGTTGTTTCGCAGCTGTAAATTATTGTTGTGATTGATTAGAGCTTTGGTGAGTTGCCAACTTCCCTATACCTCACATACATTAGTAAAACTTATTAACTCATAGGTTTCAAACCTTGTAAAAGCAGGTATTTGACTCAAAAGTTGAAAAGATTCAAAAATAACAAATGTGAAAGAAGTTTTCCTTTTCTTTTTTTTTTGTAATTGCACAAAGCTTTTTCAGATCTGCACAGTCACTGCAGGATTGTCACTCACTGCAAAAAAGAAAAAAAGACCTAATTGACTTTAATAAAAAAAAGTGGAACACAAGGAGCAGCCGTGTATGAAAAACTGCTGGTGAGTTACATTCTTTTGGTCCTAAGAGGGAGTACGAATGATTGATTCAGTTTAATAGTTTTAATTAAAAAATGCATTCAGCAAGTAATTTAAAAAGGATAATTCATGAATTCTTATCAAACATAGTAACAAGAGTTATAGTGACTCTCCCCCTTCTGGTCGTGGGACTGGATTGGTTCATCTGAAAAAATGAAAAACGGTACTAGTACGGTACTCCCCAAGCAATCTTCCTTTCTCCGTTCCACCTCAGCTAGCACGCTTCTGCTGCCTACCAGCCTGCACTGCATGGATAAGTTCATACGGAAACACACTTTTTTTTTTTTTTTTTTTTGCATTTTCTCTGTAATTCAAAGCAACATGCTAATGGATGCAAGAACACAAACAAGCACGTGAAAACTTCTTTCTCCTGCTGTGTAGTTATTTGTTTTATTTATTTATTTTTGTTCCAACATTCCCGACTTCTCTACTGCGTGAATACTGCTTACATCACACATGAGAACACAATTATCAGACTTTTTTATTCTTCTGTGGCTCTGCTCTGCTGGTTGTAGAACGGTCTACAACATTCAGCCACCAACATGCTACTAAAGGACTCCGTCTACATACCTGTGGGAAAAAAAATACCTTTGAACAGGTTGAAAAGTTTGTTTTTTAAAATAGAGATTCATATGGACGAGGGTTCATCCCACTAATGTCTGCTCATAAATTACATGCACTTGTGGTTGTGTACTCCATGTCTGTATCTCTAATGTGTTTTCAACAAGTCATTAGTTCTTTTAAGGCGGCATCAAGACATTGTTATTTATAGGGCACATGACCACACGGTGAGCATTAATAATAGTGTCCACAATCATGACAATCCTCATGAAGGGTTTTCAAACCGACTACTGTTGGGATCAGTACTTCTTTTCTCTAGCCCATGCCTCAGAGATCCATTTGTTTGTCTTTTTGACCTCTTACTTTCGCCATCTGTGACATGACTGAGCTGCATTGTTAAGCAGTGGTTGCTTGAACACCTGAATGCAGCATCAGCTTTTTGCAAAAAAAAAAAAAAAAAATATCCGAAAGAAAGGAGATTTTATCGAGACGATCTATGAAGGAGGAGATAACAATCTCAGTTGCAAGAAAGTGGTGGGAAATGTGACTACGACCAGAATGCAATACGGTAAGGAGTATGAACTTTAATTAGAGATGAAAACAACATAAATCAAAGCAAGTCTGAGTTAGATGGCCTCAAACTGTAATACGTGCTTATTTTGTCATAGATATCAAAGTACCGATGCAGTTCTGTGGAAGCAGAGCTCTCCTTTTGCTTCTATTAACAATAGTTTGCATCATCGGTAATCGGCAACGACTTTAGACCGGACGTTAATGCATGTAAGGTGCTCGTAAAACACTCTTGTTGCACACATACAAAGTTAACCACTTCGGTTTATTTATCTCTGAAGTGGAGTTACATTTTTAAGAATTTTCATAGGCTTAAAATAACTTATTTGGGCGTAGACCCATTGGCTAATGGTGCAAACACATATTCAATTAAAACTCAAAACTGCTATAATTTATGTTAGTTTTGGTCTTGAAGGAACGTTGACGCTCCTTGCCATCTAATAGTAGATCTAGGGTTGTTTGAAGTTTGGAATAATGGAATAATTGAATTTTGAATATAATGGCAACAACATGTCTCAAAAAGTGGGTGCCGAGTGATTTTTACTGGTATGTAACTTACTCTGTTGTATCAACAATCCAAATAAGTCTGGTAAACGAGGAGAGCAGTTGCCAGAGTTTTGGGAGAGGAATTTCATCCCGTTCTTGTCTGATGTGAGACTAAAGCTGCTCAACAGTTCTGGGTCTTCTTCTCACGTGGAACTAGTGTCACCTGGGGCTCTGCGGAAATTACTAAATTGCACCCCAATGCCTGCATGGTTAGGTGCATTCGCATTTGCTATGCAAAGGCTGTGTTTTACTATAATTTACAGACATTAATCTCCAAATGTGCCATCAAGGTCTTCCGTTTTGTGAAACTGTTAACCTTTAATTAACATAAACTTTGCAGCTATGGCTTGTCTGTGCACACTTATGGAGAAATATTGAATTCAATACGTGATAGAGTAATTTCTGGTCAAACTTCTACTTTACAAATCACAGGCATGCTGCATTTGTAATGGGTTTACATCACAGACGTCCTCCACCATTATTACAGATTACTACAGGTCCCCAGGTAATAGTCGTACCGGCCATTTGTCGAACTTTTAGTTTCAGGCTGCACCAGACGGTTTCAGTTTGTTAAAGGCCTTGACTGCAGAATGGCCAGTTCAGCACCCGGACTCTTCTATGACGTTGTCATGCTTTTGTAGCAGATCCATTAAAACGTTCAGCATTACGTAGCATGAATAATGCAGTCTGGGGGACCAAAGATTACAGATGTCCAGTTTAGTTTTTTACAGAGATTCCTCTGGAACTCCTGGAATCTTTTGATGGCATTGTGTGCTGCGGATGATAAAAAAATAAGGATTCTTTGCAACTTTGTGCTGAAGAACATTCTGAAATAGTTTTACTGTTTCTAGATATACTTTTCTCGATATTTGGTAAATTTCTGCCCGTCTTATCTTTGGAAAGGCTTTGCCTCTGAGTTTCTCCCCCCCAAAATGATACAAGATATTTGATGACCATATTCCAACATTTTATCATTCTGGGTTATGTTGTGAATAAAATATGGCTTTTATGAAATGCAAATCATTGCATTGTGTTTTTATTTACATTTTACATGACGCCCCAACATTCTTTTGGAGGTATATTTTGCCTCGTGCATTTGCCTGGCTAGCTGTTCTGTCAGTTTCGCTTTTCTATCTTCAAACAAGAGGAAAAAGCTTCTTGCAGGGACGGTTGTTTGTCCTTAACTTATTGTCCCCAGTGGCCCTCCTGTGCTGTTTGGACAAATGGTTCCTATTTTTAGCTTCTGCAAGCTATGTAGTTGTAAGTAACTATCACTGAAATGTGTTTTCCGTGATTGGTTCAGACATTAAGTTTAAACTGTACATTAGTGCAGACCTTGGTATAACGTTGGCCATGGAAATAAATACTCCTGACTGTCAAAAAGTTATGTGATGAGCCTACAGTGTAATTCAGATTTGTATTGTATTTCTACAACTACCTATTATGTGGCTTCAGGGCTCCTTGAACTGCTTTTAAAGGTGCTTATTATAACCTCAGTGTCAGAGTAAGCACTTACTAGACTACATGGCTATTAGCTCTGTGTAAGGGACTGCAGATTTTATTTATTTATTTATTTATTTATTTAAAGAAGACCTGGAGGAGAGCTGAGGCAAAGGAAGAAAAGTCAGAAGTGGGGGAGTGAAAGAGAGAAAAGTTTGTTCTCCCTTTAATTAATGGTGTGTGAAAAACTGCAGACCTTTGTAAATGTCAGTGGCTATCTTGAGATCAGTTTAGCGTGGAGATTGTCTTGGGTCAGGCAGTGAAGGAAAGAAGGGAACTCCAAAGGAACTAAAGTTTTCCAGAAATGTCAGCACCATTTCCATCACTGTGGCCTGGAGAGCACATTTGTTTTCAATTATTCTTTACAGAGAAAATTATAGGCGTCCGTTGAAATAATGCCTATTTATCAATTATATAAGCTGAAAGACAGCATGAGAAGCACACTTTGGTTTTTGTTTGGCTGTGAAGACTAAATATAAAACAGAAAAATGTCATAGCAACGTGTGGTGATAGATGTAATTAACATTTTCCACATGGTGTCAGTAGTGAAATACCAGTCTGCTCATATTATGCATGTGATGAAAGTGTCCTTTCAGCTGTGTGAATATGAAAGTTTGTGTGTCTACAGATCTATTTCTATTATGTAGAAAGCTGTAGAAACATTACTAATGGTACAGATTGAATCTACTTTGTAGCTCGAACATAACCGATTAATTTGTTTTCTTTTCTGCCCATTGGCTGCGTACTGTAGATGTATTTAATGGCTTGCGTTTAATGCACTCTCAAGTCATTGTCTTGCTCGATGACACACAGAGATCTCTTTCAGAAGTTTATTTCTGGAAGAGTAAAGCTCGAAATCCATTCAGTCAATTACCAAAACAAAGTGCCTCCCTGACAAGACGCCAGGACAAATGCTCCGAAAATTGGAGCTTTTAGGATTTAATCTGGACATCTGGTCACTGTCGATGTGCTGCTCCGCCAGCACAAATGCTGCGAGTTTTTTGAACAATGTGGTTCAAAGAACCCTCTACTGTGGGGAAAAACAGCATGCCTTTCTGTGCCGACAACAAAACGAGTCAATATGCAAGTGTGTAAGTCTGTTGTTTGATTAATTTTGTTGCCCGATTCATTTTATGATAGAAATTTTACCTTCTGGCATCATACACATACCTGTTACACTTCGTAACGGCTTCAGCACATATGGGCACTGACAGGTTCCCATTAAGATCACCCGCCTGCAATTTTCCTTAAATATGCTGTTCCATTCTTTGATTAATTCCATCCTTTTCACCCATTTATCACGAGAAGACTTCCTCATTTTCCCACCCAGAACTTTCTTCCTAAACTTTGGTGGTATCAAGCCCACTCTCGGGGGCTTGCAAGCTTCCTGTGATGGATTGCGCTGTGGTCAAAGATGTTAACGCGACACAAGGCCACCCCTAGCAAACAACTCTTAATAATCACCATGTTGATTGAGTACGCCATCCAATATGCCGCAGAAATCCATTTGTACCAAAACAAGAAAAGAGGAGAAGAAAAGAATGGAGGGAAAAACAGAGGGCTTAATATGGTGGAAGTAATTACATAACCTTCCACCTCATCTTTCCCTTTATTCAGTGATATCATTCTCTCATTGCTCTTCTTCCTCCTACACACGCTCCATCTCTGACAACTAAAGTTCACTTTCAGGCTAACTTGTGTGGGCTTGAACACTGAGCTTTTTCGCTGAACGGTTTTGATGACCAAAGCTGCTTAGAAAGTGAGAAGTGATCACTCATGGATTTGGGAGGCATACTGTGTATCTGCGACTTTTTACAAGTGTGTGCATAGGTGCAATTGTGTATCAGCTGTATGATTTGAGTTGTGACCTGATGATGAATCCATAAAGCGTAAGTTCACCAGCAGCCACCCAAGAGGGTAACTGTAGTGGGTTGATGAGCTTGATGTCTGAGCGCCGTTAATATCCCCTAAATGCTAAGATTCATTCTCAAGAGAGATGAAAATAAACCCTAAAAAACAAGGAGAACGGAACGTGTTGCCTTGTCTTCCCACAAGCCGACCGGAAGGCTTTCCCTGACAAACAAACCCACCCCAACTGACAGTAGTTAAAACACAAAAATGCCAAGCAGACATTAACATCAACTCGCTCTTACGGAGTAAATAGACTGGAGCGTAAAAGACATAAGGAAGTGTGAGGAAGGAGCTGGGTCATGAGCTGAGAAATAACTCAAATTTTAAATTCAAATACAAGCTGTCAAGGCAAAAGCTGAGCCAATTCAGCCTCTGAAATATTTTCAGAAATCTTGATCTTCTGATTAAAGCGGGCATTAACCTTTCTGAACTTAGGGATGGTTAGAGTTAAACCGTGAAGGCTCTATTTTTCTTTCATAGAATTTATTTTGTTGAAGTTCAGAGGGCTTCTGCAAGTTATGTTGCCTTTTGAAGAGACTGCGATTGCTAGATTTACTCAGCAGTTATCAGCATGAAGCTCAGCAAATCACAGATATGGAGCAAAGTTCTGTTCTGATGGATTCACACAGTTGTGCACTTTTGAGATGGTATTTGGGGGAGGGGGACTGCCAGACTTTAGGACGGTATGGTGGATGGTGAAGGAGGCAAATGGTCAAATATTGACTGCTTGTGAACTTTGAAGATGCAGGCGCTGAAAACTGAAACTAGTCAAGCAGGGTGTGAAATCGCAGCAAATGGTTCAATACACTGACAAGGCGGAACTTTTTAGTACCTATACTGCTTCGGGTTACTGTTTTCCTAAAAGTTATGAATGTGTCACTGGGCTGGCATCGACTTGGACAACAGCTGCTAAGGGGGTTTCCAGTGACTGAGAGTGTGAGCTGTAGAGAGAGGAAAAAATATTTATTATAATATGTATTATTTGTCAGATAGCAGAATATCCATTTTATTTGATTTCAATTTTACTCGTTAAAAGCATTCAACGTGTCTTTTTATAAGGTTCCTCGACAACTACCCCCGCTGGGTTCATATAAGCTGAAAGCTTTCAACCAATCGGACAGTCGTCGTTGCAAGTTTCATCCTATTCACACTCCCACTCTATTCGAACTGAGCTTCCACAATCACGTCTCCCTGTCTTTGTTTCTTTTATAGAAGATATGTCATTAATTTGATTGTTGTCAACAGCATTTGACAGATGCGGATCAGTTGCTCTGCAAACGTGTTAGAAATATGAATGTGAATGTCAGAAAATGTAGTCAATGAGGAGCGTCAGTGTTCTGGGCTGCATGAAATTTCCAGACTAAAAAGTCTGATTTGACCAAATGACTGTGTTCTTTTGCGTTATTATTAATAGACGGTCATTGAAGGTGTGGTAGGTGAGCTGAAGGTGTCGAACGACATGGATTTTGTACACAAGTACAGAAATAAAACGGTGACCTTCATGTCGATCCAAGCTTTTTGGCCGTCGACCTCTCTTCAAGGCAGCTTGGCTGCGCCGTTGTACGTGAACTTTTACCTACACCACTTGCTATAGAGTCCTACTCTGATAGTAGCAACCGCTGTTTGCCAGCACGCCCATTTCATCTAATTATATGAACTAGACCACGCTAATGGCCCCAACAGAGCACCGCCTAGGCTGATTACAGTTCGGGGGTGATGTAACACACCATTAAAAGCAACCTGGAGCATTTGTGTACTTGTGTGCACATCTTCACATACTGTAGATGTGTTGTTTGAAGGAACAACAGTTACTGCAGACAATCCGCTTTTTTTTTTTTTAGTCCACAATTGTTGCACGTCTTGTTGATATCTGCACATCGTCCCTCGGCCAATAATTTCCTCCAGGATGCTTCAGCCGCTCGCAGCTGGAAGCTGTAGTTGACACAGCAGAAAAGCAGCGAGGCGCCTCGCGCAACGTTAGGCACTTATTGTAAGCACTTCACTAAGTGATGTGTCACTCTGCCAGTAGATAGACTTTCATTGACAGGAAAAACTGACTTTAATTGTCTGTTTTATCTGTCTGTGTTAATGTGGGTGAGTTTGTTTGCCTCTGTTACTACCAGGGGGATTAAGTCACTTTGTAATTAGTGTCTGAGGTAATATTTCTCCCAGCTCTTAGAACCGATATTATTAAAATACCTACAAACCAGTGTCCCATCCCTCTTGGTGCTCAGTATTATAACCCCCAATTCTCTTCTGTCCATCTGCTTTGCTTCATCTCGGGTTATTAAGGAAATCCGAAGCACTGCTATTAACCAGTCTACCACCAAATGTGTCCCGTGTAGAAACGCTTTAAATCACCTCACCCCTGTCCAACGCAGGTTAAAACAATAACTATAAACACAGATTGTAAATTTCACTCGACAGTAGGCCTTGGCTGTCTGTGCAGTCATTATGTTAGCCCATTCTGTTTTTGAAGAAAGAGCCTCAGGTTGACTTTATTGACGATCTGCGTTCCCCTCTGTATCAATAGCCATTAACCATCTTAAGTCTTGCCAAGCGAATAAGAGAGCTAATTACCTTTTTTTTTTTTTTTCTTTCTTTCTTAGTGCAATAATTGAATCATTGTGTCCTTTTTGCTATTGTGGCATAAATGGATCTTCCTGCCCACATAAAACCACAAGCACCTACACACGCAGTGCACAAATACAGACAAACCCTGCTCATTTACTGATTCTGTCCTCTAACATATGCTGTGTGCTGTACATATGTGTACATGTCTGTGAACTCCTTGCTGCCTGCGCTTTTGTCCTGTAATGCCAGCCCAGACGCTCATTGGCGGTAACAGTGTGGACGTTTCAGCATCGACTGTTGCCACCTGTGTAGAGAGGAGAGCGCTTGACATCCCCCATCTGACAGCGTTTAATGTATGCAATTAAACAGCATTAATGTCATTTGGCCAACAGACGTGAAAGCCAGCAGATGGTTGTGATGGAGTAATATGTTTTTCATGAAAGTCAGCCTGTATAGGTGTGTACTTCTGTGGTGAAGCATGCAGGAGTGCACTGGTGTGCATTTGTTTATTTGGCTCAAAAGTCAGTATTTGATTAAATTGTGGTCGGTCCTTCAGTAGCATTGCAATCAGTCCCGATAGTTTATTCCTTGTGACACATACAGCCATGGAAAATTAAATTACTAGTACTTTTCCATTTCAGTAGAGGTTAAAATGGGTGACAAGGAAAGTGGTATATATGGGTTAATTGTTTGGTTTTGAAACAATAAAAACAAAGAGCCTTGTGTTGAAATCCACAACCAGCTGTTGATACGAATTCAAACATTGATCACTGCATTGATCAAATTAAAGTGAGTTAACCGAATTAAAGAGTGGATGTATCAGAATTTTGTTCAGTTAAATGAAGACAAAACAGAAATAATAGTGTTTGGCAGAATTAAAGAAGAAGACAGAATTAAAGTCAGCACTCGGTTTCAAGCAGAGAAGCTAAGAGCCAAGAGCCAAGTCAGGAATCTGGGAGTGGTTCTGGACTCGGACCTGAATTTTAACAGCCACATTGAGACAGTAGTGAAGTCGGCCTGTTGTCACCTAAAGAACATACGAAGGAGTCAAGGACTGATGTCTCACCAGGACTTAGAAAAACCTGTCCACACTTTTATCTTCAGCAGACTGGACTACTGAAACGCCGTTCTCACGGTTCTCCCTAAAACATCCATGAAACAGCTGCGGTTAGTCCAGAACGCTGCAGGTCTGTACCGTCTCCTGACTGAGACCGAGAGACTGGACCATATAACTCCACTTCTGAGGTCTTTACACTGGCTTCCTGGCTGTCACAGAGTAGATGTTAAAATCCTGCTGTTGGGTTATAAATCTCTGAATGGTCTCAGGCCAAAACGCATCTCAGATCTCCTGGTTTATTGTAAGCCAGCCAGAGTCATCGGGGCCACTCCCAGAGTTGAAACCAAACACGGAGAGGCAGCTTTCAGTTTTTATGCTCCTCACCTGTGGAACAAACTCCCAGAATGCATCGGGGCTGCCGAAGCTCTCAGCTGCTTTAAATCAAGGTTAAAAACCTTTAAATTTACTGCTGCATTTCAGTAATCTCAGAATTCACTCTGTTTATTTCTTGTATTTAATCAGTTTTATTCCTTTTTTTTAACTGTCTGTCTTTAATTTCTTTGTCTGCTTTGACTTTTTAATGCACTTTTCTTTTTTTTTTTTGCTTTTATGTAAAGCACTTTGGCTTGTCTTGTGCATGAAATAGGTAAACAAATGACAGATGGTGTACTTAGTTTCCTTTTCTTATTACTTAAATAAACTAAATTAAACATAAGCAAACATATGAGGGATCCTTCTTTACAACATTCTCTACATGACCTGAATCTTTTAGGTGACCACACAAATTTGTTTCAATATATGAGCCAGAGGTAAAGATATGTTTAACAAAAAAAGAAGCCCACTTAAAGCTCAGGTGTCAGAGCTCGAGGAGTCCAGGCAGTGTCTTAGCTGTTCTAACTGCCTTCTTCAGGACAGATAGCTCAGGATTCCCTTTCCCAGTTTGGGGGATCGTAATCTCAAGTGCTCTAAATACTATTGTCACCGCTGTTGCCTTCACTTTCCACACTTTTTGTTTTCCCTCTTTAAAGCATGGTGTTTTTCAACCTCCTTGAGGACCTTCCTGGTTGGGATTGCTGCCAACTGGTTACCGATCGCCAGTCTATCAGTCTGATTTTAAAAAATCAATGAGATCTTTGCTCATTCATTATCCGTCAGCTTTGAATCCAGGTCTCGTCTCGGCGTTGAAACTTCCAACCCCCTACTGTTTCAATGTCCTCCATGAATTCTCAAACTTTTTCTGCAAGCAAAAAATATTCCAGCCCCAATTTTTAACCCCCATTTAAAATGTATTGTAACGTAAGTTCTTCCTTTGAATATCTATCATTGTAATTTTATTATTAATCAGCTTATATAGGCTGTAATACCTTCTTTGTTTCTGTTGCTTTTGGCACCATACTTTACTTCAGAATGTTTTTTATTTATTTATTTATTTATTTAACTTGTCAAAAATTGGAAATTCAATTGTAAAAGGAAAAAAAAATCAGTGCTTTATTTTTACTAAAGAGGGAAACGATCCAACTTTGTGAATGTTGCCACTGTTGTTATAATAATTTGTTTTTCTTAGCCTTGCTGTACTGTTAAATAACCCGTTACTTCCTGTGAAATTATTCTCAGCCTAAAAGGCCCTTGGAGATATTCGGTGGGGCATCTGCGGGTCCAGGTTTCGTAGCGTTTTAATTCATTTCCGTCAAGCATGTGACCGTTTTCACATGAATCCCACACAAATAAAACAACGCTCACAACGTGTGAGGCTGCTCCCGCTTACACAAAGCCTGTTATCAGTTAGCAAAGTGTGGTGGATTTCAAATGCGTGAGAGATGGCAAGTGATGAAAAGAGGGGAGCCGGTAGCTCTGCTCCGCTGAATACAGATGAGAGGTGGCCAAGCTGAATTCCGATCAGTCAGCGTTCAGTCTTCCTTCCTTCCATCCCCCCTGAGTAAATGTACTTCAGAGGCCTTCTTCTTTCCAAACCGAGGAGGGCATCACCTCACCAACCTCTCCAAGGCAAAGTTCAGGTTTCCTCCTCAAGAAAATAGTGTTTGTAGTGTTGTTTTTTTTTTAACTTGTAGATTTAATAAGCAGCCGGATCTTCAAACAGGGAAATAAAATTCCTGTTTTACGTTTGAAATCACTGGGGGGCTGAATTTCTTAGCATTTTTAATCAGTGCTCCATCACAACCTAAGATTTTTGGTTAATTGCTCCAACAGGGTTTTAACTCATTTCAGAGGCCTCGGGCTTTTCAAAATCAGTCAATAAAGTACTTACCAGCGACTCTATTTGCTTATCCATGAAAACAAACTTCAAACTCCATTCTGTGTCAAAACTTATATTCAGCTGGGTTCACGTAAGTTATTCAGAAGACAAGGGGTGAAGCAAAGCCTGACGTGTGAAAGCTTGGATGGCAGATTTGAGTTTAATTAGTTGATGACAATATGTACTTTTCCACCCTCAAGTGCTTTTTTCCTTTTTTTTTTTTTTTTTTTTTTTTTTAAAAGTCACCAGGGTCGTCTCAGTGGCTCATTAAAAATTAGCTCAGGAGAAAAAAAATTATTGGCGCCAAACAACTTCAGTTTAATATGTAGGAGGGCAAACTTATTCGGAGCTTTGCTTTTGTAACTGTCTGCTTGAATGTATGTGCACTTTCGCAGCAGTGCCTGATACAATACGAGTTGAAACTACAATCGAGTTTAAATATTCTCACCTGTATTGAGATACTTTTTGTAAAGCAGAAGACTGTCGGGTGTTAGACGAGTGCAGACACCAGAACCCCAACGGGGTTTATCTTTCGATGTGATAATAAACACTGTGATTGGTTGTAAACCCTGTTGTCACGGCAATGATTTCAGCCTTGATGATGAAATCTCCTGGGACACCAATCCGCAGCATGCATCTACACTCGCACACTGCCACTCTGTCTCTCTACTAACCAGTCTCATTCCCCTTCGACGGAGAGGCATTAGCTGGTGAGATTGAACTTGTGTACGTGAGGGTGTGTGGCGGTGTTGTCTGCCTTTTTACTTAACGAGTAATGTACAGAAGAGGAATCTGGGGAAAGGATCAAGCTTCGCTGAATTGTATCTGACAGTTTATTCTTTCTTTCCAATTTTTTTTTTTGTCTTTTTGTCTCAGCTGTTATTAATCCACATGGACTAAGTTAAAAGCATCTGTGTCACAGTCAAACACACAAGTGAAGGCAGAAGGCAACCATCTCATCTGCTGCGGTGTCATTACAGCTGAACACAGTGAACCCAGAAGCGTGAATGCATAATATTTTATCAAAAAGATGGACCCATGTGATTACATGGGGTTTTGGTTTGTGACTTTTAATTATGAGCTTCTTTAGGACCTCCGATTACATTTGGGGTGTTTGGCCTTTGCACTTGGCATCAGTAAATGTATTCTTTTGCATTTTTCAGAATTAGATTAACAAAAAGCAACCAGGCCTGAGTGTTTGTGCATTTTAATTTCAAATGCTATGTTTCAAAACCGTGAATCAACTATGACTATTGCAATAATCTGCTTGGTTTATTCTGTTCGGATGAAACGGTGTTCATATTCATTTACTTTACTGTATATTTATTTTACATCTGTTGCACTTTTTTTTGCCTGCAACATCTTCAATTGAAGTACATTTCTTTGAAATGCATTTAAAGAAGAACAAAGGAACTTTTTTTTCCTTTTTAGCTCAGTGGATCCTCCCTACAGGTGCAACGGTTAAATCATTTCTACAACATCATCCAGGATTCATTCTTGTGTGGTTTCCTGCTTGGTCACAATCTTGTTTTTTTTTCTTCTGTCATTACATTGTTGAATTTCTTGGCCACCTCTGAAATGACTTGTTGGTGTGGGACATAGTTATTGCACAACAACGACAAGGACGCAAGTCCAAAGTGACTGGCTGGATGTGCCGATAGCGGGGGACCGGCGATTGCGAGACCGAGACGACGCCTCCCAAAAATGAGTTAACAGTCTTTTAAATAGAACTGAAACAGATATTTAACATGAAATATCCCTGAGTGTGGCTTAAACTCAGTGGGTTTGGTAATGATACCATTTTCATTCTTTTCAAATAGGACATTTGAAATAAAATATACGCTCCTCTGTGTTCAATTGAAATTCTTTTCTGGAGAGAACATTTAAATCTAATACATTTTCTATATCTTCTATATTATATTTAATGTTGCTGTGGTTTACTACAGCCTCATGTGACCTTAAATATACAACTGCTATCGCTGGGCTGCTACAAATAATATTCCAGAAAAATATCTATAATATGGGAATCAGCTTTGGTTATCAGGAGATTTATATTGGAATTGGATCAGAACTGGTAGAAAGTGGACTTTGAATCTCTAGTACCAGCTAGAAGTAAAGTAATTTGTAAATCACATTTGATGGACAAAGGTAAATGAAAGTGCTTTACTGGGGCATTATGAAGAAAAGAACCAAGACTGCATATTTTGGAGCATGCATAAGCTCCACGGGAAGTCGATCCAAGCACAGGACAGCATAATGACTGAAAGCCATTTTCCTCTTGTTTGGTTTGAACTTTGAATACCATTAGCTGACCAGTCCCTGCAGATCTAATACACCTTCCAGGTTCCAGGTTATTAAGTAAACATGTCTCTGAAATGATTTGGGCCTGACCAGTCAGAGATCTATAGAAAGTAAGAAGACCCTTAAATGGAAATGGAGTTTTACTGGAAGGATCTAAGTATGAGAGTGATGTTCCCCCGTCAAGGTGTTTGTCAATGTTTTTGCTGCAGCATTTTGAATGAGTTGTAGAGATCATATGCTGTTATTGAGGAGGCCAGTAAGGAGTGCATTACAATAATCGATCCTGCGTCAAATAAAAACATGGGTGAGCTATTCCAATTCCTTCTTTGTCATAACGACTTAATTTTGGCCACTTTTTTAAGATGCCAGAGAGATGACTACATGTGGGCACTAAATTTAAAATCCTTATCTAGGTCAGATCAAGATTCTTCACATTGGTGTTTATTGCTACTTAACAACTTTTCTTTGTAATAAAAAAAAAAGAATTATTATTTTGTCTTCTTTTTGTTCCGTTTTAAAGGAGTTTTGTTTCATCCAGTTGTTTCCTTCTTCTAGGCTCTGGCATAAGTCGATAGAACTGTGGTTATTTGGTGTGAAAGTTCTAGATAGAGCTGGGCATCATCTGCATAGCTATGACAAGAACCTTTCAGAGCATTTTGAAAGTATGGAGTATGGTTTGCAGGTATGTTGAAATGGTTCTATCAGATTAATAATAACTGAGACTCACTATGTAGCCTCAGCTACGACTAAGTCACATCATTTCAGTCCCTGACAACCCAAATCACTTTTCCAGTCTTTGTAAAAGCATTTCATGATCCTCTATATCCAATGCTAATAATTATCTAATAGCACCAAGGACTGTAAAAAATGTTGTTCAAAATCTTTATAAGAGCAGTTTCAATTCTATGAAATGATCGGAAGCCTGATTGACAGTTGTCAAGGATATTGTTCTTCTAACTCATGTAGTTACTTGATGTTAAAGCATCCAGGTCACTTTTAACAACTGCAGTCTGTAGTAAGAGCCCAGAGAGAATGTAGCTATTAACAGTATGCAACAGATCCTCTGCCAAGAAGCTAAAAAACAGTTTTTAAAAAAGCATTAACATTGTTCTCCTGGCAGCAAATAATGAGGTCGTGATGTCATGTGGCGGCTGGTTGGTGCGGTTGCCTCCCAGTCAGGGGGTCCCCCGTTTTGATTCCCGACTGTGAGGTTCTCCCTGCTCCTGCAGGGTTGTGTCAAGAAGGGAATGCAGCGTAAAGCATTTACCGTATCTGTGTGTGGGCCACGAAGCGTCACTGTGGCGGCGACTCCATCAAGGACAGGACATAGCAGCAACATGTGGCAAAGTGGATCTAATATATCGTCTTATATTTAGTCCAGTATTTCCAACTTTTTGATGGAAGAAATATGCAGAATTTATTTCAGCTGACAGGAACTCGGGCGGTATTTAAAGTGGTGAATGTGTTACCCTGTTAACGATGGTAAATAAGGCGTGAGTGTTATTATTTCCATTAATGATGTCGGACAGATGTTACGGCCTCTGCATATCTCCAGGCTGTACAGGCAGAGATTCTTCTTGTAAATGCCATTATTCATTTGAAACTTAGTTGTTGTTTTTTTTCTCCAACATCACTATACTTTCGTACATTCTTATTTCTAATTTGCTGCATCTCTTGGAATTACAAGAAGAAGTTTGTTGTTTGCCAGAAAGTGTTTTAGTTTTAACAGGAGCTATTACATTAAGGGGTTTTGCACAAGAAATTCATCAACAAAGTTAAACACAGATTTAGCTGGTATGACGGGTGTTTTCGATAAGGCTTCTAGAAACAGTGCACTGGTATTCTCATGAATATTTCTTTTTTTTTCTTCAACAACGTTTGATCTTGTCAGCCTAGAAGGACAAACTGTTGAATTGAAGTAAATGCAAAAGTGATGAACAGCTAGATCCCTTACATGTACAGAAGGACTTTCCTGCCTTTTGACAAATGCAAATCTAACGTGTGACCTTGGGTATGAGTTGGCTTAGCCTCATGCGGCCGGACCCCCACCTTTTTGTATGAATTTGTCTTTGTATGAATCCTTTTGTGGAGCATTATCAACAGTTTTCCAGGTTTCTGGGCCAACTACCAGATGGGCTGTGACTGCTTTCAGGAAGTGGCAGAAGTCGCTACTCATCTCCAATATACTTGCTGCGTCGTCCTTTGTCTTTGTCTTGATCTGTGACTGAGGGGGATTTCTTCTGCAATCGTCATGCGTTTTCTTCAGCTATGTCATATGTAGGCCAGTGAATCATCAGCCTCAGATGAGGCAGGAGGTGAAGGTCTCTGACAGTTCCGCTTTGGAGGGAGATTTGTAGAGGGAGAGGAAGCGCGACAACTGAACATGGCCAATGGGGCTAATCTTCCTCCTTATTAAAACTTTTCTCTTGTTTGCATTTTTTTCTGAGGTGCATGATGCCGATGAGAATCGAGCAGTTGGGAGTCTAGCAGGTTGGCATGGACTCCATCAGGTTTAAAGCAGTCATTACGGTTACGACAGATGTTCAATTCTTTACAAATTTTCTCACATTGGTAAGACATGCCGATTCTAGACCGTATGGACCAAAGGAGGACCAAAGTCTTCGGGACCTCAGAGCCGGTTTTCCTTTTGAGAATGTCAAAAGAACCGACATGAATGTGAATCCTCAAATTAGTGGTCTCTGATTTGAAGCCTTGCTGGAACCACCTCTGCGCGCAATCTCATCCCAGGTTCGGGCTCGTATTGATGATTTGGAAGTTCGGGTCCAGGTCATCAGGACAAATCCAGATGTATTATTACTTCCTAATAATCAGATTATTCTGTCTGTAATGGGGGATACTGCTGTACTACTAATTGTCACGGAAAATGTTCCTGCTGGAGTGTAATTAAAAATCATTATGGATCTCCAATATGAGTGATAACATGAAGCACTGTGATTTTATTATTTATTTTTTTTGAAAATACATTAATCATCTTTACGATCATCAGATTCCTGGTATGTTGGTGTCAGGTGGAAGTTGCTCTCATTGTCCTTCATTACTTTGAGGGAAACACTTCAGGAGCCAACTGGCTCTTTGTGATGTGAACAGGAATCGATGAGATTCCCACTTAAATCTACGCTGCTGACTTGTGAAAATTCAGCGTTCCAGCCAGCAGAGAGTCCTTTTTAAGTTTCTTTTATGATGTCCTCCTTTGGCCTCCTCATATTGATCATCTGCAGATATATCTGCTCTTCTTGCATCAGTGTTTTTTCTTTTCCCCTAAATCCTCTTTAGCCTCTTCACTTTTTTGAAGCTGGTCTCTTTCCATTTTGCCTTTCTTTTAACTGTCTTCTCCCTCTCTTTTTCTCTTCGACACCAGGGCCTGATGATCCTCCTGCAGAACCTCCCCACCATGCACTGGGGTAACGAGGAGGTGAGCGTGCTGCTGGCTGAAGCCTACAGGTTGAAGTTTGCCTTTGCTGACGCGCCCAACCACTACAAGAGATGATGAGTGTGGCTTCCTGCCGCTGAGCGTCCTCCACCTGCTCCTCCCTCGGTTCCTCCGTTTCCTGCCCCTCAGTCATCTGCTGGACTCGCAGGCTTCTCCGTGGAGGGACCTCCCCTTTTCTTGACCTCCCTGTTGCCCGTGTTTATTATGGGCTTTTCTGCTGTTCAGAGATTTGAATCAGACAATAACTGAGAGGACGTGCAGTGTAGCAATGTAACGTGATGATGACGACGACGTGGACGACGTGGAGCCTCTACTTAAATTATTTCTCTCTGATCAGCTCTGAAATGTGCGCTCTGCAACCACGATGCAGAAATAGATTCTCAGTAATTGCAGCTTTTGTTTTTTCTTTCTTTTTTTTCTCGACCTTGAGCCACTGGCGTCGGTGCAGGATTACGAGGTGTCCTCAGCACCGCCTGGGGTTCATCTAATTCTTTTTTTTTTTTTTTTCCACTATCATGGCAATACACTGTTTTTTTGTTTCTTTCTTTTTCCCCCCAAAGTCTGCAAAGACGGAGGGAAAAAAAATGCCTGAAGGGCATTTTGATGGGTGGTTTTCATATGCGATGACTCTTTCTTGGTGGCTGCACAACGTGAAGGAACATGACCTCTCCTGTTTGTGCTTCATGCCAGGAGGGACGCAGTTTGTTTTCTAGGACTTAACGGCAGGAGAGTTTTGTGGAAAAATGCCCCTTCCACCCTTCCTTAAAGCGGCGCATCAAACCAGTCCCCCTTTCATCCCATCCTGGCGTCCTCAGAGCAACACCGCAGACGGTTGGAAGGAAAGTCTCGCGTGACATTAAAGAGGTTAACAAGCCATCAAGAGTGAGAAACGTACTTGTACCTGCAAATGAAGACCTGTGTGTTAACATTAACTCCTGCTCTCTCTAGATACTGTAGGACTACCTCAGAACACACACTAACATATTTTTGTGTCACACGCAGAGCGAAAATAACAAACGCTTTGTTGCAGTCTATCAGAAATGTCCACAAAGAAAAAACAAGAACCAAACAAACATGCCTTTCAAACTCCAGTTTTACAGTTTTGCCTTATTTGATGAAGATGCAGAGCGCCCTGCTTTCTGTCTTCTCCCTCCACTTCCTCCCTGAGCACAGAGATGCCGTGTCAGGCGGGTCCTTACAGCCCAGCAGTCACTTTGTGGGATTTGTGTTTGTGCACGTGCGAGATTCGGTAGCGACAGGAGTTCTAATGTTGTTCCTGCAGTGGAACACGTCTGTCTGCAGCGTGAGACCCAAAACGGCAAGAAAAAAAAGTTTGATCGGGACTTAACGGAGATGCAGCTGGGACCGAGCGCAGCATTAACACGTGGGCCTTATTAAGTTGTGCAAATTGCCTTGGAAGCTAATTATGCTCAGGCGAAGCACACGGAGGCAGCAGGAGCTTCGTTATGGACTCCAACGTACATCGGGTCTAACTTTTTAAATCCACTCACACAAGCTCAGTCTGTTTCGATTCTGTTAATTAAATCACATGTAACCAGCGCTGAGCTGCTGCAGACTCACTGTCCCTGCTCTTCTGCATAGCATCCTGGTTCCTGCAGTCAACGGGAATGTCGGACATATATTTAAGGAAACAGTCGTGGAAAATCACCCTGCAGATGTGTCTCAGTAGCCGAGACTAAGGCTGAAATGAAGCTGTGCTCCCATTAATTTTAGGCCTTTTCTGTCATGTCAAAGTCAAATTGTGGCTGTTACGGAAATGTTGACAAAATTCATGTTGAATCAAATTAGAAATCAAATCCAACTGGTTCTTGTGGGTCAGAATCACTTTGGGACATCAGCCTCGATACAGACCTCTGCTCTTCACTTTAATGTGACAAAAGAAGCATGATTTGATTTGTAAAGTAGATTTTTAATTGCAGAGGGAACGAAAATTGCTCTGCGGATGAAAACATGAAGAATTGAAGCAGAACTGTACACTTCTTTTCAGCGCTCTGTTTGGTTTGATTTGGCTCGGTTCGGTTTGATTTGGTTCAGTTCGGTTTGATTTGGTTCGGTTTGATTTGGTTCGGTTTGATTTGTTTCGGCTTGATTTGGTTCAGTTCGGTTTGATTTGGTTCGGTTTGATTTGGTTTGGTTTGGTTTGATTTGGTTCGGTTCGGTTCGGTTCGGTTTGATTTGGTTCGGTTCGGTTTGATTTGGTTTGGTTTGGTTTGGTTCGGTTCGGTTTGGTTCGGTTTGATTTGGTTTGGGCTGGACTCTGAGGTGGTTCACCAGCCTTAACAGCTCCTCAGATGCTCCCGACTTTAATTCTTTTACCACACAGAGGTCAACAAATAAATGATCCGTTCTCACCAACCTCTTCGCGTCCCTTTTTTATTTTTGTATTCGTCTCGCAGACATCAGCCAAAGTCGACGGCGCCACATTGGTGTGATGTTGCGAGGACGCGGCAGCGGTTGTGTAATCAGGCATTCGCAGCATAACTCAAAGCAGTTAACATCCTGCGTCTCCTGTCGCAACCCAGCCAGGATCCATTATTGTCACCCGAGCCGGCAAAGACGGCGAGCGTAGGTGTGTGAGGGGGGAGATGGAGGGAGACGGGGGAGGGTGTTGTGTTTCTCTGGATGTTTCAGTGCTTTTTTTTCTCCTGTGAGAGCTGTCAGTCTTTGATCACACCTTCCTTTTTTTAACAATGTGAACCAGTTTCACAATCCCCTCATCTCCGATGCTCTCTGACAAGGCAAAACTGCTCTCAAAGTCTGCAGCCTTTTTTCATTTTCTGCCCACCCCTCCTTTTTTTTTTTGTCTTTTTTTGTATGAGATATATTCTTTCACTCAGCATTTTAAAGAGTTGTCCTTTAGGTTTTATTTTTTTATACTTACATATGTTTACATTTCCAAGCCTGTTAAGTTGTGCCTGACTCTGAAGACACCATCCTGGTTGTGTTTTTTTGGGGTTTTTTTTTTGACCACAAACGAAAGTGAGAGGTTTTAGATTTCTACGAAGGATGTTGGAATTTGCTAGAATATGATATAAAAAAAAATAACTTTTTAAAAAAAAAAAATCCATTTGTCTGTATAAACCACCATCCTCCCTCATTTCCCCTCGTGGTGAGTTGATTGCCCGCTGCACCCGGCCCACCCCTCAACAGACCTGACGCCCGCGTGGGGGTGTCGCAGCGTTGTAATGATGCTCAGCATCTGAAGAGTCTGGAGTGCTGAAATGTGGAAGACGGCGAGTTCATTTGCTGCGACGCGAGTACGTTGATGGTCCGTACGCGGAGGCCGCAGACCACTCATGTTGGATGGAGCTCCATCAGCTTCTCTTGGAGAAGAATTCCCAACTTCTCCAGCCAGCGAGGACGTCAACTGAAACCAAGATTTGGAGCTTAACTTCAGCCTGCCTCATGCAAAATCTTAAGGCCCGGTTAATCTAAAACGCCCTTTCTAGAAGATTCCCAGCATGTAAATCACTTCCAGAAGATGATGCGAGTCTCTTTAACTTCAGTCGGAAAGCAGACGTTTCTTTGTCTGCTGCTGTGTGGAATCAGTGACGGAGTTGTTGCCATCATGAGCAAAACAAACGTTTGTTATCCAGAGTCCTGCTTCCCACAGTGTTAAGATGCCTTAAAGATTCCTTTTGATGTGAATGGTGTTTGGGGAAACGGTGATGGCCAAATCCACAACCGACGTCGGGGTTTCACTCTCGCTGTACGCTCCCGGTGAGAGTTGTGGAGAAGGACGTGCTTTCGCTGTGGCGTTATATGATGTTATGTCCCCTTTAACAGCAATCAGTCGCCTACTCAGATGATTTAATAAACCGATGAAGGAGAAACACACGCCACTGTCTCCATGGTGATGGGTGACATCCGAGTGGTGGCTCTCTACCTATTCCTGGGAGCATCTTTAAGGGGTTTCTTAAAATAACTCTTCCAGATGATTTTATTTCTCTCCAGCTGAAGTATGTTTATGAAATCCAAACTGAACCCCCCCCCTCCTTGTGTTTTTGCCCCAGAGTGCTGAGAAAGGAATCTAATAATGCTAGATTGTGTGGGTGACAGAATGAGTGGTTCTTGACTTTAAAAATGTGTACAGAAGCAAAAATCTGTAAATAGAAAGTGTAAATAAATCCTATATATGACAGAAGTCCCCCCGCGTTGCTGTGTGTTTTCCAATCGAAGACTCAGAGAGGCTTCCGTGACAGAGCTTCTCTGACGTCACGCTGTTTCGCACACCTGCAGAGGAGATACGTGCGCCCCCGCGAGCCCCGGATCGAGTCCCAGATGGTGATGAAATGCAGAAATAATGACCAAAATCTGTGCAGAACGAACGCAGTGAATGCACCTGCATGTACACGTCGCTGCGTGTGCGGAGGCAGGTTGACGTGGTTGTTTTCATGCATGAGCAGGTAAACACTTCCTGTCTGATCCCTCTGAGGACGTCGCTGCAGCGGCTTCATTAAGGAGACTTTCTGCGTTTGTGTGTTTTTAAATGACAGGAAAGGAGGAGGAAAAAAAAAAAACAAGTGCAAGGCTGCAGTTTCTGTGTACCTGTGTGCACGTGTCTGTGTGGGCTGATGCAGCGGGGGTCGAACCCCCCCACCCCCATCCACGTCCCCACCCCCCCGCTCTCGTTAGGCTGACTGATGTTCACACAGGCAGCCAATTATGGAGTCCCGGTCACCGAGGACTGCAGTCACTTTACGGGAAATTAAAAATACATTGAAACCAACAACGGCCGCAGGAAGGCGCCTGCTTGTGCACAAGCCGACGCGCGCTTTGGCGCACTGATGGAGTGATGTAAGAGGTACCAACAAAGACCCCGCTGCAGCCCACCACACGGCTGAAGAGAGACAGCCCAACGAGACCACAACCAGATCTTCCTTCAGGGTTTGTTTTTTCTTCCCATCTCACAGCAATATTATTGCTTAATAAAGCTTATTTACAAGTATATAAAGTAGTATTTACCAGTCCTGTTCATCTGGGACTCGCATCAGCGAGTCTGTGCACGCTGAACCTGACTCATCTCTAAATGTTTATGCGATCCTAAACTTTTGTAATGAATCAATCACCCAAGAACCAATTTTTTGAAGAGAGAGGATCTAAACTGCAACTGCATTATAGTCAAAACGAAGGATAGCTCGCAGAGCGAGGACGTCGCGGTTCTGATGTTAATCTATTTCGATTTAAAGTTTCTGCCGTGAGGATCAAATCTTTCAAGACGCTGATGGAAATTTACTTTTGTGATACACACACCTCCCAATCTTACATGAAGTGTACTGGTTGATAACCTGCTGTGAATTTTACAGTGCAGTTTCCAGATTGAGCTTTAGTCCATTAAAGAGACGTTAGGAGCAAAAATTCCCAAAACTGGCTCTAATCAGTGGACCACTGACAGACTTGGGTCAGCATTGATGGCAAGCTGATGGGGATCCAGTCTTTTGAATCAAGAGTGGGTTTGAGCTGAGCAACACCTGCGACATATGCAGGACAAGAGGCCCCGAGGACCATTGTTGAGGACCAGCGTTGAAGGACCTGCCTTGAGGACCAGCGTTGAGGACCAGCGTTGAAGGACCAGCGTTGAGGACCAGCGTTGAAGGACCAGCGTTGAAGGACCAGCGTTGAGGACCACCGTTAAAGGACCAGCGTTGAGGACCAGCGTTGAAGGACCAGCGTTGAAGGACCAGCGTTGAGGACCACCGTTAAAGGACCAGCGTTGAGGACCAGCGTTGAAGGACCAGCGTTGAAGGACCAGCGTTGAGGACCAGCGTTGAAGACCAGCGTTGAGGACCAGCGTTGAAGGACCTGCCTTGAGGACCAGCGTTGAAGGACCAGCGTTGAAGGACCAGCGTTGAGGACCAGCGTTGAAGGACCTGCCTTGAGGACCAGCGTTGAAGGACCAGCGTTGAAGGACCAGCGTTGAAGGACCAGCGTTGAGGGACCAGCGTTGAAGGACCAGCGTTGAGGACCAGCGTTGAAGACCAGCGTTGAGGACCAGCGTTGAAGGACCAGCGTTGAGGACCAGCGTTGAAGGACCAGCGTTGAGGACCAGCATTGGAGGACCAGCGTTGAAGGACCAGCGTTGGAGGACCAGCGTTGAGGACCAGCGTTGGAGGACCAGCGTTGGAGGACCAGCATTGAGCACCAGCGTTGAAGGAACAAGGTTGAGGGACCAGCGTTGAGGACCAGCGTTGAGGACCAGCTTTGAGGACCAGCTTTGAGGACCAGCGTTGAGGACCAGCGTTGAAGACATGAGACCAGCTGAGAAAATGGAAACGCTGAGAGTTGTATCTTCTTCTCTGATGACACATCCCATGATCCCGGCACCAGGATTTATCACCCTCTTAGTGCAGCGAAGCTTTACTTCATGAATGAGGCCAAACGCTTTTAAATGTGTTAATCATACTTTCACCTCACAGTGGAAATCCTTAAAATAAAAGGCTTTGTTTGTAGAAAAGCTTCTACCTTTGAGTGCATCTACAAGCGACTACGTCCCAGAATCAGCCTGCCACAAATCACAGCAGACAGCATTTCTGCGCCCCCGTTTTCGCCACCTTGCTGCTGAAAGCCGGAGAGCTGCATATTTGGTTCGAGGGGTACTCGTGCGGGGAAAATGACATCACGCGGCGCTCGTTCGGGGAATCAATCCGTTTACCGAGGCACCAACTGGAATTGAATTTTCCCACTAAATGTGACCAGCTGATGGACCTTAAGCGGTTCTGCTACAAGTGTCGATCCCAGTGAAGAATAAAACTCAACGCTCTAATTCTTTAGGACACAGGTTTTACATTAGTTTGCTGGGAAAAGAAGGGGAATCAGGATTTATCAGCCACTGACACTTCGCCGCTGAAAACACTCCTTCCTCTGCTCCTCAGGCATTAAGTCATGTGTTATTACTCAGATTAAATTGGACGTCTATTTAAAGAATGCACTTTACTTGAACTCTTCCTACAAAGAGCCGATCTGTCCCTCCACTTCTTAATTCATGTTTTCTTTGATGACTTGGATCAAAGGACGCTGACATCCAAGAAGGGTAACTTTTAACAGGTAAGAGCTTCTTACTTTCAGATACAAGGATTCACGCAGGTTGTGGATGTTTGTTCTCGACTGCACGCAGGCAGAGCGTGACTTGAATCTCGGGATAGTTTGTGACTGCTCGGTCATCACGCTGACCTTAACTGGAGCTGGACGGAGCTCCCATCAGATCTACTATACATCTCCTCATCACTACGAAGCGCATCCTGGTGAGTAATTGACAGGCCTTTAGACAGGTGTCACTCTGAATGCGTCTCCTCACCGGTCGTGTTCAGACAGATATTAGCTCTGCATGAAAACACACAGCGCTGTCATTATTTTCAGTCAGAATGTATTACTTTGTTATGACAACAGGGAAGTGCACGTCTGCATTTACAGTAAAGCCATTTTTGGCACATCTCTTGACTCGTTTTGTTTAAATTTAGTTGTTTTCTAGCGAGTAATGAGTGTACCAAGGTGTTAAAGTCATAAAGTGTCCCCTGCAAAGGAGACAAAAAAAAAAGAATGAAAAAAATTGAAAAAGGAGCAGCGTTATGGATTTCTGAAAAGTTCCTGAAGTCTTGTGCAGTAAATATGACGTAAAGGAAAACCGGTTGAGATGAAGATGGGAAGGTCGGAAGTGGACACGGTTGTGTTCTGGCTGCAAACCTCCCGAGTCGTGAATTCAAGTCTTTCTAAAAGAGCGGTCTCCTTACAAATCCCTCGCCCGGATCAGTCGTCCCGACGGTTACTGCAGCTGCAGTCGGAGCTACTCTCATCCCATCAATGCTGCCGCGGCTGTTTTTCTGGGTGAGAGCAGAAAAATGAAAATTACAGGCCTGAATTAGTTCAAACGTGTTCCATAAAAGCCTTAACCCTCACAAGCTGAGCTGAGTGACGTGTGTGTGTGTGTGTGTGTGTGTGTGTGTGTGTGTGTGTGTGTGTGTGTGTGTGCGTGCGTGCGCGCGTGCGTGCGTGTGCGTGCGTGTGCGTGCGAGTGTGTGCATGCGTCTGTGTATGAAGTGTGTGCATCCTCTGTCACAGTTGGACCGGCGAGCTGCTGCGTCAGCTGGAAGACAGCCGACCCCGCTGGCCTAATCCTGACTGACTCTGCTGAGATAAAGAAGGAGCAGTTAGTGATGACACACTCAGGATATGTAATTAACAAGCGTGTACGTGTGTGTGCGTGTGTGTGTCTGTGTGTGTGTGTGTGTGTGTCTGCTAATACTATTCTTGCTTTTCATTTGGTGGATGAACTAATCCAATCGTGCCAAATGGACACAAGATTCATTCCCACATTGAGGAGAATATCCTTACTGGCCTCTTTTGAATTAGTTTGAGGTTAAAACACTTAAGTGCAATTCATTTTCCCCAACTTATTGCCGCATTAAAGATATCAGCAGATCAATGCCGCGTGCAGTCCGTACGCTGGCCGTCGGTGTCTGGTCGCTGAGAGAGGCTCGGATCATCCTCAGTTTGACCGGACTCGTCATCTCTGCTGTGAGGTAACACTTTACACACTTGCCATCCTGCATCACCTTTAACATGCCAAAACCGCACACTCCGGCAGCGTCCCGCCTGGCAGGATTTCACGGGCGGTGTGTAAGAGGCGTTTTGCTGTTTTAGGGTATATACAGAGGAATCCATCTAGACTTTTTTTTTTTTTTTTTAATTTCCATGTTAAATCTCACATTTAAAAGACTATTAACTACTCTTTTATAGACTAAAAGAGCTCCTTAGTGAGGCATGCAGAGAGAAAAGAGTGTGTGGGGCCGTCAGTGGTGAAATAAACTACCTGATTGTTCTGCTGAGACTAATGCCAGTGGAAATTGTAGTACTTCCTTTTACTGTAAGTAATTCAATAAAGGCTAGTTGGAGAGCGCCGGGCGCCCTCAAGGGTCAGGCCGAGGTTGATCACTGAATTACGTCACACAGACTGGTTTCCCATCCAAACGGAGGCTGGTCTTAGGCCAAAGGATGGAGCAAATGGCAGATCTGTGTTGTGTCTCGTTGGTCAGAAAAGTCCATGCCCAGTGCATCACAAAGGATTTTCCTGCCTTACGCTTTCCGGGGATGTGTACACCGAACTGAGCCGGTCTACAAATCCTACAACTGTCAGAAACTAACAGAGTAAATGTCATCCAGGAGCTTCTGGCTCATGTCTTCTGGTGGTTTCTGATGCTCTTCCACTGCTTTCTGTTGTTTTCAAACTCATTTCCATGTCTTTTGCTATGAGGACAGATTTAACCTCCAAAGACTTCCAATTGGATTAGGGTTAAAAACGTCCTAATCAACCATTGTATTTATTGCATTATTGTCCCCATGAAACCTTAAACTCCAGACTGACAACCTTATAATCTATTTTTAGCCATTTCTAGATGTCTCCTGAAGCCAAAACATCAAACCCAACATCGTTTTTCTCCTCTCGTTGTTGTGCGTCTCTGAACTTTGAAAGTCACTTAACCTTATGTTCACTGTACCACTGTCAACAGCACATTCCCTGCCGACCTCCGTGTCTGGCATCTGCGGGATTGAGTTGTGACAAGTTCATCCAAGGACAACATGATGGCAAGTATCCTCCATATAGTGCTTATAGAAAACAATGCCAAGCAAGTAGCAGATCTATACTTTTCTGAAGTAGTGGTATTGGTTTGTACCATTCTATTTTAAAGACGAGACAAAAATGTTGAAATCATAAGAAATTGTCTTTGGCTTACTGCGAAGGATGTGTTGAACAGAATTTAGCAGGAGTAGACTGGAATTTAAAGCTTCTTAAAAGACATTCAAGAATTCAGGGTGAAGTCTAAAACTGAGAGATAAATGATGAATCAATAATTATTGATAGTTGGTTTTCTCAAAAACATACTGCAAGTATAGAAATTGATCTGAAAAACAAGAGTGTATAAGCTGCATTTTCAACCATCCATCCATCAGTTCTTTCTTTATGAAGATTTAGCACTCACATTTCAGTAAGTTCTCAGAGAGGTTTCAGGAGTCTAGTGAGAAGACCCGGGTAAGAAGTTTACTCTTTATAAGAGATTATATGGAAAATAGCTTTACTGTCCTTACAAATATGTCCTGCAAATACTTAAACTTTCCATCTTTCTCTACACAAACAGACACTAAAACCATTGATCTTTTATGCATGTTTTTCACATACTTGTTTTTTTTATAATCCCTTTATCCAACTTTATCATGGACAGAGAGGTTTTTCCTAAATCTGTTGCAAATGTTCAAAACTTTCCTGCAAGTACAAAGCAAATTCTGGAGCCACTCGACCAGTGTCTCGTTCTTGAAATACAGAAATGTACACAAGAATGGAGTCCTCATCTGTGGTTTCGGGATTAAACCTCTGCTTTTTAGATGATGCGATCCTCTTGGTGTAATCAAGGCACCAGAGAATCAGCACCTTCTAATTTGAGGCCATGGTTCCATCTCGGATTGAACTGCCTCAAAGGGAAAAGTTAAAGTACCTTGATATGTTGTTCACGAATTTGGGGAAGTATGGATGGAGAGACTACCAGGCGGGTTGGTGTGGTGTCTGCAGGAGTATGGACTCTACTGGTCAACTGGGGTGAAGGAGCTTTGACGAAACGCAACACTCTCTGTTTCAATGGAACCATTGGTAGTGACAGAACAAGCTGGCAGATGTAAAGAGTTAACTCCGTATGTGGCTGGAAACTCCCTAAGAGACGGTGTGTGAAGTTCAGGAACCAGCTTAGTGGTTCAGACATCTGATGACTTAGGTACTCGAGCAGCAGCGCTGCAACAACACTCGACTGAAGGTATTTCTGACGTACCTTTGTCATGCTCTGAATAATCACTATACAAGTACACTGCATGATATGAAATGGCCCTGGGTCCCCAGCGGTGTTGAACTGAGAAAAGTTATAAATGCACCAACTTTTGACTTAAGCACCACTGCCACATTTACACAATGAACCTACAATTTAATTCAGCAATGCATGACGTCACCCCATTCAAAGTGAATGGACAGCGATCCTGAGGATGCTTCCTGCGCATACGTATGAGCAAGGGGTAAGGATTTGGTTTTCTATTATCTTAGCCAAGCCTCTCTTGTAAAAGAAAAAAAAGTTTTTTTATTTTTTAATTATATTAAAAGTATCTGGTCAGATAAAAGAAGTCTGTGCTATTCAGTGAACAAAACATTGAGCTGCATAGTTAATTTGTTTTCCTTCATACAGATCTTTAAAAAAATATAATAAAAATAAAAGCAGACTCTCCTTGAAATTCTTTTCACGGGCAATGGCCAGATGAAGCTTCTTCAAACATTTACATTCTCCAGATATATTTAGTTTAAAAACTGCTAATACTTAAAGGTTGACTGTTAAATCGAGGCATGATTAGACAATGAACTTTTAAAATTCGAAAAATGGTGGAGTACGTGATCTCTGGTCTACCAGGGATTTAAGTCGAAATATTACATTCAAGGAGACGTGTGATCTCTTCTCAATAACTGATGTCGTAGTGAGATGTTTGAAACATGCCTACCACAGGGTTTCTGAGACATGTCTTCACTCTTGTGTTTATAGTGGCTGTTGTGGACCAAATGAGCGCTGACCTCTTTTGAAATTCACTGTCACAGCTTTCCACTTCACACTGAGGTACAAGAAATGTTTTGATGCAGCATGTTCTGAAGTTTGGTAGAGATAAAAATGAAGAGGTGGGATAATTCTACCATCATCTATTGTTATTAAAATCACAGAAAATGAAGCTCTGACTTCAGGTTGTGAAGATTTATCAGCAGAGTACAGGCATCGAAAAATAGCTGCATCTTTTTCTAAATTTTAGATTTGAACTACATTGACAAAATATTTTTCACTGGCATTCCTACTTCACTGCAGGCTACTTTGGATCTCACTCTGCCACATATTTCGCATGTCTGATTTGTTGTATCCAGTGGAGTCCGGAGGGATCTGCTAGAACTCCTTTGTGGAAATCAGAGTCAAATCTAGAGAGCCGGTAAAACGGCTGCATTCATCCGGTCTCCAGGGGCATTCAACCGGTCTCCGGCTGCATTCATCCGGTCTCCGCCTGCGTTCATCCGGTCTCCGCCTGCGTTCATCCGGTCTCCGCCTGCGTTCATCCGGTCTCCGCCTGCGTTCATCCGGTCTCCGCCTGCGTTCATCCGGTCTCCGCCTGCTTTCATCCGGTCTCCGCCTGCGTTCATCCGGTCTCCCGGGGCATTCATCCGGTCTCCGCCTGTGTTCATCCGGTCTCCGCCTGCGTTCATCCGGTCTCCGCCTGCGTTCATCCGGTCTCCGCCTGCGTTCATCCGGTCTCCGCCTGCGTTCATCCGGTCTCCGCCTGTGTTCATCCGGTCTCCGCCTGCGTTCATCCGGTCTCTGGCTGCAGTCATCCTCCAGCTCCTCATTTCAGGCCAGTTTCTTCTTCCCCTTCACTCAGGAATTGTCTGTAAGTTTATTAATCTTGTTTTACTGGGTTGGTAAATGTTTGCGTATTTGAGTATTTGAATATACACATTTAGAAGTTTAGAGAATAACTATTTTGGTGAGCTTTCTTTGTATTTCACAGCTGTTTTTGTTACTATTCAGAGCCCCAGTAAACTTCTTGGAATAAAATCATCTGTCTCCTGGAGTTTTTCGGAGTGTTTATGCTGAGTGGAAACATAAGTCCACGACAAATACTCCGGCATACGGAGGAGTTCATGGTAAACTCAGTGACTCCAACCCACAGCTGATCATGGTGATTTGTTAGTACCATTAACAGCACAACAAGGCACATTATCATTTAAGAATGACGATGCACTGTTGACTCTTTATTCAAAGATCAGAGGTCCAGTTCACCAAAAATCTTAAGCACAAAATAACTAAAGTGATGCCAGCTACCTGTTACCACCATAGACTGCAATGCAGCTATTGCTTATAAAAAGTAAAGAGAAAAAAAAGGAAAAAAGACCCTATGCATACATGTGTGGCTTAGGCTGTACATGTTTCTTTCTGCTGTAATGTTGGACACTTTAACCTGGTGGTCACTTCAACTGACTCACTTTTGGAGCCAGTCCCTAGTGGTCATTCAAGGAAATGCAAGTGTTGTCTCTTCAGCAATAGGGTCAGTTTCGCAAACCAGATGTAGCCCCTTGTTTAGGACTTAGTTAGGACGAGATAATATTTTGGAAGATGGTCTACGTTCTTTTTCACCTGACTATAACCATGACATACTAAGTGAGAACCTCTTTTATGTGGATGCTTCAAATATAATAAAAATTGTACTCATAACAATACATCTCCATAATTACTACATTCGTGTTGGAAATGTGTGCAAAGTTGGGTTTAAAGGTGACATGTACATGCCAATAATGACATCTTGTGGGTTGGTTGTTGTGGCTCTGTTATTTCTTCATTAAGAGTGATGCATCTTAGAATCCCTCAACAAGCTTTTTCACTACCTTCCCACACGACCTTTGCAAGTCAAGACTGCGGTGCCTTCATGGTACTTTGCTTTTCTGTTCAGTACGGAGGTGGAGTTGTGGGTTAAAGTTGATGCGTCTGAGCCTCACAGCCAAGCTGAAGTACAGTATGTAAGTACTGTAAGTAAGTGCTTTCATCCTAGACATGCTCCACGTCTCTCTACATCTCCATGTACACTTTGTGGCGCCGTGCTGTTCTAACTGCACGTATTGGAGGACCAGTGTGATCATGATGGGGTGTGTTCTCTCGGGGATCACTGGAGGGAAGGTAAGGGAGGATTTAGCTGTCTTTTGTTTAAAAAAAAAAATTCAATCAATAGGTGAAACGTGATCCAGATCTATGTCGATGTATGTAGGTCAAAGCAATTTTGTCTTTCTTGACTTTTCCAATGGTTTAATTGTGCAGAAATGATAACTGAAATAACTGTGAAAACTCAGACTTCACAAAAGTTCTCAGGTAGTATTCTTGACATTGTAAGATCTATATAATCAATTCTAGTTTCATGTAACTGTTATAAAAAAGAAAAGAAAAATGGAAATTTATGATGGTTTATTGCTTGTCACGAACCAGGTTTAAATAAATGATAAACCATTTGTTGGTGTAACGGAACCAAACATCACGATCCCATTTGAGGACTGCTACCATCAAGGCCTGATGACCTCAACAAAAGGACAGCTGACCACAGATTGAAGATGATTATTGTATCATAGATGGATTAAATTCAGCCTGTTTGAACCCTTACCAAGAAAAGCCTGGGGACTGACGACAAGAAACCCCATGATTCAGTGCCAACCTCCTGGAAACTTGCTGCTAAAAGATGTGAAGATCACATAGATGACGCGCATCCCAGAGACACTCGGCTACAGTATGAATATCACAAGACATAAAAAGCAGTATCCCATGGAGAAGAAGATGAAAGCCAAGATCAAGGTAAAGCAGTGAAAAGTAACCCAGCTGTCAGGACAGCAGTAAGGTGTAATGAAGATAAATCTTCCTAAGAAATACACTACACTATTGATACCTGAGGCTCTGGAGACTGCCAAACAGTCTCACAGCTCTAACTACACGCTTGAGAAGGAACGCTAAAGAGGCAGAAAGCAGGAGAATAAAAAGGATGTTCCCCACTGAACTGTTGAAAGTGTACTTTTAGTGGAAGGATAATAAGATGGGAATAACCCACAGAGGGCTGAGGCCAAACAATAACACAAAAGCAGAGCGGAGAAGAAGGCATCGCATAAACCAATGCTCCCTGGAACCTGGACGTCGGCAGTCTCCCGGAGCAAGAACCAGCGACCATCACGGTAGCAGCCATCCAAGACACAGTCTCGAGTACAAAAACTTGTACTTGACTAGATAAACATCTAAAATAAAAAAAAAGTAAAAACACTCAATCAACATTGAGCAGTTAGATGAGTAATCATCCACAGTGGTTAACCCAAGGTCCCCCGGTGAGTGGGAAGTCCTGATCATGAAAGATCCCTAGAGGAGGCAATTCCATCCAGCTACCAGCCGATGACCTGCCTCTGCACAACATGGAAGCATGTCAGGCATTTATCTACGATCAGTGTGCCCGTGGCTTGGTACACGAGTGGGGCCTGTGAAGGACGTGGAAGCAACACCAGTGAAGGTAAACATCAGCCATGGATGTGGAGAACAGTTGCTCAAGGCTGTGCGATCCCACGGATGAATCTGTGCACCACCTGGAGTGATTGAATGAAACAATTGAAGACAAGTCTAGCAGTTAATTGCACAAGTTCCGAACATTTGACGTACGTTTGAAGTACGTACCCTGGTGATGCTCTGTTCATACTGCTGGTCTGCGTAGGTCTGAACCCCCTCTGCCAGATCACACATGACGAAGTTCGTTTAAAGTGTAAGCCAGGTGTGAAATACAAACTATTTGGGAATTTTTAGACTCTAATGTGTCTTTGACCTCCCAGAGTTGTGCAAAATCTATGGTGAAACATTTCTTCAATATCCTTCTTTTCATCTTCCGTGTTCTTGCTCTTCTTTCTGCTGGCTGCATTAACATCCAGAGATTTCACCATGCTGTCTTCCCTATTGAGATTTCCTTTTCAACCCCTTTACTGGATCAATGCTCTGTCCAATGTTCCTTAGCATCCTATAAAATCCATTTATATTTCATGCGGCATTCTAAACTGATTCAGCATCGGTCATCGGGCATGCATTTATTTTGTAACAGCAATTTTTTTTTTTTTTTTTTGGTCTCCACATGATCTGAGCAGTGTGTGTGGGCACACTGAAAGACTGTTTAAATGGTATGAACAGCTGGCTCACGGTGTGGACCAGTTCTGGTGTTTTACACCTGTGCTGATGCAGAAATCTCACATTGCCTCTGCAGGATTTACAGCGAAACTTTAGACTGTTAAACCAGGCTGTCGAGCCGTTTGTGCCTTAATCTAAATTGAGCCAGCGGTCTGTGCATCGGTGCAGTTACATCTTTAACAGTAAAATCAGGTTGTGATTAGTACTGGGTAATTCCTTCACTTTTTAGTTTTTTGTCAGATGGGTTTGGTGGCAGGGAGGGTGACGGCATACGTTGCTGCTTGACGTCAAAGAAGCAGAATGATTGCATAATTATTTGACATTTCAGACTCATCAGATTTGACATGGCTTCACGGAGTTTTATATGCATCGTAGCGGTCGGATGGCTCCAAATAAAAGGCTTTACTGAAATACAGCCAATTCAAATAAGTACAATTGTGTATTTAACACATCAACATGTCAAATCCTAAAAGCGGTAATTGTTGGCAATAGATAAGCAATTGAATGGAAACGATAAAGGCTCAGGAGTTAAATAAATAAGAAGCTTTATAGTAATGTTCCTCTAAAGTTTGATTAATGCTCTGGAGTGAGGTGAATTAATTTCAAAGAATAGGGATGTTTTTTTGACTCAGGAGAAGGATGTATGTGAGAAAATAAGTGATTTTTGATACTTTGTTGGGAGATAAAATGTGTGAGGCAGCTACTTTGCTGCTGCGCATTGACACTGTCGTGGTAATTGAAGTGATGCGTTTACTGTACCGCTCAAACGCTTTCGAACATTTCTGACGCTAATCTGCTCTCCAAATACTTATTAAAAGTCTGTTGGGTTCCATCCATTGCAATGCTGTTCCAACCCAATGATTACTAAATTATAAACGTTTGCACTGTTGTCAGACTGAAATTTCCGGTTTTTTTTGCTGGCACTCCTGGTAATGAGCCATCCAATTACTTTTAGGTTGTTGTTTAACTCTTGAGTTTTCTTGTTCTTGCGATCAGGAAAAAAAACAAAACAAGAAAAACTCTGCGACTCCTGTCCCAGTTTTCTCTTGTGACGTTGTAAAGCGTACTCTTGGAAGCGCTGAGGAACATCTGTGAGTGGTGGTATCGGTCTTGTCAGGAGCACCGTGGAGCGGTTAGAAGACGCCCCAGAAGAACCGTCCATTGTCCTCTAATGAAGAAAAACCCGTCAGTTAAAACAGGGCAGGCTGAGCTGACCGGAGGTCGGGTATCGAGGGTCTGGTCAATATTCATATTGCAAACGGTTGGAACGGACAGGCCCGGGAAGCTGACTAGAACATGCTCACTTTACGTCAGTCAAAGTTGGCTGTGGCCACCAGCTCGCTCAGCTGAGCCGACGCTAGGTAATCAGAAACTGCTGATCGCATTCCTAACCTTCGTAGCATGATGACTGATGAGGAAGTGATATCAGCTCGCTATTGGCTGACCAGACAGCCAATCAAAGCTCTGTGCCCCAAAGTACAAAGAAATGTATTGGTTTACATGACTTTAACCGATGTGGGTTGTCATGGATGCAGACTTGAACTACAGAGACAAACTATTTTGTGCTAACCAGGCGGCCAGTTTCTTTATTTCTCCTCTCGGATAAGATCTGAAGTCAGGCCAAAGAAAGAGCACGACCTCTTCATCAACTCAGTGGATCATGACCACTGAGGGTGTGAAGTCTCCAGCGTTCCCACTGTCTGACCACCATCCAGGAACCTGCTGTGTACTGCATACAGGAGGATGCGGAGCGTGTTGCAAGTCTGAATCATCCAGTTTAGGATGGACACCAAGTCCTGGACATTCATGAAAGTGTCATCAAGGGAAAACAATATTGTTCTGTTTGTTTTAATGCATTTTGATTTATGAAGTAACTTCCTAAAGAAATGTTATAAATAGTATGGCATTTTCTGCTACAACAGTGGTGAAAATCAGGAATGTTTGGGAGGGGGGGGTTATGTAACACTAATTTCAGACAATTGCTGCAAGCACCACTGTTTCTGTCCTTTTAAATGATATTTTTTGTCACCCTACAGGATTACTCCTTTTCTCCAGCTTTTTACACCAAAAACCCATCAGCAGTAAGTAAAGTGACCCTGAAACGCGCTCCGTCGCTCACATGCGAGCTGCAATCAGGTCCAACTCCCACTGACCATTATCAAGGAGCTATTTAAGTTAGAAGCCAACGATGCATACATTGTTTCTGAGAAAAGGGCTTATTTAACTCTGACAATAGAGCACTAATTCAAATGTGTACTTTTATGTTTCAGTAATGATGTATGCTTAGTTGTAAATTAAATAGAATGAAAGTTTTATAGACTGAATTGATTTGTTATTCCGGCATAAAAGCCTCTTGTTTGAACACCATCATGTTTGGCTAATTGAAGATGACTAATGTGTTTTTCATGTTTCTTTTCAAGCTTCTCTGCTTGGAAGACCGTGTTTTAAATAAGTCCATAATGGATTTTTTTGTTTTGCCTTCTTCCTCTTTGTTTTACGTACAGCTCCCACCTTGCTGTCTGTGGAGTTGCAGGGCAGCAGCTGCCAGAGTTACGCAAGGCGAACCTGTTGAAGCGCATTAGGCGACGCAGGAAGAGCCGGAGCACGTGCAGGAACACGTGATGCCTGCACATGCACCGGCCTTAATCTTTACAGATGCAGGTTCAAAGTGTTTCCTTGATGTGCTTCCTTTCCTTTTTGTCCAAAAAAAGGCAGGACTTTATTTTTATTTTCAACAACCGAAAAACCTTAAGTCCATACTCTGCTTCACTTTGCACCGACCCCGTCATTTGTGTTCTTGATTTAATAAAATCAAATATAAAAAAAGCCACCAGCAGCTCAGCTGGCTGGTCTTGTGCACGCTCCCCGTCTGAGGAAATTCAGCTCTGAAGTGTGGGAGTGTGAAGCTTTTTTGCATTTCAAATAGTCTCTTGTGAGCACTCAGAGCCAGGTTAAAGTCTTCAGGCTGTGTGAGATTTATGAAATCAAGTGTCATTTGTTGACTAACACCAGGAGCTAAACTGTTATCTAGGAACAAAACCTGGCCTCCGTGTTCTGATGTGCACTTTAATACTTCTGCACAGTGCTGCAGCCTCAATGAAAAAAAAAAAACTCCAGATAATTTGGAAAATGTAAATTCCCTGTCATTCATCACTGGCTGATAAAACAACATGGGCAGGGGATTATTTTGGAAAACCTGTGTTGAGCACTATAACACAAAGCTGCATTCACAAATGCCTCTTAAAATTTACGGTGCACAAAAAGGGGGTCGTTAGTCCGGAGGAAACGTTATTGTCTTTTGGCTCGCCGGCATCTTGGACGGACCGACACACAGAAAAGATGTGGGTTGCAGTCAGACAGACATTTTTTTTTTTTTTTTTTGGAAGAAATGGGATGTGTGTGTTCCAGGTCACAGATGAAAAGCAGCATCCAGACTGCCATCAGCAACAAAGTCCTAAAACCAGTCTCCGTAACGGTGTGGGGTTGTGTCGGCTCAATTACCCTTCTGTGTTCTGCGCATTCATGTAAAATATTCATTGAGAATTTAGAGAACCATCACGGCGTTATCGTCTCAGAGATGTCCGTGCGTTTCTCAACAAAAGAATGCAAAACCACATTCTGCACACATTACAGAGGCCTGGCGGAGGCAGACGCAGAATGTAACTACCAGACTAAAGTGCTTACAGTCCTGACATGTACCCGACAGAGAATGTGGAGAATTTCAACGTGAAAACTGTGACAGTCTTGTATTGTTAAACACCTTGAGTCACTTTTCCTGTAAGAATGAAAAAAATAACCCACCTGAAATACCTCGCTGCTTGGTGCTCTCAGTGTCTGCTCGCCTTTGCATTTGTTAAATAAATGACAACATTAGAAAGTGGTAAAAGCTTTGTAATAATATCATTATGCTTCTTTTTTTTTTTTTTTTGGCCAGTATTTCTCTCTGTTATGCAGTTATTAATGTGGTGCTGAAAACCACGTCTATGACGCTGCCTCTTCCCTCTGCGGAAGATTCCCATCAGGTGAGTCAACATCAATCTGCGAGGTCCATTTTAGTTTTTAATCACTGTGTTTAATCTAACGCACGAGGATCTAGGTCTCACAAACAACGCTGGTGACAAGAATGCAGTTCTTGTACGAGAAGAGAGCAGCTGCCTCTCCGACGCCCACACTCAGAACCGGTCTCATCACATTAAACTTCGGTAAAGATCTGACCTGTTACACATCACTTTGTCTAAATTATGACTAAATCCTCCGTGTTGTTTTTTTATTCTTGTATTGTTATTATTATTTGTTTCAGCTCTTTAAGTGAGTGCTACCCATTGCAAAACCTACTGTGAGAAAGTGAGTTGCAGATTGGATATTTTAAATTTGGTCATTCCCGTTCAAATGTGAAACACAAAGTAACAATAGGATAAAAACTGAAGAGGCCTTCAAATCCAAATTAGGCGGTGGGTCATATTTGTCTCTTTTAGTACTATAATGTGGGTTAAGTTTAGAGTCAATCAGTCACATGGTTCTGAAGCTACTGAAAAATATATTCTGTTTTTTCTAGGAAATGTGTCCTATTTGTCGTTTGTAGTAGGGCTCTACGATTTGGCTTTGTTACGGTCGTTAGGTCAAATATTATGCAAAATACTAAAGAAAAAAAAACACTTTGTTAAAAAAAAAAAAAAAAATTAAAAAGAAACTATTTTCACCGTAGTTCTGCTATTCTAAAACACACACACACACACACACACACACACACACACACACACACACACACACACACACACACACATATTCAAAGCTAGTCACGACAGCGAATTGCTAATGATGTGCCGTCTTAAAAAACACCACTGTCTCCTGAATAACTGCGTTCAGTCGTTTAAATGAAGCCTGAACTGTTCATGTCATCATTCTTCCTTACTAGTGTGTGTATACTTCCAAAACATAATTCCAGCTCGCTGAAGTGATGGTTAGCTTCCCTGTGGAGCGTTGAGGTTATGTCACGTTAGGGGTTTTTTCTTTTTCTTCACAGTATTTGTTGACAGTTGACAGTTAAGTTACAACTAGTTAAAGTGACCACTAGTTTTCCTTGATATTGAAATGATTGCAGGTAGTTAAAGTGACGGCTATATATATATATATATATATATATATATATATATATATATATATGAACGGTTAAGCTGGCAAACTGGCAAAGTCCTGATCACTTGTTTAAGGTGTCATGTGTATATAACGCTCTATTATAGTCAAATCTGAGTGAAACATTAAAGCAGGCGCGCTCCAGACTAATGGCTGTTTCCTATCGGACTTTTCCCGGAGGGTTTGTGGCCCAGAGCGGACTGAAGTCATCTGCTCCTTGGGTTTAGTTTGGGTTTGGATGTTGATCAGTTGTGGAGTGAGTTATCGTAGTGAATTATCGTAGTGAATTATCCAGCCTCACAATGGGTACCGCTTTGAAGTATCTCATTCGGTACAAATATGTGTGAAGAGAGTTTGGATGATGGCTAGGTGTTACTTTTAATGAAATTTAAAAGTGTGTTTGAATTTTCACATTTTCTCTCCCCTGCTAACAGATTCAGGTGCGTATCATTAAAGCTTCTAAAGCTCCACTGTTAAAATATTCTTTAATAGCATAAAATACCCTTAATCTTTCCTCAGCGGAAGACTTGCACAAAACCTAAAATGGTACATTTTGAGTTGAAGAAGGATTGCTTTTTATTAAGAAAATATTTTATTCTCTTTTGCCAGTTCTCATGAGATGAAGACACTCGCATCAAAGCATTCAGTCAAGGAATTTACCGCAAAATCCAGTTCATGGTCAAATTATACCCTCAAATATTACTTAAAGATACTTATTTCTTTCTCTTTTTTCCAAAGTACCTTACCTTTTCATTGCCTTTTTTTTTTTTTTTTTTTTTTTTACCCCCAAATTAGTTAAAAGCTGACTGTTTCTTTGAAATGACCCACCAGAAGCTAAAAGCCTTTGATTAGATCTCGATGATTTGGCACTAATAATTAATCGTAACACATGAGTTTTTATTCCAGAAAGAGAAACTGTAAAGTTGTGAATGAGAATTGAGAAGTTTCTTTGTAGTCAAGCAGACTTTATGTAATACGAAATACTACAAATGAGGCAATAATGATTAACAGACAGACATGAGTCGACTCTATAAAGAGTCAAACATACTCTGTACTATAAGATAATTTAGAAGCATACTTTGTCTCTTTTGTTCTCAACAGGGAATCCTATTAATGTTTCATGTTGAATTACATCACATTTCAGTGTGCTCTGTAAATTTTGGATGATGGCGGGGGGATGAGGGTTGAAACGGGGAGGAGACTCCAGGAGGAAGCTGGGAAAGTTTCACCGCTTCGAGCGGCCTCCTGCCGAGTCCCTGCCTGTGTCGTCTCAAACTCCGAACGCTCAAACTGGAGAGGATACAGATTAAGTGAGACTGGGGGAACAGGGAGGAGTGTCGCCCAGGGAGGGAGATGCTGGGCACGGATTCACGGAGGGGGCGAGCTGGGATGAGTTGGTAAAGGAGAGAGAGAGCAAAGGGTCGCGAACGACATTTCACAGTACGCTTTCAATGCAAGTGTGCTGCACTCGGCCCCCCTGATCTAAGCCACTCACGTGCACTGTCGATTTCCACAATGCATACTACAAAAAATCCTCTCTAAGTTAGTAAAAACGAGAAACTTGGAAGACTTGTTTCAGACTATTTTGCTGCTTTTAAGAATTCTAGTCAAGAACATTTTTCTTACCCCACAGGCAAAGATATTTTCCTTAAAATAAGATCATTTTGAATAGATTTATTGGAATATTAGTCTTATTTCTAGAGGCAGTTTTGCCCAGTCTGGTTTGCATGAGGTTTTGAACACTTCATACCCACATATCAATCTTTAATTACATTCTCCCACTTAAATGTTATTATCTTCTAAAAATAACAAGTTATGAAAGAACTAGGTAAGTGGTCAGCACTGTTGCCTCACAGTAAGAAGGTTGCTGGTTCGACTCCCGAGCTCAGCGGGAGTGGGTTCTTTCCGGGTTCTCTGGCTTCCTCCCATAGTCCAAGAACATGTATGTTTAGGTTGATTGACAATTCTAAGTTGCCTGTAGGGCGGGTGTGCGTGAGCGTGAATGGTTGTTTGTCTCTCCCCGTGTGTGAGGAGTTGCATCAGGAAGGGCATCGATGAGCAGACTATGATCTGTGGCGACCCCTCTGCTCCGAGGGATTACGCTGAAATGGCTGATGATGAACATGTTCTGAAAGAACAACGTAAGAATCGCTTATGAGCATCCATCCATCCTTCATCTATACCCACTTCCTCCTTCACAGGGTCACGGGGCTCTGTCGGAGCCTATCCCGACGCATTGCAGGCGAAAGGCAGGGGTTGCTTGAGGGCATACTTCTTGACAAATCAAAAACTCAACTGATGCACAACTTTTTTACTTTGTTTTGGAATAATGTCTGTGAGTGAGTTGGCAGGGTACTGTGACATCACAAGCCCAGATCAGAGTATAGTTATCCACTTTTTTTCGTCTTTCATCTCCACCCAACCTCGCATCGTGCTGCATTCGCTGCACTTTAGAAGAATGTAGAACAAAACAAAAAAAACAAACATCAATTTCAGAAGACACACAGGAGTACGTCACTAGTAGCTCATTGAATATGCTTCAGACGATATGAATTATAGGTGTTAATGCTAATACGTTTTTAAACCTAGAAATAATGTTTAGAAAAGTGTTTTGTTGGTGTGATCATAGCCCATTGACATGGACAACATCACAAAAGTGTTTTTATTGGTAAAATGAAGAAACAGGTGCATGTTTTCTATTCTGTGAAAGGGTTATTAGACTGACCATCCAAACTTAATAAATTTTTATAGCACCTTAAAGTCTAGGTCAAAAAAAACAAAAAACAAAATCCCATTATTATAATTATTATTTAAACAACTTAAAGTAAAATTTTATCTTTTGTAGCTCAGAGGGTCCCCCTACAGGTGTGGAGGTTAGGTTGTTTTTACTAAATTTATTCTTGTTCAGTCTCTTGCTTTGTTAATTCTGTCTTCTGTCGTTACTTTCTGGAGTCTCTTGGTCACACGTACATGACTACATTTAGCATAAACAACATGGACTGGGTGAAAATATACCCATTTAAAGTACCTTTTCCTGCTTCTAGGTTGCTATGTTGAGCAGGTCAGTTTCACCCTAAAGAACACATGTATGGCTTTTTTCAACAAGCTGAATCAATTTCTTGATAAAATGCCTGTGACATGTTTTGGTCTAAATAACACATCCACTTCTCCAACCTCTTTCCTTACTTTGAAATTGGTACATAATTTATATATATATATATATATATATATACCAAAATTGAAAATATGTCTCCTTCAACATGAAACACAGCATGCGTGATGCATTAAAGGTACATAAAAATAATTTTCAGTACAGTATTTTTCTAAACTTAATTTTAAATTGATTTTACAAGGTAAAATTACAATAATATAAACTGTGTCAGCTGCTGAAAACATTGTTTAGCGTTTTTAATTCCCCTAAATCTTCACATTCCAACTCCACTGTGTAACTGAAAAGCTGAAATGTAAGTTAATATTTATAGCCATAAATGTCCATTATTGGTGTAACCTCAGAATAAACAGTTAGGAACCAAAGACAGCACAAGTTTCTCTGAGCATCACCCTCCACCATGCTGCAACATTACCAGTATGTTTTTTTTTAAACAATATAATAGATCAGTACAACACTTTTCGTCCACATTTCAATGGAAAGGATGAGGTCATTTTTATTCAGTTGGTTGCAATATGCAGTTTTTGTCTTTAGATGTCACTATTGTACTGTTTTTGTTGTTTTTAACTCACTGCCTCTCAACCCTGTGTGAGAATGCCAAATGGCCATATATTTCAGTATTCGTCTCCTAAAAATGAATCAAAATGCTGAATATTTTGGCTGTAAAATAAGCCAGACCTGCATGTTCCAGCCCAGACAACTGAAGCTGGTCCAAAGAAACCCAAAATAGCTGGAGCGGTCAATCTCCAGCGCGCATGAAGTGCTGTGGAGAGCAGGTGGGCTATGGGAAACTATGCAGAGTACTTTCTAGTATAAGTATGACATTTCCTTTCAGTTCAGTTCCTATCATCAAATCGGCCTTTAAGTCACTTAACCTTTCTCTAAATTCCGGCTTTAATTGCATGAGTCTTCTTTCTGGCTGGACTTCAGAGCCACTGCAGCCGTTCCTTCCCCCTAACTGAGAAGGATTTCAGTGTAGAACGTAACAGCAGCTTGACCCTGACTTTGTCATGATGTGGGGTAGCGCTGCTCTGCTACTGCACCCCCCCTCCCCACCCATCCCCCACCCCAGTAGCAGACTTCCAGCTCCCCACTGAGCCTGTGACTCACCACTGAAATTGAAATTAGGTATTAAACTCTATTCCTGCCTCAAACTCCACTTTCTAAGATAAATCCACCTTTCATGCTCTCTTTCTTCCCGTCTGTTGTGTTCTCCCGGCTGCTGGGACTCACGCTGAGCTAACGGCTTGTGCGTATTCACATACACCAGAGTGTTCGCACAGATACCTGTGGTTTAATGTGTCCATTTGCATAATTCGGTGTATAAGAGGTACTGTCAAAAAAAAAAAAAAAAATTAAAGAAATTATGGGAGCTCAAAAATGAAGTAACAGTTACCATGGCGATCCTCGACCTGGCACTTATGATTGAAGGTAATAATAATGGAGATTGGCAGTAACAAGCACGCAAGGTGAAGCTGTCAGTGCGCAGAAAGTTTTCTGCTGCTATCTGTTGAAGCCTTGCCGTCGCAGGATGTTTTGACAGTCGAGTTTCTATGTTTCAGTATTTTTTCATGGTGACTCAATAGGAAAAAGCATTTTACTGGCTTTCAGGGGTAAAAAAAAAAAAAAAAAAAGGTATTTTGTGTTTTACAGACAGACATCAGGGTAAGTGACTGTGAGTGCAGGACAAAAAAATATCAAAAACGGTATAACAAGACAGCTGTTGAGCAAAAAAACATGCTATTTTTAGTTTAGCTTATTCCAAGCATGTAACATAAAAAAATACGCATAAATAGAATAATAATAATAATAGTAATATTAAAACAAGCTAACTAAAATAAAAAAGAAAAGTAAACAAAAAAGAAATAAAATATTATACACGCCCAAGAAGGAGTTGGAAGAAGAACAAAATTACTAAATCCCACCCAACATTTAAATATCTAAATGCTTCTTTAGCATCGGCTCTATGTTGAGGAAACGGTAAATATAAAAGGAAAAAAAAAGTAGAAAAGACACCAACTGTGATTATTTTATTCTTCTGCAAACACTATGTACCCGAGATACTTCAATTTTTTTTTTTTTTATAGCTCTGTTTAATTTGTTGAAAAAACACAACGACACAGGCTTGGTGGTTGGCAACAGGACAACCTTCACAGAATGAAGGTTCCTGGTTTGATTCCCAGCAGGAATCTTTCTGTGAGAAGTTTGCATTGTCGTTCAATGCTTGCATGGATTTTCACCTTGTGTCAACTTAAACTTCTTGGTTGAGGCTCATGCAGAACTAAGTTTTGCTGCAGTTCCTCCACTGGCCGCTAGATGTCGGCTCGAAAAGCGAGTCAGTCCCCATTGACTCCCATGTTAAAAAGTCCAACTTTAGAGTAGAAATAAACATATTTACAGCCTGGTTCAAAAAAGCCGTTGTGCTCTCAACCGTTTGGTTTCAAACCCATGGCAACTCTGAGGGGGGTGAATATTTTTGTACCTCACCAGGAGAGTTTATACAATTTATTTATCATATGATTGACTGACAGTCGGCTCGCCTCCTCATCTGTAATCGTCATGCTACCGCTTTTAGCAAAGCAAACAACTGCTTGTATTAACTAAGCTGAATGGAACAGTGATTTCTTTTATTTCACCACTGTGAACAAGTTAAATGGTATATATATAAACGTCTGCTAGCAGCTCTGCAGGTATTTGGGCGGGGATTCACTGAAGAAGCTGGTAGCCAAAACTAACTTTGATTGACATACAGTGGGTGGGTTCCCATTGGCTGCCAGACCCTCATGGCTCCGCCCCGTATGAAGAAAAAATTGTCTATGGTTTTCTCCTGGTACTCTGGCTTCCTCCCACAGTCCAGAAACATGCAGGTTGATGTTGGTTAGGTTCATGTTTTAGCGATGTGCCACCCACAACGAGGAGCCCACCTCAGCAGAGCTTTGCAACTCACACACAGATTTGGCAAGTTGTTTTATGCGTGACGCCCTTCCTGACACAACCTTGGAAGCACAGGGAGAACAAACAAACGTCACACCCTTGGAAACTGAACTGGAACTATCCGACTGTGGGAAACAAGCAAAAAAAACAACCAAAAACAAACTTGGCCTTGAAGGCAGCATATGTTCCCGTTAAATCTCACTGTAGTGTTCTGCATTAATGGTCTATCACAGAAGAGTCATCGACCTTTCGCATAGGCGATAATATAACCCCACATCATGAAAAAGCCTGACTTTCGGACCCGTTGCTGACAACAGTCTGGATGGCCCTTTTTGAGTGAAATAATGATTCCTGACAACGATACACATTTCCACTGTGTGATAATTCATCTCAGTTACCTCTGAGGACAACTTCTCAAAATGTTGAATGCTCTTTTGGAAAAGGTAAGGACAAAGTTTCTTTCACTCTCTCTCATTTTAATTTTATTTATTTATGTGCATAATAAAGTTTTAAGTGGCACCTCTGAATGTAGCTCAGTTGCAGTGCTACGAAGGTTTTCCAAGGTAATTCCTTGCTCTATGGTTGTATCAGTGGTTGTTGAATGGTGGTTCTTGATGCAGCGCTGTGCGTGGAACCAACAATCCTTGGTTACCACCTCAGGTTTTCACCCATGCCCGCTACACACTGTAAAGGGTCCAAGATTTTTCAAAAGTGTCTTTTGCTCGTCAGAAGGATAAATATTTAAATAAAATATTGCAAGGCATTATGCTTTAAATATTTTAGCAAATTTCTCATGTATTTCATGGCTAAGTGACAATCCTCTCTCAATCTTAGTTCCTGAAAGTCTAAGCCTTTCATCACCCGTTTTAAATTACCGGACTATTTTCTATCATTTAGCTCATTATTGGCACAAAATTGCCTTTGTAAAATTTCAGAAATAGAATAATGTTGATGAGAAAAGAAATGAACTATCATGGATTTATTCTGTGTGCAAAGAAATAAAAGTCAGGGCAAATGTAAGAAGAATTGTATTTTAATTGTTTTTGTATTTTTACAAATTTAGTCAAGGTATTTTTCTGAAGTTTTATTTATGAACACAGAGACCAGACTTCATCTCTGGAGCACTTGATTACATAAATCTCACAAAGGCAGAAGATTTTTAATCTAATTTTTTTTAATCTTTAAAATGCAAAAAGCTACTCCCACACTTTAGAAATTAACTTTCACAGTTTGTAAGCATCCAGTATTTAAGACCAGTTAGCGGAGCCGCCAATGATTTCTATTTTTGATTAGAATAATTATTTACACAAAATAGTAAACTTATTAACAATAAACCATATACCTCAAAATCATATCTTAAAAAAACCAAACTAAAATAATTTATTTTTTTTGGTTGCTGAATATGTTTCTATTCACAAGAAAGGCTGCTTTAGATATAAATATATAAAGATAATAGCTGCTTTTTTTCACACTGTTATGTGAACATCTCAACACTTGCTGTACCGGAAACGAACACAAACAGACCAATATCTTCTTTTTGATTGACACCACCCACTGGAACAGAGTCTGTCCATCATCAGAACTCTGTTACAACATCAGATTTAGACTATTCCCACTAAAACAGAGGAAAAAATAAGGAACACAAACGCATCAAGAACACACGTCAAACCTGCAGATATCCAAACCGGGCTTTGGCAAAGAAATCTTAAAGAAAAGAAACACCAAGCATCAAACAGAGAGGAAAATAACAGGCGGGAAAAAAAATGTTGTCACATATGTCAGGATTTGTCTAAGAAACTTGAAAAATCTTCCTCAAATGCTACATTCTAGTGCACTTCAAACTGAACAAAACCTGCAGACAATAACTCAAAAACGGGTTAGCCCATGGACAAAACTCCCAGAAATTGAGAAGAGACTCACACGACTGACTGGTCCAACAAAAATCCCTTGAAACTGTGAAGAAGACATTCAAATGAGAGCTGAAATGTCGGGAAGAACCAAGAACAAGCAGCCTTCTTCTCAAGCTCAACCTTGATGCCTCAGTCCACTAACAGCTTTTAGCAAAATGTACATCATAAGAGGATGATTGCTTCTGCACAACTAATATTAAAGTATCAAGTCCTTCACATGCATTTGTAAAGATGTGAACATTTCAAATTTAATGTGCAAAAGCTTTTGCAACACTAGGTGATCAAAACATTCTGAAATGTTGCCTCCTGAAGATGCTGGATATGATAGAGATGGAGCAAAGTGGATGGTCAGTTTTCCCTCCAACTAGAACCCTAACACAGGATGGACTACCAGTTTCATGCCAAAGAGACTGTGTGGAGGATTCTGATCCCCGCATTTTCCCCATTGCCTCAACCACTAAAGCAAGTTCCTGCGCCCACTTAATAACTGTGCATGTAACCTATTTATCGGACAAACATCGCTGCGTCATTGGTGCCTATACTAATACCACTGTCATTTAGTTGCGTGTTGTAATTACACCACCAGACACCAGGTGGCATTGGAGCTTTCTTTAGTTTACTTTCAGTATGTAACTCAGACATAGCAACGGAGAAAAAAAACATATGTCAATCATATGTAAGCATATTTAAGCTTATGTTATGTTAAGCTGAGTTGGAGCTGAAAAATGTTGAGCATCAGTAACAATCTAACTTTGTACCTGGCTTGAAAAATGCATAGAAAAAGTAGTTGTTGGTACAAAGTATAAAGACGAAGAAGAACATTGCAACCTAACAGACCAATAACATTTGTTGTGGTCTGTGACGAAAGAGAGGGGACGTCAAGGTACGCCATGGCCTACGACAATGAGGCATAAACCAGGCTTTAAGGTGGTTGGCCCAGTAGGACCAATGCCAATGTCATGTTGCCTGTCCCAAGCCCAGATAAACAGGCAGCTGATATAAAACCTGCACCAAACCCGTACCAAATCAACTGTAGGTACCGGACATATCATCTATCAAAAGTTGTGTTATTTTTCACTTATCTGTAACATAAACAACATAAACAACATCCGTTTGACTACAAGTCTACTTCTTTTTTCTGTCCGACTGTGTATCAGGTGTTTAAGCTGCCTGTAAACAACTTTCCGTCCTTTCTCTCCATCGCTGTCTGTTTCCTACTATTCTCTGTCCAGCATCTGTGCCGAAGCAGCTCCTTCCATGAAAAGCCTTGGCTTGGCAGCCTAGCACAGAAAATAAATTAGGAGTCCACAACTTCAAGCAGAACCTCACCAAGGCAACCCCTATGTATGCCAAAGGTCTGCCTTTCTTGCTCCTTGACAGCCTGCGGAAAGAGTTTTAATAAGCGTGAGCTCCATCTCAAGTCTTTTGGTGTAGTGAAAAAGGAAAATATAGCTTGGTTTATAATGTCCCTTTAATTTTTCTAAAGATTTATTGCCTTCTCAGGTACTCTTAACGCTATTGCTCAAAATATATAGTTAATTATGAGTTAAAGTTTTCTGTCTTAAAATTTTGGAGCACACAGGGACAAATGTTGTCCACATTTTTTACACAAGTCTTGACTGCATTATGAAGCCAAGAGCTTTACCGCCTGACCAAGAAATCTGCCTGAGAAATGTCAGCAATTACTGCTGTCAGCCGTCTTCCTATTCCCTTGTTTACCTTTGAGACTATACCTTGCTGTTATTGATCTGCAGTGTGTAAAAGGTCACAGGATTGAAGATGACAGCAGCCGGGGTAACCATGGAGACCCCCTCCCACCCTATATCTATGACCGAGCACATTATCAATCAGTCAGTTAAACTTTGATTTTTTTTTTTTTTTTTTAAACAGCGCTGCAGTTCAAATCTTCTTGCTCTAGGTTTTGTTCAATACTTCTGCCCTTTATTCAAAACTGACACGAAGGAGCTAAAGCTCAAGACCTCAGTTTTCTCATAAATGAACAAAACAATCCTTACAAATTTTTATAGAGATGTACTAAGTTTACAGATGCCAGCGATTATTCATATATACTATTTTACAGTTGATTAACAATGACTGACAATGATTAACAACACTTGGCTGAAACAGCCTCTTAAAACTGACATCGGATGGCTGTTTCTAGCCATTTTTGTCTTATCTAGAGTCCTGGAGTCTAAAGTAGACTCTCAATAAAGAAGTGGAGCCAAGTGTTTGGACCCCAAGAAAGACAACCGGTGCTGACTAGATTTGAAGATATGAATGAGATAGATATGAATGAACTTTTTTTTATATAATTAGAATAAGAATAAGAATGTCCTGAGGTCATGGGAGTTGCACAGCATCTTTGCCAAATGGATCCACATGAATTCAACGCATTTGAACTTTAAACCCATATAATTAAATTCCATCAGAAGTAGCAAAGGAAGATAACTAATGAATTCAAAATAATTTTTCAAGTGCAGATAAAACGTGCTAGTGCAGTGTAATAAGGTATTGTTAAAGAAAGAATGAGCCAAGAAAAAGAGGTGTCTTATTTCCATTTCTTTTTTCTTATTTCTCTTCTAAAATGATAAGTTGTAAATCTGGTTGTTGTTTTCAGGCAAAGTTTTATCCAAAATGTACCCAGAATATAAGTGAGTCCTTGCCCATCCTATACCTTGATGGTACCACTTTTCATATGTGAATTGACTTTGATAAAAAGAAAAAAAAAATACACTGAGTTTTTGTCCACATTATTTGTTGTTTCCTCATATTGTTATCCCTATAGTTAAATACACTTTTCTATTCAAACTAATTCGGTCTAAAGTCATCTATTGCTGGCCCTTTATGAACTTTGCAGAACTTCACCCACTTTCAAGATTTAGTTGTATTAGGGTTGGTTTTTTTTTTAACTGTGGCCTGTGTTTTTGTTTCCCCATTTAAATATGTAAGTTTTATTTTGTCAAATAATACCTGCATGTTTTGAATTTTTGCAAACAAAAAACATACAAGTTTCTTTTTTGCTCGTTTATGTTTCAATTTTAAATGTATTGACTGCAGTATTGATATTAGTTTTACTTCATAATTGAACCGGCACCAGCAGGCATTGGTACCACCGCAGCACTTTAGTTTGTATCTTGGGTGAAAATGTAGCTTAATATTGGACCTTTACATAGGACCTTTATATAGGACCTTTATACAAGACCCTAACATACTGCTTTTTACACCACATAGAAAATACTCAATAGGAAGTCTTTTTGTTTGTTTGTTTTTAAATGTACTCAATTTTGATCATTTTGTCGTTTTTTCCAATTCCAAACCCGTGAACGGAGGATCAGTGTCCCGGCATGAACAGATCCGGAGTGATGTTGAGGAAATGCTGCAGTGCAACCAGACTGGAATTGAACTTAATTCCCACCGGCCTCCGTGACGGGTGGATCTTTGTTGCACCAGGCACTTCACATAAGTACACGGAAGACAATTAATCTAATGTTCAAGCATCATTGCTTAGCTAAACAAGGTTTTGTTTTTTTTTGTTTCATTTTTATTTAAAAGAAAAAAAAAAAAAAAAGGTTTACATTTTAATTCCTAATCTCAAAATGGCTGTTTGATGTTGCGATTGGATGGGGGTTTCTTAACGGCATGCCCCGCTGCAGGGCCCAAAAGGCTTTCATGGCAACCACGTAGAGGGGTCCTGATGTTCCTCAGCCACGTGAAGCATTTGGTTGGATCCTGGTCTTTAAGTTCCCACTTTCAATTCTGTTTTTTTTTCGCCCCGACAGTAAATCCGGCTGGTCCTGGGTTTTTGCCAGCTCTTTGCTTTTAAGTCTTGCTATAAAATGCCACATTTTCTAAAAAGAAAACAAGGTTTTCTTTGGGATTGGAGGAGTTAAAGTGTGTTACTACGTTGCCATGGTAACCTCTTGGTTAGTAAAATGTCTGGACGAAACATTCAGACTTGGGATACGCTCTCCATTATGTCGACCCTTTAATGCCTGACGTATGAAATAACACCCAAAAACAAAATAATATTTAAAGTGTTCATTATATATTGAAAGCAAAATTACTTACAATTTTTTTATTTAATCATTTCAATATAGTTATTTTTCCTATCATTATGAATGTATTAAGTAAGTTGATGATTTCTTTTTTTTTAATTCTTTATATATTTGTTGTTTGTATAAAACTTTTTTTTTTTTGCATTTTTGATTATTAGGGTGATACAAAGATCTGAGAAGTCCATGTCTCAAATATGATACACCTGGTGTTATAGAGTTAAAATTGATATTAATGATTTTATTAATTGTTTTATACACCCACCACAGTGGCCCGGAGGTTGAGTGAAACTGACCCACTATCACACAATATCACAACCGTCATCCTTGCTGCATGAAACTGAGAAGGTGCGTTACACTGGAAACCAACAAGGAACATTTTTAGTCATCCCATAACAAACACAGGAAGGGATTTGTTCCATTACAGCAATATACAACGCTGGTAGAGGCCAAAGGGCACCTGCATGCATGCAATAAATTACTTGATGCGCTTGGGGAGGTGTGGGAGCTCAATATCACTGCTGCAGTTTTAATCATATATTATTTTTATGGACTTAATGAGACGCAGCAGGAGAGCTAAAAAGTCTTACTCTCACCAAGTAAACATACAGCCGCGATGTGCCACTGCGCTGAGCTGTGTTGGGTGACTCGACACGGTTTACACCATAGACCTCTCTGCAGGGTGCATTTAGATATACAGACACACTCACAGCGGGGTTTAGCCTCAGCTCATTACTGCCAGCTGAAATGGAGCGCAGCATACACACACTGGGATTAAATAGATAAATAGCTCAAACACATCAGTGTGAACTGCTCCCAATATCAGTGTTGTGTAAAAGTGGTCATGAGACACATGTGTGTTTGCAGAACAGCTCAGATACAGCATGAGACCGGTGATGATTCAGCTGCGGTCTCACACACATTCCTCTGGCTTCACTGGTTGTGCTTAGGCCCCGTCCACCTGGCGTGTCGAAGCTGGAGATTTGATATCTGTATTCCAGTGGAGAGCATCCCTCGCACCTCTGAGCGATAGCTGTATTATACAGTGCTGATAATCCTGTTCCAGCTTTGTCAATATCTGGCCTTGCAGAAAAGAAGAACGGTAAAATATGACTGGGAGACGGGAATATTAATCACGCTGTGGAGGAGAGGCTGGCTCTGGGCAAAAAGCAGGGTGGGTGTTTGAGCCAGACATTGTTGTGTTTGCTTATTGTTGAAGTCTCCAGCCAGCTGGCTTCTTCATCACTGCCACAAGACAGACAGACCTCACAGACAGCCGCATCCTTCCCCCTCGAATACTGGTGCGTGTGAGCACAACGTCTTTTTCTTTTGCGCACATCCACGGCTGATGCATGCAGCACTGGTTGGAGGCTGCTGCTGCTGCTGCTGCTGCTGCTGCTGCTGCTGCTGCTGCTGCTGCTGCTGCTGCTGCTGCTGCTGCTGCTGCTGCTGCTGCTGCTGCTGCTGCTGCTGCTGCTGCTGCTGCTGCTGAGGGAGCATGTTGCTTTCCTCACCTTGACAGAGGCCGCTGAAGCACTGCAGGGAGGATGCGATTCACGCCGTTGGCTGTGCCGGGACTGCTCTGCATTTAAGGTGTTGAGGATTTTGCTTCTGGGCTGCTCTTCGCTTCACAGCATGCACTGAAGGATGAATTTGGTGTTTGGTGAGCAGAGTTGGCTCATGGCAAGAGCGATCATTCTGTCTCACAGCAGTGTTGTGTTCAGATGCGGCATGGGTGGAAATTAATTTAAATGGATCTTGATATCTCATTATCACCGTGGGATGTGATTATCAAAGCTAGATTTCAAATAATGTTCATGGGCACGAGATTAAATGGGGGAAACATCTGTGTGGCATGTAATGGTGGTTATTTATAAGACCGCCCAAATCACTATGATATCTTTATTTTATTTTATTTGAAGAAAAATCATGGTTTCTTCCTTGTTTCCTCTAGGCTGTGGGTAGCAGTTTTTCATTTTCCTGCATTTTTTCAATCAACAAACACAGAAGAAGCAGCATAAAACCTGCACTAAGTTGATACAAACAGGTAAAGATCACAATTTTTAAGTCTTTGTGGAATTTTTATGTTTTAGTAGCTGCCAGTTTTCGATAAAGCAAAAACTGCCAGTGTGACAACAAGTGACTCGAGACCAAACTGAAAATATACTTTGTGGACCTGAGTCTCAGTTATAACACGTCGCAATGCTTCCCTAACTATAACCACGTAGTCTGATTACCTGAACATGACGTTATCAGCGAGATTTTAAAAACTCCCTCAGTGCTCACAGTTAAAAGCCGTCCGACAAACACCAACCATTTCCTCTAATATATATGACAAATAGCCAAGCTGGCCACTGTTTTTGCCCTCAAATCTGTTTTTCCCTAACAAGTGTGCTTTTTTTTAAATGATATATTGCTTATATGTATGTTTAATTTCACCAATTCTGACGGTAATACACCACCGAGTTTAATTGTCTCACTTGATGACAAGTGAACATGAAAACTAACTTCTAGAGATCACATTTGTCCTAATTAATCAGCACACAACAAAACATACTGGTTTGAAATGAAAGAGGAGGACTAATTTAAAGCAACCCACTGCCATTTGGCTAATATAACTCATTCATTTAGGAACAAACCCTTTCTGCTATCATTTGTGTTATTTTAAGGTTTTCTCATGTAGGGTTGTTCTTATTTACCGCTGTGTAACCAGGGAAACGTTTCTCACCAACTCCAGGGGAGTTTCCTTCGCTGCTCGTCTTCATGCTCAGGTATCTTCATGTTTGTTTTGTCTCTTGTTTTAGTAGCTTTTTTTTTTTTTTTCTAAAAACTCGTCCGTGCGGTTGAAAGATTTTGACATCCCTTATTTAAGTTAGTAAGTGTGAAACCACGTCGAATGTGCCAATATTTGTCGCTGAGAGTACAGTATGACCAATTCCGCCCTCGTATCCGGTTTTGTTTTGGCGGTTGGTTTTTATGTAGAGCCAGATTACACGTTCTTCATGCTTCCCGCGTATTCAAGCTGCTGCGTCTGCCACACTGCTCTCATACTTCCTTAGTGACTGCATGGTACCATAACACGTACAACATCTGTGGTTGTATTTTTAGAGACCGCCTCATTATTTCCTTTTCTGGCGCTGTTGTTTCTCAGAAAGAGCAGAAGAAGTCAGACTCATAACCACTAATTGCATAATGCTGTTCCCTTTTACTCTTACCTTGTTGCATGACTAATTGGGAAATCAAACAACAGTTCTAATTGCACTGCGTCTTGAGATGCACATGACTGTACAAGATCCACAGCTTCATTTTAACATCGCGGTGATTGCTTTGACAGCTTGCTTGAGATAAAAAAAAAAAAAACTAAAAAAAAAACAACTTGATGATTAAACACCATGCAGAAGGTGAGAATCGTTTCTCCGCCTATTACAGAGCTGTGGGGCTGATATCTGCTCAGCTCATGTATTATAGCACATTATAAGTATTTTCTTAAGAACAAAGCAGGTGGCTTTAGACGATGTGTAAATGCAGAACTGACAAAAGTTGGATGAAATGTATAATACAGAGAGAATATGTGAATATATTTCGATTATAACTGAGGAAAACCTACAGGATACATTTTAAGTATATTTATGTGAGGGAGTTTTAGTTACCCAGTTTGAGAGAAACAAAGCAGCAGCACCAATCAGAAGTGTCCATTTATAAGATACTTCGCTTCTCTCTTCCACTCACTGGCAGTGTCGTCAAGTATTTTAGATGGATACTAGATGAAGCCTGGTTCAAGAAAAAAAACAAAAACTTCCACCACTAATTGGTGCATTTGTTGCATCATTGTACCGTATTTGTATTATGCTTTTGTGTCAACTTAGAAAAGAAGCAGCTGTATATCTGCAGCACTTCACTGAGTCAACAACGTTAACACGATGTGAGCGGATGTAACATAACAGGCAAGACTAATTAGATATCCCCAATTAGTCTTTCTTCTTTATTTTCATGCAGAATCATGAATCGTACATATTTCCTAATATGTCCTAATAGAATATCGATTGCAGCACTAAAGAACACTGTGCACTTGCAACCTGTGTTCTGTTAACAAGGTTTAAATGGCAAAAGGACTGCATCTATATCGCACTTTTCTGGTTGACCTTTCCAAGTGCTTTTTACACCACAAGCCACACTCACTGACTCACACAAACATTCATATCACACTTCTTATGTCTATGGTGTCTTTTCTTTGGTCTCTTCAAGGGCGTTGAATAAATAAAGGTTCACCCACCCCTGGTAATAACAACAATTAACAATTATAGCACTGTTTACCTCAACTTAAGTAGGAATGCTTCACAACCTGGTTGCTGTTTAAAGTTTTGAGTCTGAAACAGTGACAGTGTTTACCATGTTGTGACTGGAAGGTCACATAAATAAAGACCTAGTAACCGTGTGATATATACCACTGGCACAAATGAGCACTACAGTTGGTTTTCATTTGAGAATGTCGCAAATATGAAAAAAAAGGGGGATCAGGGACTGTTGGCAGCTCGTACTGAGGAGAATTAATAAAAGAAAGGGTTATCCACAGAAGCAAATCACAAGTAAGTAAAATAAATGAAAATCACTGAAGAATTCGTTAGATCAATAATCATCATTGCTGAAATCGCAGGGCCGCTGACTTGTGGGTAGGACATTACTAATACTGCTGACTTTCACAGGCGGTTCCACCGGTCGTCGTCACAGGAAACCACCAGACATATTCTGTGTCTGTTGCGCTGGATTCGGAGCAGGGGGCTCTGAATCAAGTACTCTTGGTGCTTGTGTTTGGACAGTTTGTACACAGAATAAGAAAAGAAGAGAGAATGAAAAAGAGGTGTCCTGTTTGTTACACATTAGTCTGAATGTTGGCTTGCAGAATTTGAAGGTTGTTCACAGTGAAACAAACTTAAAAAAAAAAAAAAAAAGCAGCTTTTGTGCCTGAAAGCGTCTAGCCTCAGGGTAGTACATGTGCACTTCATATCTGTTTGCTTCTCCACTACCGTCTCTGGTCTTGTATGCTGTATTTTCATACGACTGAACAGAATTAAAACCATTCTTATTTACTCTGTTGTGGAAAACAAATGTGCTATGACTGTCAGATAAGAAGTGAAAAATGGAAGTTGTGCAGGAACAGTTGTCCTCTGTGAATATATTACATGCTGCAGCTGCAGGGTTCAACAGAGGTATCACTAATGTCTGCAGGAGACGTCTCAACCTGGTCATTTTACATGGGCGTATTTAACAGTTTTTGGGGCCTCGTACCCAAGGTGATGTGATAAGACTATATCAATCAGAGAGTGCATTTTATGCGTTATCTGCTTATGGTAGACACCTGGTATGTGTGTATGTGTTTGCTACTGTTCAAAAAAATGTGTGGCTGATAAGGTCAGTATGTAGTTCAAAGGAAACCTTGAGAGTATATTGGGTGGTTAGGTTGGGGTGCTCAATGACCTTGAGGATCCAGTTTGAGCCTGTCTTCTGCAGAGTCTAGCAAAGAACACAAGATGAGGAGGTGTTGGAGCAGTTAATCTGAGCAAAGGTTACATGTCACACTATGCATGTCTTAAAAATCAGTGAAGTAAAAAAAATGTTTATTACAATTAATTTATGAAATTTTATTCATTATATGTATTTGTATATGTGTGTAATTGATTGACCATGAGATACAGCGTTTTAAAACTGCAATATTGTCTGATGAAGGAAAAAAAGAGAAAAAAGAGCTGATGGTTCCCTCCTAAAGCTTCAGTCCTTCAGTCTCCCAGAAACTTTGTGGTGTGTCAGCATGCATTTTAACAGATTACAGTCTGGCTTTTTGTCTTTTTTGAGAAGGTGGGGGTCCTTTTACAGTATTGACCTCAGGGTCTTTTTCCATGAAGTCCACTGGTGTTTAAGATGGTGCAGATGGTGCAGTCAGACGGTAACGTAGTAGTCCTGTACAGGCTTGCAGGGCTCTGCTGGAGCCACTTCCAGGTGTCATCAGGTGTAGGGCACGATACACCAGTGGTGGAAGCCTGTGAAGTGCATAGCGAAAGTCCAGGTAAGTATAAGCAGAGCATACAAACTTCACAAAGAAAGACCCTGGATGCAGTTAAAGTGGGACCTTTTAGCTGATAGGCCACGTCGCAAACCACCAAGGTACCAAGGTGCCCACTTCACTTGCCCACCTCAGACATCTCTGATGCACTTTCAGTATGGTACACACAAAGATACTAAACTACACGGTCCCAAGTTTTCTCCCTTTTAAATTGACTGAAAGGCTATTAAAAATATTAAAGGCATTTGTGATACAATTCATGAATAAACAGTTTGAAACACGACTATAATGCAATGATTTGTGGTCATTTTAGGGGAACCGATAAATCTGTCCAGGCTATTTTAGAATATTCCTGTAAATTGATCAATAAATCCTTTGTTTTCATGGTTTTATTGGTTTACTCTGTTGCATACTGAAGACATGCCGGTATAAATTGCTTTTAATTTAATCACTTTTTGGGAGGACTGTGTTGTTTCAATGAGCTGTAAGTAACAGCTTATCTGTTGATTTCTGCGCCTTAAAATGAAGGTTTTACTATTGTTCATTTTGTTGTAAAATTTGGTAAAAATCTTTGAGAATTTACAATATAGAATTACACTTTTGTTTTTATTTAATGTTGATTAAAATAGACCCCCCCCCCCCCCCCCCTTTTATTATCTTTTCATATAACGAGAAAAAAATATAATATTTTTATTTCTTTAAATATTTCTGGGCCACATCCTCCTTGTATGAAACAGCAATGGTCTATTTAATAAACAGCGTATGGTCAGGCCTGAAGGGTCTTCTATTGAGCTCTGCCTGGTCACCGGAGCTTTGAGACGAGGGAGCAGGACAGCGAGAGGAGAAATAAGTCTTTAATGAAAAGACCTTCGCCTAATAATCTTGCTGTTTGGTGAGTCCCCCAGGAAGCGAGGTCGCACATGTCAGAAAAAACATTTATCCGTACGGTTCTGCCTCCTGGCCATGGCAAACGTAAGGAGCATTTAAATTTCCACAGTAATTACAAACATTTATCACTCACTATAAAATATCGCCATGAAAATAACCTAACTCAAAGAAGCAATATAAGTTGTGTATTATATAAATAGTCTATACTAGCGTGACACCAGCTGTTTGAAGTTGTCATTGACTGCAGAGCTAAATAGGTGAGTTTTCATTAGCAGGTGTCTGGGGTATAACCCTGGAGTCTGGAACTGTAACAGGGTTGACCTCTTATCCTCTTCCTCTGTCCTTTCAGCTGATGTTTCTCTTTTACAGTGATGGACCAAGCAGGATCCACTGAGCCATCTAACTACCACTGTGTACCAGTAGGTGGCGACAGTGCACCACTTGTTGGAAATGGAAACCCGCTTGAACATACAAGCAGCGTAACCAAGCACCAACCATATAACTTCCACATCGAAGCTAATGTGGAACTATTTTTCGTTGCGGCTCCTTGACTGACCAGTAGAGGCAGGTTTCAAAAGTGAGTCAATCTCTATGGACTCGGATGTAAAAATGTCCAACTTTAGAGCAGAAATAAACATATTTACAGCCTGGTTCAAAAAACCATTTTGGTCTAAATCGTTTCAGTTTACGTCCAAGACAACTCTGAGGGGGGGTGAATGTTTTTGTACCACGCCAGGATAGTTTATATAAAGCATTACATTTTTTCTAATATGATTGACTGACAGTCGGCTATCCCCTCCTCATCTATAACTGTCATGCTACTGCGCTTAGCGAAGCAACCATCTATTTGTATTAACCCAGTCTCGGGTAAACCTAACTGTTTTTTCTGATTTTTGCCATCGAGTCAACATATTAAACGGTATATTCAGCTGTAAATGTCTGACGGCCACTCTGCGGATAATTCGTCGTGGTGCGGCCGAAGGAGCTGGGAGACAAGATAACTTTGATTGACATGCGGTGGGCGTGTTCTCGTCGGCTTCCCAAAAAGCAAGGCTGCACCCCAAACGAAGAAAAATAGGCTTCAAAACTGGACTTCAGAAACCAGTGGGTCACGTGACCTAATGCTTCGTCCATTGTTTTATATAGTCCACAAGTGTAAGTTGTTCAAAACAAGAATACTGACATAGTCATTATGTGCTGTATTATAAAAAACCTTTTCAAAGCAGAACATTTTTTAATGTTGAAATAGCAGCTTCAATTTCATTTGAAGAGCTCCTGGATTTTTTATAGTAAGTGTTGTCTCACTGTCCCTCGTGTCCCTACTGACTGCAAAAACCACCCCTCGTTGTCGCCTCTGGCAACAGCTGCATATCAAATTACAGCACATGTCACACGTCAATAGTAATTAGGGTAGCAAACAGAACTCGGACCAGAGGACAGAGGTGACTGACAGATTCAAGAAAGTGAAGATGGAAGTGAATATGAGAGCGTGACCAAGCAAAAGACCTAACAAGAGAAAACTTTGTAAAAGCAGCTTAACCTCCAGCTTACAGAGGGACCCACTAAGCTTTAAGTTATTTTGTGCTGCTGTAAGAAAAATAATGTTTTCTTTAAAGTATCGATTCTATAAAAAGTGAGCGACATAAATAACATGACATAACATAAAGACAAAATAAAAGTGAGTGAGGAAGAGGCATAACAAGCGTAAATCTTAGAAAGTGTAGTGACAGTCTGGCTAATGGTCGAGTCTTAATGGCACTGTAGATGTTGGAGGCATGGACACACATGCATCCCCGAATCAGATATTAAAGCGTATTAGACGGCGTAAATGGTCTAATACAAAGGTTGTTTATGCGCACCGGATGATGAGTGGGTAACCTTAAGTTAATGGGTGCTCATGGTCAACAGCAGGTTTTGTCTTCAAAAAAAGTAATTAACAATGTTCATTTTTGCAGCTGAATGAATTTAAATGGATTTTTTTTTTTAATCACAGCAGTTTCAATAGCAATATTCAAGCCATAATTAATTTTTAGAATATCACTTGTGAGAAGGTGCAAAGCATGGCACCTGTGAGGGGACTGTGGAGATGGAGGCCATTAAAGAGAAGTTGAAAGTGGCGAATAAAATCTGCCACAGAGCTAAGCAAAAGAAAACAGCGTGAGCTATTTGGAGAGGTTTGTCCCTGAAAAGAAGAGCCGTGCTGGCTGTGAGATCTGCAGCTGCATGGTTATGTGATCCACATACAATAATGGCAAAATGACTTTGCATTATTGCGCAGTACCCTTTGATTACATGTACAGCTGTGTCTAACTCCACGCCGTGGTTTGTTTGACCAGGGGACGTGAACGCTTTGGTTAGGCGCACCTAACTAGAGTTTTATACCTAATTTGTAGACCTTGTTTTGCCTCAAAGCTTTACTTAGCCTAAAGCATGTACAAATGACTAGACAAAAACAAACAAACAAAAAAAAAAGCGGTTTGGATTCTTTCTCTTCTGATATTCTCAGTGAATTATATTAAATCAACAGTTGAGTTCACGTTTTAAAAGTTAGGTGGACATTTTAGGTTCAAATAGTGAAGTGTTTTTCACTGTATGATGGAGAAGTGCCACTGTGGGTAACTTGGGATTAATTTTTAAAGAGAAAGGACGTTTGAGGGATACTCGCCAGATCTGTGGACTCTTATTGGACGGACGTTACTAATGATACTGGATGGACAGCAGTAGGACATGCGGGCCAGAGGAATGTAAGTCATGCAACTAATGAGTGGTTCACTTGAGTTGGTTTGAGATCTTTTGAACGTATCAGCGTCAAAGAATACAGATCCTTTTTGTTAGACCTTTGAAACTTAAGGCTGTTTTAATCACCCTTGTTTGACTGAGACGTTGACATGTTTTTCTGTGATGTGATTAACTAATAAAACATAATTATCATTGCTTTACCCTGAACTGAAAGACATAAGAAAAGAATGTGGATACTCACTTGATTACCAACAAATTTACATTTTTGCACTAGTTCCAGCTGGTTCTAGTCAGCCTTAGAAGTTATAAATTGGTTGACATTAGCGAACTTTTCAGGGCGCTGGTAATTGCTGGGTCAGTGGAAAATGAGCGCAAGCAAATAAAGGACGGACGCTTGTAGCAAGTAATGAATGTTGCAGTGAAAAATGAATGAAAGATTATCAGCTTTCATGTGTTGACTGTAAAGGGCCACTGAACCAGAATCCTCCAGTTAGCTGTATGTCGGAGTTTGTGGTCATTTGGTAAACATTTGTTGAGGAGAGTTGTTTGAGTCAAGTTCACAGAATTAACAAAATGAGGTCTGAGGCTGCTTCTTCTGTCTATTTTTGATAATGTACAGTCATTACAAAAAAGAGAAACAGCTGCAAAACAACCATATAATCCAGATGGCACTAACTTCAAGAATATTAGTCTTTTAAGAACTCCATTATTGTCATTTCTTGTATCTTCACATCAAAGTACAGCCAGCTACTGTAGTTTATAATATTATACACACGTTAAACAAAGTAGTCCTGACTTTCAAACATTGTTTTGCTTAATTAAGGAGTTTTAATCAAGGCGTTTTCTATACTTAATGCAAAAGAATACTAATAGCAGTTGTAACAAATCCTTTGCACCTGTGGTTGTCATAGCTGCAGCAGGGAGTTTCAGACGCCATCAATTATTTGAATTGCTATTCTGTATATTTGAAATGCAGAATACACCCTGGACAGTTCGCCACTTCATCACGGGGCCACAATTACAGACGGTTGCATTTCATCTGGCTTCAAAAGCAAGTCAAGTTTTGTTTTGGCCATCATAAATGTCACAGGTAAAATTACACAATAATAATCAACAGGTTTACGGTCATAGCTGCTATTTTGTGTACATTACACATCTTTATTACTTTTATTCCAAAGTTGTAGTAAGTATTTCAGGTGTATGGTTGTAGGTATTGATACTTTGAAGGGGCCATAAAAGGTTGAATATATAACTGGAGTTTGGCGTAGCTGTTTATTAATTGCTTAACATGTGGGCGAGTTGTTGTTTCATTCGTTCTTGATTTAACAATTCTTTTTTTTTTTTTTTTCTAAACTGGACAATTAAGCAGCTTCTGTGTGAATTCAGTGAGAGTGTTGTGTGTACAAGAATGAAAGTACTCCAAGCACAATACGGTACATTCAGTATAATACAAAAGAAGAAAAAGTCTGTTGTGTCGTCTGCAGAGATAATCTATTCATTCTTTTGAGCCTCTCTGCTCTATACTGTAGTGTTTTTATTTGGTATGGTTTTGTGTTGTTTTAATGAACTTAATCATTTCACTCGTAGTTTTACTCTGTAGTTTTATTTCTGTTTCTTAAGCGATCACGTCAGTGTTTGTTTTTGACCTAATTAACTGTCGCAATAACCTCAATATCAAGGAATTCTATGTAATTTCATGTCACTTTTGTCCCCAGCTAAGGAACTTATTGCTGGACAAATTTTCAAAGGCATCAAATGCAACATCGTTGGCTGTGTTTGACAGGGATTTCTTATCTTCTATTGTTATTTTCTATATTCCACTCCATAAGCTTTTTTTTCTTTTTTTTTTTTTCTCATGTGGCTTGATGTCACCAGGAATCAAATTTAACAGCACACGACTACATCTCCTGGGACACTGAGAAAAGGAAGAACCTGTAGACACAGATTCTCAACAAAGAGACCCGTGTCTTTTTGTTATCCGCGGAGGACATGACTATAGGTAAAAGAAAACATTTCTCCAGGTAAAGTATGAAATGAGAGGGTTTCTGCTTGCCTGAGGGCAATAAAACCTCTGGAGAAAGCTTAAAAAAAAAGTCATGAATCTATATTGAAATGTGTTCTATCACCCTGGTGAGAGCAGTTTTGAAGGGTTGCTGTGTGGAGGTAGGAGTTCCTGTGTATCAAAGTGTTAGTGAAAAAAGAAAATAAAATAGGATTTCTTTTATACACTGGGATCTGAGTACTTAATTATGTTTATAGTATATCTTTGTTCCTCAAAAATGATATATTCCATTGAATGTAAGGATGTAAATGTGTGGAGAAGGTAAGAGCCGTGTTTTTGACACATTTGTGTCCTTTCTGCATCTGCAAAGTTATTTTATGCAACTGCAAAAAAACAGATGAAATGTAATAAAACACTCATTTGAAATGATATAGAAAATGCAAATGTATACACTAAATAACAAAAAAAACCCCCCAAAAAACCAGTTCTTACATTTTTTTAGAATTTTATTTTTTTCCAGGCAGTATGAATGTCATGTTTTGTCTGGTCAACTTTAATCCATTTGTTAAAATAAATACTTATTGGCATTTCGGTTTTGCAACACATTAACTGTAACAAAGTTTTTATCGATGTCTTTTGTTGTCATTCGCACTCCCAGAATGTCTCAGAGTCCAGACACGTCTGTATTGCATCCAAGGTTTGATTGTTTTTTTCACAGTAAAGTTTTAAATGACATTTTTGAATGTAGCTTGATATTAATGACAAACGTTTCATGCAGTTATCTCTTGCCCACGTAGTCATTTTGGCTGTTGACGAATATCGATCTTTGATGCAGTGCTGAATGATGATAGGAGATCGTGGATGTTCTTTGCTTTTTACAAACTGAAATTCCTCCAGATTCTTTTAATCGTCCTTTTATATGGTGCATGACAGTTGATGAAATACACAAATTCATTCCAGTCTTTCTTTGGGGTTGCCTGTGGTGCGAGTATAGAGTCGGTTGGTGGGCAACCTTCCCTCAGCCAACACACGCCAAAGTGTACCCTGGGCCAGTGATGGATCTAGGATGTTTTGAAGAAAAGCACCAATAATTTCTCATGGTGGAGTCAAATATTTGTGTTGCTTCATACACAAATATGGGTTTTAGACTAGTCTCCAGGACTCCTTTCACCGCAGTATCATTCAAAACTAACTTCTGCCATCTTCTGTATTGGTGCTTATGTGTCGGGCATGGAATGGTATTCATGTGTTAACTGACTGTTGGACAAAAGACAGACAAGTGACAGCAGGGCAGCACTTCCAGTCAGGTTTCAGCTGGAACTGAGGCATCTTTGGCCCCACGTCAAGATTCATGTCCTGGTCAAGAAACTGAACCCCCATGTTGCCTTCATTGGGTCAGCCACTCATAGTGCCGCCCTGATGCCAAAATAAATGGACAGGGGTTTCCTAGGAAGGGCAATCCAACATCTGCTGTTGTGGGAAAAATCTGAAACAAGAAAATAAACCTAATCTTTCTTTGAAGAACACAGTTTGAAGCAGTCACTTTCTCAATGATTTGTTAACTGAGAAGAAATCCTCTACACAACTCTCAAAAGCCCCTTTTATATTGCTGGATTCCCCGTGTTTATTACCCCAAATTTGCGTTCTACCTGTTCTTTCAACATGAACTTACATCGAGCCCCCTAAATAACTCTCCTCCAAGGGTACTAAGGGCACAGTTAAACAAAGGCCTGGTCAGATGTAAATAGGTTAATCTGGAACTGTGGGACCTAAGTGGGATTTTCTTTTTGAGAGCGTGACGTGAGTGCAGCCCACCGGGGCAAGTTTCAAAAACAGGAAACAGCTGATTGCAGTAACAACATCAAGAAATGACAAGTGCAACCGCAAAATGAGCAACTTGGGAGACAAGAAGGTCTGCTATCTTAAGCATAAACTGTCCGCCCATAAACCCTACTAAAATGACGGACCGCTGCTTTACAAGAGGCAAACCTCAGGTCAATACCAAATTGTAAAGCCTTGGAAAGGTGCATTCAATGACCCCAATGGCAGGAGCGGCAGATGAAGACTGGAATCAACATATTTTAATTTGTGCTACACGATTTAGGAGGGAAGCAAACAAATCCTGTTGCTTTTCAGGGTATCATAGATCTGGGACCGGCTCCACCGCTCCACCACTCCACCGCTCCACCTCCTGCACCCTCTGACACATGGGTGACACGTCGTTCTGCACGCCCTCGTGCGTCACGCAGTACCACTCATTAATGACTCCTGACTCTTCATCCCTCCCTGTCAGCACCCCTCTTATATTGACACTGCCCGGCACGTCCTAAACACTAGTTCTTTGTCCAGAGAAAGTTTTGTAGGTATTGAAAGTAAAACCTGGAGAGTTTTACTGACAGCACTTTTGTACTAAACCATCATTTTTATCTGTTTGCATAAACTGTTTGAATGTACAGTCTATCTATCAATTTTGTATTGTCAAATTGCCCCTGTTATCACATTTTCTTAGGTTACTTTTTGTCTTTCCTTCAAGCAGGACTTAAATTTTGACATAACATCATGCTACCCCTTGTTCTATCTGTTATCTTTAATGTTTAGAAATGTATGATCTCTAAAAGAAAAAAGTGGATCAAAAAGTGCAGTAGATTTCTCAAAATGTTCCAGCCTTTGTCAAACAACTGTGATTCATGCCCTAAAAACTGTCTGAAGTTGAAAGGCCTCACTATCGCAGCATGGAAACTGTTTGTCTCGCATAAATAAAGTCCTCCACTGCAGCTTCCTCTAGTTTCCTGGAGGGCGTGATTAATGTTGGATGGAGTCATGTCTAACTTGTTTGCGTCAACTGGTCGGAAGAAGTTAAAGTTGCATGAATCTGCTGTGATGTTTTAAGAGGCTTCTGATTCAGCGTCTTAATAATGTTTCCTCTGGCGTACCCAAAAAAACCCCCCAGAAGTTACCATCAGCTTCTTTATGCCTTCTGTTGACTCTCAAGTTGACGGTAAGAAAAGGAGACAAACGTGGGTGTTCTGACGCACCTAAACACAACACGCATATTGGTGGACAGACACAATAGCAGACATATGCACAAAAAGAGTGTTTTTTACACACACACACACACACACACACACACACACCCTCCCTTGTTTTCTCTAAATGATTTATCTGCTCTGAATTGAAAGAAATGATTCTCTGTAATGAAACAGACAGGGAGGATGATTTTTTTATTCATTTCAGGACAGAGAGGGCCGTGGCCCTTCTTTCATGCTAGACAGCTTGTATAAACACCGCCAATGGGTTTGGAGTTTTCCCATTACCCCCTCACACCCTCTCATCATCTCCACCCTGGAATCGGCACACTCGGCCGGACAGTACATCTAATGAAGGTCTGAAAATTCATTGCACAGCGCCTCGGAGAACCTCGCGGAGAATCTTTCGATAACTATCCTCTCCTTAATCAATTTACAGGTCGTGAGCTGCGGGCTCAGCTCGATGATTATTGTCACGGCGAGGCGGGTGTGCTCATCGCTCGCTTGTCTAACCTTGCTAACGCCCCGAGAGCAGGCGGCGAGATTGAGCGATAAAGTCGTCTCTGCAAACCCATCCTGATTTAGAGCCCCTCGTAAAATTGATACTTATTTTTCTCTTCTGTGGTGCTCACTGAAGTGCGATATCATAAACTGTACCTCCTTTTTTTTTTTTTTAACTCATCTGGAGATTTAAGGCGGCGGGTCACAGGGGTCACTGATTAGGGCTCTCAATGTCAGCGATCATCAAGCGACTGCCTCTGAAGTCTGGCATTCATGGCAAAAAAAAAAAAAAAAAAAGACTGGCAATCCAGCTTTGAGTCACTGTCAGAGCTGAAAAACAGAACCGTGAAAGACGTGTGAGGTAGGTTCTGCAAGTGCTTTGAACAATTTTATTTTTCATGACACTTAAGCGGCTATTTGGGGACCTTGTAACCCCTCCACCTTTGTCTTCTTTCTCCATCTATTAGTATCTTTACACCAGAGGAGCTGGACCAGCACAAGGAAGAAGGCTTGCGTGACCTGCAGCTCTAAAGTGGGTCTCGGTTTCTGACTGAAGGAAGCATATTTCAGTGTTGTGGCCAAACGAAACACTTGTCTGGAAAGCTAGACTTGGAAAATGATATAACAACAACATCATATCTGTCTTGCTTTGGAAATCAAAACTGTAACTGTCTTTTTCCAGGTTATTCCCTGCACTGGCCTCCACACTCCCACTGGGCCATCGTGCTTCTGTGTGACGTGAAGGACATGTGCAAGTGCAACACAGTGGAAGGGACATGACCTGCAGACTGTACGACGAAGAGGATTTGGAAGAAGCTAAGACCATCTGAGTCTATTTTTTCTTTTCTTTTAGCCAGCTGGAAGAGTGAAATGCTATTGTTTTTACCCAACGATCAATGCTTTAGCTTTGAATTTGATGTATATTTCTGACAATCCAGTTCAAATCCAAACTGGTTTGCAGTAGAGTCGGATATCCCTGTATGACTCATCACATTAAACTGCCTATTTTGACTGGTTTGATATGTTTTTAAATGGTGTAAATGGGTGTGGCTTGCCAGGAGAAAAGATATCATGACCACACTCAAGTGCAAGGCTGCAAGGTGCATCCTGACGGTTAACATTATAAGTGCAGGCGTGGCAGCACCGCAAATGTAAAGGTTTTTACGTAAGCGTGTGGAGGTTGACGCGTGCAGGACCTGGACCTGGTATGCCAGCTGATGACGTTGATCTTGCAGATATTTTTGATGACAATAGAAGACATACTTCTGCACAGTTATAGTTTCCTCCCCAGCAGGCTGTTACTATTAGTGTGTTTCTGCACTGTGTAATGATCCTACTGAGTAAATAACTAACTGTGAATATGTATTTGTATTTGTCATCTTTAATTTAGGCTTGGCACTCAGAATAGGTCTAAATATAGAATAAGAGGCATGTCTTGTATCAAAGAAATTACTTTTGGGTGTATAAAAACCTAAGCAAACACACAGGAAATGAGACTTCTAGAGGTTGTTGGTATCTGTTTGAAGTCAGCCCAACTGCTATCAAACTAACTTTTGGAACCGGCCCAATGTTTTCCAGGTTTTTGCCATTTCTCCTTCCTTTTAAATACTCCTTTCTTGCCTGTTATCTGGCTTTTTGGACTTTAGGTTATATAATCCTTTGGTTTCTGGACTAACACTGCTCATCTGGGTTCTTCCATAATTAATCATGACAATTTAAAAAGTCAGCAGATGTTGTAAACAACAGAAGTTGGCAGCTTTTATTAATTGGACAGAGCCGAGCTCGCTGTTCCCGAGTTTTCCTGTAAAGTAAGCCAACAGGCAGCTTCACCAAGGTTTACATTTGTTGTGCTAATGACAGGCGTATTAACTAGATCAGTCATTTACCAACAACATTTCTTTATGCACTCCACTGAGCACATTAATACGCTCATATTGAGCTGAAATTGAAAGAAGGAAAGCTTTGTGTTGTTGAGTTATTTAAAAGGCTCATATCAATGTTTTGACAGTCATCTTTTACACAAACCACTCTACTTCAAATGAAGCCTGTCCCAAAGAAATAACAGTAGTGTGGTGGTTATGAATGCCAATGTGTTTTGAACTGTTTGCTCTTTTTTAGCCTTTTAGAAAAAATAAATCTATTTCTTTCCCCTTTCATGACTCCCCGCGTTGCCATCTGTTCATTTCAATAATTAACTGTCGAACCATTACATAATTCAGTCAGAGCACAGAAAGGTGTATAGATCCTGGAATTTCTTGCTGTGTAAAAGCAAAGTCAGATAATTTGACTTTTCTTTTTTTTTCTAGAGGAACAACATGTAGTAGGTATCTACTGCGATCTTGAGTTAAGAGTTTCCCCTGTCATGGCACTCTCTGCCGAGTGTGATCTGCAGCTGATTTTAGCGTGCTCTGTTTGCATGGATGGCTCGAAGTCTCTGGCTGTGGCGTGGCTGTCACTTCCCCACTCCCGCCCTAGCGCAGCTCTCGTCTTGTTTGTTCTGGGGGTCTGGTGTTGTCAAAGCAGTGAGCTCCCTGCTCCTGTACCAAAATCTAGTGTGCTCACTGGGAAAGCTTTGCGCTCTGACAGGTAGGAGGAGCTGTCTTCCACTGAGGTGCATCCCGAGCAGGCTGCATTGTGGGGGAATAACCGGGAAAGGTTTGTTTTGTTTTTGATTGGAGCCCTTTCCGTAAAAGCAAACCATAAAATCATACTGTGATTTTTCTGCACAAACGTATTAAGTACTAGTTTACTTTGCAGACAGCAGAAAAATGAAATTGTTGTAATGTATCCAGTATGCTGTTTACTAGCAGACTTTAACTGAACTGTCTTGTTTGGAAGAACTTTTCATTTGTTTTCAGGGTCTGTAATGTTTTATAAGCTTTAAAATGAGCTTACTTTTGGTTCAGCTTATAGTTGGAGTTGACTTGAATGTCCTGAACTATCCCTTCACCGAGGCTGCTACAGGCCTACTGCAGAAACTAATTTCTAAGAAAGTTGAAAAAAAACCAACCCTTTTTTCAAGAAAATTAGAATTAATTTAGCTACTTTTAGGAAATATTTTCTTACTCCATTGGTGAAGATAAAACAAGACATTTTTGACTAGATTTATGAATATTAGGCTTATTTCTACAGGGGCTTTTTCTTGCAGTGTAAACATCTGGGAGACCTCCCATGATGCATTGGACTCTTTCCTCACTCCGTTCTCTTTACATTTTTTGTTATTTTTATTCTCCTTTTGTGTCTCAAAGGCCGATATGGATAGATGGCTGCTCTCCGGAGTTTGGCCATGCAGGAGGTTTTTTCTAACCTTTTTCATGAGGATTTTCTTTTTCTCTCCATTTCCACCTTGCACTTGTTCATAATAGATTTGTTTTTGAAAAGGATTCGTTGATTTTAGTGTATTGGACATGCATTGTATGTAACTGTGGACAACTTTTGCTCTGAATTGGAGCCGTGTGAATAAAAGTGTTTTGGAGTAGCTGGGGTTAGATGGGGTCAGTCCTTGTATTTTTTTGTTTTGTCCAGAGCAACGAAAAACAGGCTTCAAAGTGACCTCTGGGTGACATCACGGGGGAGGGGGGGGCTTGTCTGACTCTTTTTATACAGTTTATGTATTTCATCAAAGCACCTGATCCCTGAGGCGGTGAGTATATGCCTATGAACAAGTGAGAAGATCCTCATAATGTGGTTGGAAAGTGTGGTGGATGAAAGTCACTGTTACCCGAGTTCAAGTTTACTTGAACTTTAGTACCTCTGAGGCCCTGTTGCACTTGTTTGTGAACATGCGTGTTAACTTAGCTGCACTCTGACACAATACTACCTAAACAACATGTCGAGTTTCGTTTGCAGCGTCGATCAAAGTTGAATATGATTGCGGTGCCACAGCAAGCACAATTTCATCTGTTTCATCAATTTTTGAATTGTCTGAAAACCAGAAGCAGGCTACACATGAAGCTGCAGTTCTGTTTTATCTCAATCAGAAGCTCACATCAGGGTTGTGTTCACTTCATTCCTCATTTTAGATGTAAACAGTATCAGGTTAAGGAACATATCTGCTGCATTTGGTTTGATTTCCGTTGATGTACGGCAGTCTGGATGCTGTGGCCCCTTAACACAGATTTCATAGTGTCTTGTTCATCGGCTATTTTGAAGATCTGATTTAACATTCAGTGCAATTAAGATCGTAACATGTTTTTATGGATAACCGTTCGGCAAACCAAGAAGAAATGATAGATATGGAAACTGCGGGTAAGAAAGAAATGGCCACTACTATAAAATGTAGACAAATGAGTCTAACTCTTCATTGCATCCCAGAGCTGTACATAAGTGCAGCAATATAAAACACCTATAAACATATTGGAGCTACAAATAATGTTGTACTCCATGATTACCTCCAGCTGCATTCCAGCGTTTTACTTCAAAACTTCCTGAGCTTGTGTGATGTGAGGTTGCTAGAGTACCCCAGCACTGATGTTAAAAACAACACTTGCAGATGGCTTATTGAGATCCCTGCACCCCAAACAAACACTCTGCAAAACTGATTCGTTCTTGACATGTTGAGTGTGCTCAGCAATTACAAACAACATTAAAAATGTAATGAACCATATTTCCTTCTGGCCGAGAGACAAAGAGAGAGAGCTGTATGAGGGATAGAGAGATGCAAGGAAAGATGCAGAAGACTGGAGGACCTCACTTGTGAAAAAGCACATATACGAGGGGAGGGTGTGATTAAACTATAAAAGTAAAGTGCAGGTTGAAGATATATTGAGACTGCATGTGTGTGTCCTGAAATATAGAAATAAGAAGGTGCCTGCAGAAGGCAGCTCATTAAGACGACTGACACTGGGGTCTCAATCTCAGTCTCAATCTCAGTTGACGTTGCCACTGAAGTAACGTTTGAAACCGGAGGTCTGGCTGCAGACCTCCACTGCAGTTGGACCGCCTGCAGTTCCTAAACTGTGGCCCAACTGAAGGAGTCTGGACGTTGGAACCAGCTGTGAAGCATCAGGGGACTGCAAGGCTTCTGGCACTTAACTTTGGCTCTGCAGGGTCCAACTTGATCAGATTATCAGAATATTTCCTATCTTTTTTTTTTTTTTCATGGCAGGATCACAATTTTATCAGGATTCTTTTGTTTGATTCTATAGTTTTGACACTGCTCAGCAAAATACTGACCAGAACAACAAATCATTTTTCTCTCTTTTTTTTTAAAGTTTTTCTTTTGTGTTTGTAATTCTGCCACGTTACAATACATTAAACAAGAGTGTTGACACGGGTTTTTAGTTTTTAGTAAAAACATTTGACAGTGACAGAATATCATATCTCAAAAAACATTTTTTTTTTTTTGGAGCCAACTCTTCTGTGGTGTTTTTATCTTCAATAATGTCTTTACACTTTGAAGTTGAAGACAAGGGAAACATGCCGTTTGCTGTTATTGGTTTAAATGTGTTTCCCTGAAATGGACTCGTAGCAAATAGTGCACTTAGCTTTAAAACACAAAAACAAACCAAAAAAACCCAACAACTATCATAGAACTGTAGCAAATAAAATGTGCACAGTCTCTCCGTGGGAGCAGATTATGGACAGATTTTAATAGCTTTTGTGTATCGTCATATTTCACACCTCTACTCTGAAATTACTTATTTAAGTTGTCTTCCTGTCTTTACAGGTCTGAAACATAAACAGTCTGTTTCTGGGACATAATCATCTCATCAATAATCAATCGTAATTTGAGTAGATTTTTTTTAATTTGCTGATACGAGGACTTACAGGTTGAGCATTTAATTACAAATTAAACTTAATATGTGAACTAAAAAAAATCACAAATAAATAATAATGTTAAAATAAAATAAAATATAAATAAAAAACAGAACAATTGATTAAAAAACATATTTTTATAAATAATAATACAAATGAATTTACGTTTGATGATTATATATTCTCCTAACTTAGGAACCACTTACCAACTTTTTACCCATAGATGGTTAAAAATATAAATAATAAAAAAATATCCCTTATGTACATACATGCCTTTCCATATTCCCTACGTTAAAAAGCAAGAAAGAACAAGAGATGCATTCCCTCAATGGAAATAAAGAGTGAAGGGGATGGTTTGGTGCTGTGCAGAAAAGGGAAAAAAAAGTAAAATTCTTGGAATAGAAACAACAAGGGAGAAGAGACGTGAGAAAGAAATAGACTTCACAGAAAACCAAACATCACAGGAGCAGAGAATGCATCCGAGAGAGGTAAAAGGCACATGTCAGGATCTAGAAGGAGAGAGAGGATATTTTTTGCCCTATCAAATGAAGCTTGCATCTAATTCAGTCATTTGTCATCCACATTGGCAGTATGGCTGGCTAATGGACTGGGAAGGCATGAGAGACACAAGCTCAGGGAATCCCTCTGTAGTTATCTGCTGCTGACATTATCAGACCGACTTACTGAGAGCTGGCTGACAACAGAGCTGACACCAGCTACGGCGCTGCAGCCAGAACTGAAATATGGCCAATCATGGGAGAACAAGAACTTGCTGGAATCTGATAACAGTTAATGCTATCAGATAAGCAAAAATTGCATCGCCCTTGAATGTGGCACTGAGGGAGGAAATGACAAAGTCTTCCTCTGGTGACTTTTGGACAGAATTACGTTTGCTGCTATATAATTGAATAACATTTTTGAAATGATTTACCATGCAATATTTTTGAGAGCTCTTTTCTCAGTAATGATGGAAGTTTTAGCCAAGGCCCTTCATCATGCTGCTATTGCACATATTTAGGCAAAATACAGCCAGGGAGCTGAATGTGCAGTGGGAAAGGAGTACACAAGCTCATGGTAATCCACAGAAAGCTCTTAGTTCCCAAAGGTGTAAACCAGGTAGGGAACAAAAACGTCTTCAAGATGTGTAAGCAGTGCACTAAAATGTAGAACTCTCCTGAAAAAGTCAAACCTGTGCTTATCAGATGTTCTCTTAAGGTGTCTTAAAGACGTCTTTGAAGTGTCCATGCTTGCCATTCTAAAAGCCACTGAGACACCAAATCCAACAACGAGCAGCTGGTAGGTCAAGCGTTGGGCATACGCGCACATTTAAACCTTCAACATCAATGAAAAACTATTTTTGTTAAGCAGACGTGTGAACCAGATGTTGTGTAAGACTTTATTGCTTGTTTGATTTAGGAGCTCCTTTTTCAACATTGCCTTCGCAGCTCTGTTTTTGGGGGTGGAGTCAGGAAATTGACTCCTCCTCCCACTTCTGAGGAGTACTCCTCTTTTGAAAGCTGTTATCCAGCTTTGTGTTAACCACTTCCAAGGTGCAGAAAATATAATGTGATGCAGAGTTCGGTTGCCCTTAAGATGGGGAAGCTGGATAATTCTTTTCTGATCTGGTTTGTGACGTCACAGAAACTCACGAATCCCAACTGCTCCCACAGATTATTTTCCTTGGTGGCCACACAAAGTGAGAGGGTTGTGAAGTTGAAGTTTTTGATTTGGTATTCACTTGAGACATCCAATTATGTTTATATGTGCTTAAAAACAGGAAAAAAATACTACATATTTTTTTTATTTAAAAAATGACGTCCTCTTTAACTTGTTCAGGGTATAAGACTGTTAGCTAGATACCTACATCCTGACAAAAGCTTATCTTAAGAAACAGACTGAAACATTCATAAAGTTAGAGCTGATTTGATGAGGTGGTAATTCTACAGTTGTTTTTCTGTTCTATAATTAATGTACCATCCAGCCCTTTCCTTCACGGCTACCTTTATAACGATAGACCACTTAGGATGTTATTTTATTTTATTCACAGAATACTATTAATGTCGAGCAAAGAAAAAGCAGGTTGAATGTTCAGCCTGATGTTTGGGTGAACCACCGGTGTGCCTGACTCCTGAACATAGTCCATGTTGCAAAATAATTACCGACTCTGACACACGGCTGACTGGAGGAATCTCTGTGCCAGTGCAGTGAACTAATGAGCCACGTGCTCCTTTACAGCCGATACATGAAAGCAAAAACATTTTCAGTTGTTTATTAATTTTTTTTTTTTTTACTGTAAAAGTCATCATTTACATCCGTGTGCCGTAGAAACAAATCCCCTTTTTCTTTGCTTTTTCTGATATTCCAGTGATTCGTCAGTCGTCGCTCTTCTGAAAGGTTACATAATGTCAACCAGATGAGGACTTCTGAAGCCGACGAGCCAGAAGACAGTCACATCCGAGTCTCTAATGAACTCACAGCATTACATTAGTCTGTTTGCACAATTAAAACCTGTGAAAGTAATCAGTGAGCTCCAGTTGCTTCTTTGTTGTTTTGGTGTTTGTTGTCTCTCTAGGAGACTCCTGATCTGGTCCGTTGATCTCTGGGAGATGTACCGAGAGCTCAGCCTTTATCTTCACATGAAATCACACCCTGCACTTGAAGAAGACGACACTACTTTTTCTTCTCTTTTTTAATCCCCAATTGATAAGTAATAAGCTAAAGGTCAAAACTATGTTTTATAATATATAATATGGGTGACAATAATGGAGACATTAATGCATAAATGCCATCATCTTAGTCTGCAAAACATTTAAGCCGATTACATGCCTCAAAGCAGTATCCACATCCGTTACTGTGCTTGAACTTTTCCAACACAGCAGTGTTTTGCAAAAAGGTGATTTGGATTTATTGATCATTGTAACATAATGAGGCAACATAATTAAGCAAGTAACTGTATTGTTTTTCTTAAAGACTCTTAATCCTTTTCTATAATAAAGCATCCTTTAAAATATGAAATTCAGAAAACTGGTGACATCCACAGGAAGAAGGCATAGACTGACAGTGAAAGAGCTCAGTTAAATGTTTAAACTTGGTCAATATTCACTGTCCTGTTTTTTGTTTTTTAGTTCTGTTTAGGATGTTGAAGTCTGCAATGAAGCTAAGACAGCATTGTGAGGTTGCAATGCTCTGCTTTTGTTATATAATCAAGATCTGTACAGTAAATTACTATTTCACTGCTGGACCTGAAATAACAATAAATAACTTTTTTTCTATGATTGCTGCTACTTTATTGTCTAGTCATGTAATCTCCACTTGTAGTGGAGTTATATATATATATATATATATATATATATATATATATATATATATATATATATATATATATACACTTAAATTCAAATAGCTGGAGTCATTTAGATCAGTGCTGAATTAATTTCCCTGAAACCTGAATGTCTTCCCCCGATGCGGCATAGCAGCATGCAGGAAAACAAATGTGGCGTGTTTTCACCGTAGGTGTCTGCCCTGAGTGCTGTTGATGCATCAAAGCAGTAGGATCTCTGTTTTAAACATGACCAAACAGCAAGCAGGAAGTACTCAAGGCACTTGTACATTCATTTTAACTCTAACTCAGCTGTGACCTTCATGAAAAAAACTGTACAAGTGCAGATGAAAACCGGAGGTCAGCCATAGATCATCTGCAGCGTCAATGCCACTGGAGGGTTAAAATATTAATAACATTGATAATGCAGTTGGAGTGTGGCGGCTTACTGGGAAACCTTTGGTCCTGGTATTCGCCTGAGTTTTGCCTCAGCCTTTTTTACACGAGCATCTGGGAACCTGAGGAAAAGATCGTCACAGTTGCCTGCTTAGATATGCGCTTCACGGCAGGAGATTCTCAGTAGGAGACACATTGTCACAATGGGAAATATTCCAGAGTTGCCGCCGAAGTGGAGCATACAAGAGGCAGCGTTTTGAGAACGGCAGATGAGGATACGTACCTCTCTGTAATGACAGCTTGTCCTGTTTTGGCAGCAACGCCAAGTCACTTTGAATGCATATTGTTGACTGGGTGGAAAACATCATAGAGGCCAGCTGAAAAGATTATCATGTAGCAGCTGTAAGCACTTGGTTTGAGGGGTTAAGTGATGTATACACTTAAAGTTCTCACTCAATAATCTTCTGGACTCATTTCAAGTAGGTTGGTTGAGTAAACTGAGAGAAGCCCTGAGTAAATGTTGTGGACATTCATGTTATCACGTGCAGTTCCCCCTTGAAAAGCAGGACATTTTTAGAACTACAGAGTGTGTGTGAAAGTGGCTTATGGAAAATACAACCTAACTACCCCCCACCCCCAGCAGAACTAGACCACAAAAACTACTTAAAAAATAAGTGTTTAAGCCTTTGAGCCATCGTCAAAACTTCCCGGATCCAAGTTCGTTGGAGGCATCTGTGGGATTTGTTGGACTAACCCCAACATACAGAGGCTCCACCTCAAAATTCAAGGGACATCATTTGGCTGACAACATCTTGGTGCCAAACATCACAGGACGTCCCCAGAGTTCCTCTATTCATGCTCCAATTAATCGGACCTATGCAGTTTTACATAGGAGGTTGCCAATGCTTTTCCTGCTTGGCGTAAACCAACAAACAACCCATGTGCGTTCTTTATTTGGGTCTGAAAAACACAGTCTACGATGCCAACCATGCAAAACATAATGTGACCTAGTAGAAAACCTTTAACGTGTTCCAGAACAATGGCATAGACCTCATATGTAAATATATACATTTATATAGTTCTGAAAATACCTGGGAAACGTTAACAAGTAATGCTCAGTAATAAAAAAAAGGGAAAAAAATATATATTTTTGAGGATGTGAATGCAACATCATGCGTGACCAATTTGTGAAAAAACTTAAACTTAAATGTCTGTTGAGCAAAATCATTTTATAAGAAAAAATGTGTTCAGCAGGAAATAATATGGGAAAAACTGGAAATCCGGAGAACCTGGAGAACCAGCAATGGCATGGGTTAGGGAGGGGCTTCTGGGGTCAGGTGACCAGAAGCAGGAAGCCTCCAAACTAAAAGTTTGGCTGGCCTGGAAGCAACTGGGAGCTGGGTCTGAGGGAAAAATCAAATTCCCAGAGCTGCACCCAGAAGACAAGGCATTAACGCATTACTTAAACTCAGAGTGGATTATTACATGGACCCTTTTCTTGCTGGACATCCTGGTTGCCAAGACTGGACACATGACGGTAAGATCTATTTTTTTGAAGAATGCGTTACTAACAACTAAGTGTTTGTTTGTGGGGAGAAAGAGTGATATTTTTTCTTTTCTGAACTTGAAAAAAAGGAGAAAACTGTATATATGTATGTTTGTGTCTGTGTGTGTGTGTGTGTGTGTATATATATATATATATATATATATATATATATATATATATTTTTTTTTTTTTTTTAATATATCTTTTCAATATAATGGGTGATTTCATTGGAGGCTGTTTGGCTCCACCAAACACCATTAAATAACTAAACTAATTATTTGCATGTTTGCTGTTTCCTTTATGATTCCATTAATTCAATAACTGAGTCTATAATACAAAATATTTCACATTGAAGGAGTGTATTATGCAGTTAAAGTAATACTAAGCAGAGATGTTACAATCAAATATTCTTTCAAACAAAAATGAAACTGATAATTTGTTTATTTTAGGAAGTGCCGAATAGCTTACACAATCCGTCTTCTCTAGTTTTGGAAAAAATGAACCCAAAGTAACTTCGGACTGCTTTCAGGGCCGTCTCTTCCAAGAACCGCGTCAACAGCAATGGTCAATGATAAAAATGATGCATTGGTAATAGTGTAAAAGTCCTTTTACTTTACAAAGTTGGCCACTAACTTTTGTTGTTGTACTTCTCTGTTCTGGCTTGTTAACAAATGGGCATTGAAGATTCTGTTGTGAAAGGGATTTGACCAGTAGGCGGGTAGCCTGGCCAGAAGCATCCATGCAGTTTGGGAAAATGTTCCTTCGTGAAATGGGTCAGGTACACCTCCCAGTCACCGCCATTTCCACCGGTACTGAACCACCCACAATGGGAGAGGAAGCAGGGTTTTTGCAGTGACTCGTACACAGTTTAGGAACTGCAGATCAAAACACCCAAGGTGGCTGGACTATTACTAATAACACAGCAGAACAACAAGTAGCGTTAAACAGACTGAAGGCAGTAACTGACCTTCCTACTGCACTGCACTCTCAGTTAGGATGTCTTTTGTCGACACTTGTCTGGTTGTTGCTCTGCTTGTTACATCTTTAGTTTCTCTGGTTGGTTGGTTGGTTGGTTGGTTGGTTGGTTGTCCAGATCTGTTGGTACTCCCTCCTGGAAAACAAAGTTGAATCCAAAGGAATCACACTAACTGTTTGAATTGAAGAGGGAAACAACTAGGAGGGTTTTCCAGGCTAATAGGGGATCCTCTAAACCAAAAATTGTAAAAAAAAAAACAAACAAAAAAAAAACTTAATGGAATACGATCTAATAGAAAAGGGACTCCCATGTCTCACTTTACTATGATTATTAACCATAGCTCCTGAAGTTTATCTGAAGCTTATCGAGTCAATGACGACCTCCGTGGTGATATTTTTGTGCCTTATTGGTTTTAGAAGTAAGATGCATATGTTTCAATATAACGCCATTTAGACGTGAAGTGGCTTATTTATTTGCCAGACCCCCGTTTATAACTTTATTTGGAGTTTTAAATTTTCCTATTACACATTTTTCATTTATTTATTTTGTTTAAAGGATTATTTTTTTATCTCAGGGATGATGAGACTGAAGCATGTCTTTAGAGTCGAAGTGTTTAAACATTTTTTGTAACCAACTCACGTTAACTTGTGGAACGCTGGCGGCAGCACTGCACATGAGGACGAGCTTTTATGCCTTTGTTTCATTTAGTTTCAATAGGGACAGCAAGGCCAACAGATTTTGCCTCATTCCAGACATGAATGCGGTATACGGCTACAGTTCATGATACGATCATTGAGTCAAACCTACGACTTTAACTGTACCACCTGGCACACATTCTTCCCATTCCTCTCTTTTTGTTCACTTTACCGTTTACGTACCAGCAGTGTCCATCTCAGTTGTGCACTGTTAATGCTCCATTTTGTCTGTAATTATCATATCTGGCTCTGTTAAAGCTCTGCCTTGCACATTTGAAGCGTGAATCCTTTTATACTCAGGTATAAGTGCTTAGTAAAGGTTTCCTTTTGCAACAGCATGACAAAGTCCTGCTTGTGTTTAATCTAACTGCTGCTGAAAGGAAATGAGGGGAAGGATAGAAAAAAAAGAAAAAAAAAAAAAAAGGAGGCTAAACCAAAATGCCTGGAACCAGCACATATTCCACAAACATTAATCTGGATAACCTGTTCTTTAGGAAAATGTTGAATGCTCACAAGGCTCAAGGGTGGATTTCCTCTCATATTAAAGCTGCAGTCAGAATTTTCCAAAACATCCAGCAACTGGCAAGAAATGTTGAGCACGTACAACGTTCATGCCCGAGGCGTCGCAGAACAGATACCTGAAAATTAATCTGTGATGGAACAAACTTGGGAGAAATAAATTTTATATTGTAGTGTCCTCACATATTTATAGGTCTAAATAGTTACTGATTGTCTTGTTTAACTACTCAGTCTATCATCTAAAGTCGTAAATTGTCACTAAAGGGATCTTACCATAATATAAAAACACACATTAATAGCAGACTTAGTTGTGAACTTTTCATTAATGTCATGCAATAATAGTGAAATAGTGCAAATAAATGTTATTATTTTAGTGGTCTAAATGATGAGATAAGTGGAAAAACTAAAGAACGTTGACCAATAGTGTCAGAGAATAAAGCTTTTATAGGTAAACTAAGTAATAATGAAATTCAAACCATTTTTTTAATAAGTGTTAATGTTTTCATGGATAACTGTTAAATGCAGTTAAAATCATTACTACTCCTGAAAATAATAAAAAAGCCATATTGTTTTAATCTTCTTGAAGATAATAATAAATTGTCATTAAAATAAAGTGAAGGAACAAACTTTGATCAACTTAACAAACAAGTTCTTCTTTTTTCACTGTCTGCAACAAGGGAATGTGGCAAAGGTTTACGACTGTTTCTTTACAGCCTCATATGGCTGGGTTGCCATGGCAACGCTAGTTCTGGCTTATGGGGAATCCTGCAATCACCATAAATCCTCCTGCTTGGTTCAGTGCACGCTTTGCTTAGCAGACGATGGTAGTCACAGGCTGGTACTGAAAAACAGAATTCTGGACATCTGGACCTTTTTTGTTAAAAAAGGTTGTTTACAAAAAAAAAAGAAAAAGTAATTTGAATGTTCCAGACCCCAGGTTCACTACAATATGACTATATAGTATCTTGATCTACTGCTACATAATGTACTTTTTAATATCTACTTAGACTTAGTGAGTCTCAAGCGTTTACATTGCGTGGATGTCGGACAGCTCCCCACATATCTGCACATGGACTTGTTTGTTTCGTTATTGCAACCGAATTTACTAGTGGAATCCATACCAACACATATGAATAATGTTGAAATAATGTTTAAATAAATAAATGCAAGCCAACCGAGCTTCTCAGCGTAACTAACCGTAAACTAACCGTAGCCTTAGCGTAGGCCGCAGTCAAGTCTTCATCTTTTACATTGTGCAGGTGTTACGATACACCTTACGGTAAACATTTAGTCTGCTTATAAAAGTCAAAACGTAAACCAGAGACGGACAACTATGAGATGATTACCTGTCGAGAAGGACTGCTAACTTCCCCATCCAACTGAAAACCTTTCAAGTCGCACAGCTCCCCCTACTGGTGAAACGCCACACCACAGACTTTTATTTCCAGCACGGTCGGTTTCTTGCTTTTTCGCTTGCTTCTCTGCAACAGTCTTCTTCTTCTTACTTTCTTTACATGTTTAAGCAGTGAAGAAATCAGCAACTTTGCCTTTGGTGTTTGTTCGTCCACCATTTCAATTAAGCTCTTGCAGCCGCTTTATATCTAGTTTTCCTTAAGCTGAATGGGGGGGGGTGTCTCTGTGACTGACATTTGACAAGCACACCCCTTGGCTATGATTGGAGGAGCTGCAATGGGAGCGGTGGAAACTTGTAAAGTGCATTGCGAGCTGCAGGTTGCGCCAAAACAGCGGATTTGTTTTTCAAATCACCTTGTTAATGTAATATTAATGGAAAATAGTGGTAATTTCACCAAATATGACAGAAATAAACTTATCAACTGCAACTTAAAAGGAATCATGTATGCACTGGTTGTGAGAGGTTTGCTACATTTCAATTTTCCACCTTTATGCTGCATCTCAAGGGAAAATATCTGCCTCACAACATGGCCATTGAGGACATTTTACTGTTCAAACAAAGTGGTTGACCACTGCCAAGGACCTTCAAAGAACCTAGCACCCTTTGATGCTCAATCTCATTGTCTGCATTCACCAGTAAACTTCCTGGTCTTGCTCCCACAAACTAGTCAGAGAATGGATTTGCATGTGGAACATGCTTCTGAAGTTTAGAGATGTTGCCATTCTCACTCTGAAGGCGCTAAAAATACTGACATTTCTTTGCAGAACATTTACCCCTTTTGCCGGTAATGGTGCATGTATGTAAGAGCCGCTTTGCGGAAAGGGGGAAAATCTGATCACCTCTTTTCTCCACCTCCCGAGTTAGACCAAGAGGCGTGAGAAGGGCGAGATTGGTCATGTATGTAGGGGTTATCCCCCCATCCTGTAACCGAGTGAGAAGTGTGAGGATTTAACAACTTTCTGATCATGTTCTACGTGTGCTGGCCATAGTCATAATCACAGTCCAGGGAGGAGCGACACTTGTGCTTTAAACTCTCTCATAAAAATGGTGAGGAAGACCCGGACACTTCCGCCCAGAAGACTTCCGGCTGGCGGAGCTGCAGGTTTTTTTTGATTTACTGTACTGATGCTGTACATGCGGCTGAATCTGTCTAGTTACACTGTTCCAACCTTCCCAGTCAACTTCTCCACACATCAGCGCGGTACACACACACACACACACACACACACACACACACACACACACACACACACACACACACACACACACACACACACACACAGTCACTGTCACTGTCATCCGTAATCGCTTTTTATATATATATATATATATATATATACATATATATATATATATATATATATATATATATATATATATATATATATATATACATATATACATATATATATATATATATATACATATATACATATATACATATATACATATATATATATATATATATATATATATATATATATATATATATATATATATATATATATATATATATATATATATATATATATATATATATATATTCTGTGTTTCCTCCCTAAGTGGTTTTCTATAGGGACACTAAAGAGGGGGGTCAATTTCAGGTGATTATCAGAAAAACTCCCACAGGATGAGAAAATTGTGTACTGTGTGAACATTGAATGTCTGCTGCACACAAAAAAGTCCGTTCCTGCACTTCAGCTTCCTCTTCTGTTTTCTGGAATTTCATTTTGAGGTAAATATGACAAAAAATGTTTACACTTTTTTTCTACATACTCCCAACCTTCGATCTCATTTGGGTTTGTAATAGAAAAAAAGCCAAGAGGGAGAGCCAGTTGGTGATCAGCTGCCACCTCCGCTGCCATTATGTTCCCAGTTAAAAGCGATCCACACACACAACATTCACGGGAAGCTGTTTTTACATAAATTCGCCCCTTTGCCATGAACTTTGCCATGATTTATTGTCTATAGGTTCTTTTATGTTTTGATGATTTATTTAGTATTGCTATCATCTGTCAATTTTGCTGACATAAAACACCTTAACTCCTTTTCTGTTGCGACCTGCTGTCCCTAGGAGACCCAGTGACGTAACAGTCAGTACAGAAAGCTATTTCGATGCAATGTGAAACCCAGATATCAAGTGTGTTAATGAAAAAGCAAATGCAAATGCTGCTCTAATGAGTAAGAACAGTCCGGCTAGAGGTGCACTGCATTATGTCTCATACCAGGTGCTGACACGTGAACTTTCTCATGATGTGCTAAGTGTGTTTGGTCTGGAGAGCTATTGTTGCGTAGGGTGACTCTAATTAAAAGTCCCATGGAGGTGTGCAACACTGTTGAAAGGCTGCATGTTCAACACTGAAGAGTGAATTCTGGTTGGTCGCAGCTGAATTTGTCAATCACCTCTTTGTGCTCAAAACAGCATCAGCAGTGTTTAGGAGGCTACTCTTATTTTGTCATGGTCAAGTGACTCTTCGAGAAGAGTTTTATAATCTATTTTCCAACTCTATTATACCTTGTGTGTGTGTGTGTGTGTGTGTGTGTGTGTGTGTGTCCTTATGCACTGTTATAGATTGTAGTGGCAGGTTTTCTATGAACCCCAGAGGAGCTCTGCAGGAGAGTGCCTCAGATGAATCACCTGGTAGGTGGCAGGGGGTTATTACAGAGAGAAAAACACAGTGATATAAAAAAATCTAAAAGAGATAAAGAAGATTGATGCCTCTCCAACGGGGACCTGTGTTAAAACATGCCAATGACTCTATCGCCTTTCAGTTCTCTGTCTTTCCTGCCCTCTCCACTCTCTATTTCCCTTCCTCTGCCTCTTACATTTTCACCCAACAGCTTCTTAACTTCTTCTCTCCTCAATTCACCTCTGGCATTTTCACTAATAAATCCCATTTAAGCTCTCATTGCGACCCCTCAATCATCGGCCACGACATGCTTAAAATAACACTGTGGGAACGGAGGGAATGGGGCTGGTGTGCAGAAGCCCCCATGCTGATGTTATTAATTGTTGAAGAGATGAATATCCCATTACAGTCCGACTAAGGAATGGAGATGGAGCGGGGGCTATACTGTGATTAATGCGAAGTTCATGCAACGCATGATTAATTCTGAAGTGCGAGTGGGTGTCTAATCACGGCCACATGCGATATGATCAATTATAGGGTGAAGAAAAAGAGCTGGATGATTAGACTACCTTTCAGAGTGTGAAACATATGTCACCAGAGGTTTAGTGGGTTCAGCTGTAATGCAGGATTACACCAGTGGTAAAAAAAGAAGAATGTAACCACAGAGGCTGGATTACACTGACGCTTTGAAAAGATGGGAGGGTGAGGCTTTATTGGATCATCCAAGTGTGAGCAGAAATTTCTTACTATTGTGAATGAACTGATGGTATTGTATCAAATCACCTTCAGTATGGAGCGTCACCTCATCAGCACAGGGTTTTCATTTTAATGCAGATTCCTTCACACTGAACCAGAAGTGTTGTATTAGTAACAGCATAGATGGGGGCAGAAAGACGGCAACGTGGCTGCATTGTCATCTGAACTTAACTGTAAGAAATTGTTTCATACCTTTTTTTTGTTTTTTAGAAAAAAAGTTCCACTTGCTCTCTTGTAAGATGAAGTCTTATAGCGCTGTCGGTACGATCAATACAAAGCTGCAACGAGTCACCTTTCTTATCATAACGCTTTAATTGTAGAGAAACAGCCAAACTGTTTGACTAAAGGGTAAAAATCACACCAACTTCATAGGACCTGTGAACCCCTATCAGTGTTATAGATTGTGTCATAGATTGTTTTGTCTGTTTTAAAATACACATGGAAAAACAAATTACCAAGAGATAACGTGCCACAATATTTCTTCCCTGCACTAACATTATATTTCACTTTAAACGTATTGAAGAATAATGACAGTCGGCTTCTCATTGTGTCAAAGCATTGAAAGTGCTCTCATAAAGATTATGAATTGAATTTGGCTCTATAGTGATTTAGGAAATCTTTGTGTTGTTAGATCTCAGTGCAGCATTTGATACAGTAGATCATGAAATACTTTCACAAAGTCAAAAGTGGGTTGAGTTCTCAGGGTGTGTGATGATGTGGCTTAGATCATCCTTAGAGGGCCAAAGCTAGATGGTGAGTATTGATAGTTTTTAATCTAAAAGAACCACTTTGACGTCCAGAGTCCTACAAGGATCAATTCTTGGGCCCCTCTTTTTCAGACTGTACATAATTCCCTTCTTCCATATTCTCCAACATTATTGGGTTTCTTATCACAGTTATGATATCCAGACGCCCGCAGTCCTAAAAAGAAAGAGAACAAATAGAAGATACAAAACTTCCTCCAAATGAACAAAGGTCAAAATCATTATTTTTGTCATAAAAAAGGAGGTTAACAATCTTTATTTCACTACACACAATATAAGTCATCCTTCTTACAAAGATGGCAAACATGTAAAAAAAAAAAAAAAACAATGTCAAAGAAGAATTTGGAAAAGCTCATCTATGTTTTTATTTCATGTGGAGTATATTATTGTAATACACTGGCTACTAGTTAAACATAGACTTTTTATTGCCCATAACTCTCTGAATGGTCAGCACAGAAATTTATATCAGAGGCACGTTTTACTGAATATGAACCTGGAAGACGACTTAGCTCTGCAGGACCTGAGCAGCTGGTGGTACAGCTGGTGAATTGTTTAGTTTCCAAAAAACACCCGGACGGACACAGTTGGGAGGAGGAAGGCTACTTGATTTCCAAGGCATATTTTATAAGTTTGTCTACCATAGGAGACAATACTTTGAACATAAATCCACATTTACATGTCGGTCTTTGCAAAATTTGAGGTAACGCTGTCTTAAAATGTTTGCACTGGTGATATAAATACGGTAGTTATTAATGGATAATATGATAATAACTATAATAACTATTCAAGCTCACTATATCCAGTGGGGCAAAAAAGTATAAGTTCTCCTACTTTGAAAGATGTGAAAGGTCTGCTATTTTTTTCCTTTATGAATGTTTGTTCGTCTTCCATCCTTTTTCTTTCATAAAGGAGTTCAGAGTTACGTTTTGCAAATTGAATGTCCTGCACAAATAAACTTGCTTTGCCTTTTCAATCATGTTATGGACTGACGGGTTCAAAGCCTCACACACTCATGAGTGAAATTTTTTACAATAAAATGACATGCTTAACAGATATTCACGCAACTGTTTCCCAGCAGTATACATCTGCCATCCACCGAGCTACAGCAGCTGCTGTCTGAAATTGACACAAGGCTGTTTTTTTTTTTATTCAATGGAAAAAAAAACCTGCTTTCTTTTAGACATTATACTGCAGGTACAGATGTTTCTTTAATGCTCCAACTGTTAGTACTACAGACTGCTAAAGACAGTTGCAGACTATCCCTGAAAAATATATGTGTGTTTTTTTTTAAATATATGCTGGAGCCTATCCTGACTCATTACAGGGGCGGGGAGGCAGGGCTCCACCCTGGACAGGTCGCCAGTCCATCACAGGTCCACATACAGAGACTAACAACCATGCACGCTCACCCTCACACCTACGGGTAATGTAGTATTATCAATCAACTTAGTATGCATGCTTTTGGACTGTGGGAGGAAGCCGGAGTACCCTGAGGGTAGAACAAGCAAACTCCACAAAGAAAGACCCCTGCTGGGAATCGAACCAGGAACCTTCTTGCTGTGAGGCAACGGTGCCAACTGCTGCCTTTTGATTCACACAATTTCAAGAATGTTTTCTCCAAACAAGTCAAGGCAACTGTGTCTAGTTTTCTAAGGCCTGGTGCATTCAGAGAACACCTCGTGTTAACATGCTCTTAATTTGGCCTCTGTAAATGGTTCTGTTGTGCTGTGCCAACTTTCATAAGAGAGTCACGGAGATGGAGCAATATGGCCCTGAGCAGGACATCATAATTCACAAGGATAATTGGGGCATTTAAACCAAACCTGGGACTCATCCATTCCAGACAGATACAGGTCAGAGCAGCCTGTTCACATGGGAGGGAGAATGGGGACGGAGGGGAAGGGAGGGTTTGACATGAGAAAAGACAGATGGTGGTAGGTGTAGGAGGCAGAAAGACAGAAGAGAGAATAGAAAATAAACAAGAAGGTAAAACGCAGGATAAAATGTAAAATGACTAAAAAGGTGGAAAAGAGTCAAGCAAAAACAAAAAGCGAGAAGGGACGAAGCTTAACCAGGAAGTCAATACCCATCAGTTTCCTGCGTCATGAGCTGTGGCGTAATCGCACAAGCTGGCAGGAGCTGACGCAGCATGTGAAGAACCCAGAAGTGAGTTCCCTGTTTTTGTATAAACATTACAGTTCAATATTTTAATAAGCAGATGCATTTTAACACTGACAAATGTCCTGATGAGGCATCCAGGTCTGGAGCAAGATAATGAATGAAAAATTGTGCAGCTGCAGCTTAACTGGCTGTCAGCTTAAGATGGTGCTGAAGGTTTAATTTAAGACTTTCTAAACCTTATTACAAAAGCAAATTACTGGTAGCTACGTTCATACATACAGTTATTGTCCTGAAGTCCTGAAAAATATCACATTTACGATTTAGGAATTACAGCCATTTGAGGCAAAGTGCCTGCATGTTCAGGGGCTCAGTGGGGGTTCTTGGTATTCATGAAATTGTCTCTTGAATGCTGAATTTTTCTGATTTCTCTTATAGTTTTTTTTTTTTTCTTTTTCTAGCTTAATGAAGGTCTCCTTCACTTCCATTGAGATCTTGGACTTTATGCAGGTAGCTGCAGTGAAACAGCTGCCAAACGTCTACCTAATATCTGATATCAACTCCAGATATTTTACCTGCCTCATTTGCCTTCAATTAAAAAAAAAAACAAAAATTAAGATGCAATGATGGCCCTAACAGACGGTAATGTCTGTCTCACTCTGTGTGCCTCTTGATTTCAGTGCTTTTGTGCCAATCCGGCCATACGTGCACGTCGTCACCATGAGTAGCTCGCGCAAACGTTCAGGTTATCCTAAAATCCTCAAACAAAGCGAAGACGATCAGAGTCCATGTTGCACCCCTTTTATAAAGTAAAAGACAGTAAGCCCTTTAAGCTGCTTGAAGAACTTCAAGTTAGACTTTACTTTCCTGATTTTGGCTGTTTGTTTTGATGTGAGATTCTGCTGCTTGAGTTCTACACCCATCTGCTGTCATGTGTTGGATCTTTAAGGTGTAGGCATCACCTCACAAGCTCAAATACAAGTAACACTTCTTTGTGATAAGCCTTTACTGCCTTGATGCTGTATTTAAAAAAAAATAGTCTTAACGGTTTCCTTTATGGCTCTTAAAGATAAAATAAAGTCCCAGAATAATATCATACTGTGAAATCACTTTGCTTGCAAACCTTTCATACTTTACTGGCAGCAAGAGCCTTGTTTGTACAACACAGCTTGAGAGTGCTCTGAAGCTCATTATTTTAATTTTCAGCTCGATGTTAATGTGATCCTGACATCAAGGTTTAATACACAAATTGATTTTTAGTCCTACAAGAAGTTAAAGAAAAGCTGATTTAACACAATGAAATGACAAATGTAGGAATTCCCTACAAATCCATCCTTTTCCACCATGCCTCTCCATGACAGATGGTTTTAAGGGGGCGGAGTCGGTATCTCAACCCCCTCTTCATCTGAATTTCATGTTACAGCGTTGCGCCACTGACCTTTGAGGTCAGAAAATCCTTCAAGATATGAAACTGGGTGGAGATAAAGATGGGGAAGCTGGAAAATTGCACTCTGTCTCTGTCACGGCACCCTGTACATTTAAACCAACCAATGAGTAAAAGGTATTCACACTGAAGTGGACCCAAAAAACTGAATAAAGTAAACAGTATTATTGTATAAAAATTGAAAATTAGAAAGAAAAGGTTCAGTGAATGCAGATGTGAAAAAACATATAGGCAAGAAGAGATGCAGGATCATCGTTACCTGCTAGTTTGACACAATAGCAAGTTGCCGGTACCTTGTTTTTGTTTGTCGTGCTCTCGCTTTCGTATTTTAAATCTGACTTGACTTATAGGGAAGGATTTGAGGTGTTGATGGCATTTAAAGGAGACGCTGAACATGTAGCACTGATAATATGTTGAAAACGTGTTTGAGGAACAGGAGTCATGCATGATCTTGAGGTTTTAGCTTCACTCATCAGCAAGCCTCCAAGATTATGTCCAATCAAATGTTCTCGTTTTTCAGAGAGAGTTTTTCCTTAAGATTTTCTGTCTTTGTCATTCTGAAATAATTATATGCTCTTGGAGTTATTCTGCATGCAAAGCTTCTTTAGATGTACCATAGAAGGCTGGAAACAAGCATAATAAAATCACTTTGACATTTTGTTTGGGAAAGACTTCCCGAGCCTATCAATCAAACTCCTAAACCTAATCCAAGCCTAATCCAACAATGATGGTGAAAAAGCAGAAATGATCAGTTAATGTGACAAAAAGCCCACTGACATGCAAAAACGTCCCAAAACTCCATAAATGCTAATGCTTGGCCTTTCCTGGAAACTTTGCTTGTGTTAATGCATAATGGGATCACACTAGATGCAGCGTTGGAACTAGTGGCTCCATAATATTAGTCAGTCAGGTAATATTTCTAAATAAATAAATACAAGAATATAAAAAAAAATAAAATCAAGCATATATTTATTTATTTATTTAGTTGGGAGAGTGACCTTTGTCAGCTTCTAGGACTTAAATAACAATGTTACATTTAACCCTGTTCTTATAAATTGAGAATTAAAAAAAAAAAAAAAAGGTCTAAACTGTGACAACCTTTTTAGGCAAAGTTGTCCATGATTTGTAACTACTATACACAAACCGCTCCACTTTGTGTTACATTCAGCGAAGTGAGTCCGTGTGCATGCTCATAATCCAGGAAAGCTGCCCAAAATGGTCTGAGTTCTGGCTCAGCTGTGGCTGGAGGACTAGAGGGAAACAGATGAGGCTTAGAAGTTGTCACTTCAACATATTCAGATTACGAGTATGTTTCACTGCTCCCCTCCAATGATAACAGGTCCTTCATTCGTCATGTTAATAGAATAATTTTCTTTAACTCCACCACCAACAGTCTGTCCTCATCCTCGTTTTCTCTATTATTCAGGCAGTGAAGCAGCAGAGAAACACACTGACAATGAAATTTAGCTGGAGACAAAAAAAAACAAACAACCTCGCACATGGGGATTCTTACATGGGTTTGAGAGACGGCTGCCGTATGGACTGTGCCTCAGCAGTCTCAGACCACAAACTAAGGCCATCTGGCAAAGTAAGGCAAGGAGTCAAACTTTCCAAGTGGATTTCGATCTTGGGCACTGCTGTCAGGCACTTATACCACCCAATAGTACCCCATGTCCTTGGACTTTGTGCCTGCAGTGTGTCAAGTTGTCCAACAATGTTCTCGGCATGCTTATCCCACAAGTTCCCTCAGCTTTTGGGTTTGAGCCAACAAACGACTGACACTCTTTTGCATTTGATGGATAAATATTTGACTCTATCTAATTGAGTTTGAATTTCTAAGGAACACACATTATAGCAACTGTACTTCAGGGAAAATGATGTCAAAAACGCTGAAGCAGAGGTGATGGTGGGAGCTCGGCAGTGTGCAGTTTAGCTTTGTTGCCATTACATCCCTCTTAGTTTTTTTATAGCCAGAGTTCCTGTCAGAAAGCAAGTAAATTCGTTAAACAGGAAACTGCACCATTATTTATTATAACTGTGGCTCCAGTGACAGACACCAACTTAAAATTTCCCAACGTGACTTCAGTGGTGGATTAAAAAGTTAGTGCAGTCTAGTAAGCCATTTCAAGATTATCTTGACTCAGAGTGGCATCGGATCATTTTCAGGTTTCACTGCAACTGTTTAGAGATAGTTGCAGTAAAAAAAACTTGAATATTGAGATGGAAGATTGCTCACTGTAATCAAGAGTCTTTGCCTCTGGATTACAGATCACAGATACAACACTGCGTATAATCGGAATAGTCTTCTGTGCAACAGTCGGACCTAAACAGTTGTATTAAAATTTACATGACAAATATGTTTGCTTAGCTTCACTTTTAGGAGGGGGGAGGGGGGGGGGCATTATATGACATTCCATATCCATATAAGAGCGTGTTTCCAAAACCAAGGGTCAGCAGCAAAGTCTCCCACTTTCAACTGCTACCCAAACCACACAACAACCAACCCATTTGGGCCCTCTTAAAGGTGGTGAGCCCACTGGAGGGTGAACCAACGAAGCTCGTTGGGCTGTGCTCGGCTGGACCCGAAAGGTAAAAGCCCCGCCCCTGGATGGATGGATAGATGGATGATATTACGTGAATTTTAAATTTAAACTCAATTTGAATGAATTGGATTATAAATGACATAGATTTTCTCCTCCTTTTTCTGTTCTGTTCTGAACTGAACCCTCAACATCTCCTCTTCAACCTGTTCATGTTTAGGGTCGTATTCCAGACAGTAGCTGGGTTGGGAAGGCTCAGTCAGGTGCTTCTCTACATTTATAACAAACGTTTAAAAAAAATTACCAGAATTATTGGCACTTTTAAACAGCACAACATCCAAACCAGTGTGGAACAAATGTGTCAAACGTCAACGTTTTTGAGGATGTGAAGATACAAAATAGCTTCAGTTAGGGTAGAACTGCAGCAGGTCTGGCACCATTCTGGGAATATTCTTTTAAATTACTGACCAGTACCTTGATTGGCTTGGCTTAACAATACAGAACTTGTAAGTTGGATGAAGAGATTGTCTCAGATTTGTAACCACAGGGCTTATGGTCTAATGACTGAAGCATCAGTGTGCAGAGAACAGATCAAGGTCCCACCGCTTTGTCAAACGGAGTCAGAAGGCCACTTGTGATTTCTTGATGTAGATCTTGATCTTTTTTTAGTGACCTTTCTTCTGTCATTGCACAGTGACTGATTATCAGATATAATCTCACAGCTACATATGTGAAGACCTGGGGTGAAAGGTGCATGTAAGCATGCATACCTGTGTGTGTGTGTGTGTGTGTGTGTGTGTAGGGATGTGTGTGTGTGTGTGTGTGTGGTGCTCAGACTGACAGTGACTGACAGTCTCTCAGTTCACCTGACAATCTACAGGATTTTCCCTGAAGCCTGGCCTTTGGCTTTGGCTTATCAGGAGTCATTATCTGCAATTACACAGTGTCAGTTGTTATCAGTAAGAAATCTGCTGCACTTTCTCTTGTTCACCTTAGAGGGGCCTCGGCGGATGTCCTGCAAAATTTACAGTACTTTTGAGCAGGTGACATAACCCAAACCACTATTCTGGTTGTACTCCTTGTGGGCAAACAGCCAAAGGCTCTTTTGGGACTCCTCATTGAATACAATTACATAAAAATACAAATATTTTAGTTCTTGAAGTATAATTTCAACTCATAAGGAGATAAGACACACCAACATTTTTAATATGTGTTTTTTTTTTTTTGTTTTTTTTTTGTTTTTTTTTTAACTTTTTGATGGAATGAAGAAAAAGTGACTCTGCTGGTTTGGGACTTTTGTGCACTGGTCATCCTAGCAGTTTTTTGAAAGAAGAGAATGATGAGCCATTTGGTTGTTAGCAGAGTTTTAGACTGAAATATACAATGATTGGAGAGATTTTAATTCATACTAGACAACCCATGGTCCAGTGGGGATCTTGGAAGCATCTGTGGGGACAGCAGGCTTTGTTTTGGGGCATGGACATCCGGATCACAGTTTCTGCAGATGCATTTCACCTTGTCCGTGGATTAACTTAATGCAATTAAGGTAAAGCTGCTGAAACGGGAGGCTTAAGTTAATGTAACGCAACGATCAAACCACCATGGAATTCAGAGAGCTTCTGGTACGAATTGTACACATTCACATGCAGATGTCTGCATAGCTGAAGTAATGTTTTTTTTTTTTGAATAATTTGCTTTTTTCACATCGTAAAGTGCAGAATTTTTCTGGAAACAGTTTAAAACATGAAGTCCGAGCAGATCTTAATGCAGGTGAAAGGAGGCCATCCATAGGCTGGAAAACAACAGAAAAACAACAAAACATAAACCCGTAAGAGAGAGAGCAAAGATATTCAGTGTGGCCGTATCAACAGTGCGGTACATGCTTTAAAAGAAGGAAAGCGCTGGTGAGCTCAACAACATCAAAAGGTCTTGAAAGGATGGAAGACAGCTAAAGTGGATCATCGCAGAATCCTTCCCTCAGTGAAGAAAAACCCTTTCCAACATCAATACCAGCTGAAACAGGGGTTACCAGGTGCAAAGCACTGGTAGCATTTAAGAACAGGAGAGCCAGATAGACTTTAAACAAATACATGTTATAACACAATAATTTAACAGTGTTTATTGGTGTGACGTGACTGATGACAGAAGCAGAAAGAGGAATTCTGAGTTGCGTAGGCTTTAATCTCAGCTCACATTCAGCCGGATCCCAGAAAACTGACAGGAGGTTGGTTCTCATCACAGATAGGTAATGACCCTAAACTGTGAAAGAAACTCAAGAGTTTATTAAATCACAGAAATGGAAGATTAATTATTATTGATCTCAGTCCAATAAAGAGCACACTCTTTATTCAGTGAGAGCGAAACTGAAAGCAGAATGACCCAGAAACACGCAGCACCTGCCCTGAAGACATGGAAAAGCATCTCCAGAGAGCAATCTCTGAATTTGTGGATGTCCACGGACATTAGACACTTTGTCTAAATACAAATAGACATTGATCACATCTTCATTCTCTCATTTCAAATCCATGGTGATATAAAACCATACAAATGCAAATACTTTCAACTGAACTGTATAGAGAAACCTAGAGGTGAATCAAGGTACCACTGAAGGCGATAAAGGTTTCACAGTCCTGCCCAGCAAGGGTTTGAGGCGACACACATCATAAATAAATCGCTGTTGTCTACATGCATGTGCACTGACACTGGCATTTAGTCCCGAAGCAGTGAGCAGCCACGTCGACTCTGTGCAACCGTTGAACTTTTTCAAGCACTGTAGCATCATGTCATCACTGTCAGCAGGAGTTATGACACTGCTGAAAGAGTAAAAGTAATTCTATGACAATATGGGGTAGAAAAAGGGCAAGAAAAATGGCAAAGGAAAGTCAGCTGCAAGCCTGAACTACAGGGAGGTTGGCAAAGGTGCACATAAAAAAAAAAAAAAAAAAAAAGAATATACATTATCCAATGAGACTGACGTAAGAGGGAATTTTGTAGAAAGCACGACTCCACCTCTCTGTAAAACAGTAGCATTAAAATATAGATTTATTTGGACTAAGTTTCTGTGCAGGTGTTTGGCATAAACAAGGAGAGATGCAGTGTCGCTTGTGTTTTAGTTGCAATAACAGCCCTTAAAAAAAAAAAAAATGAAATAAATGTAACTCACAATCCAGGCTGTTTGAAGAGGTAAAAATATAAACGTCGCTGTGTTCCAAAATATATTTTCTTCCTACCTTTTAGATGGTCAGACAGACACTAAATCACGTAAATCCCGAAAGGAAATTAAGAGGGGGCAGAGAAGCATAAAAAAGCACTCTAAATGGATGACGCCATTCTGCAGCTGAATGAGCCAAAGCTGGTATTCACCGGGAAAGGTGATTGTCTCTTTTCAGCGGTTGGAACCCACAGACAGATGAGCAGAGCACATTATGAGTACCTTACAGCGATTTATGTCAGTCAGCCAGTAGTAAATCCATGTAAAATAGAGTATCAGGGAGGACCATGACTGCAAAAGATTTGAGGTTATTAAGAAGAATAAAATGTCACAGCAGAAAAGTGTTCCCATGTATATCTTATTGATATAAAAGGACAGTATATTATAACTCGCCCTATAATTCTGACATCCTCAGCAACAAAAGAAAAATGTAATAACGCATGAAAGCAAGACCAAAGTGTTTTTTTTTTTTTTTTTTCCAATGTTAAAATATCGATTCCAATTTCATGTGAATGACTATATGATTATGTTAAGGAAGTATTACATGGTTCTCACAGTCATTCATTCAGTCATGAATTGTGGGAAAATCCTCCCGTAGTAACTTTTGACTCCTGTCTGAGTCGTCTTTTGTGTTTTTCCTTTTTCAAATGTTTGGAGACCGATAAGACTTTTTGATCAAGGTGATCTACCAAAATGTGGAAAAGTTTCTTAAAAGGCAGATTTTCAGCTTTTAATCTGAGAACATGAAATCTAAATTGAAAAAAAACAGAAAACATTTTTTTTTCAAATGTTTGAATTTCAAAGGTAATTCGATTAAACAATTTTGTCTACAAAATCATCACCAGGATTATTTTTTTTAATCACACTGATTTATTTTCTCGTTGAGTAAAACTCAATAAAGATAAGAAACCATCATTGTTGACCTTTCTACTTCTTCACCTTTTGTATCTTGTGAATTACACTCATAATATGTTTTGAGAATTTGTCCAAAAAACTTTGAATCGTCACCAAATGTTCAAGATTCATCCTGTTACTTCTGTCTTCTGTCACATCTGTAGACTTAATAAATGTTTGGCATTCACTGTAGGGACTTATTTTAACAAGACTTATTTTAACAAGAGCATAATCCTGGAGAACTATATCTGAAACCTTATCAAATGAGGCTATTTAGAAAAATACTGCTTCCCTGTTAATAATTGATCATCCTCCCAGGTTCATGATGTCGCTCAAAACGTTCTGCTTTAGCCTTCATCATCATGCGCATTCAAACGGAAGAGCTTCTACCAATACCAACCAGATTTGAAGAATTCTGCTGCTCTCAGCAAACCTGAGTTGGATTGACAGGATGTTTAAATCGATATTGTCTCTAATCGATAACCTGTAAGAGTTGACAGATGAGTGCAGAGTCAGAGGTAGCGTCAATCGGCAGACGGTGAACGCCCTCGGCAGCCCCAGACGGGTTTAAATCTTAATCAGTTAGATTTAAGGATTTTTTTCACTAATTTGAATTTTCATCTCATCATATTATGAATGTTAAGTAAAAAAAAAAAATCATAAAAAAGGAATTATTCTCTTTCATGTGCACATGATTTTTTTAAGCTGAATGACTCAGAAACTCATAGATGATCAAAGAGTTTTTAATTATGTGCAAAAAAAAAGAAAACCCACAATAATTTCAGCACCACTTCTATTTAAGACTTACTCTTTTAACAAAATATTGAAAAATATTTCAGAAGCTACATTTATTTTCTCTACTTTTTAAATCTTATTTAACTGAAACTGTCAGAAAACATGAATAGAGTAAAGAGTGCAATATTTTGCTCTGAAAGACGGTGGATCAGTACGCGGGAAAGCACAAGGACTTTCCTTTTGTGATTTAGGGTTGTACTTAAAGCAGCAAGCAAGTTGTTTTTGTTTGTTTTTATTGTTAATGTAAAAATATCAGTTTCGAATAACCCTGAGGGAATGTTTGATTACTTTTTAGGAAGTGCTTTCCAACTCTTGCAGTCTCTTGTCTCGGTAAAAACCAACAAAAGCAACTTTGACACTACGACGCTACAAATGACACTGTGGCCGCGGCAACAAATATTTTTCTTTCCACCAAGCAGTACAGTACAGTTTGGAACGGTATGCAATTCCTGGTGTTTCCAACATTACAAGTTACAAGCTGAAACAAAATAAGCAGCTCTGACTGAGCTGTATTGCTCCGTGGAAACGTGACTTTGGAGACTCAAGAACGTAATGATGGAGAAGAAAACAACAGAGGGACACAGCAAGAGATAGAACAAGAGAAAACTCCTTTCACCTCCCCCCCTGTAGGGGAACCGGCTGAGCTGAAAATGGGAAAGGTTCCTTTGAGCTGTTTTGGGATGTGAGAGAGACTTATATTTGTTCATGCAAGCTCCCACCCCTCCACACCTAATCAGAAACAATCATGCAAGGGCTTTAAAAGGCGTTTAAAGATTTTATGTTGGGATAGCATGACCCCAGACACTTAGTGGGGTATGTAAATGGATTTGGATCAAAGCAGAGTGGGCTATGCTCCACATATTACTCCTGATGCTTTCCCCTATCCGCTGTATTTGAGGCTAACATAACATAACAACACATCAACCAGAATATTTCCTGACACTCCACAAGTGTGTGTTGACCCGCCGCGGTTTAGGTATCCAGGCGCAGTGTTTCTGCTGCCATTCAGCAGCAAATGTAGACCTCAGGTGGGCGCGCCTGACGGGCTGAAGCTAACGAAGCAAGATTGAATAAAGTGTAGTGAGTAAATGTTATTGAATTAAACACTTACTGCTACAAAAGTCATGTAAATGAGTTAAATGTTTTACTCAGTTGATATAACAGCATCCATAAAGA